>CM076673.1:20952820-22152820 GCA_038501925.1 Xenopus petersii | reverse complement strand
GAGATCAAGCCAAGAGTCATCTGCCCATATCTCTCCCTGGCCATCCTTTATCATATACACAATCTGTTTGTAGCATTATGACTTGTTTAATGAATTATTCCAGATTTTCTATGTACTTTCTATAAATCAATAAACCACAGAACAAGCTGTGAAATCTGGAGTATAAAGCCAGTTAAGCAACACCAGTAAAGCTCCACAGATCAACCCTAGGTTTTAGGACAGATAATATTTCTCCTAAGAATATTTGTTTACATATAACTGTATGCGAATAGCTCTCATGGCAGGAAATATGTGTTGCACTGCAATGTTCAGTTATTTGTGGAGGATATGGAACAGCAGACAATATAAAACCATTATTGATTTTGGACATTAGCATGTTCTCATTGGTGATTTGCATATCTGCTCATCTGCTCCCCTAAGAGCTCCTACTAAAGAGAGATGTGGAAACTAATATGTATCCACATTGCTTAATCTTATGTGGAGACAACTGGGGCTTCTGTGCAAGGCAGAAGTTTAAAAGAAGATACAAGTACCTTTTTGAATTGTTGCAATGTTTGAGTTTGAGTTACTAAATAAGCCATGCTGTTCTACAAGCCGGTGTATTTCCCACCTGAGTTTCAAACTCCAATCACTTGTCTTGAAGAACCGCAGGTTGCTCATGTAATGGCTTCACTAGCTTGTTCTTCTAGCATACCTGAGTGGAGAATCTAATCCTTACTTTTTGTAGTCTTTAAACTGGAGTGCTTGCCCTTACACTGGCACTTTCCACAGTGGCCTCTTTCCACAGTGCTTACACTTTACTGTAGCTTCCACCTCTGGTTTGGACTGCATCCTCCTTAAAGAGATGTTCCATAAGAAAACATGGTCCCTCACCTCTTCTAGGTGCACTTCCACTCTTCTAGCCAAGGTGAAACATTGTGCTGACAGGTATGTTCTTTCCAGTGCTTCTATGGGTGGACACGTATTATATAGGGATGTATAACCACTACATTAGGGTTGCCACCTTTCCCAGTTCAAAAAGCTGGACAGGAGTGGAAGATGTAGTCATGGAATTGTGACTGTGAAGTCATGGACGAAGGGCGGTGAAGTCAAGGCTATCGGCGAGTGGTTGATTGCTGTGTCCTGCCTACTTTTCCTACTTTGGAAAACTGGATAGGCAGTTCTGATCCGGGAAGCTCTTCTGAAAACAGGGCTGTCTAGTTCAAAACCAAACACATGGCAACCCTACACTATATTTTCAAAAAAAGGTAAGTAACAATGAACTTCAATGAGTTTTGAAACCCGAAGCTCTGTGTCAGTGATTTTGACTGGTTTATCAAATTTTTGTTTTTAGGTTGCAATGACAATAGAAGTTTTAACCCTTTGCCTGCCAAGCACGTACAGCGTACGTGCTGGCAGGCCAATGCTCAGGCTGCCAAGAACGTACATTGTACGTTCTTTGGCAGCTGAGCTCTCTCTCTGCTTCGGCGGCTTTTGCCGCCTCCGCAGAGAGTGGGGAGAGAAGACAGCCCCCTAGGCAACGAGGCTGGGGGGCTGTCAAGTCGGATCTGCGACTCGATTGTCGCAGATCCGACTTCAAAGTAGCAGACGCATCGCATGGAGCGTCTGCTACTACACTCACCCTTCTTCCTGCCTGCAGAGCCGCCCACGCACTTCCTGCTGCGCAGCAACTCTGCAGACACGCTGCCAGGACTCCTCCAAAGAAGACAGCGATTCTCCTGCTCCAAAAACGGTAAGTGCACGTTTTTTTTACACACTTACCTGCACCTACACATACTTACAGTACATTTATGCATTTTAGTAAAGATTGGAATTTTTTTAAAAATTTTTTTTTTAATTTTAGCACACTTGGTCCCTTTTGTACAGTTATTTACACTTATTTACACTTATTTACATGTATTTGCACACTCAGATAACTTTTATTAGTGCACAAATATGTATACACAAACAGGTGTTTTTTTTTTTTTTTACGAATTCATTATACTGTTATCTTTTGTTTTTTTTGCCTAAAAACGTGTTATTTTGGCAGCGTGACTATTGGATAATCGATTTCGGCCACTAATTACGCTGTCAGAACAATTATTTTGTTATTTCATTGATTTACGCTATTTTTGTGGTTTTATTGCAGTTTTATCCCTGCATTATTGTTCCTTATGTATCTTTAGTATCGTTTTGCTGTTTGGTGCTTTGGTATAGAAAGATAGATTTTACTTAGTTTGATCCGCCAAAATATGTGCTTTCCAAAAATATATGGGTTTCTGGGGTTATTTTTACAGTTTGGGGGTCTTACGGCACATAACGTACAGTTAGGGTTCTCTTTTCTGCAGCTTAGTTGGCTAGCGTGAAAATTCATAGGCACGTTTTTCATTTGGGGTCCATACACAACACATACTTTGGTAAATCTATACATATTGGGCATCAAACTATTTATTAGACCTCTGACGTCCATATTTAGAGAGATTTTTCTTTGTACGTAAAACATTGTGTGTGATAAATGCGGCAAACTGCAACATTTTTAGGCGATTTTCAGAAATGTTGTAAAAACCTATATGTTTAGAAAAGCTTTGCAGTTTGGTAGTTTCGTGTAGAAAGACGTCGTTATCTTTGTTGGAATCGGCAGAATGTGTACTTTCCAAAAATGTATGGTTTTGGGGGGTCATTGCTGTTAGGAGGGTCTTGAGGCAAATAATATGAAGTCAAGGGTCTATGTTCACAGAAGGCGAATCGGCAGCGGAGAAAACTCATATTCACTATTTTTATTTGGGGTCCGCACATGCCAGCTGCCTTGGTATATCTATGCATATTGGGCATCAAACTGTTCAGTAGACCCTTGGCATCAATATTTATGGTGTTTTACAATTGTATGTAAGAAATTGGGTGAGATAAATGCGGCCAATTGCAATATTTTTAGGCGATTTTCAGAAATGTAAAAACAGTTGCTTTTATCGCCAAATTTAGGAAAGGCTTGCGACTTGGTACTTTGGAGTACAAAGACATGCATACCCAATTTGGATTCGCAGGAATGTGTACTTTCCAGAAATATATGGTTTTATGGGGTGAACTTACTTTTTTCTACCTTTGCCCCCCCAAAAACAATGTAAATGTGTTGATTTTGCAGTACCTGAAATGACAGACCATATGGGGGTCTTTCTTTTGGGGCCCCTGTATGCCACGTGCTTGGGTACACCTATACATATTGGGCATCAAACTGTTCAGGGGACCCTAGGCTTTCATATTTGGGGTGATTTCTCTTGATACCTAAAAGTATGTGGGTAATACGATGCTGCAGGTTAGATATTTTGAAGTAATTTTTGGAAATGTCCCCAAAATCCCCAAATTTAGGAATGGTTTGCGGCTTGGTTCTTTGGAGTACAAAGACATGCATACCCAATTTAGATCCGTGGGAATGTGTACTTTCCGAAAATATATGGTTTTCTGGGGTGAACTTACTTTTTTCTACATTTGCCCCCCTCAAAACAATGTAAATGTGTTGATTTTGCAGTACCTGAAATGACAGACCATATGGGGGTCTTCGTTTTGGGGCCCCTATACGCCACGTGCTTGGGTACACCTATACATATTGGGCATCAAACTGTTCAGAGGACCCCAGGCTTTCATATTTGGGGTGATTTGTCTTGATACCTAAAAGTATGTGGGTAATACGATGCTGCAGGGTCGAAATTTTGAAGTCATTTTTGGAAATGTCCCCAAAATCACCAAATTTAGGAATGGTTTGCGGCTTGGTACTTTGGAGTACAAAGACATGCATACCCAATTTAGATCTGTGGGAATGTGTACTTTCCGAAAATATATGGTTTTCTGGGGTGAACTTACTTTTTTTCTACATTTGCCCCACTCAAAACAATGTAAATGTGTTGATTTTGCAGTACCTGAAATGACAGACCATATGGGGGTCTTCGTTTTGGGGCCCCTATACGCCATGTGCTTGGGTACACCTATACATATTGGGCATCAAACTGTTCAGAGGACCCCAGGCTTTCATATTTTGGGTGATTTGTCTTTATACCTAAAAGTATGTGGGTAATACGATGCTGCAGGGTCGAAATTTTGAAGTCATTTTTGGAAATGTCCCCAAAATCACCAAATTTAGGAATGGTTTGCGGCTAGGTACTTTGTAGTAGAAAGACATGCATACCCAATTTAGATTCGTGGGAATGTGTACTTTCCGAAAATATATGGTTTTCTGGGGTGAACTTACTTTTTTCTACCTTTGCCCCCCCCAAAACGATGTAAATGTGTTGATTTTGCAGTACCTGAAATGACAGAACATACAAGGGGGGGTCTTCATTTTAGGGCCCCTATATGCCACATGCTTGGGTACACCTATACATATTGGGCATCAAACTGTTCAGAGGACCCTAGGCTTTCATATTTGGGGTGATTTCTCTTGATACCTAAAAGTATGTGGGTAATACGATGCTGCAGAGTAGATATTTTGAGGTGATTTTTGGAAATGTCACCAAAATCACCAAATTTAGGAATGATTTGCGGCTTGGTACTTTGTAGTAGAAAGACATGCATACCCAATTTGGATTCGTTGGAATGTGTACTTTCCGAAAATATATGGTTTTCTGAGGTGAACTTACTGTTTTCTACTTTTGCCCCCCCCCAAAACGATGTAAATGTGTTGATTTTGCAGTACCTGAAATGACAGACTATATGGGGGTCTTCCTTTTGGGGCCCCTGTATGCCACGTGCTTGGGTACACCTATACATATCAGGCATCAAACTGTTCAGAGGACCCTAGGCTTTCATATTTGGGGTGATTTGTCTTGATACCTAAAAGTATGTGTGTAATACGATGCTGCAGGGTAGATATTTTGAGGTGATTTTTGGAAATATCACCTAAAGCACCAAATTTAGGAATGATTTGCGGCTTGGTACTTTGGCGTAGAAAGACATGCATACCCAATTTGGATTCGTTGGAATGTGTACTTTCCGAAAATATATGGTTTTCTGGGGTGAACTTACTGTTTTCTACTTTTGCCCCCCCCCTAACGATGTAAATGTGTTGATTTTGCAGTACCTGAAATGACAGACTATATGGGGGTCTTCCTTTTGGGGCCCCTGTATGCCACGTGCTTGTGTTCACCTATACATATTGGGCATCAAACTGTTCAGAGGACCCTAGGCTTTCATATTTGGGGTGATTTCTCTTGATACCTAAAAGTATGTGGGTAATACGATGCTGCAGGGTAGATATTTTGAGGTGATTTTTGGAAATGTCACCTAAATCACCAAATTTAGGAATGATTTGCGGCTTGGTACTTTGGCGTAGAAAGACATGCATACCCAATTTGAATTCGTGGGAATGTGTACTTTCCGAAAATATATGGTTTTCTGGGGTGAACTTACTGTTTTCTACTTTTGCCCCCCCAAAACAATGTAAATGTGTTGATTTTGCAGTACCTGAAATGTCAGACTATATGGGGGTCTTCCTTTTAGGGCCTCTATATGCCACATGCTTGGGTACACCTATACATATTGGGCATCAAACTGTTCAGAGGACCCTAGGCTTTCATATTTGGGGTGATTTCTCTTGATACCTAAAAGTATGTGGGTAATACGATGCTGCAGAGTAGATATTTTGAGGTGATTTTTGGAAATGTCACCTAAATCACCAAATTTAGGAATGATTTGCGGCTTGGTACTTTGGCGTAGAAAGACATGCATACCCAATTTGGATTCGTTGGAATGTGTACTTTCCGAAAATATATGGTTTTCTGGGGTGAACTTACTGTTTTCTACTTTTGCCCCCCCAAAAACAATGTAAATGTGTTGATTTTGCAGTACCTGAAATGACAGACTATATGGGGGTCTTCCTTTTGGGGCCCCTGTATGCCACGTGCTTGGTTACACCTATACATATCGGGCATCAAACTGTTCAGAGGACCCTAGGCTTTCATATTTGGGATGATTTGTCTTGATACCTAAAAGTATGTGGGTAATACGATGCTGCAGGGTAGATATTTTGAGGTGATTTTTGGAAATGTCACCTAAAGCACCAAATTTAGGAATGATTTGCGGCTTGGTACTTTGGCGTAGAAAGACATGCATACCCAATTTGGATTCGTTGGAATGTGTACTTTCCGAAAATATATGGTTTTCTGGGGTGAACTTACTGTTTTCTACTTTTGCCCCACTCAAAACAATGTAAATGTGTTGATTTTGCAGTACCTGAAATGACAGACTATATGGGGGTCTTCCTTTTGGGGCCCCTGTATGCCACGTGCTTGGGTACACCTATACATATTGGGGATCAAACTGTTCAGAGGACCCTAGGCTTTCATATTTGGGGTGATTTCTCTTGATACCTAAAAGTATGTGGGTAATACGATGCTGCAGGTTAGATATTTTGAAGTAATTTTTGGAAATGTCCCCAAAATCCCCAAATTTAGGAATGGTTTGCGGCTTGGTTCTTTGGAGTACAAAGACATGCATACCCAATTTAGATCCGTGGGAATGTGTACTTTCCGAAAATATATGGTTTTCTGGGGTGAACTTACTTTTTTCTACATTTGCCCCCCTCAAAACAATGTAAATGTGTTGATTTTGCAGTACCTGAAATGACAGACCATATGGGGGTCTTCGTTTTGGGGCCCCTATACGCCACGTGCTTGGGTACACCTATACATATTGGGCATCAAACTGTTCAGAGGACCCCAGGCTTTCATATTTGGGGTGATTTGTCTTGATACCTAAAAGTATGTGGGTAATACGATGCTGCAGGGTCGAAATTTTGAAGTCATTTTTGGAAATGTCCCCAAAATCACCAAATTTAGGAATGGTTTGCGGCTTGGTACTTTGGAGTACAAAGACATGCATACCCAATTTAGATCTGTGGGAATGTGTACTTTCCGAAAATATATGGTTTTCTGGGGTGAACTTACTTTTTTTCTACATTTGCCCCACTCAAAACAATGTAAATGTGTTGATTTTGCAGTACCTGAAATGACAGACCATATGGGGGTCTTCGTTTTGGGGCCCCTATACGCCATGTGCTTGGGTACACCTATACATATTGGGCATCAAACTGTTCAGAGGACCCCAGGCTTTCATATTTTGGGTGATTTGTCTTTATACCTAAAAGTATGTGGGTAATACGATGCTGCAGGGTCGAAATTTTGAAGTCATTTTTGGAAATGTCCCCAAAATCACCAAATTTAGGAATGGTTTGCGGCTAGGTACTTTGTAGTAGAAAGACATGCATACCCAATTTAGATTCGTGGGAATGTGTACTTTCCGAAAATATATGGTTTTCTGGGGTGAACTTACTTTTTTCTACCTTTGCCCCCCCCAAAACGATGTAAATGTGTTGATTTTGCAGTACCTGAAATGACAGAACATACAAGGGGGGGTCTTCATTTTAGGGCCCCTATATGCCACATGCTTGGGTACACCTATACATATTGGGCATCAAACTGTTCAGAGGACCCTAGGCTTTCATATTTGGGGTGATTTGTCTTGATACCTAAAAGTATGTGGGTAATACGATGCTGCAGAGTAGATATTTTGAGGTGATTTTTGGAAATGTCACCTAAATCACCAAATTTAGGAATGATTTGCGGCTTGGTACTTTGGCGTAGAAAGACATGCATACCCAATTTGGATTCGTTGGAATGTGTACTTTCCGAAAATATATGGTTTTCTGGGGTGAACGTACTTTTTTCTACCTTTGCCGCCCCCCAAAACGATGTAAATGTGTTGATTTTGCAGTATCTGAAATGACAGAACAAACGGGGGGTCTTCCTTTTGGGGCCTCCTATGCCACGTGCTTGGGTACATCTATTCATATTGGGCATCAAACTGTTCAGTGGACCCAGGATTTTATATTTGGTGTGTTTTACATTGATACCTAATGATGTGTGGGAGATATGTTGCTGTAGAGTGGAAGCTTTGAGGTCATTTTTCAAAAAATTCACCAATTTCTATAAAACATTATAACTTTAGGAAACAATTGCAACTTAGTGGTTTGGAGTACAAAGATATTTCTACCCATTTTTGATTCACCAGAATCTGTTCTTTCTAGTAATGGGTAGTTTTCTAGGGTAAACCTACTGTTAGCGGAATGTTTGGCCTTGAAATCAAAAGTATGCCGTTTGGGGAGTGTTGCTTTGGAAATTTGGTTGTGTACTGCTTGTAGATTTTGAGCTATACAAGTGAGAAATCTCCATAAAACTATATATATTTGGTATTGTCGCGTTCAGGAGACATAGACCTTTCTCAATCGGCTGTGTTCTCGTACATAAAATGAATGATGTTTCTGATATATGTGATTGTTCTTCGTGCAACATGATTTTTTTCATTTTATTTGACACTTAGAATCCAATATTTTTTTAGAGAAGTAGAATTACACCAAAATTCTTGCATATTGTGAAAGTTCAGGTTGTCCTGAAAAAAACAATATATTGTTTTCCTGGGTTAACTAAAAGACCACCCCAGGAAAGGCCCTTAAAGTGAAAGAGTGCAAAATATCTAAAAACTGCTTGGCAGTAGATGTTCGCATCTAGGACAAAACGGCTGGCAGGGAAAGGGTTAATAAAGTTCACAATTACTAGTGTTTTTATAATAAACAAGCAGAAATGTGTTGACATTCATAATGACTGGGGTATTTGGCTCATAGGGTTGAATCAAATACTGTGCTTCAAGTGGAAGGATCCAAATTTGGTTCTAAAGAGGATGAAGAAGATCATCTTTAGGAAGGAATACAATTATTTTTGCACAAATGCACCAGTTTGCCTCTCCCCATATACAATATTTTTTCTCTTCTTGAATGGAATACTTAGCCAGTAAATCTTATTACAGATAACCTTTTTTTTATTGCTGATCATCGACAAATATAATTGTAAAAGACTTAGAAGCAATTCTACATCACAATGTTATTTCTGCTTTGCAAAACTGTTGACTATGTGAGTGATGGATGTAGCATGTAATATGGAGCTGAAGTGGCAGGTGATTTGCAGGCATATAATTGAACTAAAGAATAGTGTTGTGCTATTATATTTACAGCCCACAAGGTAAATCATCTGCTGGGGTAATTTAACGATCTGGCATTCGATTAATTGAAATCTAGTGACTGAGTGCATCTGCACTGGCTGCTGGTTGGGAGAAGAGAACAATGAGTATAAAAGAATGCATGCAATAGAATGGGAACATTTTTATATGTTGATGGTGTGCAGTAGTTCTAAACTTCAGGCTACATGGTAACCTCACCTGTGGTTCTACATTTGGATGATGCTAAGCTACGTCTAGAACTGTTCTCCCAGCTTGGTGAGCTTCTCACAGCAAAGCAAACTGCTAGCACAACTGGTTCCCTATGTTATAGAGACACTTGACCTAGCTTGTCACCTAGGCCTAAGCTTCTTTGCTTATAATGTTTCCTCTCCAACCCTCGCCCCTTCCTTGGTTCAGACTGCCTCTATTTTGCTTTTCTTTACTTGCTTGCCTCTCAGCCCTCTTTTTTTAACTTGTTTTGGCCTTACCTTACTTATTTTCTTTTCATCCATTACTAATTCTGTGTTCTCCACACTTATTCCACCATCATCATCATCATCTTTGTCTTCCTCTTTCCTAAAATTTCCCCTCCACTCCATTTTTTCCTCTTGTGGTTTTCAGGTTTCCCCCCATATATGTGTAAAACTTCATTGTTCCTAAAACTCCCCACTGTATATGACCCTTTTCTCTGTTTCCTAAACCCTATTTTGCTCTACCTCAACAAAATGCACATACATGGAGTAAAGTAAAGTTTCCATGCCTATAAGCTCGATAGATGTATATGCGTCAGCTAATAGGTCAGTATTGTAAATGGTTAAATACAAATAACACTTAGACACTGTAACGTACCCTGGTGGTCCAGTAGGCCAATGGGGACACCGCCACATGGTCTCCTTCGTCTGTTGCCGGCTAGTTCCTAAGACGAGCACTTCCAGGTTTTACACGTCATGTGCATGACATCATTGTTTGTTAGTCATCAACTTGTTAGTATCTTGGGTGCGATTCTAGTCCTGTTTGATCCCTGTTTTGACCCTGCTTGATCGCTGCCTGTTCCCACCCCAGCCTGCCTGACTACGCTTTTCGTCTATTCCATGAACTGTTGCTTGCCGTCCAAAACCTCGGTAATGACCATGCCCCTTTGCCTGTCCAGAACCCTACTTTGCTTCTCTCTTATTAAGACATGGCAGCATCTGACCAGCTAAGGGCTCCTCCCAAGGCCAAAGGCGGCTGATACAGGCGGAAGCAGAGCCGTGACCAGGGAGCTCAGCATCTGTTCTGGACTTTCCCCTGTGGGAGTCACTCTTCTTATACAATTGAATCATTCCATTATTACCTTACTCTATTGTTCAATGTTAAAGTAATCTAATAATGTAAAGCATTACAAAAAAAACCCCCAGCATGTTTCAGAATGATTAATTGCAAGTTATATATAAACACTATACCTAATATGCAAGCACAGAAAAGAAATGGACAATTTGATGAACTATAAGAACAACTCTGCCTGCCAACATTAATTTGCCATTTTAATAACTTTAGAAAATATTCTGCTCCTTTGTGAAGGTTAGCTTTTAATAACACAGGAAAAGCAATCGTACATTGTCCTGAAATAACTGAAATACATTAACTCTAGTGACATCTGTCGGGACACCGTTCTTTGAATCCGCAATCTTTTATGTAAAGAAAGAAAACTCAATAAAAGATTTGTGTTTAGGCCCACTGTCTCTATGATTGGCTATGCAAATACGGTTGGAAGGGTTTCTGATGATTAAAATATATTGCATCAAGCTTTATAGTGTCATTAAAACATTAAGACCAGGGTTCGGCCCTCCTGATGCTGTTAATATATGTGTCTAACTGCACCTTCGACAGCCATTGTTGTATTCAGTAAGCGCAGAGTTATATTTTGATAACATCTGGAAGCCTGCAGATTGCCCAAGGTTGATTTACACTTTAGCATGTGCAAGGAAGGTGTTACTATACATATAACCATTGGTGCAGAGATGTACTACATGTAGCAAGATTCTGTAACAGAAGTAATGTGGGCTATGTGCTCTCTTACAAAATACTGCTGGGTATATTATTCATCTGGAACAGATGCTTTGCTTAATTAAAACAAAATACTGAGCCGTAACATAGAACTGGATAACTGTGTGAGGCCTATTAACTAAAACCTGAATATAAAATATTTGTGATGTTTCCTCATACTTTTCCATGTTTTTCTCATTCAGGAATGCTTCTTAATTATATTTTATTCACTATTTACTTATATTTAAAGGGATGATTCACCTTTAAGTTAACTTTTAGGGGCACATCTACTTAGGGTCGAAGTAAATTCCTTCGACTTCGAATATCGAAGTCTAAGGATTTACCGCATTTCCTGCGATCGAAGGAAAAATCTTTCGATTGAACGATTAAATCCTTAGAAACAAACGGTTCGCAGGATTTTAATCCATAGATCTAATGATTTTCCTCCGATCAGAAGGAAATTGTTAGGAAGCCTATGGGGACCTTCCCCATAGGCTAACATTGCACCTCGGTAGGTTTTAAGTGTCGAAGTAGGGGGTTGAAGTTTTTTTTAAAGAGACAGTACTTCGACTATCGCATTGGTCGAATAGTCGAACGATTTTTAGTTTGAATCGTTCGATTCGAAGTAGAAGGTCAAAGTAGCCAATTTGATGGTCGAAGTAGCCAAAAAAATTGTTTGAAATTCGAAGTTTTTTTTTATTCTATTCCTTTACTCGAGCTAAGTAAATGTGCCCCCTGGTATATTGTAGAATGGGCAATTCAAAGCAACTTTTTTAATAGGTCTTCATTATTATTTTTTTATATAGTTTTATAAAAATTTGCCTTTTTCTTCTGACTCTTCCCAGCTTTCAAATGGAGGTCACTGACCCTATGTACAAAACAAATGATCTGTAAGGCTATACATGTAGTGTTATTGCCACGTTTTATTACTCATCTTTCTAGTCAGGCCCTCCCCTATTCATACTCCAGTCTCTTATGCCATTCAATGCATGGTTGCTAGGGCGATTGGGACTCTAGCAACCAGATGGCTTAAAATGCAAGTACAAGTACAAGTTTTTGGACACTTATTTCTCTAATATCTTATTCTAAACCTAAGGTTAATATGAATTTGCTCTTCTCTTTGCTGCTAAAACAACCTTGTACTCTTCTAGGAAGGCTTTCCACTAGAGGTTTGATTGCTTGTGGGTTTGCTTCTCAGTCATATGTATGAGGTTGGTCACTGTATTGAGGATCAAGGCTGACTTGCATTAATGTTCCAGTTTATCCCACAGGTGTTCCACTGGGTTGAGGTCAGGGCTCTGTACAAGCCAGTCTTGTTCTTCCTCTCTCTGCAACCCAGTTCTCTATGGAATTAATTTTTATGGGGTTGTAATCCTACTAAAAATGGAAACTGCCTTACTGTTGCCAAAAAGTAGGAAGCACAGATTTGCCTATAATGTCATTGTATGATGTAGTTGCACCCTTGTGCGCAATGGCTAGGCCTATATTACCAATCCATTAATGAGCCAGTGTGTATTTATATACATTTCACCATTCGAGAACTCGAACTGTGCTGTTGCCCTAAGAGATTACGGGGCACATTTACTATTGGTTGAATATCGAGGGTTAATTAACCCTCGATATTCGACAGTCGAAGTAAAATCCTTCGACTTCGAATCTCGAAGTTGAAGGATTTACCGCATTTCCTCCGATCAAAGGAAAAATCGTTCTATCGAACGATTCAAAGTATTTTAATCCATCGATCGAACGATTTTCCTTTGATCAAAAAAAGCTAGGAAAGCCTATGGGGACCTTCCCCATAGGCTAACATTGGTGCTCGGTAGGTTTTAGGTGGCGAAGTAGGGGGTCGAAGTTTTTTTTAAAGAGGCAGTACTTCGACTATCAAATGGTCGAATAGTCGAACAATTTTTAGTTCGAATCGTGCGATTCGAAGTCGAAGTTGTAGTTGTGGGTCGAAGTAGCCAATTCGATGGTCGAAGTAGCCAAAAAAACTATTGAAATTATAATTCTTTTTTATTCTAATCCTTCACTCGAGCTAAGTAAATGTGCCCCTTACTGTATGTGTATTGGAAAAGAGAAACGTAAACAAAAGTCAGATCAAGCAAGGCCACAGCAAACTGACATGTGAATAAAGCTAAAAATGCTCTTTTTATTGAAATGCACATGTTTCTAAAGAAAAATATAATAGAAAAGGAAATATATTTGACAAGTGCAACGTTGGTTGCAACCTGCTATCTGCAAATAGAACATAAGAGACTGGTGTCTTCAGGGAACATAGATAAAACAGACACAATTTGTAGATCTTTCTCATCTTCTTTTACGCGTCACTTTTCCACTCTGAGCGGCGCTACGATAGAATTTACAGTATAGCAGATGAGAAAGGGCAGGCACATTTCTGCTCTTGTCAAGTGCTTACAGGCCCTACTGACAGCTCACTGTTGATTTCTTACAATCTGCTACGTCTCCGTTCATTTGTATTCCATTCAGTCTGCCGAAACACACTTCTCTCAGGCTGTGACCTTTTGCAGAACAATTCAGACTAGTGTCCATCATGGCAACTAAGTCATTTTGTATAGAGATACAATTTACAGTCCTGAGGTTTTTCATTTTTTATTTTCATCTCATGGAGTTTCGGCTAGTGCTGTTAGGTATTTTTTAAAGAAGTCTTGTAAAAAAAAATGCATTGAGACTCGTGCCGGCCACACTTTGGTACAGTCCATGTGCCGCAAACACTGTTTCAAACTGAAATTAGTTTTTGATTCCCACATGGTGGATGGGAGAACGTCATTTGAAAAAGCTGGCCTCCAGTTATATTTAGGAGATAAATGAGCCATTGAGAAACCACGAGGGAAACGAGCGGGTGCAATATGTAGCCAAGCTCAAGTGCAGCGCCTGAGACTGAAAGCAAGTGCTCTGCATCTGAGGTTGCCTGCCAATTGTTCTGTTTGTAAACAAAAACACACAGCTGCCCCAGCTGCCCAAAAGCTGAGTGGGAATTTTGGGAGTTGTAGTTTACAACATAATACAGCTGTTTTATATCTCCATGTTCAGGGGTAAGTGGCTGCATCATAAAGGTAAATGAACATGGCCCTCCTTAGCAGCACTGGTGCTCAAGCCAAAAATGACTTCCCCTTTATGTATAGAAAGCAGTAGTGTCCAGCCAATGGACTTTCACACAATGAGTATAGAACTTCAACAACAGCTTGCGCAATCCGTGTTGCTCCATCTTCTTGTCGTACCGTTGCCTTCTTGCCAAACTCACACCAAGAAACAAGAAGAAGGAGTGGTCTGATAGAGTTAGAGTTTGCTGGAGGGAGATAATTTGAAAACCATGTGACGCGTTCAAAGGTTTGAGAATAAATATTTGAACATTTAGGAAAAACTGCCCTGGTCATGCCAAGTTAAGCCATAACACATCTTTGATCCAACACGTACACATCACAAGTATGCCTTCTTCTTTTGATGTCCACACAGGCCTGGATTTGTGTAATGGGCCTAGGGTGGTAAACATTAAGAGGCAGCCTGCTGGCCTGCTGTCTACTGCTAGGGTTAGAAATAAGGTTGAATGGAGCCCAAATGGGCAGGCAGGAGACTTGAAAGCAGTTTGACTCCCTGTTCATCCATTCCCCAGTGCAGCTCCCATCTACCTTCTTATCTGGGTGACTGTGGGGTGGGATAGTTGGAATATACAGTTGTGATGAAGCAAATAGTGGTCAGGGGGGATGGGTTCCTTCCCTGGCCTTGGTGCACAGCTTTTTCAGATCTGACCTTGGGTCCACAATTCTGGACTGTCCTACCAATAATTGACCAACCTGCCCTCCCCAGTGCTCAACATGATTGAACTATAATAATTAGACAAGCTAATAAATAGAGAAATAGAAAAATAAGAGATACGATAAATTAGATAAATAAATCCAACCTGCAAGGTGACAGAAAATAGCATGGTTTATTATGTAAATATTCCCATTGACTTTAATGTATTTTACATGAACAATTGCGGCAAGGAAAATAACATTGATTTTACTAAAGAAAAACAGCTGAAAAAACGCCCACCGACTTTAAAGGGATACTGTCAGGGGAAAATTTTTTTTTTCAAAATGAATCAGTTAATAGTGCTGCTCCAGCAGAATTCTGCACTGAAATCCATTTCTCAAAATTTTTTATATTCAATTTTGAAATCTGTCATGGGGCTAGACATATTGTCAATTTCCCAGCTGCCCCAAGTCATGTGACTTGTGCTCTGATAAACTTCAATCACTCTTTACTGCTGTACTGCAAGTTGGAGTGATATCACCCCCTTCCCCCCCAGCAGCCAAACAAAAGAACAATGGGAAGGTAACCAGATAGCAGCTCCCTAACACAAGATAACAGCTGCCTGGTAGATCTAAGAACAACACTCAATAGTAAAAACCCATGTCCCACTGAGACACATTCAGTTACATTGAGAAGGAAAAACAGCAGCCTGCCAGAAAGCATTTCTCTCCTAAAGTGCAGGCACATGTCACATGACCAGGGGCAGCTGGGAAATTGACAAAATGTCTAGCCCCATGTCAGATTTCAAAATTGAATATAAAAAAATCTGTTTGGTCTTTTGAGAAATGGATTTCAGTGCAGAAGTCTGCTGAAGTAGCACTATTAACTGGGTTTTGAAAAGAACATGTTTTCCGATGACAGGATCCCTTTAATGTCTTTCCCAAATTTTTGCCATTTTCCCTCATCACTATCCGTTTTACCAAGCATTATCAAATAAGATCTTTAAAGTTCAAAGTGTACTATAAATCAATTATAAACCACTGTCATGCTTCCTTCTAGTACAGGGATAACATGTAGTATAGTTTCAATTTAATTAATCTTATTAAATACTTCTTCTCCACACGTTTTATCATGGAAAACAAGATTATTCCTCAGTGCTATTTTGGTAACGCACTGGGCAAAAAGCCATTATGGTCCATCCTGGTGAAAACTATGGAAAAAAATCTTTAATAGTCCCAAACCCGTATTACCTAATTCAAAAAGTTGTTTGCAGCAGATTTGGGTGAAAGTGTTTTCCAAATAAATAGTTCCAACTGCTGTTCTAAGTGCTAAATAAAATGGCATTATTAACTCAGCCATATACTTGCTTCAGTGACAGAGGCAGCAATCTAGCAGATGGTCAGAGACACTGATCCTCTTAGATGAATCATCAGTGACATGGTTCCTTTTACATCTATGGGTAAATGCACAGCTTATTCCAGATAAATGTTCAGAGAAACGGTTTTCCCGTGTAAAGGGAAACAGACATCTACAGTTTACTGGCCAAATATACTGCTTCAGTATGAATATAATGGTTCAGTACAGAGAGCCCTCGCTAGATACACGATCATAGAGATACCAGAAAGATTACATGTGACCAAATACACAGGTCTTTACAGGCTGCTATTAAACGAATTTGACCTTATAGAAAGAGGATTCCAGAGCAATACACTTCAAGGTTTCATGACAAATTACAAGACTCAGCTTTTATAGATTTATCTCTTTTTTACACCTTTCCCCTCTTGTGGATTATTAATGTCTTACCAAATGTATAGCTAGCTGAAAAGGTGAACACACCAAGGGGGTTATTTATCAAAGTCCAAATTTATCTCAATATTTTCTGAAAAAAAGTCAACCCAAATCCGCATGGGTTTTTTCGCCTTATTTATTAACACACTTTCCTAAAAAGATAGTGAAAGATACAAATTTTTCGGAATTTCCACCTGAAAACTCTTTTTTTGCCCGAAAACCCTGAAAACTTCGCATTATTGCACGAAACCCATCGAAGATCAAAAAATCTTTGGGACTTCTCCCATTGACTTATATGCTAAAGTCCTGCGCGGAACCAATTTCTGAGACACGGACCTGACCTGCATATTTAGCCACTTTGATTCGCTACCCGGACGCGCAACTGCCTTATCCGCAACCCACCCCACAAGCTGATGACCATCATCAAACAGGAAGTGATGGTGCTGTAAACCCGGAAGTGATGTAATCTAAAGTGGGCGGGACAGGAACAAGTTTCGTAAAACTTTAAAAGGAGTAAAATACAGACAATATTACATAAGATAAGACATTTAGATGAGAACTGCAACCCGACCCACGACCCGGGGGTATACCCGCACCTGAAAATCCTCCCCTCATTCCGCAGGGTGGGTTTTTTTGTGGGAAACCCACGGGTACCCGTGGGTACCCAACCTGCTGCAGGACTGTATTATATGCAACCTCGGCAGTTTTGAGATGCTGGATTTTTGAATTCTGACATTTTCCATCCTCGAGGTATAATAAATTCCTACAAATTCATATTTTTTTGTATAAAATCAGAATTTTTTGTGAAATTTTTTTTTTCACAAAAAATTCTGATTTTATACAAAAAACATGAATTTGTAGGGTTTTTTGCATTCGGCGTTTAGTAAATAACCACCCTAGTTATGGGGAACATCTAGCAGTAAAATAGCTACATAAAACACCATGGCATCCCTTTTAAAGCCAACGGTCAGAACCGGGTTTGCTACAAGCCTGAGTAAGTGGAAGAACACTGGCAGGGTCTCTAAGAGAAGATACACAGTGGGCTGCTTTTATGGCGTGGGGCTTCCTTTCTAAATTAAACTTTTCCTAGAACCTTCTCCTCTTTGGAATTCATGATAAAGGTTTGGATGGGCAACATTTCAAACAAAGGAACACCTATGTACCAGCCGCTGTTCCTAAATAGCAACACATCATGTCATAATATGCAGCCTGATAAATTCAAGCCATGGTATCTCTTGGTAAATAACGGGAAACATAACGCTTGACAAATGATTTAAGACTGAAATGGTGCTACATAGCTGGCCAGGCAATAAAAGATTCATATCAAGACATTAATCTCAATAGAGAGAGTTGATGAAAGGCAATTCACTGGAAAGGTTATTTGGAGTTCCTATATCCAACGATGCCGTGTTCTACGGTAAATGAGCACATGCACGAATTCATCTGGATGAAATGTCATTGGTCATGCAAATAACTAGTCAAAGACATTGATCTCTTTAGGTCATGGAAAGTCAACTAAACCATTGGCTTTATTGATTAATGACTCGACAAAGAAGGACGACAGCCTCTTAATCTAAATATGTAAGCTGTCTTTTTGCATTCTTATATAAATGAATATGGGAAACACTATAGAGGTACAACATGACAATGACCTACTCGCTCACATTGTGCTAGGACTGCACTGAATGCACAATTATGAGATCTGAGAAAACACCACTTTTCTACTGAATTTATGAGGGTCACGTTAAAGCCACATTTGCCCCATTAATTATGTGTCAACATGTGCTTCTTGGACTTCCCATTTAGTTACACTCAGTACTGCCGGCCTCTTGTTCTAAATCAAGCTCTGATGCACCTATTGGCCTCCGAACCGGGCTACAGCTTCAGGGTCTCTGAAATGACATCTACTAGACTTTTCAGTGAAATTGCATCCAAAAAACCATCACCGATCCGTCATAACTTGCCCTTATTTAATTCTTTACCATTGATCCTTTTCCAAGACCTCTAGGCCATTAGCCACAGGTTATAGAGACTCTGAAATGGATTTACCTACCACTGCGTGGAAAGTTTATCTTTTTGATGATACTGGAGGAGGCTTTTGTTAGCTGGCTTATGTCCTTAGGCTGTATTATCATCGTTCTGCCTGAAGAGGGTTCATTCAACCCCTGCCAGTATAACTGGTCTTTGTTGGATATGTAAATACTGCTGTAGTGGTGGTGGGTTAGGAGAGAACTAGTATTTAGGTGGCCCTAGACACACAGATCCTATCGTACGAATCGAGGATTCGTGTGATTTTCGGATCGTGTGTGGCGTGTGCCGACATCTTTCGTCCGGCGGAGATCGGTCGTTTGGTCAGGTTTGATTTTGACCTGTCCGATCCCACGGAACTGTAAAGGTTACAGCGTGGAACCGCTGAGATAGTGGATAGCCATTCCATTGGGAGAGGATATGGCGGAAGCCCAGGGGTGTACCCATAGATGATAGGGGAGGCAGACATGGTGAAAATAAAGCAGGTTTACTTGGAGCTTGCAAATAACACAGGAACAGTTCAAAATAAGGTAATTACCAGGAAGGTGAGGATAAGGAAACAATGCTGGAACAAGGTAACACAGGAGCTTGGAATCCAGGAGCTTGGGATACAGGTAAGGAATCACAGGAACAAGATACAGCGACCAGATACAGGATACGATTACAATTAATGACTCAGCCCTGAGCAAAGCTCAGGGCGGGGTTAATAAAGGGACGGTAATTGGGAATGGGAAACACATGAGGGTAAACGAGGTGGGTGGAGAATGGGGAGGAACACCCTAGAAACTGACAGGTACATGAAACACAAGACACACAAGGCTAAGGATCAGCCTCAAAGAGCTCCCAGTGGCTCAAAAGAACATACAATGTCCAGAATCTGGGAAATAAAGGTTCGAGTCCCGGGCTGATCCTTACAGTACCCCCTCCTTAAGGGTCGACCTCCGGGCGACCCAAACGAAAGACCCCCATCCTTTTTAGTCCAATGACTGGAGATGGGGACAAAAGTTTTGCCAGGGTCAAAGGCTGGAGAGCCGCCAGGGTCAAAGGTTGGAGAGCCGCCAGGATCGGAAGCCAAAACGGAGAAGTCACCAGGTTCAGGTACCGGAGAGCCGCCAGGGTCAGGAGCCGGATCAGAGGAGTCGCCAGGGTCAGGAGCCAGATCAGAGGAGTCGCCAGGGTCAGGAGCCAGATCAGAGGAGTCAGCCAAGGCACCCATTACAGGTGGCGGACCAGCAGAGGCAGCCATTACAGGTGGCGGACCAGCAGAGGCAGCCATTACAGGTGGCGGACCAGCAGAGGCAGCCATTACAGGTGGCGGACCAGCAGAGGCAGCCATTACAGGTGGCGGACCAGCAGAGGCAGCCATTACAGGTGGCGGACCAGCAGAGGCAGCCATTACAGGTGGCGGACCAGCAGAGGCAGCCATTACAGGTGGCGGACCAGCAGAGGCAGCCATTACAGGTGGCGGACCAGCAGAGGCAGCCATTACAGGTGGCGGACCAGCAGAGGCAGCCATTACAGGTGGCGGACCAGCAGAGGCAGCCATTACAGGTGGCGGACCAGCAGAGGCAGCCATTACAGGTGGCGGACCAGCAGAGGCAGCCATTACAGGTGGCGGACCAGCAGAGGCAGCCATTACAGGTGGCGGACCAGCAGAGGCAGCCATTACAGGTGGCGGACCAGCAGAGGCACCCATTACAGGTGGCGGACCAGCAGAGGCACCCATTACAGGTGGCGGACCAGCAGAGGCACCCATTACAGGTGGCGTACCAGCTGAGGCACCCATTACAGGTGGCGGATTGCCCAGGACAACAGGAAGACCACCACGAATAGCAACAAGACTGGTAGACTCTGGAGCACCAGAACTATCAGATCCTGTAGCAGGAATGGCAGGTCTAGAAGTAGATTTGTCCGTGGGCCCAGAGGCCATGGTACACAGGTCCTCACAGGCTGAACCCAGCAAGGCTGTTGGCACAGAGGCTGGAAGCAAGGCTGCTGGCAGGACCACTGGCACAGGAGCTGCAGATGGGACCACTGGCACAGGAGCTGCAGGCGGGACCACTGGCACAGGAGCTGCAGGCGGGACCACTGGCACAGGAGCTGCAGACACAGGAGCTGCAGACTGGACTGTAGGAACTGGAGCTGAAAACGTAATGGGAGACATGGAAATTGACAGAGACAGCTTTCGGGGAGCCGGCACAGGAACAGGCAGCTTTCGGGGAGCCGGCACAGGAGGCAGCTGCTGGGGGCCTGGCACTGGAACAAGAGGCAGCTGCTGGGGGACCGGCACTGGAACAAGAGGCAGCTGCTGGGGGACCGGCACTGGAACAAGAGGCAGCTGCTGGGGGACCGGCACTGGAACAAGAGGCAGCTGCTGGGGGACCGGCACTGGAACAAGAGGCAGCTGCTGGGGGACCGGCACTGGAACAAGAGGCAGCTGCTGGGGGACCGGCACTGGAACAAGAGGCAGCTGCTGGGGGACCGGCACTGGAGCAAGAGACTGCTTTCGGGGAGCCGGCACTGGAGCAGGAGGCAGCTGCTGGAGGACCAGCACTGGAACAGGAGGCAGCTGCTGGAGGACCGGCACTGGAACAAGAGGCAGCTTTCGGGGAGCCGGCACTGGAACAAGAGGCAGCTTCTGGGGGACCGGCACTGGAACAAGAGGCAGCTTCTGGGGGACCGGCACTGGAACAAGAGGCAGCTTCTGGGGGACCGTCACTGGAACAAGAGGCAGCTTCTGGGGGACCGGCACTGGAGCAGGAGGCTGCTTTCGGGGAGCCGGCACTGGAGCAGGAGGCTGCTTTCGGGGAGCCGGCACTGGAGCAGGAGGCAGCTGCTGGAGAACCGACGCTGGAGGCAGTTGCTGAGAAGTCGGCACAGGAACAGGCAGCTTTCGAGGAGCCGGCACAGCAGACAGGACAGGCTGGGAAGCCGGCACAGCAGACAGGACAGGCTGGGAAGCCGGCACAGCAGACAGGACAGGCTGGGAAGCCGGCACAGCAGACAGGACAGGCTGGGAAGCCGGCACAGCAGACAGGACAGGCTGGGAAGCCGGCACAGCAGACAGGACAGGCTGGGAAGCCGGCACAGCAGACAGCCAGTTGGGAGCCAGTCGTCGGGAAGGTCCAGCTGAACACTTGGGTAGCCGATGCTGCTGCGAAGCCTCCTCTCTTGGGGGTACTAGGCACGGCAGAAGCCCCTCTTCTGGGGGCACAGGACAAGGCAGAAGCCCCTCTTCTGGGGGCACAGGACAAGGCAGAAGCCCCTCTTCTGGGGGCACAGGACAAGGCAGAAGCCCCTCTTCTGGGGGCACAGGACAAGGCAGAAGCCCCTCTTCTGGGGGCACAGGACAAGGCAGAAGCCCCTCTTCTGGGGGCACAGGACAAGGCAGAAGCCCCTCTTCTGGGGGCACAGGACAAGGCAGAAGCCCCTCTTCTGGGGGCACAGGACAAGGCAGAAGCCCCTCTTCTGGGGGCACAGGACAAGGCAGAAGCCCCTCTTCTGGGGGCACAGGACAAGGCAGAAGCCCCTCTTCTGGGGGCACAGGACAAGGCAGAAGCCCCTCTTCTGGGGGCACAGGACAAGGCAGAAGCCCCTCTTCTGGGGGCACAGGACAAGGCAGAAGCCCCTCTTCTGGGGGCACAGGACAAGGCAGAAGCCCCTCTTCTGGGGGCACAGGACAAGGCAGAAGCTGGGCCAGCACTGGAGGTAGCTGTTGCAGAGGGGTAGCAGGACCGGGAACTGAAGCAGACCGCTGTGGGGTAGTGGGCCCAGGAATAGACTGCGGAGGGATGGCTGGTGCTGGAACAGGAGCAGACTGCAGAGGCATAGCTGGCCCTGGAACAGGAGCAGACAGCGGTGGGGATTTCAAAGGCCAAGAAACTGGAGGTGGACGACCATACACAGGCCAGATAGCAGTTTGTAGCTCATCTTCGCTCGAATCTGAATCCTCCCAGCCCACATCGAAGACTGAATCCTCCCAGTCATCGTCAGAGAGGAAATCCTGCGAGACATCATCACAGAAATGGGAGCTGACTTTTGCCTCATTCTCCCCACCCCAAGGGAGTTGTAGTTCCACATCGGGACAAGAAAGCATGGAGGGCTTTCCCAAGGGCTTCTTGTTTGGCTGAGTCATTCTGTAAAGGTTACAGCGTGGAACCGCTGAGATAGTGGATAGCCATTCCATTGGGAGAGGATATGGCGGAAGCCCAGGGGTGTACCCATAGATGATAGGGGAGGCAGACATGGTGAAAATAAAGCAGGTTTACTTGGAGCTTGCAAATAACACAGGAACAGTTCAAAATAAGGTAATTACCAGGAAGGTGAGGATAAGGAAACAATGCTGGAACAAGGTAACACAGGAGCTTGGAATCCAGGAGCTTGGGATACAGGTAAGGAATCACAGGAACAAGCTACAGCGACCAGATACAGGATACGATTACAATTAATGACTCAGCCCTGAGCAAAGCTCAGGGCGGGGTTAATAAAGGGACGGTAATTGGGAATGGGAAACACATGAGGGTAAACGAGGTGGGTGGAGAATGGGGAGGAACACCCTAGAAACTGACAGGTACATGAAACACAAGACACACAAGGCTAAGGATCAGCCTCAAAGAGCCCCCAGTGGCTCAAAAGAACATACAATGTCCAGAATCTGGGAAATAAAGGTTCGAGTCCCGGGCTGATCCTTACAGGAACATTGTAATCGGATCGTACGGCCGAACAATCAGATTACACCCGATATAGCCATTTTTCGTGTCGTGTGCCGACATCTTTCGTCCGGCGGAGATCGGTCGTTTGGTCGATCGGTCAAGTTTGGTTTTGACCCGTCCGATCCCACCGGAGCCCACGGAACATTGTAATCGGATCGTTCGGCCATATGGCCGAACAATCAGATTACACCCGATATAGCCATGTTTGTTAATGGCATATCGGGGAAAGATCCGCTCGTTTGGCGATGTTGCCAAATGAGCGGACCTTTGCATCTATGGCCACCTTTAGGGCATCATTGGACGTATTCTTTTATTTATAGGAATGTATCAGCATCACTTTAACATATATACAGTTACAAAACTGGAGGTCCTCCCAAAAGAGACCTGATCATTAATAATCCACAACACAGAAACATATTTTTAAAGTATAAAAATAAAGTGTAAGAAAAGAGAAATAAGAACAACAGAAATTACATGTACTGCTGAGCAGTAAAATGCTTGTCTTTCATATATTGTTTTTGGCATATGCTAAATAGAACTTAGATAATCTAAAATTCAGGATAAACAAGACTGTTACTGGAGTTAAATTAAGCCACAGCCTTCAATTTGATACGGCTGGCAAGAAACTCCAACTGTGCTCATGTGCCCTTTAATTTGCTGAAATTATGAATATTAGGAGAAACAAAGAATGCCAGCGCTCTGTGGACAACACAGCATTTAGGGGCATTTTTATGAAGGTGTGCAACTAAATACACATAGAATAACACTACATTAAAGACATTCAGTGATTTACAGTAGTTATATTTAATATCCTAGCAGAAAATACAGATTTTGGGAGTTCACCAGATCTGGCATGGTATAAACAGGGCACTCATTCTATAGATGCATCTGAGGGCTTGTGCCTAGGGTGACAGCTTTAGGTGGGTGGGACTTGGGTGCCTATGTAACAAAATGACTGGGACAGAAATCCTCCCCCCAAGTGGGCAATGTGTAGGGCAGTGGGCATGTGCCAGTGGGCAAGAGGTGGGTGGCTGAGGTCTGGTGTCTAAAGTAGCCTAAACATACCTTTATACATTGTGCAAGTGGCTCTTTCTAATGCATTATTTTTGTTTAAAGAACAACAAAAAAGCTTTACAAACAGAATAATACTAACTTAACGTATAATTCTTTACCAAGTAATGCACATTTCAAAAGTAAAAGTAATAACCTCCGCTGTATGCTGGCAAATGCACGGAGTTTGTCAGGTAAAATGGGAGACCTAGAATTAATTGCATGCTCTAAAAATTATGATATAATTGGTATCACTGAGACCTGGTGGGAAGAAACATGTGACTGGATTGTGAATTTAAATGGTTACACCCTTTTTAGGAGGGATAGAGGGATTAAAAAGGGTGGAGGAGTGTGTTTGTATGTAAAGCCTGAATTAAAGCCATGCGCTAAAGAAATAAAAATAGCTGGCACTGGTGAGGGTGTAGAATCACTCTGGGTAGAGATTTCGACTGGGCAAAAGGTATCAAAAAGAATTATCATTGGTGTATGCTATAAACCACCTCGTATAAGTGTCGAGTATGAAGCCGAGCTACTCTTGCAGATACAAGCGGCTTCACAGCTGGGTCAAGTTGTTGCTATGGGTGACTTCAATTATCCAGACATTGACTGGGGTAATGGGGTTGCTAAGACAGAAAAAGCTAGTAGGTTTGTAAATATGCTGAATGACAACTTTTTATTCCAGCTCGTTCAAGAACCTACTAGGAATAACTCTCTTTTGGACCTTGTAATAACTAACAATACTGAACTCATCTCTAACATTTGTGTGGGTGAGCATTTAGGGAATAGTGATCATAACATGGTCTCCTTTGAGATTCTGTTGCAGAAGCAATTCTATAAGGGAGTAACTAAAACACTAAATTTCAGACGTGCAAACTTTGACAGTATAAGGGCATCTCTGCAACATATTAAGTGGGAAATGCTTTTCTCAGGGTTAAACACAGAACAAAAATGGGAAGTCTTTAAAATGCTGCTTAATAAATATACTTGTCAGTATATTCCACTTGTAAGCAAGGAACGTCGTTGCAAAGCAAAACCTTTTTGGTTCAATAGAAGCGTTGGTGTTGAGGTGGGTAAGAAAAGACGTGCTTTTAAAACTTTCAAGTTAGCTGGTACAGCCGAATCATTTATAAGGTACAAGGAGGCCAATAAATCATGCAAAGAAGCTATAAGGCAAGCTAAAATTGCTATAGAGAAGGATATTGCAGTAAGCAGTAAAAAAAATCCAAAATTATTTTTTAAATATGTTAATAGTAAAAAAATGAAGCAGGAAGGGGTGGGTCCCTTACTATCAGAGGGGGGTCAGCTGGTTGATGAAAACAAAACAAAAGCGCAGATTCTGAATTCATATTTTTCATCTGTCTACACAAATGAGGAATCAGTAAGTGAAGGTTTCCTTCTTAACAGTCCCAATTCTAGTAATACAACTAATGATGCATGGTTCACACATGATGAAATTCAAAAGAGACTAGAACATGTTAAGATTAACAAAGGTCCAGGGCCAGATGGTATTCATCCCAGGGTAATTAGCGAGCTTAGCTCTGTGATTGCCAAACCTCTTTACTTAATTTTTCAGGATTCATTGAGATCTGGCATAGTGCCGAGAGACTGGCGAATTGCTAATGTGGTGCCTCTATTCAAAAAAGGATCCCGTTCTCAGCCTCAAAACTATAGGCCAGTTAGTCTGACGTCAGTGGTAGGAAAGCTTTTCGAAGGGTTAATAAAGGATAAGATACTGGACTTCATAGCAAATCATAATACTATGAGTTTGTGCCAGCATGGTTTTATGCGTAATAGATCTTGCCAGACTAACTTAATTTCTTTTTATGAGAATGTAAGTAGACACCTCGATTCTGGGATGGCAGTGGATGTGATTTACTTAGATTTTGCTAAAGCATTTGATACAGTGCCACACAAAAGGTTACTGGTTAAATTAAGGAATGTTGGCCTGGAACATAGTATTTGTACCTGGATAGAGAACTGGCTAAAAGATAGACTACAAAGAGTGGTGGTAAATGGAACATTTTCTAATTGGACCAATGTTGTTAGTGGAGTACCGCAGGGCTCTGTACTAGGTCCCTTGCTTTTCAACTTGTTTATTAATGACCTGGAGGTGGGCATTGAAAGTACTGTTTCTATTTTTGCAGATGATACTAAATTGTGCAGAACTATAGGTTCCATGCAGGATGCTGCCACTTTGCAGAGTGATTTGTCTAAACTGGAAAACTGGGCAGCAAACTGGAAAATGAGGTTCAATGTTGATAAATGCAAGGTTATGCCCTTTGGCAAAAATAATATAAATGCAAGTTATACACTAAATGGCAGTGTGTTGGGAGTTTCCTTAAATGAGAAGGATCTAGGGGTCTTTGTAGATAACACGTTGTCTAATTCTGGGCAGTGTCATTCTGTGGCTACTAAAGCAAATAAAGTTCTGTCTTGCATAAAAAAGGGCATTAACTCAAGGGATGAAAACATAATTATGCCTCTTTATAGGTCCCTGGTAAGGCCTCATCTGGAGTATGCAGTGCAGTTTTGGAATCCAGTCCTTAAGAGGGATATAAATGAGCTGGAGAGAGTGCAGAGACGTGCAACTAAATTGGTTAGAGGGACGGAAGACTTAAATTATGAGGGTAGACTGTCAAGGTTGGGGTTGTTTTCTCTGGAAAAAAGGCGCTTGCGAGGGGACATGATTACACTTTACAAGTACATTAGAGGACATTATAGACAAATAGCAGGGGACCTTTTTACCCATAAAGTGGATCACCGTACCAGAGGCCACCCGTTTAGACTAGAAGAAAAGAACTTTCATTTGAAGCAACGTAGGGGGTTCTTCACAGTCAGGACAGTGAGGTTGTGGAATGCACTGCCGGGTGATGTTGTGATGGCTGATTCAGTTAATGCCTTTAAGAATGGCTTGGATGATTTTTTGGACAGACATAATATCAAAGGCTATTGTGATACTAAGCTCTATAGTTAGTATGGGTATATAGAATTTAATTAAAAGTAGAGGGGTGTATGTATGGATGCTGGGTTTTCATTTGGAGGGGTTGAACTTGATGGACTTTGTCTTTTTTCAACCCAATTTAACTATGTAACTATGTAACTATGTAATACACCGTTTATTTGACACCACTTTTTACAGTCTTTGTTTGCATTAAGCATTGATCGTGCCTGATAAATATGCCTCTTAATAACCCTGAGATTGCTTTCCCTTCTGTTTTTGATGAATACAAATTGCAGAATATTGCAGTAAAAAAGAGGATGGGAAAGTACAAGTAGGTTTAAAAAATGGTGAAAAAATCCCAAAATAACATATTCTTCCTATGAACTGCTATAGCATTATGACAGGCTTTGGCAAAATGTATTTTTGTGGTTCTTGTCAGTGCCCTTTAGATAAACAGCTCTACCTTGGAGCAGATTGCTTTCATACACTCCTTAATATCTGCATCTGACCTGAGGCAGTCTATGGAAGTGTTCAAATTACTGTGTCCAAACGGAATGTGAGGATCTCCAAAAATGCAAAAACAAATGTAAAAAGTAGAAAATGTATTAGGACATGATACCTAACGCGTTTCGTGCCTATTGGGGCACTTACTCATAGGATAAATGGCACACCCCTGTACACATGTTATATAGGGGCTGTGACCAATCACAAAGTTACAAACACATGTTACCAATGCAATGCAATTAGTCAAGTTCCACCTAGTGGTTGGAAACTGTTACATACATGCACAATGTACAAAAATGACACACCTCAAACAGAACAAAAAAATATATAAAAAGAAAAAGCAATCTATAGTTTCACACATTTTCTTCTTTATTTGTGATTTTTTATTTTTCTTTTTATATATTTTTTTGTTCTGTTTGAGGTGTATCTTTTTTGTACATTGTGCATGTATGTAACAGTTAGCTTTCCAACCACTTTATCCTATGAGTAAGTGCCCCAATAGGTACGAAACGCGTTAGGTATCATGTCCTAATAAATTTTCTACTTTTTACATTTGTTTTTGCATTTTTGGAGATCCTCGCATTCCGTTTGGACACAGTAATTTTGATTTTGCACCTTGGGACTGAGGTGAACTGTGAGTGTTTTCTCCTTCATTCTTTACTTTATTTGGTGTATTTATTTATTTACTTATTAAGTGGTACCACATTTATTCATTATAATGTGGCAGTAGCACAAACCTCGTTTTTGTAGTTATGGAAGTGTCCAGACAACAAGGCTATTGCCTATGTAAGCCGTTCCCTACAATAACAATATTTATTGTTTTATTCAGAATAAAAATATTTTATATACAGGTATGAGATCTTTTATGTGGAATGCACAGGACCTAGGTTCTGGATATGGTGCAACCATACCATCAGGATACTTAAAACTTTATTCTGCTATCAACAACATCAATACTTATTTTAGGACTTGTATTACAGAACTCCAAGAAGCACTGATGCCACTCACCCCCATCCCCTCCAAAAAAACTTCCCAGGTCCTGCCCACTGTGTCTTCTTTCTCTATAGTTAAGCTGGCCATAGATGCAAAGATCCGGTCATTCTAATCCTCAAACGATCGGACTTCCCCATCTCCAGACCTGCCACTAACCTTTCAGATCAAATAAAGCAGAAAAAGAACAGAAACTATTTACAAAAAAGGCATTCAGTGTCTGAAATGGGGGGGTCCAGGTGCTCAAGCCCCAGACCTTCAGTTTAGGGAGGCAAACAATTGCAAACAATTGCAAAATAGAAAAAGGCTGGTACAATACGGAACACACTCCACAAGTTGATGCGGTAAAAAAATATTTATTAAGCAAAAAACATCCCAGCAAAGAGCCTTACGCATTTCGTGCCTAGAGGCACTTAATCATATGCTGTAAATAAGAACAGATCTGCCAATGTTCTGCCCCTATAGCAATTGTATGAAAATTATGTCAAACCAAAGCTGGTGACAGTCTCCCACTGAAAATCGTCCGATTGGAAATACACGCAGAGATATTATCGGCAGCCAACAGAAATCTTTTAACCTGTCCGATCACCAAACGACCGATCCCCATGGGACGAAAAATTTCGGGACTCTCCACACACGGTCTGAAAATCATACTAATCTAGGATTCGTATGATCAGATCTTTGGGTCTATGGTCAGCTTTACTCCACCGAGCTGCTTTCAATCCAATGGGTTGCCCTATGTACTTAGTTCTTGATATAAACCTGTAGTTAGGTACCCTAGACATGATCTGCTGATAAAAAGATAAAAGCATCAATTTTTTAAATTCTAACCCTTAAAACTGAGCAATTTATTAGGTCGGCTTTTTCTGGTCAGGCTTTTTGTAGAAGTCACTGGCAGATGTCCATTTTACAATTGGAAAATGTTTCTTGCTTTCATGATCTTCGAGGGTTTCGGGCATTTTGACGCTTTTTTTTGTGCGATAATCCAAAATAGTCGTAGTTTTCAAGCAACAAATTCGATTTATTAGGTCGGCTTTTTCTGGTCAGGCTTTTTGTAGAAGTCACTGGCAGATGTCCATTTTACAATTGGAAAATGTTTCTTGCTTTCATGATCTTCGAGGGTTTCGGGCATTTTGACGCTTTTTTTTGTGCGATAATCCAAAATAGTCGTAGTTTTCAAGCAACAAATTCGATCAGCACAATTCTTATTGTCGCATATGATTTTTTTTGTTTGTATTTTTTGAAAATTAAGGTCATTAGTGGTTGGGAGTTTTTAATAAAAATGAGAATAAAAACCAGTGTTGCCTTTAGCCTGGAGGTGCAATGGATCTGCTCAGCAATAAATATGAGCTTGCAGCTTGAACCCATTGCAAAAATAATGCTATATTTTAACTCAGCCGAGTGCTGGCAAGAAACAGAGAGTCAGTCTTTACTATCAATATGTGGTTAAAGGGGTGGTTCACATTTAAGTTAACTTTTAGTTTGTTACCAAATGGCCAATGTGGAACCTGGAGGAGGGATTTTAGCATAAAGTTCAAGTGTAACATTAACCTTTTGCAGCCAGATCCAAATGTTGCTGTAATGGTTGGTACCCTAAAACTAGAACCGATGCCAAGCACCCTGGTCTCGGCTCGTGCTTCTGCCTGTAGCAGCCGCCTTTGGCCTCGGGAGGAGCCCTCAGCTACTCAGATGCCGCCAGGTCTTAAAACGAGAGGTGCAAGGCGAGGGGTTCTAGACAAGCAGAGGAGCACAACTGTAAGGCAAGAGTCTTTGGGCTGAAGGTCACAGTACAAGACGTGAGACAAAATCGTATCAGATCAGGCCGGGTCGGGGCAGGCAGAGAACAAACGTAGTCAGGCGGGCAAGGGTCAAACCAGGAAGTCAATCAGAGGGTTAAGGCAGAATCGGCGTCGGATATCAGGCAAGGGGTACAGAAAGTAGAATTGTCAAGAACAGGCAGGGGTCACAACAAGTAGTCAATAACAGGTTTCGGAATCAGAATAGCAAAAGCTAAGCACCAGGTACAAATCCTATCATGGGCACTGACAAATACAATCTGACACTTTAAATATGTTTGAATTATGCGCCAGCGTGAGTGCGCCTACAAACCCAGAAGAAGCGCGCCTCACTCGCCCTAGGAAACCTGCGCTGAGGAAGATTGATGACGCACTGGGCGTCCCCGCCCACCCCCTTGAGCCACTGGACCACCAGGGAGGTGAGACCTCACAGTTGCATTATATAACATTATTGGACATTATTTCCTCCTACACTTTAGGAATTTACAGCACCATGGCAACAATACATAACACACTGCATTATCCCCCCCCAACACAATAATATTTATTAGGTGAGATGATATATATCTCTCCAACACATTCACATGGAGAGTAAGGAATTGTGATTAATATTGATTTTTTTCCTCCTCCCTTTGGGAAAGTGAAATCAAATATGGTTACCTGCTCATTTATGAAACAGATTTATTCTGTTGACTTGGAAGCTTGTTTGAAAAATAATTGAATTTCTGTTACTTAATGGAAAGTGACAGTTAACAGTATTTATTTTCCATTTGTGTCTCAGCAGATAGCATAACACAGTTTTGATTTGTAGTTAGCTATGGAATTTCAGATTGCTGTGTCTCGGTAATTGAAGAGATGTAGGTGAGATGAAGTAATACAATCAGGGCTTTTTTTTGTTTACTTAGCCAATAAATGCGGCATTAGCAAAGCAAACATCAGACAGGGGTGGGGTTACACTCTCTTCATGGTAATTGTTCTTTAAAGGTCAGGGCACTCACTGGCACATTCAGGGAGATTACTCTCCCGGCAACAAATCTCCTCTTCTTTGGGGCGACTAATCTCCCTGAACTGCCTCCCTCCAGGCTAAAATGTATATCGCGGCGGATTGGCACTTGTCGCTATTCATTTTCCGTAGTCGCCCGAAGTTGCCTCACAAAGAAACTATGGGCGACTTCGGATAACGAATTGCGCCGAGTGCCATCCCGCCGGCGATTTACATTTACAAAAATCATGAATTTAGATGTTTAGATAGACGTTAAAACCGTTACTAATAAAGTGTAAAAGCTGAAAAAACTCTAAAATAAAACTTAAGCAACTAAAAGCTGCCAAGGTCATGTAGAAAGCAATGGGAGCTTTTCTTAGCAAATTGTAAAATATTTATTTACTTCGAGCTTTTGGATTTTTTCCCCCTCTTCTAAATGCATGAAAAATGCTCTGTAATAATAAAACAGTACCTTGTATCTTAACTTAAATATAATTAATCCTTTTTGGGGCAAAACAATCTTATTGGGTTTATTTCATGTTAAAATTATATTTTAGTAGAAGTTGGGGGTTATTTACTAAAATATGACGTTTTCCCTTCATTTAAATAAAACAAACTCAACCTAACCCCCATCCATGAATTTGGCTCATTTACTAATAATTCTGGTTGATACAATTGGATCGAAAAAACCCCGATCAAATCGTATTGTGCAACTTTTTCAAATTTTTGCTTGACAAACTCAAATTTGTCGAGTTTTTGGACAAAAACCAGCATGAAACACCCCAAAAGACCTGAAAATTGAGAGGACAAAAACATCTTCAAATGGTTAAAGGGACCTCTGCCATTGACTTTTACTTAAATTCAACAGGCTTAAGCTGGAGTATTTTTGGATTTGGATTTTTTGCTGCTTTGGAGGTTTAATAAACCTCTTAAAATTCTAGTTTTTTTTTCACTAAAAAAACTTGACCACTGAAATGAATCTTTAATAAATAGACCCCTAAAGTATGAAGATCCAAATTACAGAAAAAGCCATTATCCTGAAAACCCCAGGTCCCAGGGTAACAGGTGTTTCTTACACAATTATATCCTTTCAAGCTTTTTATATTTGTATTTTTTTAATAAATAAGGAAACATTCATGCTTTTTTAAAAAGTACGTTTAGTCTAAACGTGTAAAACAGACTAATACAAATGTTGATGAATAGGGTCCTAAGAGATCTGGGAGCTTTCAAACTCTTTGCCTAGGCAGGTTAGAGATGCTACCCATGAGGTACAAGTGCATCTAGCATTTTCATAGTGGGTGTTGCATCATTTGAAACTGAGTTTGCTTCTAATTCACTGGGCACAAGTCTGGTGCAACTACTGAAGCAACTCGCTATGGGAACTATCACCAGATGCAGGATGAAGGTCGCGCCAGAGTGTCAGTAGGTGCCATTTTGCAACATTCATCATGAAAGGCAGAATAGACGCATTGGAAACCACATGGCGGTGCAGGGGCATGTTTGGCTGCAAGTAATTAATGAACTGCATCAATATGCAGTGAGTCCACTTTTTAATGCTTTATTATTGTACAGCAAAAAGATACAGGGCACTAATGTATAACCTATGGAATAACTGTTTCAGTATTACAGTGCATATGTAACTTATATATGTTTTGAATTAATAAAAGCTTTCCTATCTCACACACTTTCTGAATGTGTCTTTGTAAACTCCAATCTATTAGAGCCTAAATTAGAGGATACTTCCTATATGGTGCCTGTTGTTGTTTTCCAATGTCTTGCTATTATGAGTTTACTAGCTGTTAAAAAACTGTTCTGGTCAACAAGATCCAATATGCGGGAGCTCTTGTGGACACCTCTAAAGGTCTGAATCCTGGACTAAAAAGATCCAATATGCGGGAGCTCTTGTGGACACCTCTAAAGGTCTGAATCCTGGACTAAAAAGATCCAATATGAGGGAGCTCTCGTGGACAACTTTAAAGACCTGGATTATGACCTAGCAAGATCCAAGATGAGGGAGTTCTTGTGGACAACTTGGATCACGGTTGCTATATGGCTGCTGAAACTCTCTACTAGAAGGATAAACTCACTATATAAAAGAGAGTTTTTTATCATAGTGATTTTTAGGCTTTATTTCTCCTTTATAATCTCATTATTCAGAAAGCCTGTAGTACTTACAAACTATTTTTTTTTTACAATACCCACAAGGATGTTGAAACCATGAACCTTTGCTCATGTTAGGGTGTATTTCCCAAGTGTCTGACAAGGTTTGGGTGCTGGTGGGATGAGCAAAAAGCCCCACTGTTTTGTTTTGTAATGTATTATATGCCTCAGCCATTTTGGTTGTGTTACATTCTCCTTGTCACATCTTGGAGCAGCTTCTCCAGGCAGCAGTGATGTAAAAAAATCCTTTCAAGTGGCCGATAACTGATCTTGCCATGAATCATTTGAAACTTTTGCTTGAATCCTGAGTCTGTTTATGTAGAACTACAGAGTTATATAAGGAAAAACACACTACTCCTGCAAATAAAAATGTTATTTTGATTATAGTAATCCATTGTGCTGTATGCAGGGTTTCTCCCATACCGTGTGCATCCTCTTTCATCTGCAAACAAGATATTTGCAGATTATTACAGACACAACTGGTGGTCCTGGAAATGTGTAAAATAGGTTTAATATACAGATTCATAATGGTGTCATATTAATAAGGCCGAATCCCTGCCTGTTAATTCCGTTATGGGCACAATCGCATTTATCAAACTATTAAAGATATTGTGTCTGTCAAATTACTAAGTTAGATATACTGTATGGTGTCTGTTTGTTCAATAAAGCCTTAAGAATGGAAAAAATCTGTTTCCATAAACACCAATTTGTCTGGCAAAGGAACAATCAAAACAGATTATGATAAAAGAGCAATGATGCAGAATGTTTTATTTTCATATGTTTATTTAGGATTTACCAGCATTCTTGTTTTATAGCTGTCCCTTAGCCTGGGATTTAGCATTTGTTCTTCTTCTTTCCAACCTGATAGATTAACAGAAGTTATAAATCTTGGGTTTGCCCCCCATGGGTGACCATAGCAGGAGTAAGATGGTTTAGCATGAATGTCAATTTGGGCAAGGATTCCGAATAATGCCTGTTTGCTCTCCAATAGACTCAGGAAGCCAAGCTTGAAGTTAGCTTATTTAGGGCGAACACTTATTTTGTCTCCTTGGATATTCCTAAAAGTTTAAAGGTTCTTTAAAGGGCATGTAAAGTCAAAGATAGAATAAGGCTAGAAATGCTGTATTTTGTATACTAAATATAAACATGAACTGACTGCACCACAAGCCTAATCAAACAAATAATTTATGCTTTCAAAGTTGGCTACAGGGGGTCACCATCTTGTAACTTTGTTAAACATCTTTGCAAGACTAAGACTGTGCACATGCTCAGTGTGGTCTGGGCTGCTTAGGGATCATCATAAACAAAGCTGCTTCAGTTCTGCATGGCTGGGAAGTGGGGGCTCCCCCTGCTGTTCATAAGTATGATTGTTTCCCTGCTCAGCAGTTAGGGACCGTCTGACAATTCCTATCCACAGCAGTAAATGAAGGGAGAATTTCACTTCATACAGTCAGGTTTCTTAAAAAAACGGTACACATTTTTTTATTGAAGATAGGTTTCTTTTTTATTAAAGAAAGTAAAAATGGGATTTTATTTTTTTCCATTTACATGCCCTTTAAAGCAGCAGTCTACATATCTCATGTTTCAAAGTAATTTAGTTTGTCAGGCCTAAAGGTGGCCATACACAGGGAGAACCGCTCGTTTGGCGATGTCGCCAAACAAGCAGATCTCTCCACGAAATGCCCAAATTGAGGTGGGCGATATCGGGCTGATCCGATCGCATGCCCTAGGGCCCAACGATCGTATCAGAATGGAGGCCACATGGCCGGTCAGATCAACGAAAAGATTCAGCTGTGATCCGACGGGATTTTTTACCCTGCCCGATCGGCATCGATCGGGGACGCCCATCATATGGCCCCACACACGGGCCAATAAGTTGCTGACTCTGTCTGTCGGCAGCTTTTATCGGCCCCTGTATGGGGGCCTTTAGAGTGTGTAGAAATGCACAAGTAAATATAAATATATCCCCCACTCTCTCTTCACAATAAATGAACTTTAGAATCTAGGTTTTTTTTTGTAAATCACAGAAGTGTTATAGAAATTAAATGTCACCTTGTTTTCAGCATGACGGAAAATCGCCTTGCCTAGCAAAGTCTTCATATCGTTTTCCTTTTTGATATCAACATATTGGGCATAAAGTTTTAAACCATTTTTTTTTGTAAACGAGTTACCAGTTGTGTATAATTCATTCCTTTACTTTTCAATTTATTTTAAATCACTGAAAGAGAAAAATTAATTAAAACATCTTCCTCTCAATTTCCCCGTAGCTACATGCAGTTCTCATTAAAAAATCTTTAAAATGTAGGAAATTTTATTTAGCCAATAGTTTATTCTGCAAGAATAACAAATTATTTTCATTATCATTCAAAGACTGTAGTCCCATTAACTGTCTTGTATACAGATGGCCCAGAGTATGCTGCCAGTTTGTAGTACACAAGAGCAGTTGAACATTTTGCCTGCCAGTTAGTATTAGATTTGAACACTACAGTGTCCACATGCCTGAGAGGTTTATCAGCACCAGACAGGCACTTTTTTTGGAGTGTCAGGTAGCCTTTCCAGGTAGTAGTAATTGTATTTTAATGACTCAACCATGGTTGATGGCCTTCAGGTAACACCAGTAATTACCTTCTCTCTTGCCATGTACTCAATCCTTGGGTTCTGCTCATAGCACAAGAACCAGAACAATAGGTAGTCTTGTACAAAACAATGTCACAAAAACATTCAGCGTTGCTATTGGGATTCCAAAACTTTGTACGAGTCCTGCGATAAACTTTCACTTTTTTATTTATTTATTTATTTAATTTTGCTCAATGCCGGTTTTGAGCTCACCCTTCACTTCTGTTGGTTGGGTGCACAAGGCCCCAGACCCCTCGTTAAATCACCGGATCAAACTTCCACTATATATGAAGGTATATTATCTTACCCGGACTTCGTTGTGACCCAGGTGCAGCCGCCCTTAGTCCGTCCCTAAGGGGAAAGAAATACTGCAAACACCAAATTCCTGGATAGCGCACTCTTCGGATCACATCAAGGAATCGCTTGCTCATCAAATCATTAGTAAAAAACCTTCATTTTATTTAAATATTGAACATAATAACAAACTGTTAAACCCTGCGCCATGAGGTCTGACGCGTTTCGTGTCACTGCACTTCATCCAGAGACCTTTGTACAAAATGATACCAGATTTTCTTTTATTCCTCTTGCCCAAAAATACTCCTTTACCTACAAAGAATGTAATTATATCAACTGTTTGCAGGTAGTAGACCGTAAAGGGATACTGTCATGGGAAAAATTTTTTTTTCAAAATGAATCAGTTAATAGTGCTGCTCCAGCAGAATTCCACACTGAAATCCATTTCTCAAAAGAGCAAACAGTTTTTTTTATATTCAATTTTGAAATCTGACATGGTGCTAGACATTTTGTCAATTTCCCAACTGCCCCTGGTCATGTGACTTGTGCCTGCACTTTAGGAGAGAAATGCTTTCTGGCAGGCTACTGTTTTTCCTTCTCAATGTAACTGAATGTGTCTCAGTGGGACATGGGTTTTTACTATTGAGTGTTGTTCTTAGATCTACCAGGCAGCTGTTATCTTTTGTTATGGAGCTGCTATCTGGTTACGTTTCCATTGTTATTTTTGCTGGGGGGCAAAAGGGAGGGGGGTGATATCACTCCAACTTGCAGTACAGCAGTAAAGAGTGATTGAAGTTTATCAGAGCACAAATCACATGATTTGGGGCAGCTGGGAAATTGACAATATGTCTAGCCCCATGTCAGATTTCAAAATTGAATATAAAAAAATCTGTTTGCTTTTTTGAGAAATGGACCACAGTGCAGAATTCTGCTGGAGCAATACTATTAACAGATTCATTTTGAAAAAAATATTTTTTCCCATGACAGTATCCCTTTAAATTCATGCATGCAATGGGTCAAAGAATACACAAAATGAACATACTGGGTCAATATCATGAGAGGGTCTATTGCAACCATTTAGCAGGTAGCACTTAAGGTCTAAATCAGTTTCATTGCTATAAATTACTAGACCTGTAACAAATCTTGCACGTGTGCTAATTCTCTCTATTAAAGGTTAAAGAACTTCAAATAAGGTTTCACTTTCCTTTAAACCATATCATTAGATTGTTGCATTTGTTCTGAAAGCCAACAACCCTATCACACTTCATCAACCTATCCTGCCGTACATACTTCAGTGTGCTTCTATATATTTGATGAATAAATAACTCACACATGCACATAGCTCATTTGTTACAACTCAAGAACTCATTTTTAGGGCATGGGAAACGTGGACTTTTGTATCTCTAGAAAGAGATTCCATGAGGCATGGTTTAAAACAATTGGCATTTATCTACTTTGGTTTTGTTGCCTCTTAAGACCATTCACCTAACCCTACTGTGATTCATGCTCTGTTTCAAAAGAGTTTTGAAGGTTTTCTAGAAGCTTGTGTAGCATGGGTTGTGCACTGGAAGCCTAGAAGACTGGACATCCAAGGCATTCATATGGAATCCAGCATAACTGGGGCTTTCTATCAAAAGGACTTTAGTAGAGCACAGCACTTTTTAAATGAGCTTGTGCAAATGTTGGGTCCTCTTTTATTGTTTCTCGGTTATCAACAAGAAACATGAATACAACTGCCTACAGGAGAGGTAGCATATAGGTGGGAAAAAGCATTCCTTGGCATGTCACTTCCATGTTCAGTTTTCTAGAGGCTAAAGAAAGGAATATCAAGAGAATTTGGGGGTGCTCAGGGCAAGAATTAAGTGCAGGGTCCCAAGAACATGTTATTTGTTTGTTTTTTTCATTCTGGCACGTCATCAAGACACATTGGCTTGTACCTCCTTATGGATATCACACAAGTGCTTTAAATATAGTCTATAATGGTCCCTGATAAAATAGAAGTTTCTCCAATGTCTTTGTTTGTATGGAGTCACTTTCTGCTTCTCTTTAGAGATATGAGACACACAGATGGGAGTTTTATCTCACTGGGAAATCTTCTTACCCTTCAAAGCATTTACCTAACTGACTCAAATCCATGTATCTTGAGAGAGTTTAAAAAGAAATGGTTATAAAAATGAAAGATCCAAAAATACGCAAAAAAATACATATATATATACCAGCTATTAACGAGGGTAGTTCCAACTGTCAACTTGAGCAAACAAAATCCGTTTGTGACTGATATTGATATTTCTATAGACATTATGACTAGGTTTCACATATTCATAATATATTATAGGTATAATGTATGCAGATATCTAGTCTGAAAAGCATGTCATGCATTAAGATTCCCAGTGAGCTCACTGGGCATTCTGAATGTGGAAATGACCAAAGAGTAAATATTTCTGATGGGGAAAGTGTATGGAATGTTAATTTGTGCTTTCTCTAGCTACAGTATTTAATAAGAAAGAGCAAGTTATTTTTATGAAACACCTGGAGCCAGACAGTTGAAGTAATTGCTTTTAATATGTTGCACATATTTAATTAATGAGGAAGAATTCCTGAGATTGGACTGAATACCCCAACCTTAACTATTCTCAGCTGCTTGCTCAGGGTATATGGGTCATTTGCACAGGACTCTCCTACATGAAAAAAAATCCTGCATGGAAACACAACTTTAAAATTTGTTGTTGGGATTTGCCTGAAGCCATATAACCCCTCTCTTTGTTTGAGATCTTCTCCCTTGCCTTATGGTATCTCCAACATGCTCCACTTTTTTTTTTACATGCTTTATCCTTTGTATACGGTATGTATATATATATATATATATATATATATATATATATATATATATATATATATATATATATATATATATATATATATATATTCTTCACAGCAGGGTTTTCCACAAAACAAGGCCTATTACACACAGCATATGCATAAAACAAAATTAGGTTCATGCTTCTGAAACCAGAACAGACTGATCCTGAGACAATACATATAGGAAACCTGCTCTTGTTTAGTCTTTCAGCCACTATAAGGGTCATTCTGGGAAATGTACAGATATTTAACTCACCTTCTTTTACCTTTCTCCTCAGCTCTCTCAGATTCACCCCCTCACTTTCTGGTTACTACTTCCTGAACAAAGACCTCACTCCTATTTACAAGTGATGACTCGTCAAACCAACTTCTGTTCTGACTTTTCCAGTCTCTGTTATTAACCTAGACGCTTTCCATATTTGCCCTGTCTCATAGAACACTGGGGCTCATTTATCAACACTGGGCAAATTTGCCCAAGGGCAGTTACCTATAGCAACCAATCAGCAATTAGCTTTTTAAAGCCAACTGCAAGTAGAACAATGAATGCAGCAATCTGATTGGTTGCCATGGGTTACTGCCCATGGGCAAATTTGCCCAGTGATGATAAATGACCCCCAGTAGCAGAAGTAAACCTTCCCTTAAGGGCAGAGACACACGGGTAGATTCGGGGATATTAGTCGCCCGGGGACGAATCTCCTCTTCTTCAGGGGCGACTTATCTCCCCGAACTGCCTTCCCGCCGGCTAGAACGAAAATCGCTGGCAGGATGACGGTACAATTCGTTTTCCCAGTTGCCTCACGAGGAAACTTTGGGCGACTTAGGAAAAGCAATTTTGATTCTAGCTGGCAGGGAGGGCAGTTCGTGGAGATTAGTCGCTCCGAAGAAGAGGTGATTTGTCGCCGGGCGACCAATCTCCCTGAATCTGCCCGTGTGACTGGGATATATATATATATATATATATATATATATATATATATATATATATATATATATATATATATGTCATTTTTATACATAATTCCTCACCTATACCCCATTGAAAAGGCAAAAAACCCCAGGAAGAATAAACTGCTGCTACAAGGTTGGAATCCATTCCCATACTTCACAACGAGAAAAAGCAAAGTCAGTAGGTAATAGGCAGGGAGTGTATAAAAATCCAAAAAAAGATAACGCTTGGTGAATTTGTTTTAATGTTCTGCTTCTTCACCTTTAGAGTTCCACATTATTTTACTTTTTTATATCTTGCAAAGAAAATCAACCTTTATTCTCTATGCCTGCAGTGCACTGATCCATTAATCTTTCACATCTTAAACATGAGACGGTATTTGCTTACGCTCCCATCTCTTATGTATATAGATATGTATGCACCTGGAACCTTCTCCTCACATCTCTAAGTACTGTTCTCCACATCTGACTGTGACCCAGCCTTCTTGAAACACTTCTCACTTGAAGAGCTTTAAATCTTACCAAATTCTATTCTTTTCCTTTATCCCATTGCCTCGGCAATGCAATTTGTTTTACCTTTTCGCTGTCTCCAAGGATATGCCTTTTATTGTACTATTTTGTACTATATCTTTGAGCAGTAACCCCTTTCTCTTTGCTGTCTTTGTCAGGTATTGAGTTATAGAGCATGAGAATGCTGTCATTTTTTAAAAAAAAAAAAACATTTCCCGTACTATACAAAAGTACAAGCATTGGTGCTTATTTTGGTCTTTTATTAAAGGAAATTCAGTTGAATTGAAATACCAACTATTTCCATCAAGTAAACTTGTTGCAGTATCTATTTTGCTGCTTAAACAAGCCCCTCCCCCCATTTACCATGGATCAACTGATTTTGAGCAATGCATTCTGGGATGCATGAAACCCAAGTTTTGATCCAATTGAATTGGTTATTATTCAAGACGATTCTAATTCTGATCAATGAACTAGGAATGTGTATTACATCAGTATCAATATTGATTGAATGGTCTATAAAAAAAGGACACAGCCTTCAATGTGCTTCATTGCCTTGGTCCAGTCATTCTGAGATTGGCTACAGACAATGATAAATGTTTAGAAAACCGATCAGGCTGGTCTATCAAATTGATTGATAATCCACTTTTAATGATGTATTAGGAAAACTCCTGCAACGATCAAGTAGCCTAAGGGACTCCCAACTCGGTCACTGCCCTCCTTTGATTTTGATTATTTGATTTTTTGATTTATGATCTTGGCTAGGGACGAGCACATTTTTTCGCCTAATTCGTGTTTTTGCAAATGGTGAAAATGTTCAAGATTCCGCCTTAGAAAGTGCATTATTTATGCAGGCATAGAAGCTAATTTTCGTAAAAGGTACATTAGGCCTACTGCATAATCTACTGTAGACTTTACAGATCTACTATAGATCTATAATGACCACACCAATGAATAGCTTTTGGAGTTTTTGGAAAATAGTATTTATAAACCATTGAATGAAAATACTGTATATTAAGGGGCAGATCTATCAAGGGTCGAAGTGAAAATTCAAATTTTTAAATTCGAGTTTCAAGGTCATTTTAGGGGCAGATTTATCAAGGGTCGAATTGAAAATTTGAAGTAAAAAAATTAAAATTTCAAGCTATTTTTGTGTACTTCGACTAGGGAATATTTCACATTCGATTCGAGTTTGAAAAAAAATTGAATATTGAAATGTATCATATACTGGCTGTTTAAAAATTCTACTTCGACCATTTGCCATCTAAAACCTGCCGAATTGCTGTTTTAGCCTATGGGGGACCTCCTAGAACCTATTTGAAATTAATTGGTGGACTTTGAAAAATCGAAGGGTTTTTTTGGGAAAAACTTTGAATCGAATTTGATCAAATATGCTATTACTTCGATTTGTTTGATTCAAATATGGACCGAATATGGACCGAATATGGACCTATTCGATCAAAAACAGACCTATTTGACCAAAAAAAAAACAACTCTTTGACTTAATTTCGGTTGGTCTTTTTGAATTCGAATTTCGAAGTTTTTTCAATTTGAAATTCAACCCTTGATAAATTTGTAAAAACCACAAAAAAACTCTAATACAAAATTTTGCCAGTTAAAAGTTGTCAAGGCCCTATAGAAGTGAATGTGAACTGTGCTGATCCTATTGGACCATTTTTAATCAATTTGTTCTTTTAGAGGTTTCTGGGTTTTTTTTCACCATTAATGGGTAATAAGGGTCGAATTTCAAATTTGAAATTCAGTTTCAAAAAGACCAACTGAAATTAAAGAATTAAACTGAATAGGTCAGTTTTGGATCGAATAGGTCCATATTCAGCCGAATTTGAATAGTACGAATTGAATTCATAGCACATTTGATCGAATTCGATTCAAAGTTTTTCCCAAGAATAACTTTGATTTTTCAAAGTCCACCAATTGACTCCAAATAGGTTGTAGGAGGTCCCCCATAGGCTAAAACAGCCATTCGGCAGGTTTTAGATGGCGAATGATTGGAATCAAATTTTTAAACAGACAGTACATGATAAATATCGATATTCAAATTTTTGATTTTTTTTTCAAATTCAAATCGAATTTGGACTATTCCCTGGTCGAAGTTTTTAAATAGCCCTCCACATTTTAACTATCCCCTTAGATGAGTCACATTTCCCTCTTATGTGCTGGATATTTTTACTGAGAAACTAGAAACAGCCATTAAAAAATTTTCTTTTTTTTACACATGTTAAAATTATCTGTACATGATACATCTGCCTGCATGTTATTTAATTTCTAATGATTACTGACCTTTTCAGGAGTTCACCTTTCAATGACATGTTACATGGGATGATTTATTATGTTAACAACGACTTATTTAGACTACAGTTGTTTCAGAATTCCTTCACATTTTATTGTGTATTATAATGTATGTGCCTTTGGCCTATTGCTTTGGCCTTTGAATATTATGCATGAATATTTTACCAAACTAGAGAATTGTTTTCCTTATTTTTTGGACTTTAAGACCTTGAAAACAAACGAGTTGACTCTCCCTGCCCATGAGTTTATTATGAATCTCTGGAATAGGCCGTTCTTTCTGCACCACAAATAGAGGTCATCCCTGAAGACATACACAATATATACTCTTGATATTGAAAAGGAAATGATTTGCATAATGTAGAAATAGACTACTGTGTTGTGGATCAAATGCATTTTTCAGACTTTCAGATTCAGTCTGCAATTGAAATCCTTTTAGCCTTAATATCATATAAAACACAAGCATTGGGCTTAATCTATCGTTTAACTTTTAGAGCATAAACTTGTAATCATAAAATATATTGCATCGTATATGCGTATACATGTAGACACCAAGAAGAAAAGAAAACATGAATAGTGATGGGCGAATCTGTCCCGTTTCGCACGAAATGGTGGAAAAATTTGCAAAACGTCGAAAAATCTGCGAAATTCATTAAAGTCAAAGGGCGTCAAAATAACTTTGACGAACAACAATTTTGACGTGAGCAACAATTTTTATACGTACTACTATTTTGTCCAAATGCATTAAAGTCAATGATTTTGATGGGCAACAATTTTTATGCGCGCAACAGTTTTGACATGCAACTATTTTTTTTTGTCACTGTGAGTTTTCGCCGCAGTTTTGCTAAATCAATCGGGCGGTGAAACATGGAAATTTGCTGTGAATCCAAAATAAAGTTTACAAGTACATTGAATACAAGTTCTTCACTGTTAGGCCCCGGACACACATGCGTTTTTACCGCGGACCGGTTTTTTAAAAAGCTGATAACCACGTGAATATGATAGCATAGTGTGCCATTGCCTAAGCTTGAAACAGCTTAGCATATTTACGCAGTAGTCGGCTTATTTAAAAACCGAGCCACATTTCCGCACGGTAAAGCCGCGTTTCCGTGCGGTAAACACGCATGTGTGTCCTGGGTTATTTAGATCTCTCCTACATGGCCATTTATAAACCACCCTGCTGGAGAGTGGTTTATATAAAAGTCCTTTTCCTCCTCTACGACTCCCTAGTTTTTATAAATCTTTTTATTTTTTTGTTTTTTACCCAATTATTGTACATCATAGTACTCATTGAGAATTCTTTTGAGCAGTTTTGGTCCTAGGACCCACTAGAGAACCTGATGTCCCATTGCCACTATAAGTTAAATGGTATGGCTGTCTGGTATGTACTGTATAATAGAACTGAGCAGAATTATCCAACAGAGGGATCTGGACCCACAGGGATATTTCCTGGTGGCCTGGTACGTCAGTCTAGCGCTACATTTCATTTGTTACAAATCTAATCCCCATACGCAATAAAAAGCACTAAGTTTGCTCAGAAGCAGTAGCCCATAGCAACCAATCAGACATTTGCCTTTAAGCAATTAACCAGTAATTGCTACCTGCTGATTGGTTGCTATTGTTTACTGCACCTGGGCAGACTTAGTGCCTATAATTACATAACCCCAATGGAGCTGTATATTCATTGGTCTATCTATCTAAACTTCATCATTAATTGATTATAACTCCTAGGGGCAGATTTACTAAATTTGAGTGAAGGGTTCGAATTAAAAAAAATTCGAATTTCGAAGTGTTTTTTGGGCTACTTCGACCATCGAATGGGCTACTTCGACCTTCGACTACGACTATCAAACGATTTGAACTAAAAATTGTTCGACTATTCGACCATTCGATAGTCGAAGTACTGTCTCTTTAAAAAAAAATTCGACCCCCTAGTTCAGCAGATAAAAGCTACCGAACACAATGTTAGCCTATGGGGAAGGTCCCCATAGGCTTGCCCAAGTTTTTTTGATCGAAGGATATTCATTCGATCGTTGGATTAAAATCCTTCGAATCGTTGGATTCGAAGGATTTAATCGTTCGATCGAATGGATAATCGTTCGATCTATCGATCGAATTTCCTGCGCTAAATCCTTCGAATTCGATATTCGAAGGATTTTAGTTCCTAGTCGAATATCAAGGGTTAATTAACCCTCGATATTCGACCCTTAGTGAATCGGCCCCCTAATGTGTTGGACCTAGGTTTTTCCATGAAAAGGGGCATCTGTGTAATATGGAATGCCAAGCCTAAAATGTACTAGTAATGATTAAAACATAAAAAACCCAATATAAGCATATAAAGAATTCTCTATCAATACAGTACACCAGTGATCCCCAACCAGCAACATGTTGCTCTCCAACCCCTTGGATGTTGCTCCCAGTGTCCTCAAAGCAGGAGCTTATTTTTGAATTCCAGGCTTGGAGACAAGTTTTAGTTGCATAAAAACCAGGTGCACTGCCAAACAGAACCTCAATGTAGGTTGACAATCCACATAGGGGCTTCTAAATGGCCCTTATTTGACACCCCAGGAACATTTTTCATGCTTGTGTTGCTCCCCAACTCTTTTTACTTCTGAATGTTGCTCACAGGTTGTAAAGGTTGGGGATCCCTGCAGTACACTATGGTAAAAGACCCTATTGTAGATCTTTGTGGAAAATGGGTTTTCGGATAATTGATGGCTTGTGCCACTTTTCATATGTGTGCTCTGAAATACATTGCATTTAATGTGGCAAATGTAAAACCTTATAGGGCCACGGTGAAGTCTTAATCCAAACATAACCGCATTGTAATTGAATCTACAGTTGCATATATGTGATTAATGAAGGTCAATTTAACATCGTCTTTGTCAGTGAAAAATGTTGTCTCCATTACTCATGTCTTCTATTCATACTCATATGCCATGAATCATTTGAATGGGATATTTTGTAGAAGAAGATGCTGAGCCTTTATGGCTGATAGCTGGTTAAATGTACCTTGATTACCTGTCACACCCAGAATTAGATCTTTCTGTCTTGCCTCACAATGGTTCTTCTTCTCATTGAAACCTTTTGATAGAATGGCAGAGTGACAAAGTACATAGTCAGGCAGTAGCTAATGGACTTGTCTAGAGTAACCTTTCAATGTGCCTTTAGACAAGACAATGTGAGGATGTGATTCACAAGCAATGGCTTCCACAAATGTGTGTTGTCCCAGTAAACATGATGTGGCTGACTGATTGGGGTTATAGGATTCAACGTAACCCTATGCACGCTATTACTAAAATGCTGTTTCATTATGGGGGTTATATATCAAAGTCTGATTTTATCTCAACATTTTCTGCTACAAACGCTGATCAAATCCGCTTGGGTTTTTTTTACTGTTATTTATTATTACATTTCCCGAAAAACCGATTTTCGCATTTTTTTCAGATTTTTCACCAAAAAACGTCGATTTCTTATGCTTTTTGCCTGAAAACTCTGAAAACTTCGGGGTATTGCACAAAACCCAGCGCACATCAAAAAATCATTGGGACTTCTCCCATTCACTAATATGCAACCTCGACAGGTCTGAGATGCCACATTTTCTAACTTTTTCATCCTCAGGGTTTAATAAATTCCAAAAAATGTGTGATTTATTAAAAAAAAAATCACAAATTTTTGCATTCCATGTTTAGTAAATAACCCCTATATGACTAGTTTTACAATGATAATTCTTGTTGGAAATGTCAGATGCGCCCAGTAAAGACAATTAATTACTTTACAAATACAGCAACAAATACAATTAAGCCCTTCTATGCAATGCTGATAAATGACACCTGACTAGTATTCATATGAAATTAAAGAAAAAAAAAAAGAAAACAAAAATTATATATATAATTGCCAGGGCGGACCAAAGAAACTTCCAAATAGGGACCTCTCCCATTGACTTATATATACAATCTTTTACATCTTCGGGGTATAATAAAACATTTGAGTTTATTTTTCCACTAATAATTTGCATTCTATAGTAAAAAAAAACGTTTAGAGTGTTTTGGCATTCAGACTTTAATAAATAACCTCCAAATCAAAGAAACCAGCTTGCCATGCCTGAACAGTGACAAACAATCTTCTTTTTTTTTAATTCAGGCTTTTTGGTACCATTTTATACAAAATACCTGGGCTGGATTGTTACATCACTGACGGCATAGAGTTCAAGGGACTCTGTACAAGGTGCTATAAAGTAATGCTGCCAATAAAAAAACTTGTCCCAGTCTCATTTGCAGACGATACTGTGAATACTTGTTTGTGCCTGTCCCCGGGAATTATCTGGGCATACGCTGTACAATTCCATGTTGGTTCCTCCATTTTTACTAATAACTTCATTATAAAGTGATATATACTGTAGTCTCTGAGATATTTGGTATCTGAATTCATAAATAGGTTATTAAATTCAACTTGAGCATTAGGTTTTAAATTAGTTCCGGAGCAACATAATGTTATTTAAGTTTACAGTTTATGCAGACATTGTCGCAGCTCCCCAGAGCTATGCCACAGAATTAGAAGCAGATATATGTTGATGTAAGAAATTGGTTTTTGTAATATGCAGATCCTGCTCGGCTTCGGCATTGTGGGAAAGGATTATATTACATTAACGCTGGAGGTGCTTTGGGTATTAGCATTCTGTTATGTTGTCTATCCACTTCAGCAACAGAAGCGTTAAAGCTCTTTTATATTTAAGACTCTTTTAGTTTGGGTTCAGCTGATATCAACCCTTTTGTGACTCATTAAAAAGAAATTAAAGGGAACATATACCCTGAAAGTTAACATTAGGCATTCTCTTTTTCTGCAAAAATCTGTCTGTGATTGTGCTGGTTCCGTTCTCAGTGTAATTTTTAGGGAAACTTTCATTTTTTTTTGGTTTCTCTAGATTTTAATTCACTGTATTGGGAGTTTGCATACAGAATAAATGATATACCATTGGTCCTTACTACTATAAGGGTCATTTACTTACACAAGTGCAGTGTGCAATTTCTGATGCAATTCCCCATGTTTTTTCCCTTAAATGTACATTTTTCTCTATAATTTCAGTGTATGTGTGACCAACAGGGGAAGCTACTTTTCCAACACGCGTCCAAATTTTGCAAATTTATTCACAACGAATTTGCGCCTGCCGACTTTTCCCTCTGTGATTACATCTCCCCCAAGTGCCCTGCACTAGTTTCCTAGCAATTCTTTCCCTCCTGTGGCAAGTTGGCAGTTTATGATTTCAGAGACATGGCCGCTATTAATCAGTTGAAAGAAATGCAGTTTTGTTTCGAGAACAGATTAACATGCTTGTAAATACATCCTATAAAATTTCCTTCCATTTTTATTCTGCCGCTTAATAGAGAATCTGGTTTTAAATTTATAGGCTGTTGGCTGCTTTTAACAAGGCTGCAATTTTCTTTAACAGAAGGAATGGGTGCAAAGTCAGTGTGATTCATTTCTGATTTCATGATTCCTATTAAAACTAGAGAGGCCTCACAAACGGATTTCCAAGAGTATTTTGTTTGCACTTTCAAAAAAAAAAAAAAAACCCCTTTTTAAAGGCACACATTTCTATCAGCTTTTTTTATAGTTTTTTTTCTGTTGCTGTTTCCCCCTTTTTAATGACGGTTTCCTAGTGTTTCTTTAATTAAGATCCAGAGCACCCATAGCTAGAGGTTGGTTATTGTGTGTGTCGTCGCACTGTGGATTCCTTTTTGACTCATATAAGCCTTTCAATCCAACCAGGAGTGACATCTCATTCTGACAACATACAGCAGAGTTGAAGAACTTTACCCTCTTCCCCTCAGCCCATTTATCAATGTCTCTGCCAAAAATGATTAGCAACGAAGGACCTGCAGTTATTTAGCAGCTCTTAAATGTAACATAAAGCCTGTGACATTGTTGAAAAGAACAGCATTTACCAAAACTTCTCATAATGTCATTGCATGCTGTAATCATCAATATAATGTTTTAGCTAATCTTTCAGGGGAATGTAATAAAAGTCGCAAAGAGCAAAACAATTCGCACGAATAAGACTAAAAATCCACATCTCGCAATGTAATATTGTTCCTTAAACTGTTATTGCATTGCGAATTTTAATTGCGCATTGCAAATTTTAATTGCGCACGCATAAGAAGTGCTTGAAGGTGTCGTAATCTTTTGGAGCAAACATAACGACTTTTTCGGTAAGAAGTTTTATTACATTGACTGCGCATTGGCGCAAACTATAAAATTCGCAAACGGTCTTTCACTGTCGGAAGTGGTCGCTAAACAGTTTCCGGGCTCGCAAAACCTATATTAAATTCGCACAAAGCAAAATTTGTTCGCGCAAAGGCATAACTTTTCGCATTGCGAATAGTTTTTCCGTGACCGATTTTTATTACATTTTCCCGTTTGTGTCTTAAGATCTCACATAAATATATTAAAAGGTGCTTTGACCCTAACTGTATATCTAGTTATCATCAGCCTGGTTTTAACTGGATTTTTGGTTCCACTAACCTAAAATTCTATGGGGCAGTTTTACTAAAGTGGCTAACGCTAGTGACTTTTCACCAGAAATCACATCCGCAGGGAAATCACTGATTCACTAACAGGGGCAGAGGACAATCTGCTAGCAAAAGAGACCGTCGCTAGCATTTGTTCGCACTCTATCGCCAGGCGAATTTTCGCTCAGTTTAATGGTCGTTGCTCTGCAAAGTCACGTAAGTGCGGATTTTACTGAACGTTACCTCTTTTGCAAGAGTTGACTTCACCACCTCAGACCAGTCGAACTGGTAAAATGAAGCTACATCTTCCTCAATCTTATGTCACCTACATCATATCCTGTTCTTCTGAAAATGCATTAAAGTTGAAAAAACACTGGTTACTTGTCCTTACTTTAAGTGAGATTGCCTGCAAAAGTCCTAACTTGAACTTTTTTTGGGATAACAAGCAAAATGTTTTTTAAGGTAATGACTTACAATTTAACAGAATTTACTTCTATATATTTAAAAAAATGACAGTAAAGTAAAAGTTGCTTATCGACTTGCTTGAATTATATTCCAACAAGTGAATAGAAATAGTTTTCTATTTTTATTGGCTTCTTTGAAATCCATCATGAAGCTGCTTTTTTGAATTCAAATAATTTCCCATCAAAAGTCTAGGTGGCTACTTAATTGACTTTTTACACATGAAGCTGTTTTGCCTTTGACCACCTCCATGTAGGGCAGAGACCAGGGGGCAAAGAGAGAGAGAGAGAGAGAGAGAGAGAGAGAGAGAGAGAGAGAGAGAGAGAGAGAGAGAGAGAGAGAGTTAAAATTAAATCATTCAACTGCATTTTTATTATTTGATTGGCACAATGTACTTAACATTTTAACAACAGCAAAGTATATGTTATTGTGACACAGATGTTAATTTAAAACAAAAAGAGGCATTTGTTGATTCAATTAGCTGAGTATCAATACCTGGTCGAGCTGACTTTGGCTTAAATTTCAGCTGTAAGTTTCATTAGGTAAGTACATTTAAGTTTATTGGAGGAAAGTATTAGTTGGATTCATATATTTTGACTGGGCTAATTTAGTGCAGGTATCGGATCTGTCATCTATAAACCTGTTATCAAGAAAGTTCAGAATATGGAAAGGCCATCACTCAAAGACTCCATTTTACCCAAGTACCGTATATACTCGAGTATAAGCCTGACCCGAGTATAAGCCGAGGTACCTAATTTACCTAAGAAAACTGGGAAAATTGAGTGACTCGAGTATAAGCCTAGGGGTGCGAAATTAATTCTAGGACATGGCCAATTACACGGCATATTATCTTGTGTACAAGCATTCACAGCACAGATAATTGCACAGAAACAATCTTAAACTCTAATGAAGAAGGGTAGTCATTCTGCTGGTGCACTGCTGGATACAAATTGGGTAAACTATAAGAAACCCAGAGAAATGTCTATGAAAGTGGGGCAAAGGGTGAGTATCCTTGATAAAATCTGAACTCCATTTGCCAGCATGTCTCACTAGAAGGGAGGGGGTGTTATGTGATAAGGAGCACCATTTCACAAAGCAGTTGCAGCATTAGTAAAGAGCTCTCTGTTCTCAAGTAGCATGCCAACAATATTATTTATCAACAGACAGTTAAAAAAAAAAGGATTGGTGTCAGAATAGCTTTAAAGTTGCTGATTACTCACTGATCTGAAGCAGTGACTCATCCATGCTGCTGCCCATACTTCTCCCCCTCCCAGCCCCAGCCCCTCTCAGCTCTCCTCTCTCACTCCTCCCTCCTCAGCCCTGGGTAAAGGGGATCTAAAGTCTTTTAAAATGCATAATAGCGATCCCCTAATATAGATGAACCAATACAGCAGGTTTTTAACTAAAAAAAATCCAGCAATATACTTAAATTTCACAGAGTACCGTATTTACTTCTGCAGAGCTCCTCTCACTTCAGCGTCTGTTAGCAAATGAATAAGGGGGCGTGTATCCAGCTACAGCACAATCTCCTACTTCCTGCCCCTGATTGACAGGAAGTGAGTGAGGAGAGCTGAGAGGGGAGGGGTTGAGGGCTAAGGATGCAGAATCAAGCCACGAGGGGGGAGAAGTATAGGCACCAGCACGGAGGAGTCACTACACGCTTCAATCAGTGAGTAATCAGCAACTTTTTAGCTGACTCGAGTATAAGCCGAGGCAGACTTTTTCAGCACATTTTGGGTGGTGAAAAACTCAAAATTCCTTTTTATCTGTAATAATAAAACAGTACCTTGTACTTGATCCAAACTAAGTCAGAATTATTCCATACTGAAAGCAAACCCATCCTCCTGTATTTATACCTGTATATTCACCTATTTGTTCTTGAGCCATTCCAGATGCTAACACCCCTCACTTAGGTTTTAGGGATGCACTGAATACACTCCCCATCAGCCCGGATCCCTCACAACCACGTGGGTGAATTCTTGACCGAATCTGAATCCTAATTTGGATATGCAAATGAGGGCAACAAGGGAAGAAAGAGAACTGTGCATGCAGCATGTAGTTGAAAATGTTCTTACTTGACAGGGGCAGCGTCAATCTGATGGGCCCCTCCCAGCAACACAATGCTTCACCCCCCTTTCCTTACAAAACAAACCAACCACATGTCATGTCTTGGGTGAAAACGCTGCAGCATATTTATTAAATCACATAAATTCTACCAACATAAACCAGGGCAATGTATAATCACATTTATATAATATTTAACTATGAATTTTCTCAATATCTGATAGCCGCTGAAGGCTGCAAAGAATTATACCCAAGAGTGAGGGGCCTGCGAGCTGTCCTTCCTAGACATGGCTTTCCTCTTTAACTCATACCCCTTCCAGCTGGCCCCATCACTTTTTCCCTACATTGGTTACCCCCCCCCCGCAATGGAGTCCCTCCCTTATGTAGCTACCCCCCCCAAATCGAATTCAAATTTTAATGTCAGGAAGGCTGCAAACAACTCAAAATCAATCCCTGGACCTCTCCCATTGACTAAAACAGTAATTTGGCAGGTTTTAGGTAGCGAATAGTCAAATTTGAGTTCTTAAAGAGATTTCTTAAAGTATGATAAATCTCTAAAATCTAATTAGAAATTTTTTAAGAAACTGGAATTGAATTTGAATAACTCCCTAGTCTAATTTGACAGTTTTGACCTTAAAAAAAACCTCAAAAAATTGAATTTTGAATTTTCAATTTGACCCTTGATAAATCTGCCCCCTAAACTGAAGTATGAGGTAGTAGCATTGTGCCTTGGGGCTGCATTTCATCAGCACGGTCTGAGCATCTTGATAAAACTGAGGGATGGTTGAAAAAAGACAAATCTTGGGAGAAATTTACCCCCACACAGGTTAATGATGCCAAAACTGGAGTGATGCAACAAACAGGGGAATGTCCTGTAATGGTCCAGAAACTGGCCTGATCTCTATCCAAATTGAGAATATATGCACTATTTGAAAAGTCAGGTACAAACGAGTAATATGACTCACCTGTACAAGATGGAGAAAATCTTCTTGGAAAAATGGACCAAAATCACTCCTGAACAGTATGCAAAACGGTTATGTACCCAAAAGACTTGCAGCTGTAGTTATACCCAATGGTGGGTCCACGGAATTATGCAACCAACAAATGTCAGCTTTTTTTTACTTACATGGATGTACATGAAGTGGAAAAATCATGGAATCAATTTTAATTCCTCCTTATAATCCAACAATATGTGGTAAAATCCAAGGTAGAGGCTTAAAGTTTTTGTAAGGACAGCAGGCTTTTTCCCATGAACTTGATATTCGACCAATCGAAATTTATTAATAAAATCGAATTTTTAGAACTTTCAATGAAAAGAATCGACCCGAAAACTCGAATTGAATTTGAATCAAATTGAATGTCAGGAAGGCTGCAAACAGCTCAAAATCAATCTGGAACTTTCAGCTGCCCGCATCTCCATTGCGGCCAAATGGAGAACATCCTCTATCCCCTCCCTATAAGAAGTCAAACGAAGGGTTAATACTATCAGGCAGTATGAATATAATTTGGCTAGACTGCAAAATAAAATCCCTTTATATCTCAAGATCTGGTCTCCATGGGAACTATTTTCAAATTCAACTCTGCACGGTACTTAGCTTGCAAACAGTTTAGCAATATCAATTGCATTTAGCGAACTAGGACCCTCCTCCCTACTGGTCCCCGACCCTCTTTCTCTAGTTGGTCTCTCTCTGTCTTTTTTTCCTCTTTTTCTTTTATTGTATAATTTTATATAACTGTTTTAATGCTAATTGGTACATACACAGACTAGCATGTACTGTATAATACGGACTGTGAGAATAAGCACTGGGCATTAATGTGTAACTGAGACCTCATATTGTTCCTTCTGCTCCACGTGTAATGACTGTACCAAACATGCTATTGCTTTGTATTTTCTTCTTTGATGTGAAATAAAATATAAGTTACAAAAAAAAAATCAATCTGGAACTCTCCCATTGACTTAAACAGCAATTCGCCAGGTTTTAAGTGGCGAATAGTTGAATTTGAGTTCTTAAAGAACCAAATTCAAATTTTTTAAAAAACTCGAATTTGAATAACTCCCTAGTCAAATTTGACAGTTTTGACCATAACAAAAAACTAGAAAATTTGTATTTTGAATTCGAATTTTCAATTTGACCCTTGATAAATCTAAGGTAGAGGCTTAAAGTTTTTGTAAGCACAGGAAGCTTTTTGGTACCAGGAATGGCAAATGAAGCTCTGCCCAGCAAACCAAACCATGCAGGAGACCAGTGGAACAAGTTGTGGGAAAACACAAGAAAACCCCTGCACACCCATTGACTTACCTGTAACATCAAGGATTGCCTGGAGCACCCCCTGAGAACATAGACTAGATGTGATGAGAGATCATTTGCCAATTATTGCCTGTGAAGGACATACTGTTTTACTGCTGGAATTAATGTCCTTCTATTTCTGACAGTAATGACTGTGGTTATATGGATCATTGATTTTCAAATGCCAATTTTTATCATTCATTATTTTCTCATCCAAGTTGGATTACATATGTGTATTATTGTGTCTAAATAATTGTTACATAGATTGCAGCCCGCTGAAGAAAAAAGCCCAGTTATGGAATAAAAATATAGATTTTTCACATAATAAATATAAATATTTGTCTGTTTACAGCTGACAATTAGAAGCAGATGCATCAAAAGCCCAATTGTTATTCCCATTAAATTTTGCTTTATGAAAACTTATTCGGCCAACGCTGAATACATTTTAATCGTGTTTTACAATGTTACAACTTCCCTCATTGCTGATGTCGTGTAATTAGTACAACGAGGTGAAAAAGTCATGTAAAGCATTTTGCTCTGCGAAAAAAGTAACACAGTGGAAGTCAATAGAAGACTAGCACGTGATAACATGTTTTCCATATTTTCACTCACAAACAAAGATTAATTAATAAAGAATATTCCAAAGATTGAGGTTGCAAATCAGAAAGAACAAGAATACTTATCTGAATTTCAGGAAAATACCCCAAAAACATAGACAATGTTTTTCTCCTTGAATTTACCCCCTGAATATTCAGTTATTAATTTGAATGATTGAATTGTACTGTATATAAATTGTGTTAATACAATCTTTAAAGAATAAACTAATTACCGATTTTTCATTCAGTCAAAAATAGGGATGCCCTGAATCCACTATTTTGGGATTTGGCCGAATCTTGAATCCTGTATAAAAAGGTTTGGCCGAATATTGAACCTAAGTCAAACCCAAATTTGCATATGCAAATAATGGTAAGGAAGCGGTAAAGAGAACTGTGTGGTTAAACTTCCTTGTTTGATTGTTGAAAAGTCATATAATGTTTAGCATTTGGATTCAGTTGGATTCGCCCAATCCAAATCTTGCTGAAAAAGGCTGAATCCTGGAATCCGTAGTCAAAATTAATTTAGGGGCAGATTTATCAAGGGTTGAAGGGTAAATTTGAATTTGAATTTAAAAATTTGAATTTTCAAATTAATTTTAGTGTAATTCGACTAAGGAATAGTTAAAATTCAATTTGAGTTTTTTAAAAAAAAAATTGAATTAGAATTTCAAAATGTATCTGGCCTTTTAAGAATTCAAATTTGACTATTGGCCACCTTAAACCTGACAAATTTCTGTTTTAGCCTATGCGGGACGACTTGGAATCAATTTGGTGTTTTTGGAGACATCCTGAAAATCTATTTTTTTTGGTGAAAAAACTCAATTCAAATTCTATTCGAGTTTGCGGTTCAATCCCATTCACCCGAATTTTAAAAATTAGTTTGGTCATTGTTTTTTTCCAGAATTTCAAGTTCATGGGAGATCATGGGAGTTTATGGGAGTTTTTACAAACTCCCATGAATTTAAAATTCGACCCTTGATAAATCTTCCCCTAAATGTTTTGTTTCACTTTTAAGCTTGAACTTGACAAGCTTATAAAATGGGGATCTGTATTATAAACTATAATCCAGCAACAGTTATCATTTCAGAAATTGCTTAGGGGAAAACCGTACATATAATTATTACATATAATTAGCACCTCTGCCATGTCTTAACTCTATGTGAAGATCTATTAGTATTGATCCAATAAGCCTTGATGGGAGTTACAGTATCTTCACATCCCCTTGAAGTGACTGTAAGTTAATTAAAGGAACCCCATTAGGTGTATGTGTAATTATTTAATTGTTCATGCGTGGAACTGTATTTTGCAAACTTTCTCATGTAAATTAGGATGTGATCACTTTTATCTGATGGAGACTTGTTGCTCATTTGCTAAGCTGCTGATACATGTCAGTTGGGGTGATACGTACTTAGATTAATATAATTCCCTCAATTTGGCCCCCTGACTTCATTCATTGTGTGATGTGGTAGGTTCTGTCCAGAAGTCTTCTTATATTAGTTGCTTTTAAGTATGTGGAGGCTCTCTTAGGAGCATATGTCCACACCCTCCAGTAAAGCTGGCCATACATTGGCCAATAAAAGCTACCGACAGACCGAGTTGGATCTCTATGTGTATGGCTACCTTAAGGGTTTTTTTTTATCAAAGTCCGAATATCTCAATATTTTCTGAAAAAAACTCATACCAAATCCGGGTTTTTGGGCTTATTTATTAATACATTTTCCCGAAAATTTTGTTTGTGGGAAAAAATTGAGAAAAATCAGATTTTCGCGATATTTTTTGGATCTTTCATCCGATTTTCAAGATTTATTCGGACTCACAATTTTGCCGGAAAACTCAGAAAACGTCAGGGTATTGCCTGCCAAAAACCCAGCGCACATCAAAAAATCATTGGGACTTCTCCCATTGACTTATATGCAACCTCGACAGATCTGAGTTGCCGGATTTTCAGATTCTGACTTTCCCATCCTCGGGGTTTAATAAATTCCGAAAAATTCGTAATTTTTTTAAAAGTCAGATTTTATTTTAAAAAATCAAGAATTCTTAGGGATTTTTGCATTCGGAGTTTAGTAAATAACCCCCTAAGTCTGCACAATTATTGATCTTCACTGGTGGCATTTTAGGACTTTCTGCTGTAGAGATAACCTGTACATGGCAGAGCTGGATCCAAGATGTGTGCGCACTCAAAGGTTAAACAGAAAAGTGGTCAAGGCAGGCAAGAAATCAGGGCAGACAATAAAGTCAGAAACAGACACAATGTCAATAACCAGGAAGGAAAACAAGAACAAATTGGTTTGGCAAGACTGCAATAACACAGAGGCAGCTTGGGCAATGACTACAAACAGAAAATACCTTTTAAATTAGAGTTTGGCTTCAAAGTGGTGTCACATCACAATGCCACATGTAAGTGTCCAGGCACACACTACATCAGGATGCACACACAAGCAGAGGACTGGGGACCAAAGCTGCTAAAAAGTAAGAAGGAGCGGTGGTCTCCTGTTGCTCCTTACATACTCACTATCCCTCACTATCAAAATTATTTGGACGCGTGTCAATTTCAACGCCCGTAACCATTGTTATATGCACTCCTATTATGGCCAAATGCATTAAAGTCAATGGGCGTTCAAAATAATTTTTGGAGCGCAACAATGTTTATGTGCGAGACTATTCTGATGCACACCAAATTGTTTCTATGCGGCGCCAGTTTCGCTAATTTGTTCGCCGGTGTTGAAACAAGGAAATTTGCAGCTAATGTGAGCCTGGCGAATTTTTTCGCCCATCACTAATTATAAATAATCCTTAAAGGGATCCTATCATCGGAAAACATGTTTTTTTCAAAACGCATCAGTTACTAGTGCTACTCCAGCAAATCCATTTCTCAAAAGAGCAAACAGATTTTTTTATATTCAATTTTGAAATCTGACATGGGGCTAGACATTTTGTCAATTTCCCAGCTGCCCCCAGTCATGTGACTTGTGCCTGCACTTTAAGGGCTATTCCATACGGGGAGATAGCGATGCGTTTGCGGTCGCGGCGACAAAGCGCCGCGACAGTCGCCGCGACCGGCGCAGGCGACAGTTTTGTATGGGCGCCTATGTAAAAACGCCTGTGCTAACCACACGAGGCGATGCGCTTTTCAACAGTCGCCTGAAAAAGCCTGGCGAGGCATTTTCAGGCGACTGTTGAAAAGCGCATCGCCTCGTGTGGTTAGCACAGGCGTTTTTACATAGGCGCCCATACAAAACTGTCGCCTGCGCCGGTCGCGGCGCTTTGTCGCCGCGACCGCAAACGCGTCGCTATCTCCCCGTGTGGAATAGCCCTAAGGGCTATTCCACACGGGGAGATAGCCACGCGTTTGCGGTCGCGGCGACAAAGCGCCACGACAGTCGCCGCGACCGGCGCAGGCGACAGTTTTGTATGGGCGCCTATGTAAAAACGCCTGTGCTAACCACACGAGGCGATGCGCTTTTCAACAGTCGCCTGAAAATGCCTCGCCAGGCTTTTTCAGGCGACTGTTGAAAAGCAAATCGCCTCGTGTGGTTAGCACAGGCGTTTTTACATAGGCGCCCATACAAAACTGTCGCCTGCGCCGGTCGCGGCGACTGTCATGGCGCTTTGTCGTCGCGACCGCAAACGCGTGGCTATCTCCCCGTGTGGACTAGCCCTAAGAGAGAAATGCTTTCTGGCAGGCTGCTGTTTTTCCTTCTCAATGTAACTGAATTTGTCTCAGTGAGAAATGGGTTTTTACTATTGAGTGTTGTTCTTAGATCTACCAGGCAGCTGTTATCTTGTGTTAGGGAGCTGCTATCTGGTTACCTTCCCATTGTTCTTTTGTTTGGCTGCTGGGGGAAAAAAGAGAGGGGGTGATATCACTCCAACTTGCAGTACAGCAGTAAAAAGTGATTGAAGTTTATCAGAGCACAAGTCACATGACTTGGGGCAGCTGGGGAATTGACAATATGTCTAGCCCCATGTCAGATTTCAAAATTGAATATAAAAAAATCTGTTTGCTCTTTTGAGAAATGGATTTCAGTGCAGAATTCTGCTGGTGCAGCACTATTAACTGAGTCATTTTGAAAAAAAATGTTTTTTCCATGACAGTATTACTTTAATAGTGCCATTATTAATTGTTGGCTTTATTTATTGTTTATCTGATTTTATAGTAGCCATAAAGCATGGGGATCCAAATTACAGAAAGATCTCTTATCCTGAAAATCCCAGGTACTGAGCGTTCTGTATAACAGGTCGCACACCTGTACTGAATAAAATTTTTGTAGGACTGTAATAGACACGGAGGAAATATATACGCTGTATATATATATAAAAAAAAATCTTAAACATTCCCCTGGGCACTTAAGTATACTTATAGCACTTCATGAGAAAAGCTTTAGGAGATTCTTAAAGCACAATTTGAAATAATCCCATGATCAATTGAATCATTGATAGAGTGTTTGCAGTTCCAGCATTAATGAAACAGTATATAGCCACAGGGAAAGATCTATAAAGGCTGTTGCTGATGAATGCAGTGCAAGTCATGCGATGAACGATAGATTGGCAGTCGTACCTTTCAACGTGGAAAAGCACGCACAGGGGATTGTGTCTCTGCTGAAAAAAAAAAGCTTATATAAAACACGGCAGCATTTAGTGTGAAACAGAGTATGACAGTGCATCATTACTAGTTCAGATTAGCATTAGCACTAGTTCAGATTAGCATATCCCTTTGTCATCATTTGTACTCGACCAACTGAAACACCGCAGCATGGCTGTGCTTTCTGAACATTCACAAGTACAGATATATTCAGCCTGTGTGGACCTCCTACTGTGGTTGAGCTTTCATTCCCAAAATCCTCAACCAATCCCAGCTTCCCCTTGAGCAGAGGTGTCATGACATGGTGTGAAGTGGAAAATTGTTTGGGTTTTTCTTTTGTCATTTGATGGAATTTTGCTGGTTTGACTGAATAAATACCAGGAAATATAGGCAATATAAGAAATCATCATACATTTTTTTTAAGGTTAAAGCAGTTTTAACTATATAATTTTAATCCAGATATGGGATCTGTTATCCAGGAACCATTCAGAAACCACCAAATTACGGGATGATTGTCCCCATAGAATACTTTTAATCTAAATAAGCCACATTTTTAAGGATGATTTCCTTTTTCTTTGTACTAATAAAACAGTACCTTGTACTTGATCCAAACTGAGATATAATTAAACCTTATTGTAGTGAAACAGAATTGTGTTTTTTTTGTCATTTGGTGGAATTTTGCAGTTTGGACTTCTGTAACACTGTATAAATAACAGGAAATATAGAAAATATAAGAAATAACTTTTTTTTTAGGTTAAAGGAGAAGGGAAGTCGTTTAGCACTTGGGGGTGCCAAATGTTAGGCACCCCGGGTTTATTCTAGTGTGCACTATGGAGCGATCCTCTTCCAGCTTCTTCTTTCTTCAAAGTTCCCGAGGCAAATGCATGCGAAGTAGAATGAAAAAGCTGACTTTTTAGTTAAAGTTCGGCTTTCCACTCTAATGCACATGCACAGCCGCGCGGAGAAAGAAGAAGACAGAAGAGGATCAATAGCAGCAATGATCCAGGACTTCAAACTTGTCACAGGGGGTCACCATCTTGGAAAGTGTCTGTGACACTCACATGCTCAGTGGGCTCTGAGCAGCTGTTGAAAAGCTAAGCTTAGGGGTCGTCACTAATTATCCAGCAGAAAATGAGGTTGGTCTGTAATATAAGATGATGCTACAGGGCTGATTATTAAATGCTGATACTAATTACACTGGTTTCTGTGCTGCTATGTAGTAATTATCTGTATTAATTATTAATCAGCCTTATATTGTGACATTTATTTCTATGTGTACTGTATATTGTGAGTGGGTCCCTAAGCTCAGTAAGTGACAGCAGCACAGAGCATGTGCAGTGAATCAGCAGAAAAGAAGATGGGGAGCTACTGGGGCATCTTTGGAGACACAGATCTGTACTCCTAAAGGGCTGTGGTTTCATTGGGTTGGTACAGAAGCACAAAACATAGGGGCATGTTTACTAACATTGGAGATAAATATCTGGAGAGATTTCTGGAGATGTTGCCCATGGCAACCAATCAGCAATTAGATTTAAACAGCCACAGCCACGTTAGAAAACAAAAGCAAAGATCTGATTGGTTGCTATGGGCAACATCTCCAGAAATCTCTCCAGATATTTATCTCCAATGTTAGTAAACATGCCCCATAATGTACAACATTTCTAGCTACTTCTTTAGTTAAGCTTTAGTTCTCCTTTAAAAAGACAGGCCTTTTTTCTGGCCTAGATTTTGTAGAAAAGTGTACAGAAATGTGATAATTGAACGATTCTTCTCAGAATTAGAACTGTTTTCACATTCTCGTCAAAGCGTTTGTATCAAATTAATAGAGCTATTAAGGCTGAAGAGATCAGGGAAGATCCGGGGAGAGCGCTAGTGATAATACTGCTGGAAAGCCTTATTGTAGATGATACATTAGATAATGGCATACAGTCACTAATGAATAAGCCACACAGCCGTGCCCCACTACTAAACCAGAATTAATTTGTTCTAAGTATAAACTCTCAAACTCTCTTTGCTCTTTATGCTTCCAGCTAATTCTGGATGTAGGTGAATATGTCTGCTGCAGGGCCAGTTTCCATCACTGTGTGTTCCGTAACCTTCTCTGTGGCATTTTGTAAAGTATAAAGGTTCAGATCCGCAGCTTGCTTCATAAAAACCAACCGATAAGTTTGCCTGTTTACTAAGAGGCCATTTCCCAAATGGGTTTCCCTTGGCCTGCCTATGTCCTTTCATTGAGTGTTTCCTTTATTTGTAATGAGCTGGACTGATGCTTAAAGTAAGAGTTCACCTTTAGATTAAGGGGGTTATTTATTAAAATTTCTCTGAATTTTCTGAAAAATACTTCAACTGAATCCGCACTGATTTTTTCCCCTTATTTATCAATACATTTTACCAAAAATGTTTTGTGCGGGAAAAAACTAGATAAAACCGCAAAAAATTCAAATACCACGACTTTTTCGATTTGACGCACAAATATCGCCACTTTTTCGCATTTGACGACCGACTTTTTCAGAAAACCCAGCGCAGATCAGGATATCTTCGGGACATCTCTCATTGGGGCAAATTCACTAACCTCACCAGGACGACGCTAATTCCCTAAAATCCAAAGTTGCGTCCACGGCACCGAATGCTGGCGAAAGTTGCGCTAGCGTTACTGCGCGAAGCGAAGTAGTGTTGCCTAATTTGCATATGGCAGGAAGTTGAATGGACGTATATTTTTCAGCAACCTTAATAAAATAAAATAAAGTTGTTATATTGCCCTACACATGAGCCCAGTGTATAATTTATGCGCCTTATGTTAGGAAATATAGGGGGGGACATGATTACACTTTACAAGTACATTAGAGGACATTATAGACAAATAGCAGGGGACCTTTTTACCCATAAAGTTGATCATCGTACCAGAGGCCTCCCCTTCAGACTAGAAGAAAAGAACTTTCATTTGAAGCAACGTAGGGGGTTCTTCACAGTGAGGACAGTGAGGTTGTGGAATGCACTGCCGGGTGATGTTGTGATGCTGATTCAGTTAATGACTATAAGAATGGCTTGGATGGTTTTTGGACAGACATAATATCAAAGGCTATAGTGATACTAAACTCTATAGTTAGTATAGGTATGGGTATATAGAATTTAATTAAAAGTAGGGAGGGGTGTGTGTATGGATGCTGGGTTTTCATTTGGAGGGGTTGGACTTGATGGATGTCTTTTTTCAACCCGATTTAACTATGTAACTATGTAACTAACTATGTACAGGAAGCCCAACAGCGATGGCACTAATCGAGTCCAGACTGTCTAACTTGGCCTTAATTTGTTTTTTATTCCTAGAAAGCGAGAAAAAAATCATGTTTGGTTGAAAGCAGGGAAGGCAACAGAGAGACATACTGGGGCTTGTCTATCCCATAGCAACCAATCAGTGAATAGCTTTTTAAAGCCAGCTGCATGTAGAACAGTGAATGCAGCAATTTGATTGGTTGTCATGGATTACTGCCCATGGGCAAATTTGCCCAGGGTTGATAAATGAGCCCAATTGAGAGGGAAAATGATGCAGTGAGAGAGACAGAGACCTACAGAGACCAATTTCTTTGTGCAATAGAAAACTGCCAAAACCTATGTATAGAGATGTTTCAGGTTTTTAATGCTCTTTGTAGTCCAACTGTGTGGCTCCCAAGGTGTCCGCCCTGTTTGTAAGGATATGGGGTACAGTACTGTGGCATTCTGGGATTACTGTGGGCTTCAGAGAAAAAACTTATGGTGATAACCCACTTCTTGTTCTATAACAAATAAACCGAAAAGCAGTTTACATAATTAACCAATATATTCACATAGAACTATTTATATCCTAAAGAGCTCCCTTATATAAACTGAGCCTTTGTGACCTCAGTCGGATTTTAATTATTGCCTCCGTGCAAACTAATATATTTGCAATATTTTTTTCCCGGTGATGGTTCCCTAAATATCTGTGTGGGATTTGCAGAATTTATATTAAATGCTAACCGGCACCGAGGAAAACAGTTTGCACTGCATATATTCTCCCTGTTAATGATTCTTATTACATTTCTTCGCTTGTTTTTTCTATTTAGTATAACACGTAACAAGGTGGCTCAAAGTCTGCAAGCAGATTTCGGGGACTTAATATTTATCTTTATAAACCTGAAAATTCCCATTGACTTGGAAGAGATTTTTTGGCCTGCAGTCAGCTGCTTTGGCACCCTCGCGGCATGTCGAACACTGGATTTGCTCAATATAAAACAACAGCCCTTTCCTTATGTTTGCATTTGAACGTAACAGATGCAGAACTGGATGGTTTTACTGGGTTAATGGTGTGTTTTGTCATGGTAAGGATCCTCAGAACATGTCCCAGCTGTGCCCAGCTGAATAGTTATTTACTGCAAGTTCTTGTCCACCCCATTAAATAACTGTATGCTTGAATTCATTGACAACTCAGCCTTATAATGTCCTTGTTTAAGCCCCTGTGACTGTATATTGTATGTATAAATGTTCAACTTTAGTTCTCAGAGGCAGTGATGTAACTACCAGGGGTGCAACTGTACCAGAGCCCTTGGCCCCTGCACCCCCAATGGGGCCCGTGCCGAGTGTTTTTTTTCACATCTGGACGTGCCGCTGGGAGTTTGAGCAAGGGCGCATATTCGTTTGTGCACTTACGTGCCCTGCGTGACCTCAGCTACATCCAATGATATTCATGGAAATTGGCACCAGTGTAAGTTGATGCGTCAAGGCCATATCGAGGAAGGATTCCACCCCCCCCCCAAGACTATTAGTGTAGAAAGAATGCAGGACCTCAGACCTGGTAAGGATACAAATCACATTTATTGTCTTGTGGTATTACCCATTTCCAAAGTTGCAATTGTGCCATCCTGCTATGCGTTCTGGGAGTATATGCGGGGGATGGGCCCAGTTGCAAATTGTCGCACCAGGGTCCCTAGGTGTCTAGTTGCGCCATTGTTCAGAGGGTTCTGAAATGTTGAGTTAAAGTTATGTGAAGTCATGGGTCCACTTTGGCTTTGTGTTTGGGATAATTATCCTGACTATATACATTATATACCTCCCAGCATTTAAAAATCCTATCTTGTTTTATATTAGCTCATGTCTAATAGCTTAGTTCAGATGTGCCCATTAATGATGTGCGGGCTGGCCCTACACCCGTGGGTTGGGCAGGCTCGGGCTGACTTCCACACACCATAGTCGGGTCGTGGGTGGGTTTGGGTTGAGCACTTCCTTCCACTCTCCCCAACTGCGAACCTACTGTGCCAGCTTCCGCCTCCAGTGCACACCTTTTATAGACTCATGCCTGCTTGGCCATGCCCCTTTCTGTGATATCATAATGGGCTGGCGGGAACAGGTCTATAAAGTCAGAGGCGCGCTGGGTTAGGGTTGGGTAGAGGAGCAGCTGGTTGGGAGTACTAGTGCCCACTTACTGATGATAAAACATTACAATTCCCATAATTATCTTAATAGAAAATAAAGAACAGAATAATCAGCCTAAACACCAAACTCGTGTAAAAAAACTGAAGCATTTTTCCCTGCTTTTCAGTCAAACTTCTTGCCTCTGAGCAAGGGACCCCGTATTCTTATTCACCCTAATGCTTATAAATTCTCTTCCAAAATAGCAATGCAGAAGGGATTGATGGGCCCCAGAGGCAGTTTTTACGGAACTTAATTTCCTAACTTCTGCTCCGGCTTGGCTTTACATGTTTCAGCTAATGGCATTGCTATAATGTAATGTCTGTGATTAATCACCACAGCAAGTAATGAGTTGTGAATATGATCAAACAAACAATAACTTACAGTGTAATGCATTCCTAATTATAGTAAACGGTGGCGTAACTATGTCACTAAGGCTCCGTAACAACATTATTTTTCTCCCCTCCAGCCTCAGGAAAGGTGACCTGTATTGCCTACAAATATTGATATGGGGCATCAGCCAGAAGTCCTAGCTGGTCCCTTATTCCCCTGGGCTCCCACAGCAGCGGCTTTAAATCCGACAACACAGTGGGGCAGATTTACTAAGGAGCGAAGTGGCTAACGCTAGCGACAATTTGCTAGCATGAGCACTTGCAGGGACATCGCCATTTTACTAACAGGTGCAGGTGCCAATTTGCTAGCAAAACAGACCGTCAATATCGGTCATTCGCACTCTATCGCCAGGCGACTTTTTGCTCTGGAGAACGGACGTTACTCCGCAAATTCACTAAAATGCGGATTTTACTGAACGTTACCGCTTTCGGCAGAGTTGCCTTCACCACCTCAGACCAGGTGGAGTGCTATAAAGCAGCTAGATCTTCCTCAATCTTCTGTCACTTACATCATATCCTGTGTGCCGAAAATGCATCAAAGTTCAAAAAACGCTGACAACTTTTCCTTTTTTTAAGCGCCATTGGCTGCAAAAGTCCTAACTTACTTTTTTGGGTAACCGGTTCTCTCCAGACATTTTATAACCTATGGAACATTAACTATACAGTGGGTTCATGTGTAGGGTATTATATTAACTCTCTTGTCTTTATTAAGGTTCCCTGGACTTGTGTAACATGTGAAACGGTAACTTTAATGTATAATAACGACCTCCACAACTTTCCCGCCCTATGCAAATTGACCTAAGCACAAGATCACTAGCGAAGTTTCACTAGGCACAAATGAACACTAGCGCATCTTTGCTAAGCAGCGCCCTCTGGGGCTTCCACCACAGGGGCCCCAGGTCCCCCTGCCTCTGCCTCCTACAGACCCTCCGGGGCCCGCGCGTAACTGCCCTGTGTTGCGGCCTCGATCAGGGCCAGAGCAGGCAAAATCAGGGGCTAGCGAGGGCCATAGATGGGTACGGGTCTGAGTCGGCTGTGCCCATGAGGGCAGGGCCGGATTTACATACCGCCCCTAGGCCCAATGCTGTTCGTGCTCCTTTATTTGCGCAAATTTTCATCAGGACCTGAGCAATTGGGATTGGCGCATGGGAAATTAAAAAAATGATTGTATCTCCTGCGCAGCCCCAGTATTTTTAAATTAATGTGGGTGTAGTCAGGCAGCATGCCACCCCTAAAATCCTGCCACCCTAAGTCGGGCCTTGGTGGCCTTTCCACAAATCCGGGCCTGCAATGAGGGCCGGGGCTCTCTGGGTTTGTACCTGGTGCCCGGCCAGCCCAGTCCGACCCCTTGTATTTATGGAAAACCTTTTGGGGATTTATTTTTGCAGTTTTCCAGGCTATAGGGCCAGAGAAGTGCTCACGCTTGCTTTATTTAATTGGTGGAAAAGGAAAGAGAATTTTTTTTTATATGATTTTGTGTATAGAAAATGTGTGAGTTATAATGCCAATCAGTTTTCTGCTTTAGATCTTGTTTCTGATTTCAAGCTTCAGTTAGCAAAAATAAGCAAAAGGAAGCAATGTAACCATGGAAGGATGATTTGTACACATGCCACAAACAGAGTTACAGACCAAGGTCTCCTGCAATAGGGAAACCTTTTTTTATACTGGTATATACAGGTATGCTGCAGAGTATTAAACATTCTTATACAGGTATGGGATCCATTATGCAGAAAATCCATTATCTAGTAAGCTCCAAATTACAGGAAGGCCATCCCCTTTAGATGTTTTCCTTTCCATTGTAGGTTAAAGGGCATGTAATGGCAAATAAATAAAATCCCATTTTTATTTTCTTTAATGAAAAAGAAACCTATCTCCAATAAACTTTTATTAAAAAATGTGTACCATTTTTATAAGAAACCTGACTGTATGCAGTGAAATTCTCCCTTCATTTACTGCTGTGGATAAGAATTGTCAGATGGTCCCTAACTGCTGAGCAGGGAAACAATCATACTTATGAACAGCAGGGGGAGCCCCCGCCTTACTTCCCAGCCATGCAGAACTCAAGCAGCTTTGTTTATGACAATCCCTAAGCAGCCCAGACTAGGGATGGCGCGAACTGTTCGCCGGCGAACTTGTTCGCGCGAACATCGGGTGTTCGCGCTCGCCGGAAGTTCGCGAACGTCGCGCGACGTTCGCCATTTTGGGTTCGCCATTGTTGGCGCTTTTTTTTGCCCTCTCACCCCAGACCAGCAGGTACATGGCAGCCAATCAGGAAGCTCTCCCCTGGACCACTCCCCTTCCCTATAAAAACCGAAGCCCTGCAGCGTTTTTTCACTCTGCCTGTGTGTGCTGAAGAGATAGTGTAGGGAGAGAGCTGCTGCCTGTTAGTGATTTCAGGGACAGTTGAAAGTTTGCTGGCTAGTAATCGTTTTGATACTGCTCTGTTATTGGAGGGACAGAAGTCTGCAGGGGTTTGAGGGACATTTAAGCTTAGGTAGCTTTGCTGGCTAGTAATCTACCTTCTACTGCAGTGCTCTGTATGTAGCTGCAGTGGGCAGCTGTCCTGCTTCTGATCTCATCTGCTGACTGCTGCAATAACAGTAGTCCTTGTAAGGACTGCTTTTATTTATTTTTTTGTTGTTTTACTACTACTACTACTACTACTACTATAAGAGCCCAGTGCTATTAGTCTAGCAGTGTTGGGGAGTGGGACTGGTGTGCTAATCTGCTGCTCCTAGTAGTTCAGCAGCACCAACTTTAATTTTTTTTTAATATTCATTTTTTTTTTATTTTACTTTTTTTTATTTTACTACCGCTGTAGTAGTGTATAAGTTGACCTTTTAGGCATTATTTGCCCTGTAGGCATTTTTTGCCCAGTGTGTTATTCAACCAACTGCCATCTAGCTGTGTGACCTTGTTCACATTCTGTCTAAATATCCATAATATTACCGTCTCCAGAAAAAACACCGGAGTGACTTTTTTCAAGCAGCCATAACATATTTTACGTAATCTGTATCCATCGCTGTAGTAGTGTATAAGTTGACCTTTTAGGCATTATTTGCCCTATAGGCATTTTTTGCCCAGTGTGTTATTCAACCAACTGCCATCTAGCTGTGTGACCTTGTTCACATTCTGTCTAAATATCCATAATATTACCGTCTCCAGAAAAAACACCGGAGTGACTTTTTTCAAGCAGCCATAGCATATTTTACGTAATCTGTATCCATCGCTGTAGTAGTGTATAAGTTGACCTTTTAGGCATTATTTGCCCTGTAGGCATTTTTTGCCCAGTGTGTTATTCAACCAACTGCCATCTAGCTGTGTGACCTTGTTCACATTCTGTCTAAATATCCATAATATTACCGTCTCCAGAAAAAACACCGGAGTGACTTTTTTCAAGCAGCCATAACATATTTTACGTAATCTGTATCCATCGCTGTAGTAGTGTATAAGTTGACCTTTTAGGCATTATTTGCCCTGTAGGCATTTTTTGCCCAGTGTGTTATTCAACCAACTGCCATCTAGCTGTGTGACCTTGTTCACATTCTGTCTAAATATCCATAATATTACCGTCTCCAGAAAAAACACCGGAGTGACTTTTTTCAAGCAGCCATAATATATTTTACGTAATCCGTATCCATCGCTGTAGTAGTGTATAAGTTGACCTTTTAGGCATTATTTGCCCTGTAGGCATTTTTTGCCCAGTGTGTTATTCAACCAACTGCCATCTAGCTGTGTGACCTTGTTCACATTCTGTCTAAATATCCATAATATTACCGTCTCCAGAAAAAACACCGGAGTGACTTTTTTCAAGCAGCCATAATATATTTTACGTAATCCGTATCCATCGCTGTAGTAGTGTATAAGTTGACCTTTTAGGCATTATTTGCCCTGTAGGCATTTTTTGCCCAGTGTGTTATTCAACCAACTGCCATCTAGCTGTGTGACCTTGTTCACATTCTGTCTAAATATCCATAATATTACCGTCTCCAGAAAAAACACCGGAGTGACTTTTTTCAAGCAGCCATAATAAATTTTACGAGATCCGTATCCACCGCTGTAGTAGTGTATACGTTGATCTTGTGGGCAGTATTTGCACAGTGTTTTCTTCAAACCGCCATCTAGCTGTGTGAGCTTGTTCACATTTTGTCTAAATATTGATAATATTATCGTCTCTAGAAAAACCACTTGAGTTACTTTTTTTCAAGCAGCATTCATATATTTTACGTAATCCGTATCCACCGCTGTGTATACGTTGACCTTGTAGGCATTATTTGCACACTGTTTTCTTCAAACTGCCATCTAGCTGTGTGTATTATCGTTTCCAGAAAAACCAACTGAGTTTTTGTTGTTTTTGTTTTTTTAAAAATAATTCCAGGCAAAGGCAGGCCGCCACGCAGAGGCCGTGCTAGGGGCCGTGCTGCTATGCAATCCTGTGGCCCTAGCAAATTGCCCAGTTTTAAAAAGCCAATGACCCTGAACTCCCAAAATGCTGAAGAGGTAGTTGACTGGCTTACACAGCACACCCCATCCTCTACCTTTTCTAACTTTACCACAACATCCTCCTCATCCTCCACTGCTATGGCCACCCCACGTAACACTTCCTCCACCACCGGTGCCCCTTCTTCACTGGAGTCAGAGGAGTTATTTTCCCATGAGTTTCTTGAACTGAGTAATGCGCAACCATTATTGCCAGAAGAAGATGAAGGAGATGAGGACGTTACACCAGATTTAATTCTGGCAGAGAACACAACAGAGATGGACATAATGATGAGTGATGAGGAGGAGGTCCCCGCTGCTGCTTCCTTCTGTGATGTGTCAGAAGAAATTGATGCATCTGAGGAGAATGATGATGAGGAGATTGATGTTTTGTGGGTGCCTAGTAGAAGAGAGCAAGAGGAGGGTAGTTCAGATGGAGAGACGGAGAGTCAGAGAGGCAGTAGGAGAATAAGACTTAGAAGAAGCAGGGAGGACAGCCCGCAGGGATCAGTAGGGCAACAACATGTATCGGCACCTGTGTTCAGCCGGCCAACGCACCCGCCATTGCCGCCAATGCCGCCAACTTCTACTGTTACCGCCAGATCGCACACTTCCAAAAAGTCAGCAGTGTGGGATTTTTTTAATGTGTGTGCCTCTGACAAAAGCATTGTAATTTGCAATGAGTGCAGTCAGAAACTGAGCCTTGGTAAGCCCAACAGCCACATAGGTACAACTTCTATGCGAAGGCACATGAGCGGCAAGCACAAAGCACTTTGGGAGCAACACCTCAAAGGCAACAGGCAAACTAAAAGCCACACTCCTTCTGGTCCAGCATCTTACTGCTCTACCTCTGCTCTCCTTGACCCGTCTGAACCACCCTCCACTCCGCCTTCCACCTTGACCACCTGTTCCCATTCCCAGTCATCTGCCACCAGCCAAGTTTCTGTGAAGGCCATGTTTGAGCGTAAGAAGCCAATGTCTGACTGTCACCCCCTTGCCCGGCGTCTGACAGCTGGCTTGTCTGCACTCTTAGCCCGCCAGCTTTTACCATACCAGCTGGTGGACTCTGAGGCCTTCCGCAAATTTGTAGCAATTGGGACACCGCAGTGGAAGGTACCCAGCCGCAATTTTTTTTCTAAAAAGGGAATACCACACCTGTACCAACATGTGCAGAGCCAAGTTACCGCATCTCTGTCACTTAGTGTTGGGCCAAAGGTCCATATGACTACTGACGCATGGTCCTCCAAGCATGGTCAGGGCAGGTATGTCACCTACACTGCCCACTGGGTGAACTTGGTAATGGCTGGGAAGCAGGGAATGGGTAGCTCAACAACAACAACAGTGGAGTTGGTGTCACCGCCACGGATTGCACGCGGTTCTGCCACCACCTCTACTCCTCCATCGCTCTCTACCTCGTCTTCTTCCTCTTCTTCTTCTTACTCTGCTGCTGGGTCCTCCTTCTCCTCCTCCACACCTGTGCACCCCCAGCTCCCCCTAGGCTATTCGACGTGCCAGGTACGCCGTTGTCACGCTGTCTTGGGGATGACGTGCCTGGAAAGCAAAAACCATACCGGATCTGTACTCCTGTCATCTCTGCAGTCACAGGCCGATCGGTGGCTGACCCCACACCAACTGCAGATCGGAAAAGTGGTGTGTGACAATGGAAGCAATCTGTTGGCAGCGTTGAGACTGGGCAATTTAACACATGTGCCCTGCATGGCACATGTGTTAAATTTAATAGTCCAACGTTTTGTCTCCAAGTACCCAGGATTCCAGGACGTTCTCACCCAGTCCAGAAAGGTGTCGGCCCATTTCAGACGTTCCTACACAGCCATGGCACGCCTTGCTGACATTCAGCAGCGCTACAACATGCCAGTCAGGCGTTTGATTTCTGACAGCCAGACTCGCTGGAATTCAACGCTCCTTATGTTGGAACGTCTGCTGCAACAACAAAGGGCCGTCAACGAGTACCTTTTTGAACTGGGTGGTAGGACTGGATCTGCAGAGCTGGGGATTTTTTTCCCCCGTTACTGGGTGCTTATGCGCGATGCCTGCAGGCTCATGCGACCTTTTGAAGAGGTGACAAATATGGTCAGTCGCACCGAAGGCACCATCAGCGACCTAATACCCTTCGCTTTCTTCCTGGAGCGTGCCGTGCGACGAGTGACAGATGAGGCTGTAGACCAGCGTGACGAGGAGCTGGAAGCGCACGATTTATGGTCGGAATCACCAGAACGAACCCAGGCACCTGCTGCAACGCAGGGAGAGGTGCCAGAAGTGGAGTCAGAGGAGGAAGGTGGCTTTGTGGAGGAGGAGGAGGAGGACCAACAGGAGCAGGCTTCCCAGGGGGCTAGTGGTGACCTTTTGGGGACCCCTGGTCTTGTACGTGGCTGGGGGGAGGAGACCGTGGATGATGCAGTCCTTGATAATGAGGAAGCGGAGATGGATAGCTCTGCATCCAACCTTGTGAGAATGGGGTCTTTCATGCTGTCATGCCTGTTGAAGGACCCCCGTATCAAGAGGCTTAAGGAGAAGGACCTGTACTGGGTCGCAACGCTACTAGACCCTCGGTACAAGCATTGTGTCAGAAATGTTACCAACATACCACAAGTCCGAAAAGATGCGGCATTTACAAACCAGCCTGCAAAACATGTTGTACAATGCTTTTAAGGGTGATGTCACTTCAGGAACTCATCAACATTCCAGGGGCAGAGGTGGCAGTAATCCTGCCACGAGCACACCTGCAAGGACAAAGCCCTTTGGCCGGTCTGTAATGTCAGACATGCAAATGTTTTTCTGTCCAAGGCAGCGCCACAACCCTTCTGGATCCACCCTCAAAGAACGCCTCGACCGGCAGGTAGCGGACTACCTGGCATTAACTGCAGATATCGACACTCTGAGGAGCGATGAACCCCTGGACTACTGGGTGCGCAGGCTTGATCTGTGGCCAGAGCTGTCACAATTTTCCATGAACCTCTTGTCTTGCCCAGCCTCAAGTGTGCTCTCAGAAAGGACCTTCAGTGCAGCAGGAGGGATTGTAACTGAGAAGAGAACTCGCCTAGGTCACAAAAGTGTCGATTACCTGACCTTTATTAAAATGAATGAGGGGTGGATCTCGGAGGGTTACTGCACGCCGGAAGACTTGTTCTGACTTCTATGCAGCTGTCCTTCTCTTCAAGCCTCATGACTCCACACACAGCTGTCCTTTAGCGTCCTCCTCCCTCCGCCACCGTTACAAACTAGGGTGCAAACCCTACTGGTTTAATTTTTTCTGGCCTCTGTGCTTCAGTGGCTGCAACCAAAAAAACTGGGCAAACAATGTCTACAAGGTCAACGTATGGCAAAAAATGACTATTTTCAGCATTTATATGGCATATTTTTTCTGGCAACTGTGCTTCAGTGGCTGCGTCCAAAAAAATGCATATTTTCTGCATTTATATGGCATAATTTTTCTGGCCTCTGTGCTTCAGTGGCTGCGACCAAAAAAATGCATATTTTCTGCATTTATATGGCATAATTTTTCTGGCCTCTGTGCTTCAGTGGCTGCAACCAAAAAAATTTATATTTTCAGCATTTATATGGCATAATTTTTCTGGCAACTGTGCTTCAGTGGCTGCGACCAAAAAAATGCATATTTTCTGCATTTATATGGCATAATTTTTCTGGCCTCTGTGCTTCAGTGGCTGCAACCAAAAAAATTTATATTTTCAGCATTTATATGGCATAATTTTTCTGGCAACTGTGCTTCAGTGGCTGCGACCAAAAAAATGCATATTTTCTGCATTTATATGGCATAATTTTTCTGGCCTCTGTGCTTCAGTGGCTGCAACCAAAAAAATTTATATTTTCAGCATTTATATGGCATAATTTTTCTGGCAACTGTGCTTCAGTGGCTGCGACCAAAAAAATGACTATTTTCAGCATTTATATGGCATATTTTTTCTGGCCTCTGTGCTTCAGTGGCTGCGGCCAAAAAAACTGGGCAAACAATGCCTACAAGGTCAACGTATGGCAAAAAATGACTATTTTCAGCATTTATATGGCATATTTTTTCTGGCAACTGTGCTTCAGTGGCTGCGTCCAAAAAAACTGGGCAAACAATGTCTACAAGGTCAACGTATGGCGAAAAATTACTATTTTCAGCATTTATATGGCATATTTTTTCTGGCAACTGTGCTTCAGTGGCTGCGTCCAAAAAAACTGGGCAAACAATGTCTACAAGGTCAACGTATGGCAGTTGTTTAAAGAGAACAGTAGATTACTAGCCAGCAAAGCTACCTAAGCTAAAATGTCCCTCAAATCCCTGCAGACTTCTGTCCCTCCAATACAGAGCAGTATCAAGCAGATTACTAGCCAGCAAACTTACTATCATCTGTCCCTGAAATCACTAACAGCTCTCCCCCTACACTATCTCTTCCAAGCACACACAGGCAGATTTTTCAGATACATTTTTGCCCTTGATCCCCCTCTGGCATGCCACTGTCCAGGTCGTTGCACCCTTTAAACAACTTTAAAATCATTTTTCTGGACAGAAATGTCTTTTTTAGATGTTAAAGTTCGCCTTCCCATTGAAGTCTATGGGGTTCGCGAACCGTTCGCGAACCGCTCGCATTTTTGCGCAAGTTCGCGAATATGTTCGCAAACTTTTTTTCCGACGTTCGCTACATCCCTAGCCCAGACCACACTGAGCATGTGCACAGTCTTAGTCTTGCAACAATGTATAACAAAGTTACAAGATGGTGACCCCCTGTAGCCAACTTTGAAAGGATAAATTATTTGTTTGATTAGGCTTGTGGTGCAGTAAGTTCATGTTTATATTTAGTATACAAAATACAGCATTTCTAGCCTTATTCTATTTTAGACTTTACATGCCCTTTAAGTGATTCTGATAAAATCATTGACTGGTAGAAATAACCATCCATCCTTTTTCTTTTTTTTTTTCCTTTGGCACAGATTTTTTTTTATCACTTAATGGCTCTAAAAGCAGCAGCTAAAATAATCCTGTTAATGTAATACAGTGGTATACACAAACAAAGCTATTGGAAAACCATTTCTTTCCTCATATTCTTGCATTAACTTTGCATAACCTATGTCAGCGCCTCTCAATTATCTTAATATGTGTGTTTGGATACCATCCAGTCTCATTTGCTGTCCCTACACTGATTGCTCTCTAACTGGTGAATGTTAATTGCCTTCAAATCTCTTTGGAGTTAACACACTTAAAAAAAAATACGTTCTTCAATGGTTCAGGTTTGTGGAACTGAACAGGTGGTTGCCATTTGCCATGTGACGTATAGAAGTAAAAATGCTTTAACTGAAACAAAATCACAGCTGGTGCCAGTGTCTGATCTCTACTGAACTATAGTCTCTGTTATCACTGGGATATCAAAATAATGACTATGGACCGTTTATATGATACAAAAACCTTCCATTTGCCTCTTTTTCCCCCACATCAGTTTACATACAAGCACAGGACCTGTTATCCAGAATGCTCAGGACCTGGGGGTTTTCAGATAGCGGAACTCTCTGTGATTTGCAGATTTATTAAGGGTGGAATTGAAAATTCGAATTCAAACTTTAGAATTTTTTTATGGTCAAAACTCTCAAATTCGAATATTGAATTGTCCAAACTCAATTTGAGTTTTAATTTCAATTCAAATTCTAATTTCGAGATTTAGAATACTCTGGCCCTTTAAGAACTCAAATTCGACTATTCGCCACCTAAAACCTGCCGAGTTCATGTATAAGTCAATGGGAGAGGTCCAGGGACCAATTTGGAAATGTTAGTAGCCTTCCTGACATTCTCAAATCGAGTTTACTCTAATTAGATTCAATTTTTTGAGTTGGTAAAATTCGTCCGCGTTTGAGATATTCAATTTTTTTAATAAATATCCCCCCAGTCGTATTTCGAGTATATTTGAATTTAAAGGAGTTTAAAAAAATGCACAAAATTTGACTCTTGATAAATGTGCCTCCCTGTCTACTAGAAAATCATGTAAACATTAAATAAACCCAATAGGCTGGTTTTGCTTCCACTAAGGATTAATTATATCTTAGTTTGGATCAGGTTCAAGGTATTGTTTTATTATTACAGAGAAAAATGAAATACATTTAAAAATATTGAATTATTTGGATTTAATTGAGTCTATGGGAGATCCCCTTCCAGTAATTTGGAGCTTTCTGGATAATGGGTTTCTGGATAATGGACCCAATATCTGTATTTAACCAGGAAATAAACAGAGAATTTCTGCCGCTTCCAAGGCTCAGTGTTATACAATAAAGTGTCACAAAGAAGTAATATATCATTTATTTAAAAAAATGAGCATTTAAAGGACTCTTCTTCTGAAAAATTATTTTATTTAACCTGACATTGAAGTATAATGTTTTGCTTTGGTCCGGGAAAAATATATATATATATTTTTCTAAGATATAGCTGTTTTTTACTAGTGGCAAAAAGGTATCTATTTTTAGATTGTGGTTGTCTGTATAGCATGACTTATCTAAATGACAAACTATTGCCTGTACCCTGGATACTATCATCCAATTCAACATTTTTTCCTCTTTTTATTCATTTCCTTCAGAGCAGAGACACACGGTCAGATTCGGGGAGATTAGTCGCCCGGTGACAAATCTGCTCTTTTTCGGGGCAACTAATCTCCCCGAACTGCCTTCCCTGCCTTCCCGCCGTCTAGAATGTAAATCGCCGACGGGATGGCACTCTGATCGCTTCATTTTCCGAACTCTCCCAAAGTTGCTTCACGAGAAAACTTTGGGCGACTTTGGAAAACGAAGCGATCAGAGTGCCGTCCCGTCGGCGATTTACATTCTAGCCAGCGGGATGGCAGTTCGGGGAGATTTGTCGCCGGGCAACTAATCTGCCCGAATCTGACCTTGTGCCTCTGCCCTTACTATTGCATACAGGGCCAGAACTAGGGGTAGGCAGAGTAGGCACGTGCCTAGAGCGCAAAGGTGGAGGGGCGCCAGGCACGTACCCCTAGTCAGGTCCCATCTCTGCCGACCGGCCACTTGTTCAATTTGCGGAACTTGATCTATTTGCGCACGCGCGCGAGTGTCTTTTCGCTCATTCGCGCAAGCGGTTTTTCGCGCATGCGCACAAGCGTCTTTCCGCGCATGCGCACAATCACCTAGCTCGCGTGCATGCGTGCACCCAGACGGCGCCGAAACCGGGCAGGCTGCCTAGGACACCTGCCTGGCTTGGCCCAGCTCTGATTGCATACATAGATACACAGTGATGTGCAGGGTTCTATTAGTCAAGTGATCCGGTTTATCTGAAAAGTTCTGAAGTCTTATTTTCTTATCTCCTCCACTTATATAAACCCCGGGCCGCTGGTTTGTTATATGATGAAACAGAGAAATTGTTAGACCAATGACTCTTCTAGGTGAATATAATAAAAGTATTAAAGCAAAAAAAAAAAAATCTGCATAAACAATATCCGTCGTATGCCACGTTCGATAAAATGTTAAAAAGCAACAAATCAGTATCAACCAATGGTCTTTCCAATGCTGAGAGTCTGGATCGGTACATCATTTCCAAAAGCTGCCGGGGGCCCAGGCAGCGCTGGAGACATGGATTCTTTGAAGTCCCTGCTACTTGTATGTTGGAAAGTTGCAAGAGAGACATCTTTTCCTCTGTGTCTGCCTGTCAGTCTGTGTTGCCTGTTCATTCCCCAGGATTTCTGGTTCATTGTGTTTCCATGCGAATGATGTGACAGCGGCTTTCAGCTTCTTATATCTTTGATACTCACACGATAATGGGAACCTGAAGCTTCTCTAATATTAAAGTGTTATGCAGGAATAGTACTTTGAGAGCTTATGTTAACATATCTGCCTAAAATTATTCCCACAAAGCTATCAAATCCAACCTTATGTAAGATGTCATTTATAGCTTCTACTGCCGACATAAACCATAGCCAGGAAAATAAAGGAATACGTGCCTGCAATAGTTTAGGGATTTTCAGTCCCAGGCCTACCTGCTTCTAGTACATGAACTTCATATGGGTTCTGCGCGCCTATTTACATCACATGATTTAGTTCGCGAAAGATTCTGCCAAAAGTAGAAGGGGGAAGGGGAAACCATTTTTTTACTTCTTGTTTTGTGACAAAAAAGTAAAAAAAGTAATGCGATTTCCCTCCCCCCTCATTAATCCGAATCCTGCAGAAAAAGGTTGAATCCTGGCCAAATCCTGGATTTGGTGCATCCCTAATATATACTGATGCAGATGATGGGATTTGGAATTTAATTACATTAATGTATACGTACAGATACAGTACAAATTGTTTAACTTTATATTGTTTGCAATTAGGGTTACACCCGGCCGGTATTTTACCGGCCTAGCCGGTAAAACACCTGCCAAGGCCGGCAAAAATCAGCCTAGAAAAATGTCACCACAACAATATAATTGGCACTGCAACAAAATTGGCACCGAGATATTTTGTCTCTGTGCCAATTTTGTTGCAGCGCCAATTTTATTGTTGCGGTGAAATTTCTGAGGCTGATTTTTGCCGAACTTGAAAAGATAGAGCAGTAGTTTATTGCAACAGGTTACAGACCAATATCACCTGACGCGTTTTGGGAACAACTCCCTTAATCATAGGCTTACAAGTTCTCCTTTGTCACTTCCTTAAAGGGCCAGTAAAAAATGCCCATTGCCTTTAATACATTTGGACAAAAAGTCGCTGAGACAAAAAAGTTGCTGAAACAAAATTTGTCGCCACAAGAAAAACACCCATTGACTTAAATGCATTTGGAGTGAGAAAAAAAACGCGTAAAAATTGTCGCGCGGAAACATTTTTTCGACGCCCATTGACTTCAATGCGTTATGCGAATTTTCTGCCGTTTCGTGATTTTTTTCCAGTTTCGCAAATATTCGCTCATCACTAATCCCCACCAAAAATACATTATGACATCCCCCCTCTAATATCTGCTGCTATTTTTGTGTTTAAATATTACAAATAAAACTTTTAATGTTTTTCTTAAAATGCATGTTTCAATTTCACAGCCTACAATGTTCGATGAATTAAAAGCACATTAGAAACATTTCTCCTGTGTAGCAGAACGTACAATACCTAATTAGCTATTGCTATAATTGGAAACTTGTATGCACGATATGTTTTTTTTTTTTAAATCCATTTCCCTTTTTTACCCTTAAATATTCAGCTTTTACAGACAGAGACCTTTGGGCTGATATGACTCACTGTAGCTCCTTCTCTATGTCATTTTGACTAGAACTAAATTCAACCAGTATGTGGCTTAATTAACCTAATTATAATTAGGACAATTCAATGAGGGATCAAGTGATAAAAGGAGGGTCTACTTTTTTATGGAAACAATTTAGGAAGCTGATTAGGAACTGGAAATTGATCAAATTAAAATTTACACTTCATTTTGGCTTGATAATCTGTCTGACTGAGACAACAAGCTTGACAGTGATCTTCACGAATGACTCAAATGATATGGAATGACAGAGAAGGCCATATAAGCCAAATTTTGTTGTAGTAATGCAATTGTTCAGTCTTATGTCTGAACTAAACACTTTTGCCTTGTCTGCAAATTGTGCTTGTGTTACTGTCATGCCTAATCTACATGGAACATATCTTGTGCTTCCTTCAAATCAAGGGCTAATTATTTATATTTATCAACAAATGCATCATTATATTTATTATTATTATTCAGCTACAAGCATCTGTGTATACATGTGTGCGTGTAGCATACTGTAAATGACTGTAATTTGCAGCATTTCAAGGCAATATTTAAAGACTTGTGTTGCATTTATCGGTGTAAGCAATTAGAACATGCCTGTAGCTAGGCTTTAAGTGACAGTCATGCAGAGAGCCAGCGAAATTAACTTTGACTGAATCAAACTGAATTTGTTTCTCGCATACCATGCATTGACAGATAAGTTCCAAAAAATAAAAATTCGCCGAATGAAAAGCTTTGAGGGAATTACAGCCGAAGTTTTTTGGAATGCATTAAAAGATCCAAATATAAAAAGTACAAATGAAAAAAACAAAACAAAAATAAAACACTGAACAATGCACTAAAAAATATTTTTGGGTCCTGTTCTCCAGAACCTGGGGTTTTTCCAGATAACAGATCATCACATAAACATTACATAAATCCTAAAAGCTGATTTTGCTTCCAAAGAGGATTAATTATATCTTAGTTGGGATCAAGTACAAGCTACTGTTTTATTATTACAGAGAAAAAAGGAAATCATTTTTCAAAATTGGGATTATTTGATTGTAATGGATTCTATGGGAGATGGCCTTTCTGTAATTCGGAGCTTTCTGGATAATGGATTTCCAGACAACAAATCCCATACCTGTACCTCTAAAACCTCTAAAAATTACAGTTTTTCAGACAATTCCTAGAGAAGAAAAATCTAAAAACCTCCAGGGGACAGAGGGGAGGAAGGAAGGAGCGACAGAGATGAGGGAGGGGGAGAGTGATGGAGGGGATGGTGGCAGGAAGGAGGGGAGAACGATGGAGGGGATGGTGACAGGAGGGAGGGGAGAGCGATGGAGGGGATGGTGACAGGAGGGAGGGGAGAGCAATGGAGGGGATGGTGACAGGAAGGAGGAGAGAACGATGGAGGGGTTGGTGACAGGAGGGAGGGGAGAGCGATGGAGGGGATGGTGACAGGAAGGAGGGGAGAACGATGGAGGAGTTGGTGACAGGAGGGAGGGGAGAGCGATGGAGGGGTTGGTGACAGGAGGGAGGGGAGAGCGATGGAGGGGATGGTGACAGGAAGGAGGGGAGAACGATGGAGGAGTTGGTGACAGGAGGGAGGGGAGAGCGATGGAGGGGATGGTGACAGGAGGGAGGGGAGAGCGATGGAGGGGATGGTGACAGGAGGGAGGGGAGAGCGATGGAGGGGATGGTGACAGGAAGGAGGGGAGAACGATGGAGGAGTTGGTGACAGGAGGGAGGGGAGAGCGATGGAGGGGATGGTGACAGGAGGGAGGGGAGAGCGATGGAGGGGATGGTGACAGGAGGGAGGGGAGAGTGATGGAGGGGATGGTGACAGGAAGGAGGGGAGAACGATGGAGGGGTTGGTGACAGGAGGGAGGGGAGAGCAATGGAGGGGATGGTGACAGGAGGGAGGGGAGAGCGATGGAGGGGATGGTGACAGGCAGGAGGGGAGAGCGATGGAGGGTATGGTGACAGGAGGGAGGGGAGACGGAAGGGTGGATGACAGAGTTAAGGAAGGGGAGTAAGACTGAGGGGTGTGAACAATGACTAGGAGTAGGAGGAAGACAATTTAGAGATAACTGCCCAGCGCCTCCTATCATTGAGCCCCCTATGCAGTTGCCTCTTCTGCCTACCCCTAGTTCCGGCCCTGGAAACAACACTAATTTTTAGAGATTTGTGGAAAAACTCAATTGTTAGTTAACGAGCCCCATAGTGTATAATGTACCGATTCTAAAATATACAGGTATATTAAGAATTATTAAGAATGCACAGGACCTGGGGTTTTCTGGATAATGGATCTTTTCATATCTCCATACCTAAAGTCTCCTAAAAATCATTTAAATGGTAATTAAACCCAATAGGCTGGCTTTGCCTCCAGTTAATTAATTAATTAATTAAGATTAATTATGTCTTAGTTTGGATCAAGTACAAGCTACTGCTTTATTAGTACAGAGAAAAAGGAAATCTGTTTAAATTAAAAAGATTTGCTTATAATACACAAAAGCCATAACTATCCTGTAAATAATATCCTTATAAATTATGTTTAGTGATGTCATCAGCTATAATCTTTGCTTAGTGATGTTATTTCTGTGACGTGATTCCCTTGCATTTATGCAATATAGTATCCTTATATTTTACAAATTAATAGAGGGAACTTTATAATGTATTCTATAGTAGTTTGACTTCTGGTAATTCCGAGTTTTCTATATAATGATTTTCCAGATAACAGATCCCACATCTGTATCCTTATATTTTACAGTAGGGGATAATACAAAGTTACAAGATGGTGACCCCCTGTAGCCAACTTTGAAAGCATAAATCATTTGTTTGATTAGGCTTGTGGTGCAGTAAGTTCATGTTTATATTTAGTATACAAAATACAGCATTTCTAGCCTTATTCTATTATAGACTTTACATGCCCTTCAAGATCTTTTAAATGTTTCCCATTATCCACAATGAGTTACAAAAAGGAATGAATATTTCACAAGGTGAAAATCAAATATTGCTTTACATAATAGTAAACATAATAAATGGCACTAAGATATCTTACCCTACAAACCTTCAGCAACAAAAACATGTCTGTTGCACAAGGACCTCCTTGAGTTGAGTTTCAAATGTTATTCTATTTATGATTTAGGAGAGGCAGTTTACATTGGAGGTGCAAAAAGTTAGTGATTATATTTACTTACCTGACACCCAGGGCCTATCAGTAGAAAACTGAACCTGCCTGGGGTTATTCCAGTGAGCACCATGGAGCGATCCTCTTCCTGCTTCTTCTTTTTTTCAAATTTACCGGGGCAGACACATGCGCAAATCGCCAGCTTTTTCGTTAAAGTTCAGCTTTTCACTCCACTGCACATGTGCAGCCGAGTGAAGACAGAGGAAGCAGAAAGAGGATCGCTCCGTGGTGCTCGCTGGAAGAACCCCGGGTCACTGCAGTTTTTTGCTGATTGGAGCACCAGGGTGTCAAGTAAATATAAACACTTCGGGGCGCCTAACTTTTGGCACTGCAAGTGTAATTTGCCTTTTGTTCTCCTTTACTTTTACTATTAGTTACTTATTAGTTACTTTTGTATTTTTAAAGGAACATATCCTTGTTAAAGAACTACCGTATATACTCGTGTATAAGCCGACCCGTGTATAAGCCGAGGTACCTAATTTTACCTACAAAAACTGGGAAAACTTATTGACTCACGTATAAGCCTAGACACAACTACAGCCCTGTCTCCCAGCAGCGCACATTCTGCCAAAGCGACCCCCTCAGCGATCAACCGGACTTCTTTGCAAAGCTGATGGTGACAGAGAATTGCCAAACGGATTACTGTGTGCATTGTCCCACTGTCCCACTACCATGTGCAGAGGGTGCTGTTTGATATTGCCATCACTGTTAATCTTTTGTATAACGAACAGAGGGCGCTGTGTGATATTGCAGTCACTGTTATTCTTTCATACAACCAACAGATGGCGCTGTGTGATATTGCAGTCACTGTTAATCTTTCATATAACCAACAGAGGGCGCTGTGTGGTATTGCAGTCCCGGTTATTCTTTTATACAACCAACAGATGGCACTGTGTGATATTGCAGTCCCTGTTATTCTTTCATACAACCAACAGATGGTGCTGTGTGATATTGCAGTCCCTGTTATTCTTTCATACAACCAACAGATGGTGCTGTGTGATATTGCAGTCTCTGTTATTCTTTCATACAACCAACAGATGGCGCTGTGTGATATTGCAGTCCCTGTTATTCTTTCATACAACCAACAGATGGCGCTGTGTGATATTGCAGTCTCTGTTATTCTTTCATACAACCAACAGATGGCACTGTGTGATATTGCAGTCCCTGTTATTCTTTCATACAACCAACAGATGGCGCTGCGTGATATTGCAGTCTCTGTTATTCTTTCATACAACCAACAGTTGGCACTGTGTGATATTGCAGTCCCTGTTATTCTTTCATACAACCAACAGATGGCGCTGTGTGATATTGCAGTCACTGTTAATCTTTCATATAACCAACAGAGGGCGCACTGTTATTCTTTCATATAACCAACAGAGGGCATTGTGGGATATTGCAGTCTCTCCCCAAGTGAACTGTTGGTATAGGAATGATTAAAAGTGACTGCAATCTCGGCAATTCGGGTCGGGTACCGCTGACCCGCGTATAAGCCGAGGTAGACTTTTTCAGCACATTTTGGATGCTGAAAAACTCGGCTTGTTGTTAGGTTTGATTCTAGCCAAGGTACTTGTATGTTTTTTCTAGGTTAATTTGATTTCATCCCACACTCCAAAAACATAGAGGATAGTTAATTGGCTTCTGATAAAATTGGCCTTAGTAAGGGCTCTTACAGACAAGCATTTGAAGCTGCGCTCCCCTGCATTCCGTTTTTATGCGTTCAGCCGCAGGGGAGCGCAGGAGTAGACACATTCAGTATTTTTCAATGGGGCTGTACTCACACAGGCACATGTAGGTGCTGAACACAGGTTGAGACGCAACATGCTGCATTTTTCCTGCGTTTACATGCACCTGTATGAGTACAGCCCCATTGAAAAAAACTGAATGCGTCTACTCCTGCGCTCCCCTGCGTTCCGTTTTTATTCGTTCAGCCACATAAAAACTGCAGAGACGCATTCAGCCACTCCCCTGCGGCTGAACGCATAAAAACGGAATGCAGGGCAGCGCAGCTTCAAACGCTCGTCTGTAAGAGCCCTAAGTGTGAATGTTATAAGGACCATAGATTGTGAGCTCCACTGGGGCAAGGACTGAGGGGAATGAGGTATAGGTTTTTTTTTTAAAGAAATGAAGAATATGTTGGAGCTGTCTGAATAAAGGCTAATAATATTTATAAGGATTAAAGTTTCAGCATTATCAATAACTCAATGCACACTATAAACATTATAGGGTTAATTTTTACACCCTGGACAGACGTGCCAAAGCAGTAAGGGCCCAAAATAAAGGCAGTGCTGCATTCATGGGGTGAACATAGGTCTGAAATGGGGTGTAGAGACCAGTGACAATTTTAGCTACCTTCAGAACAGGGTACATTTTGCACTTTGCATTTAGCCCTGCAAGTAATACATGTATGGGATCTGCAAAACAGAAATGAGTTATCCAGAAAGCTCTGACTTATGGAAAAAGCCATACTCACATACAAACTCCATTTCAATCAAATAATTACATTTTTTAAAAATGATTTCCTTTTTCTCTGTAATAATAAAACAGTGCCTTGTACTTGGCCCCAACGAATTAATCCTTATAAGAGGTAAAACAATACTATAGGGTTTAATTAATGTTTAGATGTTTTTTTTAGTAGACTTAAAGGGCATGTAAAGTGTAAAATAGAATAAGGCTAGAAGTGCTGTATTTTGTATACTAAATATAAACATGAACTTACTGCACCATAAGCCTAATCAAACAAATAATTTATGCTTTCAAAGTTGGCTACAGGGGGTCACCATCTTGTAACTTTGTTAAACATCTTTGCAAGACTAAGACTGTGCACATGCTGAGTGTGGTCTGGGCTGCTTAGGGATCGTCATAAACAAAGCTGCTTGAGTTCTGCATGGCTGGGAAGTAAGGCGGAGGCTCCCCCTGCTGTTCATAAGTATGATTGTTTCCCTGCTCTGCAGTTAGGGACCGTCTGACAATTCCTATCCGCAGCAATAAATGAAGGGAGAATTTCATACAGTCAGGTTTCTTATAAAAATGGTACACATTTTTTAATTAAAGTATATTGGAGATAGGTTTCTTTTTCATTAAAGAAAGTAAGAATGGGATTTTATTTTTTTACCTTTACATAGCCTTTAAGGTGTGAAGATAAAAACTACAGAAAGACCCCTTATCTGGAAAACCCCTGGTCTCAAGCATTCTGGATATCAGATCCCATCCCTGTAGTAGGTATGGACAATTAACGTTGGTCCAGTTCAAAGGTTCATTGTCCACATTAATTGCTTTGGGGAGCAACACATACAATTTGTGTTTATGCCTGAAAAAAAAAATCACTGTTGTTGAACTGAAATTGTAATCAAAGGGTTAAGTATTATTTTCAGCAACAGTTCCGTCACGCTTCATGGCTGAGAGTCTAGTTATCATTATAACAGAGCTTTCAGATCACAGTGGTCACAGATTCTGTTTGAAACCTATTGATTATATTCCTGAAAGAATTGGAGCCCTTAAGAAGATTAACTGGCAGAGAGACTGAGTTAAGAAAGATTCACAAAAAAGGTAAAATGTCTTCCCCCTTTTGACATTGTCCCATTCAGATGGATTTATGTTAAAAAAAAATGTATCAATGTTCAAAAATAAATATTTTTTTTTGCACATAAATCACCAATTTCATAGACTGAAAGGAAACAGTGATCCAACCCATTCCTCATCTTGTTCCATTGTGAAGTGATGGAATCTGGGACTTGAAGTCCCTCTGGTTTCCAGGGAGGCAGGGGTTGAGGCTAAGAAGGTTTAAGAAATAGTTTGTACATGTTTCATGGTTTTCTTTCAATCTGTTCAATCTTATGTGTCTGTCGAATTGAAAAAAAAAATTTGCTGGCTTTCAAAATCATTATGGAAATAACGAGCATCAATTTCAAGAGCTGCTTACAGGAACAAGGAAGAGCACATTAGATAATTAAAATATAGAAACCAAATACCTGTGAGCCAATGGAGAGTTGTCATACTGATAGACTGTTAGAAAGAGCAAGTCGTGGAGGCCCATATATTAAAGGTGGAATTTTAGTGGTAATTAGTAGTGATGGGCGAATAAATTCAGTAGGCACCAGTGATGAGTGAATAAATTCGCCTGTCACGAATTTGCAATGAATTTCCACATTTTGGTGCCGGCGAATACATTTGTGAATCACCAGTGAAAATTTGCCTGCATCAAAATCGCCGCGCATCAACACTATTCAGACCCCCATTGACTTTGACGCCAGTGTCAAAACTGACGCATGCAACTTTTCGGACATGCATCCAAAATTGTATGCGGGCGTCAATCTTCGATTTTCATGATTTTTTCAAAAATTTTTGAATTTTTCGGCAAAGGGAAACTGGAGAAATTCGCTGGTAGGCACGAATTTGCGGCAAATTTCCGTGTTTCACCGTTGGTGAATAAATTAGAGTTACTGCAGTGAAAATTCACCGGCGTCAAAAAAAATGTGAATGCGCGTCGAAATAGTCGAAGTTGAGGAAGTAGTCGAAACTGCTGCGCGTCAACATTATTTGGATGTCCATTGACTTTACCGCGGGCATCAAAATTTATGCAAGCATTTAAATTGGCGTGAATTGACGCGGGCATCCAAATTGATGTGGGTGTCAAAATTAGAGTTTCGCAAATTTCTTGCCATTTCGCAAATTTCGCGGGAATTTCACAGATGTTTTGGCAAAGCAAAACGGGACAAATTTGCCCATCATTGGTAATAAAGATTTTTGAAATCCTGTTAAAACTATATTTCTCTAAAACCATGAATGCCATAAAATGTATTGAAAGGTCCGATTAGAAAAAGCACAAACAAAAATAGCCACTGAATGATCCAGAAAAATCAGAAAACCTTGAGAAATTTCGGTTCTCCAAAACTCCCCCCAAAAAAAAGATCTTAGTAAGAAGAGAAGGGCAAATTCCACTGACTTTAATATGACTTTGACCGCTTTTACTTGGCTTACTTTTGTATTTATGGATTTTGTGGATTAAACACTTGTTAAAGACACTTGATTTTACCCTTGAAAAATAATGAATAAATCGTTGATTAAGGAACTATGAGAAAAAATGGATTATTTGTGCTAAAAAGAAAGCCTGAATGGGAGAAACGAAAGTTCCCAGAAAATTCTTCAATCAGGTGCAAAGTGTGTTTTTCTGACTCTGCGTTTGCCATTGAAATGTCACCATTAGGAATAACTTTGAGGATTTGCACCACCAACGTAGTAATCATCAGTTCAAGGTAATGCACAGTTATATTATCAAAGTAAAGGGCACATGCTAGGTGTTTCTTTTAAGACCACAAGCAACACTGAAATGTAAAGACAATCATCAAATATGACCTATTCTTATGCTCAGTCCAGAATCCCTTCATGAGAGAATTAGGAGCAAAATGAAATAACCATTGGGCAGGGAGCAGATGGAAATTATTTAACCTGATATTTTTGTGACATTGGATCCCTGTATGTAAAATAACAATATACTATGAAAACTCCATTTAGAGCCACATGCTATACTGCTAGGTATTAGTTTAGCTAAAGATGACATCTGGATGTCACATTTTGTAGTACCATGTCCAGACGCCATTTTTTAGTGCTAAATCCTGCCTCTAGATGGTGGTAGCGAGCAGTACATTGCTTCTAATGGCTGACTTAAACAGGCCTTAGACGCAAAGATCCGATTGTACGAATCTCTGTTTCGTACGATTTTTGGACCGTGTGTGGAGTGTCCTGATATCTTTCGTGCCATGGTGATCGGTCGTTTAGTTCATCGGACAGGTTAGAAAATTTCTGTTGGCTACCGATAACATCTCTGCATGTATTGCCGATCTGGCGATATCAGTGGGAGACTGTCACCCGTTTTGTCGGACATAAATTTCGTTCAATTGCTGTCAGGGGCAGAACATTGTCTGATCTGTTCTTTTACAACTTTATATGATCTAAATGTTTAGTGGCAGATGGGGAGATGGCACCGAACGATCGGTTGTCCGATATGAAGGTAAATCTGCACGTCTATGGCCATCTTAAAGGGATCCTGTCATTGGAAAACATGTTTTTTTCAAAACACATCAGTTAATAGTGCTGCTCCAGCAGAATTCCGTACTGAAATCCATTTCTCAAAAGAGCAAACAGATTTTTTTATATTCAATTTTGAAATCTGACATGGGGCTAGACATTTTGTCAATTTCCCAGCTGCCCCTGGTCATGTGACTTGTGCCTGCACTTTAGGAGAGAAATGCTTTCTGGCAGGCTGCTTTTTTTCCTTCTCAATGTAACTGAATGTGTCTCAGTGAGACATGGGATTTTACTATTGAGTGTTGATCTTAGATCTACCACACAGCTGTTATCTTGTGTTAGGGAGCTGTTATCTGGTTACCTTCCCATTGTTCTTTTGTTTGGCTACTGGGGGGGAAGGGAGGGGGTGATATCACTCCAACTTGCAGTACAGCAGTAAAGAGTGATAGAAGTTTATCAGAGCACAAGTCACATGACTTGGGGCAGCTGGGAAATTGACAATATGTCTAGCCCCTTGTCAGATTTCAAAACTGAATATAAAAAAATCTGTTTGCTCTTTTGAGAAATGGATTTCAGTGCAGAATTCTGCTGGAGCAGCACTATTAACTGATTCATTTTGAAAAAAAAAGTTTTTTTTCCCATGACAGTATCCCTTTAAGGCTATTGTACTCTAGCACCATCTAGAGGCAGGATTTATCACTAAAAAATAATACCGTGCAACAAAATGTGAAATTCCGATGGCTTTATCAGTATTTCAGTTCTTGTACATCAGGTTCATTGGTAAAAAAAAAAAAATCCCACAACATTCATGATGGAATTCCATATCTGATATATATATACGTTTAGGGGATCACACACTATATCTATATGCACCAAATCCATAATATTTGGATTCAACCCAACATCCAATTCTTCCCAAAAGATTCAGCTGCATACCAAACTGAATCTGAAGTCTAATTTTGGTGAAACATGCAAAAAAAAAAAAAGCTGAAATTTTAAACAAAACAAATGGATTTGTAATTGTTCAGATCCTTGTAACATGAGGTTATAGAATCAGTCCTGATGAATACATACTAGGATTCACCCAAGTTCTGGTTTTGGTGCATCCCTAATTCTGTTTCATGGGGCTGCCCTGAGCACAACCCCATCAGTGGGGTTAATAATGGAATTTCTCCTATTAAATGTGCCTTCGAGAGACACCCATCTTACAAGTTGACTCTGTTCTCCTTAGGGAACATGGGGAGGGTTAATGTACCAGTAGGATGAGTGTTTACCTGGGTTAGAGTAATTCTTGCAAGAACAGAAGTTGATCATCCCCTTGGGTTATATAAAACACTAGGCCAGGCTGCATTGTGAAAAGTCTATTTTAAGAACAAGAAATATTATTAGAACAAGACAGACTAGCGATTCAACCTTTGCAAAGAACCAGATAACTGGATCAGAGAAAATGAACCTTTATGAGGACAATATATGTAAAAAAACTGTTGCCAACAAGTATCTGTAAGAATTCGGGCATTAGTCTCTCTTTCCAAGAAAGAATCCCGCAATGTATTAGTCACAATTAATGATACTCCTTATTTAACAGCCACAAACACAATGTGTGCTTCCAGTATATATTGCCAAACCACAATTGTGCACCTCTGACCTGCCAATGAGGACTTCCTAATTAAAGCACAAATCATCTATGGAATCCTTTATTAGGCAAGGGATTCACATTTATCTAAAAGGACTTTTGTTTTCATAATGCAGAACCATTTTTCTATACATGTTAAAATGCTTATAAACATACAAGAAGCTAATTATAAGTCTAAAGGGGAATATCATATGTTTCATTAGTGCAAAAAGCATTTTGCAAGTTTGTGTCCTTTTTGATCGATTACGGACCTCAGCGACTTCGCAAAGTTTGCGTCCAAATGGCGTTTATGCGTCCCCCCAAAAATCCTGCTGCCCTAGGCCTAGACCTTGGTGACCTTTCCACATATCCAGGCCTTTCTATATCTCCATATGTTCTATGTATATAATTCATGTGACTTAGTTGTATAATCACATTTACTTTTCAGTGCTACGCAATATGTTGGTGCTATATAAATACAAGTTGAAAATAATAAATAATAATAATAAGATCTCCAAAAATGCATAATGACTTTGCCTTCTAGTTCTAGACTTCTAGTTGTAGCATCAATCACAGCTACTCACATATCTGTGAGATTCTTCATCCGAGATCCAGTCTTGTCTGTGCCATTCTTATACAGATATGGGACCTGTTATCCAGAATGCACTGGACCTGGAGTTTTCTGGATATGGGGCTTTTCCACAATATGAATCACCATACTTTAAGGGGCACATTTACTTAGCTCGAGTGAATGAATAGAAATAAAAATACTTCGAATTTCGAACGTTTTTTTTGGCTACTTCGACCATCGAATTGGCTACTTCGACCTTCGACTACGATCGATTCAAACTAAAAATCGTTCGATTATTCGACCATTCCATAGTCTTAGTACTGTCTCTTTAAAAAAAAACTTTGACAAACTACTTTGCCAACTAAAACCTACCGAGCATCAATGTTAGCCTATGGGGAAGGTCCCCATAGGCTTTCTAACAAATTTCTGATCGAAGGAAAATCGGTCGATCGATGGATTAAAATCCTTCGAATCATTCGATTCGAAGGATTTAATCGTTCGATCTAATGATTTTTCCTGCAATCGTTCGAACGAATAGCGGTAAATCCTTCGACTTCGATATCTACCATAGTAAATGTGCCCCTTAGTCTACTGAACAACCATTTAAACATTAAATAAACCCAAAAGGATTGTTTTGCCTATACTAAGGATTAATTATATCTTTGTTGGGATCAAGTACAATGTTCTGTTTTTTATTTATTTTAAAATAATTTTATTATAATGGAGTCTATGGGAGATGGCCTTCCTGTGATTCAGAGGTTTCTGGATAATAGGTTTCCTGGTTAACGGATCCATTACCTGTAGTACTCTAACCACTAGTCTCACTGGTTTTTATAGTTTCTATAAATATTTTATTATACTGTATATAGGTATGGGATCCGTTATCTGGAAACCTGTTATCCAGAAAGCTCTGAATTAAGGTCATCTCCCATATATATTCCATTTTATCCAAATATTCCAAATTTTAAAATATTATTTCCTCTTTCTCTGTAATCATAAAACAGTATCTTTAGTGGATCCAAACTAAGATATAGTTAATCCTTATTGGAAGCAAAACCAGCCTATTGGGTTATTTAATGTTTACATGATTTTCTAATAGACTTAAGGTATGAAGAGCTAAATTATGGAAAGATCCCTTATCCAGAAAACCTCACGTCTTGAGCATTCCGGATAACAGGTCCCATACCTGTATATACTGTAATTTTACCCCAGCAGTGTAAGCAGCAGGCCGCACATATACTGTAAATATATAAATAAAATCAATGCTCACCATTAAACAGGTCTTATAGTGCAACATGTATATATAAAAGAAATCGCCAGCGCTCTGTCTAATCTCGATTGATACACATATATATATATTTTCTTGCCTTTTACCAGACCACTCATATCAATTCCTTCTAATTTCACTTTTGCTTCAAACTGAATATAAGCATTTTCTGGGGATATTAAGGACAAAGAAATCCAAAAGGAAAAATGTCAAACTGGAGACCTTTCTTTCGAGGAATGGTATCTATTCTACTCTGCGGATCCTCAATTCTTTGCTTAATAAGCTTTTTACATACTTTAGTTCAAAGAATTCAGAAACATACTGTATATTGTGAAGGTTTCACTCTCTAGAGGAATAAAAGAGCTCTCCGACTTATTATATCTCCCTGATTTTTAGGGCAGATTCTCAGGTTCTGTAATTATTTAAGCTCTTTGTGATATGGGACACAATGTTCCACTCAATGGAATAGAATAGGGAAATGAGTTTCACCATTAGACTGCCATTAGAATTTATTCTGGCTATATATGAATCTATTTTCTTTAATCTTTCATTTAAGAAGCAGAGGATGGAAGGAGAGGAATCCACGATATATCGCTCTATACTTTTAGTAGAAAAAAATGTGGAATGGAAATTGTCTGATGTTATTTTAGTGGTTCTAACTTTACTTGAAAGAGCTGGGGATAATTGGAAAGGAAGCCTATGTGGATCACAAGCATGCTTGGAATAACCAGGTCTTGGAATAACCAGGTCGCCACAAGATACCAGTGCTGAACACTTTAATAAATATAAAAAAATGATATGAAACATAGTCATTGTCAGTCAATGTCAGTAACTCTATGAAGTGTAGGATGTGAGGGCCATGATACAGGTCATTCACCTGTAGTAGGGTTGAGTTTGCAGCAGCTTTATAAAAAAAAAAAAGTCGATTAAGCGTATTTTTCACTTTCCTGTGTCCATGTTAAAACAGGTATGGGACCTGTTATCCAGAATGATCATGTCCTGGGGCTTTTTGGATAAAGGATCTTTCCATAATTTGGATCTTCATACCTTACGTCTACTAGAAACTCATTTCAGCATTAAATAAACCCAATAGGCTGGTTTTGCTTCCAATAAGGATTAATTATATCTTAGTTGGGATCAAGTACAAGCTACTGTTTTATTATTACAGAGAAAAAGGAAATCATTTTTTAAAAATTGGATTATTCAGATAAAATGGAGTCTATGGGAGACAGGCGTCCCTATTTTACTCCACTGCATAACTGCTTTCCGGATAATGGATTCCCATACCTGTATAAGAAGTGTATATGCTTATAATACACAAAAACTATGAATATCTTGTAAATTATATCCTTATAAACGGTGAGTTCTGATGTCATCAGTTATAAATGGTGAGTTCTGATGTCATTTCTGTCACATGACTCACTGAAATTTGTGTATTATAATAAATAAAGTACCCCCAGTTGCAAAGTATGAGGATATTAGAAGTTGCCTCGGAGTTCCATGACCTGTATACAAACACTCGGCCTTCGGCCTCGTGTTTTTATATGGTCATGAAACTCCTCGGTATCTTATAATATCCTTATATTTTACAAGAGGGGGTACTTTATTCACTATATAAAATAAGGTTGAAAGTGGATGCAAAATGAAAACCCTTTGTTTAACAGAATACATAAATAAGTCTTTGCTAAAACAATAGGCAAAAGGTATTTTAAGCACTAGTCCTCAATTCAATTAAACAATACTGAAAAACTATATATATTAATTCATATTAATGTCAGTTATGAGATCCATGAGAGTCATGGTAAACTGTTTATGATGTTCCAATGAAATTTTTTAGTTAATATGACGATTTTAGTTTGCTTGTGAAGAATCCAGAATGAAAAAAAAAAAAAAATAACAATAATGTAAATCTAATAAAGTCAAGAGTTGATAAAAATCCAGAGAGGTAGATACTGTATACGGTATATTCAGGTATGGGATCCATTATCCAGAAACACATTATGCAGAAAGCTCAGAATTACGGAAAGGGCCTCTCCCATAGACTCCATTTTATCCAAATCAGTGTCAGACTGGGACACCAGGGGCCCCCCAAAAATCGTAGACCAGGGGCCCACCATAAAACCTTAGACCAGAGGCCCACTCTCAGTACTAATATTCTTCATCTCTTCACTCAACCTCTATTCTCCTAGTCTCTTTTCCTTACACGCTATAATCTATTATTCCATCTATTTAGCCTCTTTGTTCTCATAGAAATAGGGAATGGCCATGAAATAGGTCAAAGTTTAGTAGCACGAGGGCCCACTGACACCTGGGCCCACTGGGAGTTTTACTTGTATCCAGGTGGGCCAGTCCAACACTGATCCAAATAATCCAAATTTTTAAAAATAATTTCCTTTTTCTCTACAATAATAAACCAATACATTGCACTTGATCTCTTATTGGAAACAAAACCAGCCTATTGGGTTTATTTAATGTTTACATGATTTTCTAGTAGACTTAGGGAGCTAGCACACGGGCAGATTTGGGGAGATTTAGTCGCCTGGCGACTAATCGCCTATTCTGCGGGCGACAATCTCCCCGAACTACCTTCCCCCTGCCTTCCACCTGCTATAATGAGAAAATGCCAGCGCCAATGCACTCGCGGCGCTTCAATTTCCGAAGTCGCCCAAAGTTGTCTCACCTCGCCCCATAGAAGAGGCGATTAGTCGCCAGATGACTAAATCTCACTGAATCTGCCCGTGTTCTAAAGCCCTTAAGGTATGAAGATCCAAATTCCGTTATCCGGAAAACCCCAGGTCCCAAGCATTCTAGATAAAAGGTCCCATACCTCTATATAGTGTATTCCATATAACAAAAATGTGTGAAATGTATTTAAGAGGATGTATGTTTCAGTTTAACAGGGAAGTACAGTGAGTCGCTTACAATTGTCACCTGACGCTCTGTTCTGCCACTTTAAATTAACAATATCAGCTTCCATTCCCTCCATGGACCTTCTTCAGTATACTCAGAATATTGCTTAAGAAACCAATCGACCCGTCTGTGTATATTTAGAATGTGGGAGGAAAGTGAAGGGAACCTGCACAAATCCCCGCAGTATGGAGGAAAACCTATTCTACAGCTACAATTTAATAAAGATACACAGACATTTTATTGCATTACAGCTGGTCTTGTACCTTACATGTAAGAGTACTTGCAAGCACTTGCTTCTGGCTAGTTTTAGCAAATCTGCCTCAAGCCTCTAAATATTTTCTTCCATATTTATTTCTAGTCCTCATTAGTCCTCAGTGTGAGGTCTTAATAGTACAGTGTTTAATATTCCACAATCATTTATCTAATTCTATCTAGAGCCTTGAGGAACCTCTTTGTAGAAGTGTAGCATTTGTACAGTGTACAGGTATGGGACCTGTTATCCAGAATGCTTGGGACCTTGGGTATTCCAGATCTTTCTGTAATCAGGATCTTCATAGCTCAAGTCTTCTAAAATATCATTAAAACATTAAATAAACCCAATAGTTTTGCTTCCAGTAAGGATTAATTATATCTTAGGGGCCGATTCATGAAGCTCGAGTGAAGGATTCGAATTAAAAAAACTTCGAATTTCGAAGTGTTTTTTGGGCTACTTCGACCTTCGACTACTACTTCGACTTCGAATCGAACGATTCAAACTAAAAATCATTCAACTATTCGACCATTCGATAGTCAAAGTACTGTCTCTTTAAGAAAAACTTCGACCCCCTACTTCGGCAGCTAAAAGCTACCGAAGTCAGTGTTAGCCTATGGGGAAGGTCCCCATAGGCTTGTCTGAGATTTTTTGATCGAAGGATATTCCTTCGATCGTTGGATTAAAATCCTTCGAATCGTTCGTTTCGAAGGATTTAATCGTTCGATCGAATGAATAATCGTTCGACCGATCGATCGCAGGATTTGCGCTAAATCGTTCGACTTCGATATTCGAAGTCGAACGATTTTAGTTCCTAGTCAAATATCGAGGGTTAATTAACCCTCGATATTCGACCCATAGTGAATCGGCCCCTTAGTTTGGATAAAGTAAAGGCTATTGTTGTATTATTATTACAGAGCAAAAGGAAATATGGTTCAAAATATTGAACCATATTTCCTTTTGCTGCTGTAATTTAATTATGTGTGCTTATTAAAGAAACCAGTATTGATATTATACACGTCTCCCCTGTATTGGATCAGCACATACAAGCAAGGTCATTTGTAGCATAAAGTACTCCCAACATTAAGGAGGTTATTTACTAAACTCCGAATGCAAAAATCATGAAAAAATTGTGATTTTTATTTTATAAAATCTGACTTTTAAAAAAATCACGACATTTTCGGAATTTATTAAACCCCGAGGATGGAAAAGTCTGAATCTGAAAATCCGTCATCTGAGACCTGTTGAGGTTACATATAAGTCAATGGAAGAAGTCCCAATGATTTTTTTATGTGCACCTGGTTTCGGGCAATACCCCAAAGTGTTTGTGTGAAAATTACAAAAATATCATGAAAATCGGAGAAAAAAGTCTGAAAAATTTGTGAAAATCGGATTTTTAGTTGCAAAGCAAATTTTCGGGAAAATTTATTAATAAATAAGTGTAAAAAACCAGAGCGGATTTGATCGGAGTTTGTAGCAGAAAATATTGAGATAAATTTGGACTTTGATAAATAACCCCCTTAATGCTTAAGTTATCACACTGGCCATTTATATACTCTCCTTGTAATTTCTGATGCCTTTCATACATAGATTAAACATAAATGCCAATTCACCTGTCATCGTGCCATTTTACAGGGAGTAGGGCAAGAAAGAAAATGCATCCAATAGTATGCTCAATGCATATATGGCTGTTAAGCTTTATACAGATTTATGTCTGTGCACCACTTAATATGGCATCTTGTTTCACTACATTTTCAGCACAAATTGGAAGTGAGATGTCTGATCCCCAGTCTGACATCAGCATGTGCGTATAATGGTAATATGTACGGAGATGAAAATATGATAGTGGATAGCAGTGTAGCTACCTATATGCTATGCGTCATTGCTTTCAGGGAGTGTTGCTTGCCACAAATCATGTATACATACAGTACAACACTGTAGAAATAATAAATAATAAAAAGGGTATACATGCCTGAAGAATTAGATCGCTGTCATTGATGATACATGATCTATGTCAGTGTCGGACTGGGGTGTCCGGGGCCCACTAGGGCGGCCAACTCAGTCAGAGAATCTCACCCCAGATACAAGGTCCTTGAAATGTTAACCCAGATGTCGCTGCCACCCCCTGTAGGCACCACTCTTGAGCACTGCCCCCCTACACCCTGGCATACACTACATTCATTTTTTGCTTGAGTGGGAACAATGGGGAGTTGGGGGAGAGGGCTGGGGAGCTGGGCCACATTTCTACAGGAGCTGGCCTGGGTTGGAGGTGCCCACAAGGGTTGGGGTCCATTGTGTCTTTTTTTCCAGGTGTCCCATTCAGTGTCGGACTGGGACACCAGGGGCCCACCCAAAAACCTTAGACCAGGGGCCCACAAAAATACCTTAGACCAGGGGCCCACTCTCAGTACTATTTTCTTCCTCTCCTCACTCAACCTCTATTTTCCTAGTCTCTTTTCTTTACATACTATAATCAATTATTCCATCTATTTAGCCTCTTTTTTTCACATAGAAATAGGGAATGGCCATGAAATAGGCCAAATATTTAGCAGCATGGGGACTTGCTGACACCTGGGCTCACCGGGAGTTTTCCTGGTATCCCTGTGGGCTAGTCCGACACTGGTCCCATTAGCCTAGTCTGACACTGTATGACCAAAAGTATCTGGGCATATTTTTTGCAGGCATCCCTTCTAAAATCTTATGTCATTAACAGGAACACTCACTGTTGAGATCCAAACTGTCTCTGGTACAAGTATGGGACCTGTTATCCAGAATGCTCTGGACCTCGGGTTTTACCAGATAAGGGATCTTTCTATAATTTGGAACAGCATATTTTAAGTCTACTAAAAAACAGAGGTGGGCCACGCTGGCCAGGCGCTCTAGGCAAGCCGGGCAGTAGCGGCTCCTGCGCGAATCTGCGCATGCGCGAATCTATGCTCGTGTGCTCATTTGGCAATCTGCACTCGCGTGCGTGAAATGGAGCGAAAAAGAAGCGAAAAAGACGCAATAACAACCAGACAGTCGGGAACCGGACTTGGGGTAGGCGACAGAGGAGCTACGTGCCTGGCGCCCCCCCAGCTTTGCGCCCTAGGCATGTGCCTACTCTGCCTACCCTAATTCTGGCCCTGCTAAAAAATCTTTTAAACATGAAATAAACCCAATAAGAATGTTTGTCCTTAAATAAAGATTATGGGGCAGATTTATCAAGGGTCAAAGTGAATTCGAGGGAATTTTCAAAGTAAAAAAATTCGAAATTCGAAGTAATTTTTTGGATACTTAGACCATCAAATAGGATACCACGACTTTGAATATACTTCGACTTCGATTCGAAGTAAAAATAGTTCAAATATTCGATAATCGAAGTACTGTCTCTTTAAAAAACTTCTACTTCACCAAATTAAACCTGCCGAAGTGCTATGTTAGCCTTCTACAAACATTTTCTAAGTCTTTACACATCAAAGTAAAATGCAACAGTGGCCCCAGCTTTGTATGACACCGTAGCCCCAACTTTTTCATGACCAAGTGACCCTGGCTTGTGGATGGAGCAAAGTCCCAACCCATCCACAGTGCCAACCTTAAAGGGATTTGTCATGGGGAAATGTTTTTTTCTCCAAAAATCAGTTAATAAACCTGTTCCAGCAGAATTCTGCACTGAAATCTGTATTTCAAAAGAGCAAACAGGTGTTTTTTTCAGTTTGAAATTTGATATGGGGCTAGACATGTTGTTAGTTTCCCAGGTGCCCTCAGTCATGTGACTTGTGCTCTGATACACTTCAATCACTCTTTGCTGCTGCACTACAAGTTGGAGTGATATCACCCCCTCCATTTTCCCCCAGCAGCCTTGCAACAGACCATTGGGATATTAGGAGAAACAATATCTTATTTGAAAACAGTTCCATTGTGAAGTGCTGGCTCTTTCTGAAAACACAGAATCAGACACAATGACCAGAGATGGCAGCCTACACAGTATTATAGCTTTGTTGGTTCATAAATAAAATTTGATATGTTGAAGTTAATTATTTGTCATGTAAACAATGTAATTTAAAAATAACACCATAAAAATCATGACAGAATCCCTTCAACATTTTTAAATTCAGTGAACCCAACCACCTTAGCATTTTATCAGTCAGTGGCTACGGCAGTGGACCCAGCAATATATGACACAGTAGCCCCAGCAGTTCATGACACAGTGTCCCCAGCCTTTCCAGCAGTGATCACAACCACTCTAACATAACATGTCCCAGTGACAAACCTCTGCTCCCACTATGGGGCAAATTCACTAAAGGACAAAGCGCCTAACGCTAGCGTTAATTCGCTAATGTAGCGCATTTTCGTTAATTTGACGATTCACTAATGGACGCTGGTGTAAATTCGCTAGTGTTACTTTGCACCCTTAAGCCTGGCGAATTTGTGCAACGTACGTCACTGACGCACAAATTTGTCTGAACGCTACTTTTTACGCCAGACTTCCTTCGCCACCTCAGACCAGACGAAGTGCAATAGAGTAGATAGGGATTGCTTCAAAAAAAGTTAAACGCTGGCGTTTTTTCTTTTTTTATGGGTGGTAGGTTGAAAAAGATCGAAATTTTTTTTGGGGCTAACCTCCTTCCCCCCTACATTTCCTAACTGATGTCACCTTAACTATACAGTGGGCACATGTGTAGGACAAAATAAAAATTTTATTTGCTGTTTTGAAGGTTTCCCAGGCTTGTTTAGTGCTGCTACATATACCTACATTGTAACTTCAATTTGGCGCTGTATGCAAATTAAGCATCGCTAGCATAAATTCGCTTTGCTTGGCGAATTAACGCTAGCGCAACTTCGCAACCTTACGCTTCCCCTGAGCGCAACTTCAGATTTTAGTGAATTTGCGTAGCGCTGGCGAAAATACGCCTGCCGAAGTGCGGCAAAGCGGATGCTGGCGCAACTACGAGTCTTAGTGAATTTGCCCCTATGTCTTTAACATTAGTAGTGCATTAGAAATATAGTTTCATAGAGGATTTACAGCAGAGAGCATGTCACTTTAAATTTGTGGAAAAGTTTTCCCTGGAGCTGGTAACCCATATGAACCAATGATATGGGCCTGCTTCAAACTCTGTACACTGCTGCCAGGCTCATACACCTCAGCAACCGCTCCTCCTCTGCCTCGCCATTCTGTCAATCCCTGCACTGGCTTCCGTTACCTTTCAGAATCAAATTCAAATTAATGACCCTGACATTCAAAGCACTTCATAACATCGCCCTACATCTCTGAACTCATCTCTATATACTCACCCACTCGCTTACTACGCTCCTCTACTGACCTGCTACTCAACTCTTCTCTCATTACCTCCTCACATGCTCGCATTCAAGACTTTGCAAGGGCTGCACCCCTCCTCTGGAACTCTCTCCCACGGTCTGTCCGACTTTCTCCCAACCTTTCTGCTTTCAAGAAATCTCTGAAAACGCACTTCTTTCGAGAAGCCTTCCCTCACTCTGTACCTGTATTGATTGTGATGTTTGTTACTCCATATATTCTATGTATGTAATTCATGTGATGTAGTTGTATAATCACATTCACTTTACAGTGCTACACAATATGTTGGCGCTATATAAATACATGTTAATAATAATAATAATAATAATACACTCTGTTACATTACCTGCATAGATTTTTCTGCCTGGTGGGAGTATAATTAGATGCATTACTTCAAATAAAGCAGTAGCTCTACTACTGTGCTCTTTGTTGTATATTATCCCCTACAGTAATTGCTAGCCAAATTGTATACTGTGAGCCTTTAAGCTGTAGCAACAATTGATTTTATTTCAGCCAGCAGATATATTATATGATTGTACCTATTTTATCAGGCAAGAATCAAATAAGAACTGTTGCAAAATTATATTACAGAGACACATAATTCTGATCAGCATGCATAAACATACTAAGAAAGGGCATTCTGCAGTTCAAGTGAGAATATTTGCAAATACTCTAATTAGACCACATTAAGGGATACATAATGATTTAATCTGTCCCAGGAGCCGTTCTTTTTTTTTTTCTGCTGTACAGTACTAGATTTAGCATCTCTGTGCGTTATATATAGCATCTCTATGCGCAGATCTTTACATTTTACTGGGTGTTATCTCTTGAATTATGCATTATAGCTAGAGATGAGTGAATAGTGAGTCACAGTCAATTAAACTCAATGAGAACATGGACTAAAAAAAGGCCAATAAAAATGCTTCCTTGAAAAGGCCTACATTTAATAGGCAAATCAGATGCTTTTAAGTGTTAGATAGGAAGACAGGGTTTGCTAAATGGGAACTTGCTTGATCAACCATCAAACCGAACTTCAGAAAACCACTTTGAAGGTCAAGGTCCACCCATGAAGGCATGCTATACTATTATTTTTGTACTCTTCTCTTAGTATTTGTCCTATGTTATTGTGAAAATTTGCTCAAATTGGTATTGGTAGAGTCAAATGACTCAACTTCACTCTCCTCGGTTTATGTGGCCTTCTCCACCCTTCAGAGAGTCACCCTCTCTGATACATCAGTGTATAAACACTGTCACATCACCTGCGTCCCTGCATGTAAGGAGGTAAAATATTATTTATTTTGAATGATGTTTGTAGATGTTGGCAATAATTAGTGCAGCCAGCAAGGTACCTCCTCTTTGGCCTAACATCATCGGCAGGAGAAGCAGATATAACTGAGACAGAGCTAGAAAGGGCAGCTTGATATCACCTTGTGTTAAATGGTGAGAGATATCCAAGGTAGCTAGTCATAGGGGCAGATTTACTAAAGAGCGAAGTGACTAACATTAACAAAAATTCACCAGCGTGACGTTGTTTAGTTACTTTGCAGGTGTACGGGCGCAGGTGTAACTTCGCTAGCGAAGGAGATAGACTATAGCGGTAATTCGCTTCCTTACACCTGGCGAAGTTGCGCTCTGGCGAAGGGACGTAACTACGCAAAGTCACTAAGATGCAGATTTTACTGAACGTTACCAGACTTGCCTTCACCACCTCAGCCCAGGCGAAGTGCAATAGAGTAGATAGGACTTCCTCAAAAAATAGTCCCAAAAAACGCTGTCGACTTTTCATTTTTCAGGGTGATAGGCTGCAAAAGATCGTACATTTTTTTCTGGGGTACCCGAGTTCCCTCCTACATTTCCTAACATATGGCACATAAACTATACACTGGGCTCATGTGTAGGGCAATATAACATCTCTATTTTATTTTATTAACGTTCCCTGGGCTTGTGTAGTGTAATGTATTGGCTGCAACATATACGTCCATTCAACTTTAACTTCCCGCCGTATGCAAATTAGGCAATGCTAGTGCAACTTCGCTTTGCTTGCCGCAGTAACGCTAGCGCAACTTCACCAGTATTCGGCAACTTTGGATTTCAGTGAATTAGCGTTGTCCTGGCGAATCTACGCCTGCCGGAGTGTTGTGATGTGAGCGAAGTGGACGTAACGCAAATCTCTTACACTGTTTGATGACATGACAGAGAAGGGGATGGAAAAAGTGTAGTGTAAGAGAAGGAGCACCTTTAAAGGCTAATTCCACACTGCTAATGTTTATCCATATGAAAGGGTTACTGGAGGATAGAGAAACAGAGAGCATGGCATGTGAGGAAGAGAGGGGAAGAAGCCCAGGTGCTCCGTCCTGAGCCTTCACCTAAGGGACTGCTCTCTTGAGTACAGTACTTGCCCCTACATCTACATGGTTGGATATGTTCCAAAATAATATAGTGTTAAGTGCATAGGTTATATGGAGAAAAAAGTGAGGTGAAAACTCTTGTATTAGTTTAGTAAAAAGTAAAGTTTGCTATTTACAGAATTATTGACAGGTCATACAGTATATTCACAACATATACCGTTCGACATTGTGTTCTTTGCTAGATAATGTTATTCACACAAAAATTACCAAAAATGATAAAGAGATCACAGAATCACAGCTTTCCACCCATAAACTTCAGGTCCATCAACACTGACAGATGCAAATAACAAATGTGTATTGGCTTTCAGCATACTGGATCAGGATTTGTCCTACTAATTGTCTTGTAACATAGCAAGAAGTAAGGGTATAAGAAATTCATGAGTGTCTAAATGTTGTACCATGTTTTGACATTTACATGTTTTGGTTTTGACATTGAGGGGCCGATTCACGAAGGGTCGAATATCGAGGGTTAATTAACCCTCGATATTCGACTAGGAACTAAAATCGTTCGACTTCGAATATCGAAGTCGAACGATTTTGCGCAAATCCTGCGATCGATTGATCGAAGGATTTTTCATTCGATCGAACGATTAAATCCTTCGAATCGAACGATTCAAAGGATTTTAATCCAACGATCGAAGGAAAATCCTTCGATCAAAAAATCCCAGGCAAGCCTATGGGGACCTTCCCCATAGGCTAACATTGAGTTCGGTAGCTTTTAGCTGCCGAAGTAGGGGGTCGAAGTTTTTCTTAAAGGGACAGTACTTCGACTATCGAATGGTCGAATAGTCGAACGATTTTTAGTTCGAATCGTTCGATTTTCGTAGTCGAAGGTCGAAGTAGCCCATTCGATGGTCGAAGTAGCCCAAAAAAACTTCGAAATTCGAATTTTTTGAAATTCGAACCCTTCACTCGAATTTAGTGAATCGGCCCCTTAGAAATAATGTAATAAAAGGTGCAAAGGTTGCTACAGCTCTACTAACCCAAACAGCAAGTAGAATTCACTGTACTGTTTAAATTCAACCATTTGATTGGCTTACTAGACCTGGGTAAACATATCCCTTTTTATTACATTACCCCAGTTGTCTTATTATTAATTGCTTTTTAGCTGCTTCTGTGATTGTTGCCAAGTTATTCTTTGCTGTAATCATTTATCATTGCATTACCCTAAATACTGAAATTTAAAATACCTTTAAAGCCTGTGGAGAAATGGACAAATGACCCCTTCACCACCATATTATTGCACAAGATTGGCTCAGTGTGCGGTGGGTATTATCTACATGATGTAGCTAGTGATAGGTGAATTTAATCTCCAGGCGCGAATTTGCGGCAAAGTTCCGCGTTTCACCGCCGGCAAATAAATTTGCGAAATTGCTGTGAAAATTCACCTGCATCAAAGTTTTTTGACACCGTCGTCAATTCCAACGCCTGACAACAATTAAACAGACAACCATTTACTTTAATGTGCGTCAAATGTCGTCGGCCTCCAAATTTTCGCTACACACATTTTTTGCCCGTTCCGTGAGTTTCTCTGGAAATGTGTGAACTTCGTGGCCAATCGAAACGGAACAAATTCGCCCATCACTAGATGTAGCATTTGTGCCTTATGATCTGCACTGATCAGATTTTGAAATGTTTTTCAAAAATCTGTTATTATGTGCTGAGAATGATTTGTTACATTAGATCCTGGGCTAAAGAAACATGTGAATGAGTGACCGAAAACTTTGTAATTGTTGCTAAACAAACTATGCAAAATACACAATATGTGTCACAGACACAGGGAGATCCCAGGAGCAAGTAATACTGATAATGGCATGGCATTATTGCCTGCCAAGAACCTACGGGCAGAACACCAAAATAACTGAACATGCCTATGCTGGAGTCAAGGAGACTGAGGATTGTTGCAAATGCTGCTTGCTCATTTGAACCTTAGCTGAACTGAGCTGAATATATCTGGCCTGATGATTGCTACATATACACAAATAGCGTTGTCCTGCTTCTAAATCACATCAAATACACATAGAAGGCAAATGGACAACTCTAAAATGGGCATAAATGTTTAAATTGCTTCATACTTTGGCCTTAAATAGCTATTTTGTTCCGTCTTCCAAATGGCTTGTCCATAAAAACATTCTCTTCCTATTTTCCATATCGTTTTAAAGGAAGGGGGGCAGTCTAAGTCTAAAGCTAAAGTTTCATTAATTGAAAGAGAAAATTCCATCCTCCCCAGTGAAATACTGAATTAGGAGGGCAGACAATATTGTATAAAACCAGACCAATGTCAGCTCTTCTTCTTTAAAGGAGAAGGAAGGGCAAAAATTGAGTAAACATTATCAGAAAGGTCTATATAAATAAACCAGTAAACCCTCAAAGAAATGCTGCTCTAAGTCCTCTGTCAAAAGAAACACCACATTTCTTTCCTTCTATTGTGTACTCATGGGCTTCTGTATCAGACTTCCTGTTTTCAGCATAAACCTCCAGGTCTTGGGCTTGAGCATGCTCAGTTTGTTCTTCTCCCTGCTGTAATCTGTATAATCTGAGCCTAGAGCTATGAGTGAACAGGGAGAGACTCAGGCAGGAAGTCATGTCACACCAAGCTAATATGGCAGCTACTATCCTAAACAACAGAGAGCTTCTAGATCTGTTTACTCAGGTATGGTAAAACATTCTGCAGAATAAAAATAGTGTTATAGTTTGCACTATTGTGGCTAATCATTGGCAATAAACTGCTTCAGTAGCTTTCCTTCTCCTAAAGGATCTAAAAGGACTAAAGGATCAGTTTCAAAGTGAACAAAATGTGTTTATATATTTGTGGATGGAGCCTTTCTTAGCTGTCTTGCCTACATCCAGCTGCTCCCAGGCTGAAAGCAGTTATATTTACAGCCCTCTCTTCTGCTAATAAGCCCTCACGATAGGAAGAGGAAGGATCAGAAGAGGCTGAACTGTAATACTGTACACACAGTTGTTGAAAGAATGAAGGGTGCCATTGGTTCTTGAACGAAATAAATTGATTATTACTATATAAGAAGCAGGTACTTCTCAGTACATAAAATAGTTCACAACACACATCAAGTTCTCACACACCACAAGTATTGTCTCTGAGTGTTTCAAGCTGTCTAAAGAGTCGGCAGTTTATTGGCCTGTGTGTGGGGCCATCTGATGGCGATTGGGGAAGGGTAAAAAATCCCATTGGATCGCGGTCGCATCTGTTCGTTGATGTGATCCCGCGTCCATATTGCCTCCATTCTGCACAACAATCAGATCAGCTCAATATCGCTCACCTCAATGTGGGCATATCGGGGAGAGATCCTCTCGTATGATTTAATAAAAGTTGCAAAGGTACTGTAGCTATTAGTCTAATCACCTATATCAACCAATCAGTAGGAATTATTAACTGGTCATCTTTTTAAATTAAAACATCTTATTGGTTTTATGTGTTACTGCTCCTTGGCAAACAAGCATGTGGTAGTATGCTTCCTACTGGGACCTTATTCTCTAGGCTCCCTAAAACATCCACCTCTGACACCAGATGAAATCCACAGAGAAGGAGTCATGTTTTATAACCTATAGACAAACAACTCACACAACCCTTAGGCCTATGTGAACCTATCCCTCCCTCCAAGACATAGGTTACAGCTACCAGAACTTCCTGAACTATCAGGGGAATGAACCCCTAGGGTCCCCTACATGTATATGTATTGCCAATGTAAGCTAATAAAAATAATAGCAAATTCATTGCTGGGTGAATTGGGATTTATAGATAAATACTGCTTTATCACAATCAGCAGCTGAGGGTTCATTTGCAATATCAAAAATAAAGTTCATCTTAGCTCAGCTAAGTCATTACCTGGTTTCATCCCAATCCGATGAGGTTTGTAGTTATTTATATAAGAGACCTATGGAGGGCGCTAGAGATTTGCACCTCCTCTGACAGCCAGAGCTTTTATGTCACCTGTCATTAGTTGACACCATTAAAAGGAAAAGAAAATAAGGTCACCGTCTCGATATAAATAAGAGCCTTTGTGCATGCTCCAGCAAACTTCTTATGCAGATGGGAACTGTGTTTGCATAATCTGAAACCCAACCCTAGCACATGTTTCCCTTTGCAACAGCTGAGTCAAGAAGATGGAAAAACTACATAATAGGGGATCATGAGCTGTCTACAGAGAATGGACTCCGTGTGCTTGCAGGGAAATGTCACATTCTAGGAGGGCCAGGCATGACTTGCCTAAGTGTCGAATCACACTACAGGCTCCGTTCAGATGATGCAAGCCCTGCTTATCTCTCTAACTAAAATAAAAAAGCTTTATGTTTTATTTATAAGCCCAGTGTGATGTAAGTAACCTTGGTGTATATGTCATTTGATCTCCTCATTTCTAGTTAAATACCTGGTTCTAAGTAGGAGAGGAGCCTTCCTGTTGTGTCACTTGTGGGTGACATTTAGCAGCTATTACTGCACTATATCATTTCGACCTAATCAAATTGTCAAAGTGTTTGGGTTTTCTATTTCTAAGTTGCTTCAGTTTGAGTTTGGTTTATTTTTCCCTGAAAGCTGAAACAGGGATGTAGGAAACAAAAATACAGGTGAAGTGGGAACGCACCGAAACAGGGATTATTATTACATTCTCATTGCTGAATTAGGAATGCATGTGGCGCTACTGTATGGCTTGAAAAGGTGACTATAACTAGATAAACTAACAAGAACCCACAGAAACCATTTAGAAGGTCAGTGACCAGAAGCCTAATTATATGAATTATCTAAGTTCCAACTGCTGTCATTTTTGGCATCTTAATTTCAGGGCTAGAATAGAAAATGAAAATGAAGCATCTTCATTATTTTTGATGTAGCACACCTGTAGGTGGGCCTGAGATAAGTATTTGAGTAGTGTGTGACTTGCTGACAGTGCACCCCCTGATAATCTTTAGGCTGTAAGTAACTTGCTGTAACTCCCGGCAGTTTGTAATGGCCCTTTAAGCACCTTAACCGTGGGTGAATCCTGCTTGCCTTCTGGTACACAGATTCAGGCCCAGATATGTGGAGAGGCCACCAAGGCCTGGGACTAGGGCGGCAGGTTTTTAGGGGGAGGTATGCTGCCCAACCACATCCACATCAGAGCAGGAGATACAATCGTTTTTTCATTTCCCGTGCACAAATCCCCATTCCTCCAGTCCCGATGATGAAAATTTGAACGAATAAAAGGAAGAGGACGGGGGCGATGAACGTCAGCAGGCCTAGGGGATCCCGCTATGTAAAAATGAAATATGGGCACTTTGCTTCTTCAAACAGTTCAGCTGGGCAGAAGGATTTGGCCGAATCCTGCTGAAAAAGGCCGAATCCTGACCGAATCCCGAACCAAATCCTGGATTCGGTGCATCCCTAAAAAAGAGGTTAGTGAATTTGCGCCTTTGTTTCTTTTTCTGACTGTTCAGTGCAGAGAAAAATTGGACTTTCCAGTACAAACTAGGGACTGCAGGTTGAGCTGTCAAAAGAGGGATGGTCCCTCTAAAAACGGGACATTTGGGAGGTATGCAATAGCTGCTTGGGTAAATCGAAGGACCACTTAGATGTGCAATTATAGAGGAAACTTAACCATCAGGGTATCTGCATTGATAATTTAAAAAGGCCTATGTCTAAGGGTGGTGGCACATAGCGTTTTGGGGAGATTATTCACCCAGCCACAAATCTCCTCTTCTTCAGGTGACTAATCTCCCCAAAATGCCTTCCCGCCTGCTAGAATGTTAATCAACGGTGGGATGGCACTCGGATCGCTTTGGTTTTCCGAAGTCGCTCAAAGTTTCTTGTGAGGCATGTTCTGTCTAGGAGAATTGGCGGCTTGTTTTTTTTAGATAATTTGTGGCCCCATTCAAGTGATTTGATAGGGCCCACTACCTAAGAGACCAAGAGTAGTAGTGGGGCCAATGATCTGGGACACCTAGGTGTATGGCACTGCTAACTAAGGAGTGTGGGGCCCTATGATTTCCTATTTTGGCCCTAGCAAAGATTCTAACATTTTCCTTGACAACACAGCTGACGTTGGACACTTTTTGATTACCTGGAATCTATGCATGAGATTTAACAGACTGCTCCCATGTGAATACAAGCAGTATATGTTCTTTGTTAATTAGATCTTTGTTGGCAGATTGGGCAATTCCCTTTGGGCACCTGATACCTAGGGTTATATTCTCCTGGCTGGTAGCACTTCAATCTAGAGCTCCGAAATACAGCTTCAGTGGTACATGCAACATTATTTAGAAGGATAGACTAGCCACCAGCATATACTTAGATGACAATGGCATTTTCTATGCATGGAATGATTTATGTGACAGCGAGTAATATGATAGCTCTGTTATTGTTAGACCCTCATACCCTCATACAAAAGCATGGGGAATACTTGCTGTAGTTTATAGGCAGGAATTTGTAATTCAAAGTACTTTGCTAAGAGCATGTGACTTTCTGACCTACAGTAAAGTTCTAAAGAGTTCCTTTGTGAAAATCTCTGACAGGCAAACAAAGAAGGGGTACAAAATAGCACTTTATTGTCAATGGTTTTAACTTAACCAAAATATCTCCAAAGACCGAAAAGGTCAAGCAGCAGAATGCAACGGAATATAAAGTAGTTGAGATGACTGATGTGTTGCTTCTGCGGCTTCTTTGGAGATATAGTTACTACAGGATTTGGAAAGAGCTGTGTCGGTTTGGAGATGGTGCTAATACATTTATGTGTCATCTCAGGATTTTCAATTCGGGTTCCAAGGTAATGGAGTGTCTCAGTGTTTAGAGAGGCAATATATAACCCCCTGTATTGTTAGCCCAATAAATAAGGTGTGTGTTTAAAATTAAAATATATCCAGAACAGTGAGAAAATCCAAGGAGTTCTTGGGTAACATATCATATGAGATTATCATTGGGATCATTATCTAAAAATAATTCAAATATTTATAAGCCATTTATTCAAATTACCCCTTGGGAATCTATCTTAGGAAATCTAACTATCCTAAAATACCATTTGGGAAAACCACATTTATGTAACCCCCTTCAGTAAAAGACCTGTTATCCAGAATACTCGGGAACTGAAGTTTTCCAAATAAGGGATCTTTCCGTAATTTGAATCTTCATACCTTACATCTACTAGAAAATCATGTAAATCATGTAATCATGTAAAGGATTAATTATATCTTAGTTTGGATCATGTACAGGGTATTGTTTTATTATTACATGTACAGGGTATTGTTTTTTGATTACATGAAAATCATTTTTAAAAACTTGGATTATTTGGATAAAATGGAGACAACCGTTCTGTAATGTGAACTTTCTGGATAATGGATATCCACATAACGGATCACATACCTGTAATATGAAAAACTCCTTGGATTTTCTTAAAATTAGAAGGATTAGAGACCGGTACTACCCATAGGGACTACTGTAGCTCACCTAGGTTACATAGTAACATAGTAAGTTAGGTTGAAAAAAGTCACACATCCATCAAGTTCAGCCTTTTAAGTCTATATATAACCTGCCTAACTGCCAGTTGATCCAGAGGAAGGAAAAAACCCTGTCTGACGCCTCTCCAATTTGCCTCAGAGGGAGAAAAAATTCCTCCCTGACTCCAAGATAGCAATCAAGTCCCTGCATCAACTTGTACTATGAGCTATCTTCCATAACCCTGTATTCCCTCAATTGCTAAACACCATCCAACCCCTTCTTAAAGCTATCTAATGTATCAGCCTGTACCAGTTCAGGGAGAGAATTCCATTTTTTCACAGCTCTCACTGTGAAAAAAAACCCTTTCGAATATTTAGCTGGAACCTCCTTTCTGAACATGTGACTCAGAGGGCCTGCTACTTGGGTTTGGACACTTCCAAGACAACTAAATGAACAGCTTTCCATTATTGACCCCAATGGGTAAAGCACTGGCAGTACGTGAAAATGGAAGCACTGTATTCCAGAAACTATAAGTTAAACAAACAAATACACACGGATTCTTTATCTCTGGTATGGGCCCATTTGGAGGCAGGGTGTTGCAGAACTTTAAATCTCAGGTTAATTAATCAATTGGTTCATAATGGTTCAACGATAACTCTGCAATAAAAGAACACATTACAAGTTCCAGGAGGGTAGTACACAGTACAGACATTCAGCATTTACTCAAGTAGAAAGAATACAGGCAGTGCTTTACCCATTGGGGTCAATAATGGAAAGAAGTTCATTTAGTTGTCTTGGAAGTGTCCAAACCCAAGTATCAGGCCCTCTGAGGGAAACCTTCAGAAAGGAGGTTCCAGCTAAATATTCGGAAGGGTTTTTTTTTTTTACAATGAGAGCTGTGAAGATGTGGAATTCTCCCTCTGAATCAGTTGTACAGGCTGATACATTAGATAGCTTTAAGAAGGGGTTGGATGGTGTTTAGCAAGTGAGGGAATACAGGGTTTTGGAAGATAGCTCATAGTACAAGTTGATCAAGGGACTAGTCCGATTGCCATTTTGGAGTCAGGAAGCAATTTTTCCCCCCTCTCAGGCAAATTGGAGAGACTTCAGAAGGAAATTTAGAAGGTTGAACTTGATGGACGTGTGTCTTTTTTCAATCTAACCTACTATGTTACCTTGTTACTATGTAACCTAGGTGAGCTACAGTAGTCCTAAGTCTGTTCACTTGAGTCCTTGCCCTATGGGTAGTACATACCGGACTGTAATCCTTCTAATTTTCACCGGCGGAACTTCAGGCTGCTCACTAACTAACCTGATCCTATCTCTCACTGCTGGAGTGACATCTTTAACCGAACGGTTTGTGGAGAGAGGTTATAAAAATGAACCAATCAGGAAAGGAATAGACGATGTAGATGATATTCCCAGAAATATCGTCCTAAAGAAAAAGGAGCTAGTAAAAGACTTACTTTTGTCTCTACCCACAATTCTAACAGTCCCAAAATAGAGAGTGTTATTAAAAAATATTGGCCATTACTACAAGCAGATAGACAATTTGGCCTTTTATTTAATCAACTATCTCTCTTTTGCTACAAACTGGGGCGTACACTTAAAGATTTACTATGTCCTTCAGACACTAGACCTAAGAAGCAACTATTTCTTTGTATCAAAAAAAGGGGCACTTACCCATGTCTGGGGTGTAATTGTTGGTCCTCGATAATAAAGGGTTTCAAAATTAATCATCCAACTAAAGGCTTTGAAGTTAACCTCAGTGTATATGCTACATGTAAATCCACTTTTGTTGGATATTTATTAAAGTGCCCATGTGGCCTAGGATATGTGGGTCAGACTTCCAGGGAAGTGAAAATGAGAATTCAAGAACATAAAAGCAATATTAGAAATTTCAAAAAAGACACACAGACAGATACACAGGTTTCTAGACATTTTATTGAATTCAAACACAACTGTATGCAACTACGATGGGGTGCTCTTGATGAAGTGGCCCCAGATAGGCGTGGTGGGAACAGACTACAAAGACTTCTACAAATAGAGGGTAAATGGATTAAGAAATTAAATACATTGAATCCTGATGGTCTAAATGAAGCTTGGAGCTTGAAACCGTATCTATAATAATACTAATTATCTACTTCATTCTAATTTATAGATATTGAACTTGTACTTATGAATATAATGAAGTTTCATTATGAGAATATTTAAAGCTACCATTCAGATAAACTGGTAAAGTCTATAGGGCAAATTCACTAAGCGCCGAAGCGCCGAACGCTAGCATCAATTCGCTAGCATTGGGCATTTTCGTTACTTCGCAAATTCACTAACGAACGCTGGCGTAGATTCGCTAGTGTTACTTCGCACCCTTACGCCTGGTGAATTTTTGCTACGGACGTAACTACGCAAATTCACTAACGCGCGCAGTGTACTGAACGCTACCTTTTACGCTAGACTTCCTTCGCCACCTCAGACCAGGCGAAGCGCAATAGAGTAGATAGGGATTGCTTCCAAAAAAGTTCAATTTTTTTCTAAGTCCCAAAAAACGCTGCCGTGTTTTCTATATTATGGGTGATAGGCTGAATTTTTTTGGGGCTCCCCTCCTTCCCCCCTACATTTCCTAACTCATGGCAACTTAATTATACAGTGGGCACATGTGTAGGGCAAAAAAAAAAATTTATTGATGTTTTGAAGGTTTCCCAGGCATTTGTAGTGATTCTACATATTCCTCCATTGAAATTTGAATTTGGCGCCATATGCAAATTAACGTTCGCTAGCGTAACTTCGCTTCACTTAGCGAATCAACGCTAGCGCAACTTCGCTACCTCTCTGCGCAACTTCGGAGTTTAGTGAATTTGCGGAGCGCTGGCGAAACTACGCCTGGCGAAGTGCGGCGAAGCCCCTATATCTTATAATTCCACATGTCCTCTAGTGTTTGTTTTTAGTGTATCTATAATGTATTTTTTTTAAATCAAGTCAACTGTGGTAGGCTAGTTCTCTTTTGGCAGTACCACTATATTCTGAACAGGTTCTTTTTAACAATAATTGTTTTTTATGGTATGGACTTGATTTGCACATATAAGCACTGTTGCACTTTGGATGTACACCCACACAGGTTGCCAATCCCAATATGGACACTGAGATGATATTATACTACCTACACTTGTGGCTATTAAGCCTTGTTAGTTTACATATCGATAGGGATTGGACATCGGACTACTAGGGGGTTGTGAGGTGTGTTTTAAATTGTTATCGTGTATTTGGTTTTGTAACACTTTAGAAAGGGCACTGAGGGCCCGAAACATGTTGTGTAATTTGGCAATAAACAATAAGGGGCCCATTTATTTAGCTCGAGTGAAGGAATAGAATAAAAAAATACTTTGAATTTCGAATGATTTTTTTGGCTACTTCGACCATCGAATTGGCTACTTTGACCTTCGATTACGACTCTGACTTCGAATCGAACGATTCGAACTAAAAATCGTTTGACTGTCTCTTTAAAAAAACTTCGACCCCCTACTTCGCCACCTAAAACCTACCGAAGTGCAATGTTAGCCTATGGGGAAGGTCCCCATAGACTTTTTAATGTTTTTTAGGTCAAAGAAAAATCGTTTGATCGATGGATTAAAATCCTTCGAATCGAATGATTTGCACTAAATCCTTCGACTTCGATATTCGAAGTCGAAGGATTTAACTTCGATGGTCGAATATCGAGGTAATCTGCCCCTAATTCACAGCAGTAAATCTGCATTCGAGTGCTCTCCTCTTTTCTAGTCTAATATCTCACTCCTGGAGTGAGTTTTCATCCACACATTAAAGGGATACTATCATCGGAAAACATGTTTTTTTTCAAAACACATCAGTTAATAGTGAACCTCAACCTTTTTGTGGGTATTCTGGATGGTGGATGCAGGTTAAGGCCTGGAGGAAGGCCCAGTTTGTGAAGTTAAAGGGATACTGTCATGGGAAAAAAAAAAACTTTCAGAATGAATCAGTTAATAGTGCTACTCCAGCAGAATTCTGCACTGAAATCCATTTCTCAAAAGAGCAAACAGATTTTTTTATATTCAATTTTGAAATCTGAGATGGGGCTAGACATATTGTCAATTTCCCAGCTGCCCCCAGTCATGTGACTTGTGCCTGTACTTTAGGAGAGAAATGCTTTCTGGCAGGTTGCTGTTTTTCCTTCTCAATGTAACTGAATGTGTCTCAGTGGGACATGGGTTTTTACTATTGTTCTTAGATCTACCAAGCAGCTGTTATCTTGTGTTAGGGAGCTGCTATCTGGTTACCTTCACATTGTTCTTTTACTGGCTGCTGGGGGGAAAAAGGGAGGGGGGTGATATCACTCTAACTTGCAGTACAGCAGTAAAGAGTGGCTGAAGTTTATCAGGGCACAAGTCACATGACTTGGGGCAGCTGGGAAATTGACAATATGTCTAGCCCCATGTCAGATTTCAAAATTGAATATAAAAAAATCTGTTTGCTCTTTTGAGAAATGGATTTCAGTGCAGAATTCTGCTGGAGCAGCACTATTAACTGATTCATTCTGAAAATTTTTTTTTCCCATGACAGTATCACTTTAACTTCACAAACTGGGCCTACCTCCAGGCCTTAACCTGCATCCATACTCCAGAATACCCACAAAAAGGTTGAGGTTCAGGCAGAAAGTCCCAGATTCCTTGACCGTGCGGGCAGTTTGTGGGTAACTCGCCTAAGGTAAGGGGACTGATCCCTCCACCCTCCCCTGTGGTTTCTGTATATGATGACATCACTACCTATAATTTATCCTGTAAAAAATATATATTTTTTAATTATTCATAATAATAATAATGGAAAAGTAAAAATCATACCCCATGGTGAGCGAGAAGAGTTCTCACCTCCAGCAAAATCTGTACTGTATTATGTGGATTTAAACGTGACTAAAGAGCGACTCAAATAAAAGAGTGGAAAAAAAACCCCAAATCTTCAATTTCGTATTCTTCAATTCATCATTTTTACAATATTTTTTTCTTACTCGTAGAAATGGAACAAATGAGATGAGATGCAAATAGCAGTATTTGCATAGCTAACGTGGCAATTACGAAAGATTAAGATCAGATTATACATTGCTGCTGCTTTTATTTGACCTAGATAAATACAAGCGCACACGGAATTCTTTGCAATCCACCCCTCCGATGTGCTTTGTGTAGATCGGCTGAAAATGATATTAACTCTGACCCATACTGCATGTATGTGTTATATTAACAACTGGGTCTCTCTAGCCTGTTCTCTTCAGAGCATAAAGGAATAGCAAAATGATTAACCCACTGCAGTGCTTTAATTCGAAAATGGGGAGGTGAGAGCATGTCTGACAGGTTCATTAATTTACAACTGAATTTACAACTGACCTGTGATGAGCATACTGTATGCACACATAACTCACACCATAGGGGTCACTTGTAGACACCCCTGGGCACAAGTGAAAGAAAACAAGGGTTGCAAAAACACTGAGTTAATGCTTGTTTGAAAAGTGCATGCATCTGGGTTTTAGCTGCACATTGCAACTGGAAATCAGGCTCTAGATGCTGAATGCAGCTCAAATGAGCATAATCCTTACTGCCTGCCTGCCTGTGAGCTTGCACCCATAGGGCCGACTCACTAAAGGTTGAAAAAGTGAGTGTTATTTATAGCATGCCTTAAAAATTATCACTTCTTATATTTTTTATAATTAATGATCGATTCACTAAAAGTTCACTTGTCTAACTTAAAGGAGAAGGAAAGGCAACATTCTTGAGCTATCTCCCTCTGATGTACTCATAAAGATCGCTATAGATGTAGCTCACCTGAACGAATCCAATCACATCAAATAAATCTTCATGTTCTCCTCTCATTCGCGTTCACGCGGCCGCCATCTTGCTAAGGTTTCGCATGCTTTGTCTCTCCCTGCGTATTACGCATACGCAAAAGAAAAAAAATCCCTGACCCCTGGTGCGCGTCACATATGATGTTGCGCTCATTACTAGTAGCACGAGCGCGCATAAAATAGGAGCGCGTACAGAGTAAGTAGTTTCCACTGTCCACCAATGTTTATTAATCAGACTGCATTCCACTGTCCACCATTGTTTTATTCGGGCTGAATATTTTAAAGGGCAGCATATTTTAAAAACGGCTGCATATTTCAAAATGTATTTTTACATTACATATTCAAAATGTATTGTCCCCTCGCTGGGCACTGCAAGAGCTTGAAGTTGCCTGTTAGCTGTCCCGAGTATGATTAATAAATAACGCTTGTGCATCTCCTTAGCTAAGAGACGCTTCAAATCTGATTGGCTGGGGGCATGTTCAGTGGGGTCAATGATGACGTGTGCACAGCTAGATCTGCATTTGCGTCATCATCCAAGGGAGAAAGGCTGCACCCCTGAGACATGCGAATTATACTGTAATTGTGCCCAATGCGCCTCAAGGCTGCCTCGGGCAGCAGGGAGGAAACTGCCTACAAAATGTGTGACGCGACCGGAGTCAAACGCTGCAGTCTCCACAGCGCGATGTTGCTTCTACTAGACACCAGGGATAAGACTTAGAACAGAAAGCTATTTATATTTTGCCTTTCCTTCTCCTTTAAGAAGTGATGGTTTTTACTTTCATTTTAGCTGAATTGTGTGCGCTATTTTATAGCATGCGTTATTTTATGCGTTATTTTAAGGCGTTTGATATTGTCACACATTATTAGTGCAATCTATAGCACCTAAGACATTTGGGATACCATTGGCAGAGTAGAAGTCTCTTTTTACAGTATTCTAGTCATTCCTTTCCCTGGGAAATTTAATATAATGCCAGGACGCAAAACATAGTGCATTCTGGACCTGCCCAAGGAATCATGAAAATGTGTTAGTGGCTGTAGGTAAGTCTCCAGTTCCTCATAAAGGTCTTTAATTGCTGCCCTACAGCTCCTCACTACATCTTCCTCTATTAATCCATCTGATGTTGTTTAGTAACGCCTGCTCCTAGGAGGTGTTAAATTTCACAGTAATTATCGCACTATTTTATGCTTTTATCGCTTTAAAGATGTTAGTGACTAATGCGTTGAGATAATTTCTATTCTATAAGTATCACAATGCGATTAAATTACTGCTGTGCAGAAATGTAGAATTAACGCTTGCGATGTGTCTATTAGTGCAAGCGAAAATGAATCGTTCCTTAAATAGGGGGTCTTAAATAACACACAAAACTGTGCATTAAGGAATAACGACCTTTTGTGAATCGGCCCCAAAGTGTATTATTTAGATGCTCATATAAGGGGGCAGATATGGAGCAGGCGGGGGCACACCTAGATACGACCCCCCTTGCCTGCTCTTCATAAATACATATAAATATAAAATAAATATGCATTTAAACTCACACATAAAGATGTACCCAGTCTCTCTCTCTCTAGAGAACACCAATATGCGATTGCTTGTTACAGGGGAACTGTCAACCCACTAATGCAGTTTATTATTTTTACATTCTTAAATAATGATGTGCTTGTATCTGTAGCAAAAAGAAATGCAATGTTACGACCTCTTTATATTTGGAATAGTAGCAATGTTTTGGTTGCTGTTAAAATAATCTGTCGATAGCTAGGAATAGCAAGATATATTTATGTTGAAAGCAAGGGCTAAAATATCACATAGAGAAGTCTAGAAATAATCGACACTGGAGTCTATTTAAAATTCTTGCTTTTTAAATGTCCATAGTTTGGATCCTCTGCCACACAGCTGGCAATTAGATCTCAGCTTTCCCTTTGTTTGTATGTTTTGTTCCTTTTATTGTCACTTAACTTTGCCAAGAGTGCTTTTAGGCATATATATGCTATTTATCTTAATGACAGCATCTGATACTAAGCCAATGTACAGGTCAGGGCCACATGGGGGAATCAATTGCTCCGTGGGCTCCATTTGCTTTTTAACCTCACTCTGATTAGTGAATCATCACTCAGAAATACGAGGGAAGGTGGTAAGTGTGCTCTGATCTAACTACTGAAAGATAACGTTTCTGATCATTAATGAACTCTAAGCTGTATTTTGTATCACTATGTAGTGTTGTGTACATTTTTACACTTATCCAGAATTCCAAATATAGAGCATAGTATTAGTGATGGGTGAATTTATTCACAAGGTGCGAATTCTCGGCAAATTCCAGCCAAAATTCACCAATGAAAATTCGTCAGTGTAAAAAAAATGGACGCCCAACGTCCAAAAAATGGACATCAGCGTCAAAAACGAGACAACGGCGCTGTTTCGCAAATTTTTCATTAAACTGAAACACCCTAAATTTGCCCATCACTACTTTGTATTTACTATACATAATAAATTATGCAATTTTGAACTTTAAAGGGATTGTGTCATCAGTGTTTGTTCAAAACGCATCAGTTAATAGTGCTACTCCAGCAGAATTCTGCACTGAAATCCATTTCTCAAAAGAGCAAACAGATTTTTTAATATTCAATTTTGAAATCTGACATGGGGCTAGACATTTTGTCACTTTCCCAGCTGCCCCTGGTCATGTGACTTGTGCCTGCACTTTAGGAGAGAAATGCTTTCTGGCAGGCAGCTGTTTTTCCTTCTAAATGTAACTGAATGAGTCTCAGTGGGACATGGGTTTTTACTATTGAGTGTTGTTCTTAGATCTACCAGGCAACTGTTATCTTGTGTTAGGGAGCTGCTATCTGGTTACCTTCCCAATGTTCTTTTGTTTGGCTGCTGGGGGGGAAAAGGGAGGGGATGATATCACTCTAACTTGCAGTCAAGGGCGTAACTATAGAGGAAGCAGACCCTGCGATAGCAGTAAAGAGTGATTGAAGTCACATGACTTGGGGTAGCTGGGAAATTGACAATATGTCTAGCACCATGGCAGATTTCAAAATTGAATATAAAAAAATCTGTTTGCTCTTTTTAAAAATGGATTTCAGTGCAGAATTCTGCTGGGGCAGCACTATTAACTGATTCATTTTGAACAGTATCCCTTTAAAAAATTTATGAGTGTGCCACATTATTCAAAACTTTTTCCCCTCTACAGATAATTCATGCTGCTTGGAAGTTGAGCATTTATATTGAGTCATGCTGAAATCAGTTTTTTACACCAGGGGTCCCATTAATGACACATGGTCATTTACCTAGACATTGTATCCTAGTACAACCAATTGCTCCTGCTATACAACTACCATAATAGAAATTGTTAATCTTTTTAGAAACCATTGCTCTCCATGTATTATCAGCCACAGCACCTCACCAGTTATGTGAGGTGGGTGCTGAGATGCATAGCTCATTACACCTGGTAAAGAAACACGTTTCTAATCCCTGTATTGTACAATCTGAGTGTTCTACAATATGATTTAGTCCGTAAGGGTATTTCAGGTCTTGAGTTGTGAAACTCCATGACCGAAGATCAGAATAAGGAATGCGAGTCTTCTTCCAAGTCGCAGATGAGAGCCTATCGTATTAAAGGGAATACTATTTACTTTCTCGGTGATGTTCCTTCCCGACTCAGCAATGTACGTTTGCTGGGAGTTGCAGTGATTCTACTCTTGTTGGGATGCAATAAATAGATGATCATGCTTCTGGATTATGTGGCCTAGCATAATTTGTATGACCTCCCCGATTCTAAAAAAATATTCGGTTGTAATGTGGGCGTTTTGTACCGTCATCAAGTGTTAATGGTAAACCTCCATAAATGAGATGGATTTGGATAATTTTGTGGATAACTCTGGGCAGAGGTCAGTCAAAGGCTAGTAAAGCACAAAAAGCAAATACATTACTGTGTTGCATAAAAAAGGGCATTAAATTGAAGAGTGAAAGTATAAATTCTTTATAGATCCCTTGATGATAGATTTTGCATCCAGCTTTACACAGGCCGCGCTAGATTCATACAGCAGTCTGCAGGTCAGCTGTTCATACAATGTCCCAGGCAGTGGCCGATTGCACCTTTTTTGGCACTTTGCACATTGTGTGGGCATTGTAATTGACCCTTTTTATTAAATTCACATTTGTACTTGCATAAACTGAAAAATACACAATCATTTTTCAATTGGCACTCGGCAAAAATTGCACCCATTAGTGTTCATTCAAAGAGCAAGTGCATCTGGGGCAACACTGTGTATGGAATCTTGTGAGCAGTAGGCAATAAGGTGACAAGGACAGGGCTCTTAGCACTCTGTGCCTACTGGTTAATTTGTGCATCTGAATGATATGCAAGTTAAGGGGCTAGGAGAAAGGGAGGGATTTGCCCAGTGTCGGACTGGAAAACCCCTGTTGGGCCCAGGTGACAGTGGCCCTCATGCTGCTAAACATTTGGCCTATTTCATGGCCATTCCCTATTTCTATGAGAACAAAGAGGCTAAATAGTTGAAATAATAGATTATAGTATCTAGAAAAGTGACTAGGAGAATAGAGGTTGAGTGAGGAGAGGAAGAATAATAGTAATGAGAGTGGGCCTCTGGTCTAAGGTTTTTTGGTGGGCCCCTGGTCTAAGGTTTTTTTGGTAGACCCCTGGTTTTCCGCCCAACACTGGATGTGCCTCCCTAGCTCAACTCTTATGTATACAGCACTAGATTTTTAGAGGAATGACCTGTCCCTATCGGATCTGCCGCTAGGAGAGGGAACATGGAGCTTTGCATTTTTTTGTTTTTGTAGTAAATGAGACTTAATAGGAAAGCGGGGACAGAACAACCGTATATATATATATATTTAAAATACATATTTATCTGACAGCTGATCTCTAATGAAAATAACACAGAACTTTTACAGATATTGAAAAAAACAAAAACAAGTTGGATTATAACAAAGGGATAATTATGTGATAAAGAATACCATAAAAGCTGATGGTTTATTAACCATTATAATCCTACTAAGCGACATGTAAAGTCAATATTACATTAGGAAATAACTGCTACAGAAAATCATGATTGTTAGAATTCTCAGCTTTCAAAAAAAATAGTTGAATTAAGCAGAACTGAATGAGTTGGTAAGTTTATATAAGTTTATTGGTGTTTTTTACTCTCAAGAGACATTTTGGTTTATTTGCCGGTAGGTGTTGTCAATAAATTGTAAGCCGATATATAACTGGCCACGGTGAAATATGTCCACCTCTGTTTTTAGTGGCCAAACCAAGACTGGAGTCATGATCATGATATGCAAGATGTCTGCACCTTGATTCTTAAACACATCAAGGCTTGCCAACCTCTCATTAGTAAAACAGAAAAAGCAGAGCACATGTGAACTCCCTGTACTGTCACCCGAGTCTTTTTACATCAGTCCAAACTTCTTCTTCTAAGGTTAGACCAATATAGAAGCCCTGTATTTATGTCTTAATAGAGAAGACGGTGAAGCTAAAATATTCTACACTGGATCCAAGAGAGAAGGCAGCCAACTAAAATCTGAGATGGAATAAACATTTACTCATTGCGAGGCCTGCTGTGAGATGAAACTTCCATCCCATGGCACCGACCTTTGCTTCTCCGGGACTCCAAATTGGAAGTGTTGTCAAGCAGGGACTGAATGTTCACACTCCGGCTTTTCCTTGTTCTTGGCATCGCTTCTCAAAGACTCTAGCGCCGGCCTGAAATGTGAACTTAGAATTTGCAGCTTAATCCTTGCAGAAAATAAAAGAAGATTAACACTTTCAGTAATCAGGGGTGTTGATGAACTCTAGATTCTGTGTTTGTAAAGCTTTTAAGAGTAAACATTTTTATGTATTAGAATCTCTATTTACCTCCATATTGATTATTCGACTGCCATTAGAATAGCTTGATAAATAAATGAATATATAGTTCCCTTTATCTACTTTGTGTGCGCCTTTGCTTATGTGCCTACTTAAATTGTATTGTTTGGGATCCGTAATTCAGAAACCCGTTATCTGGAAAGCTCAGAATTACAAAAAAAAGATAGATTTCAGTCCATTTTGTCCAAATAATCAAAATTTTTCTCTGTAATACTAAAATAGTACCTTGTACTTGATAGAGGTGCAGTATATGATCCATTATGCAGAAATCTGTTATCCAGCAAGCTCAGAATTACGGAAAGGCTCTCTCCCATAGGGGCAAATTCACTAAGCACCGAAGCGCCTAAGGCTAGCGTCAATTCGCTAGCGTTGGGCATTTTCGTTACTTCGCAAATTCACTAACGAACGCTGGCGTAAATTCGCTAGTGTTACTTCGGACCCTTACGCCTGGCGACTTTGCGCAACGGAAGTAAATACGCAAATTCACTAACATGCGCATTGTACTGAACGCTACCTTTTACGCTAGACTTCCTTCACCACCTCAGACTGGGCGAAGCGCAATAGAGTAGATTGGGATTGCTTCAAAAAAAGTTAAAATTTTTTCTAAGTCCCAAAAAACGCTGGCGTTTTTTCTGTATTATGGGTGATAGGCTGAAAAAGATCGAATTTTTTGGGGGGCTCCCCTCCTTCCCCCCTACATTTCCTAACTCATGGCAACTTAACTATACAGTGGGCACATGTGTAGGGCAAAATAAAAATTTTATTTGATGTTTTGAAGGTTTCCCAGGCATTTGTAGTGATTCTACGTATTCCTCCATTGAAATTTGAATTTGGCGCCGTATGCAAATTAACCATCACTAGCGTAACTTCGCTTTGTTTAGCGAATCAACGCTAGCGCAACTTCGCAACCTTACGCTACCCCTGAGCGCAACTTCGGATTTTAGTGAATTTGCGAAGCGCTGCCGAAACTACGCCTGGCGAAGTGTGGCGAAGTGCGGCAAAGTTACGCCTGGCACAACTACGAATCTTAGTGAATTTGCCCCATAGACTCCATTATAATAAAATAATCCAAATTTTAAAAGTTTTAGTACCTTGTACTTGATCCCGACTAAGATCTAATTAATCCTTATTGGAAGCAAAACCAGCCTATTGGGTTTTTTTTCATATTCACATGATTTTCAAATAGACTTAAGACGTTACATCATGAAAAGATCCATTATCAGGTCACTAGCATTCTGCATAATAGGTCCCATACCTGTATTACAATTTTGCATGTTTACAGAAATGGATGGAATACAGAAAACAGATAGTTATGATATGATTTAAAAATGATTTAATGTTTCATTAATTTAGAACTTTTTTAGACTGAGCTTTGTTTTCTATTCTATTGTGATAGCTTAATCCTACAGAAATCAGCCATGAAAATGGATTTGACTTTCTGGAAAAAAAAGCAACCTATCATTTGGCTTATCTATATTTCCCAGAATACATCTCTATTTCTGGCCCCCTAACCTTAACACTGGACTAACTGTCAGGTTGGAGTTCTGCCAGCTAATTTCTTCATTACTCTGACCTCAGGTCAGAAATAGGGGGGACATAGCGCTCCAGCATCTTGGCATAAATGGTGCAACACCCATTTGACTTTGAGGAGAGTTTTAAAACATAAAAGCACTGCTGCTGATCTTTTTAAATTATGATCTTTAATTAGAACTGGCCAACGTGACTTTAAAGTGATAGTGACTATCCAATTTCAACAGGAACCAATATACTTTAACCTGATATAGCTGAAACCCCACCTTTTAATTTTCTACTTGCTGCAGACTAATGAATGGCAGTATGCTTGGGAGTGGGACTTTGTTCTGGTAGGTTGGAGTATTGTGTACTTTTATCCTCCAATCAGAACAGACAAAGCTGCTCTGGGTCAAAGAGTGACACAGCTAGTTTGTGTTGGGGTTGGGTAAGGCACCTTACAAGGAAAGCTTTTGATATCGGGCTCTATAGAGGAGTATTGACACATTCCTTGAACATGTTGCTATCCCTTTAAGGTACTGATTGCTGCCTTTTTTTAGTTCAAGTCCCTTTTGATTGACCAGTCTTTGTTGAGTGCCTTCCTTAGTGCATAATAAGGTTATAGTTAAAAGAAATCATTGGTTTAACAGCCGTTCCAACTCACCTTGAAGTGCAGGCACAACCAGTGTCGGACTGGCCCACCGGGATACCAGGAAAACTCCTGGTGGGCCCAGGTGTCAATGGGCCCTCTTACTTCTAACCATTTAGCCTATTTCATGGTCATTCCTTATTGCTTTATGGGAAAAAAGGAAAAATATCATAAAATAGATATAGACTAGGAGAATACAGAGGTTGAGTGAGGAGAGGCGGAATAATATTTTGTAAAGTGGGCCCACGATTCAAGGTTTTCTGTTACACCCCTGGCATCCCAGTCCGACACTGGGCACAACTACTCAAACTTTGAGACATCTATTCTGCCCTCTTGCAACTGCAAATATGCTGGAATTATGGGTAAAAACCATGGCTAGTGTGTTCGAAATTGCACTTTGAACAATGGATGTTATAAATGGCCCTCTCCAAAACTCACCCTTATGACCCTTCAAGCTAAACCTCGCATGACACTGCTCCACAGTATCACTGCCTTAAGATGTATTAGTAGGCAAGAAAAATGTAATTAGAACAACATGCGTGATGTATTTTCTTTTAATTAACAACCTGGAAAGCTACATCCATACATTTGAAGATCAAGGAAACCTTTTTGGGAGAAGATGTAACAACGAGGCTGCATTCAGTTCTTCTATAGTTGTACATCTTGTGCAATGCATGAAGCATAATAGCATTACCCAGCACTGAACTTGGGTCTTTCATGTACCTTTGGTAATGCAATGTTGTTTACTCATTCTTCTGACTCTTAAATAAGCTCATGCAATTAGCGAATTCCTGTTATGAGGGGCGACATACCTCTGTTGTCACAGCTGGGTTTTTATGGTGTCATACAGTCCTGTTTGTTCCATTCAAGTATGTCAGAAATGGAACAAACAATAGACTCAGAACAGGCAGACGGCACTTCTGGAATAGGTTTATTGGGGTTGCTGCTATAGAACCTAACGCGTTTCGGGAGTAAATCCCTTAATCATAGGTAACCTATGACCATTGGTTACCTATGATTAAGGGATTTACTCCCAAAACGCGTTAGGTTCTACAGCAGCAACCCCAATAAACCTATTCCAGAAGTGCCGTCTGCCTGTTCTGAGTCTATTGGATGTTAGCAGTGGGGACACTGTTTGACAGAGCACCTGGTTGGGAATACACGGTGAGCAGTAGCGGTCCCTTCTTTTGTTTCCTATTGTCAGAAATGGAACTCATTATTTACTGTCGATCCTTTATCTATTTAAAGGACAAGGAAAGTCTAAAATAGAATAAGGCTAGAAATGCTGTATTTTGTATACTAAATATAAACATGAACTTACTGCACCACAAGCCTAATCAAACAAATGATTTATGCTTTCAAAGTTGGTTACAGGGGGTCACCATCTTGTAACTTTGTTAAACATCTTTGCAAATCCAAGACTGTGCACATGCTCAGTGTGGTCTGGGCTGCTTAGGGATCATCATAAACAAAGCTGCTTGAATTCTGCATGGCTGGGAAGTAAGGTGGGGGCTCCCCCTGCTGTTCATAAGTATGATTGTTTCCCTGCTCAGCAGTTAGGGACCATCTGACAATTCCTATCCACAGCAGTAAATGAAGGGAAAATTTCACTGCATACAGTCAGGTTTCTTATAAAAACGGTACACATTTTTTGATTAAAGTATATTGGAGATAGGTTTCTTTTTCATTAAAGAAAGTAAAAATGGGATTTTATTGTTTTGCTTTTCCTTTAATGCTGCCATCATTGCACAAGATCACATATCAATAGAACCACCCACCATGTCTGAGAATTGTGCCTGTCATGTTTAACATACACGAATATCACTATGCCAGTCAGTAGCATTAGTATCGACATGAAATTACCTTATTTTAATTTTCTTGTTTTCTGATTGCCTCCAAGATGTTATGATCTTCAGCTGTTTTATTGTTGTAGCATAAACTTGTTGTATAGCAAAAATATTTTTATATAAATACATACAGTAGGTTTTTTTTTTAAAACAATTATTTCCAGTGTTTGCGGCTTTATAAAGAAAACATCCATGGGGCAAGCTAAGCTTCTTCTTTTCTTTCAGGAACATCTATAGAGAGGAAACATTTCGTACAATACAAAGACTTTCCTTATATTTGCGTTCACAATTAGCTTACGACTCCTATTTGGATTTTATCGCCGTCAGGATATTTCACAGATCCTAAATGGCTCTTGTACAGAAATTGCATTTTGTGCACAAGCAGATAAGCGCCTTACAAATCAGAGCATTTTACATGAAAAGGTTTCAGTTCACTTAAACTATATAAATATAAAGTTGTTTTTACAGAATAGATGTTAATCAGATGAGTAGTCTTTCTTGTCCATTTGGTTTTTGCTCAGTTGTTTTCAGAATAGAGAAGCAGAACTGCAAATGTTTTACACCCTTATTGCCTAATGTTCAAAAAGCCAGCCAATTTAAAGCTTTTAGGCACCCGTCCTTATCTTGAATGCAACCAGTGGCAAATAATCATGACAATGCAAAGTTGGAATGGACACAAGCAGGCACATGAGTGGTTGGTTGGCCAGTTTCTCTGTTTTAATTAGATAGATACAATTGTGTGATGCTTGATAGAGTTTCTAATCTCACTTTAAATTCTCTATTCGGCATTTAATTTAAGAAGGACCCACAGGGCTGAACTTGTTAGGCTGGTACTCTCACACTACAGACTTTCTTATTTACTTTTTTATTTTGACTATAGGGTTTGTTGCATTTGCAATGCAATAGTTTTCTCATTATGAGTTATTATGTAAGTAATTTCCTTTCATATTCCAAGTCTCAACCACTGAGATTGGTTAATATGTGTTCCTCTGCATTTACCTTCATACACATCATGGCACTTCCGGTGGTTATTGAAATGCAAGTCTAACCATCACATACCAGACAACTTGTAGTATGAATATTCTTGGTCATCCTTTATACAGTACCTGTTGCTGAATTCGACAGTAACCTTTAAAACTTTGGTTTCATCATAAACCCACAAATTAGTTTAGAATTAATAACACACCTTATTTGAATTACTGTTGTCAACTGAAGAGAAAACTGCATGACATGAGGACTCCTTAATTTGACCCTTAGCCTTAAGCCATCCCATTGAACCCCACTTTTATATACCTTATTGAAACTTTGAAACTAGGAGACAAAGATGGATGTAAAATGGCCAGAGCACTTATTCACGCAAACTTGGTTGTGTGGAGGGCATCTTCAAACAGGAATTGGAGAAGCCAAACTTGTTAAAATGAAGAATCTTTATTATTCCTTGTTAAAACACACACCATGCGAGCAGGCAGGGGAACAGCATAACGCGTTTCGTGACTTATAATCACTTCATCAGAAGCTAGTACGCCCCCTGTGGTTGTCTAGCATATAAAACCACTACAATTAAAAATGCAAATTAAATTCAGAAAACCAAAACAATCAAAGAAATAAAAAAAATAGATTTTTGATTGTTTTGGTTTTCTGATTCTTTGATTATTTAGATTTTTCTAGAGTTTTTTCTTGATTTTTTTGATTTTGTTGATTTTTTTATCTCTTTCTCTTTTTCTCTCCTTTTTGGTGATTCGGACTCATCTTACTTTGCCTAGCTGCTATATTATTTACTTTACTATATCATTATTATGAGTATCTTTTGAACACAAATTGAATGTATTCGATGTAGATTTACTCATTGATATATGCAAAGTGACCTTTGGTCTTAATTTAATTTGCATTTTTAATTGTAGTGGTTTTATATGATAGACAACCACAGGGGGCGCACTAGCTTCTGATGAAGTGACTATAGGTCACGAAATGCGTTAAGCTGTTCCCCTGCCTGCTGGCATGGTGTGTGTTTTAACAAGGAATAATAAAGATTCTTCATTTTAACAAGTTTGGCTTCTCCGATTCCTGTTTGAAGATGCCCTCCACACAACCAAGTTTGCTCAGCAGCACTGCTGCCAGTAGTAACATCTGTATCAATCAACCCACTGTGCAGTCACAGGAGAGAACCTCCTTTCTGTTCTATCAAAGTCCTACCGCTGCTGTTTCAAATAAAACTTCAAATATAATATCATATGTACACTGTTTTGATCGGAAGGAAGGCAAAAAACCCAACCTAAAGCCAGTGCCAATTATGCCTCACGAGGGAAAAAATTCCTTCCTGACCCCAATGGCAATCGGAAACATTTCCTGGATCAAGCATCTGACATTCATTTAACATGAATGCATAAAATGCTGACTCTCACGTTTATACTATATAAAGATACAGGCACCACAATATAACAGTAAATTCAGGAAAACATTCACATTTATTTATAAATAGATCATATGAGAATATAAAGAAGAAAAACTCCTGACATTTTGCAAAATATTCAAAAACTGGGAGGATGGTTAGGATGTTTCTAGCTACTCAGAAGATAAAGAAGTGAACTGCTTCTTTCCCTGACATCACATCCCTCTATTTCTCTACCTCCAGCCCAGACTTTTCCTGCCTTAACTCATTCCTTCTCACCCAATCACAGCCAATCTTTAAACATAAACCAGTGTAATCTGGCAGCCGGTTGCCAGATCCCTTGTCATGCAGCTCCTGCATTTCCAGGGCTTTCCTTTCTACTAAGGGTGATCTTGACTATCTACAATTAACTTCATGGGACCCATTTTGAGATCAAGATCTATAGTTTAATGTCTTCTATGAATATTGAATGATGCCCTTCAGCCTCCCATCACTGCTGTTATTATTTGTGCTACAGCAAAACAACCAGATTCATGGGCCCACCTGCAACACAGCAGAAGCAGATTTTTCTTGCCATTCATTTTTACAGACTGATAAGACTTCATGATCTTCAAGGGGAGTATTTATCAAGAGTTCAGTATAATAAGTACTTCCAGGCAGAAATGAATTATAATGGTAAAACTCTGTGTGTGGCATGGAATCAATAAACCTGAAATGATAATAGCTCAAATATGTCTAAATGAGCCGGGAACTGTGATTTGTTTAAAATGCTAGTTGAGACTGAAAGCAGGAAAAATGAAATCCGTCTGGCATTTTTTTTTGTTATTCCATTTTATACGAGTGATTTATTTTTCCTTTCTTGATCAAGTGTAGTTTAGGCAGATACAATAGAATAAGCCTTCCTAAGATCAGGGAATTGTTTAATTATGGCAGGCACAAGAATCTGGGCTTTTAAGATGAATAAATCAATACCTGCTTTTGAGGGCAGGCTGTATGCAACCCCCATTCAAGTGCTTGGAGATTTTTGATTAGGGTGCAAGCTTTAGAGTGCTTTAATGCTCTGGATGCAACTGCTTACTTAATAAGCATATATGTATATTTGATGAATTTAGTTTTTTAATCTCCCATTCACAGCCAGCTAAAAAGCAACATTTGATACAATCAGAGGTGCACATACCATTGGTACATCTAGTAGAATTCTACTTGGACCTGTATAAATTGGGAAATAGAGCAAATCTTCATTCAAGGCTTTTTGATGGTCACAGAACTCATTGGCGCCTTCTGATATCCCTACAGTTCTAAGTAGAGAAAACATTATCCCTTATATTAGTATCTGTTTTGAAACGGCTTATTTGTTCTGCATACCCAGTACGCATATTACAATGTACTAACGTTAATTGAACTACTGTACGGAGATCCATATTGCCGTATTGATGCCGCCATATGTTTTATAGAATTCCATCAGCATCCATTTATGATGGAATTTTCCCCTAGATTTCAGTAATGCTGTAAATCTGCTATTACAGAGGAACCATTATTGTCTCTGTGTGCAGATTGATGGCTATTAAGGGACACATCTCCTTTGTAGTTCAATATGTTATCTAAACTAGAAATGTTGCATTGTTTATATTTAAATGTGTTTTAGCATTAAAAAAGCAAAGCTATAATTCCTAAATACTTATTATACAAATGCAGAATTTAGCGCAACTGCAACATGTTGAGACTGTTGTTTAACCTGTAAACTGCTTAGTGTCAATGCAGATTCAACAGAATCACTGCAACCCTCATTCACAATACATATAAATGTTAGGGGGTTAGTATAGGATGCAATGATTACAATTACATGTTTAGTATAGAGTTATGTCTTTGAGAGGCCGAAAGAACATAGTAGTGATGAGCGAAATTCACAAAACTGTGAAAAATAGTGCCGGTGAATTTTCTCTAGCGAATTTTCGCTGCGGTTTCGCAAATGTATTCACGGGGGCCAGTCGGGCGAATTTGTGAAAATTTGTGCCTGGCGAATAAATTCTCCCATCACTAAACAGTAGTAGTCTGTAATGACATGCACAACTTCCCAATATGCCAAGGAACCTTCTGCTTGATGACTAAAAAGTTCTAGGGATGTCTTTTGGCTGTTGTTGATCTGAGATTCATAAAAAGGGGACTCAACAGAGCCAGCAATCCATAGCAACCCATCAACAGGTAGATTTTAGTGGTCTATTATTTGAACATAACATTGGGTTAGTAACCCTGATGCAAAGGTTTGCAACTTTTTAGGTTCCTGGTAAGGCCTCATCTGGAGTATGGGGGCAGTTTTGGGCTCCAGTCCTTAAGAGGGATATAAATGAGCTGGAGAGAGTGCAGAGACTAAGTGCAACTAAATTGGTTAGAGGGAGGGAAGACTTAAATTATGAGGGGAGACTGTCAAGGTTGGGGTTGTTTTCTCTGGAAAAAAGGCGCTTGCGAGGGGACATGATTACACTTTACAAGTACGTTAGAGGACATCATAGACAAAGATCTTTTTACCAATAAAGTGGATCACCGTTCCAGAGGCCTCCCCTTCAGACTAGAAGAAAAGAACTTTCATTTGAAGCAACGTAGGGGGTTCTTCACAGTCAGGACAGTGAGGTTGTGGAATTCACTGCCGGGTGATGTTGTGATGCTGATTCAGTTAATGACTATAAGAATGGCTTGGATGATTTCTTGGACAGACATAATATCAAAGGCTATTGTGATACTAAGCTCTATAGTTAGTATAGATATGGGTATATAGAATTTATGTGAAAGAAGGGAAGGATGTGTGTATGGATGCTGGGTTTTATTTGGAGGGGTTGAACTTAATGGACTTTGTCTTTTTTCAACCTGATTTAACTATGTAATTATGTAACTTTTGTACAAAGTTTCATTCAGGTCTGATATCTCTGATTTGTTTCTGTTAAATACAAGAACTGTAACAAATGTTGTACCTTTTATTACATTACCCTTTTACACTCATAGATGCTTATTGGTCACTGAGATAACAAGCGGTAAGAAAAGGCTAAGGCTGAACAATAAAATACTAAATAGAAACAGAAGTAAAGTATATTCTTTGCCTATGGCAACTGATAATGTATAAGCATAACATTGTTACCAGTGGCTGCAAGGGGGCCTGTTTTGTGTTACCTGTCTGTAAGTAAAAGTTACACGTTCAGTTGAGTGCTGAAAAAGTGCTGTAAGTCAATGTTAATTTGCCCCCACACCGAGATGCACTGTAGCATGTCATACCATTGTTTCAATTTTAGTAGCCAAGGCCTTCCTGAAGCTGAAAGCTGATGCAACATTAGGTTGCTGGTCTAGGTAGCCCCAAAAAAATACAACATGTAACTCCATGGAAAAGAGAATAATACTGACCAAATTGTATTACATACTGTAGCTCAATAAACAATAAATTGGGTGTATAAACCATGCACAACTTGCTTACTTTTTAGTGGGTGCATGCATTGATGCATAAAAGTTCTTGGGAAAAGATGTTTTACTGTGGGTAAAAAAACATGTCATTGAAACAGCTTCTTTGGTAATTTGAGGTCTTCTAGTCCAGGTTTATCCTGAGTTGTGTAGTTACTTACCTGTCTGTAGCCAGGTCTTCTTTTGGCTGAATGGTGCTTCAATGGTTGGTAAAATATGCCAATCCAGCCAATGAAGAGCTGGCCATGAAGACATGATATTCAAACAGAAAGTGATTGGTTAATTCTGCCTAATCGGGCAGTGCTTAGAGCTTAGTAAGTCACAGCTGTCTTAGATATAAAGCAAATTGGTTTGACGTTCTAGTTGCTGTTTCTTCACCCGCACACCCCATCTAGAGTTGAACAACAATCACTAACAATTTGCTTTTTTCTGTTTCAACCATTCATTCTGACAAAAAGAAAACAAAAAAAAAACTCCCTGAGTTTTCTATTAAAGTCTTATAAAGAGGGCCTACCTGTTGTTTCATTTGTGAAAGCTTCATAATGACTGACTCACTGCCAGCAAGAATCAATATAAAATAGTTATATGGAAACTCAAAGTTAAGCTTTTTTCTTTATTATACAAAAATAATAATGCGTCCAAGATAAAAACTATAAAAAAAAACTCGCTCTACTAGACTAATCTTAATGCTGCTCATAACATTTTTTATAAGAGAAACAAAAGCATCTTAAGCCTTTAAGCAGCTTCCTCTTGTATATATCCTTATAACTTGCCAACTGCAACCAACCCTTCCTAAGCTTTATTCTTACCTCTGACACTTTACTCCTTTGCTCACTTTGTCTTTGTGTTTTAACTTTTCCCATAAATCCATTTAGCATAGACAGCCACTTCCCTTGTAGGCTTTTGAAATGTGAGACTGTGGGATGGATCCACACATTTTTGTCATAGACAAAATACAAAGATAATTGGTATCTATAACAGTTCTGTATTATTAGAAAGACTTAAAATAGCTTGGGGGAAATACTAATCGCCCAGGCAGGCGTCCCTCTTGCCATTGTTCCAACTTTCTATTTCTGTGCAGTTTCATAAAGCTTCTCTATTAGGGGTATATTTATCAAAGAGTGAAGTTAGAGATCACCACAGTCCTTTAGAGTGAAATTCGCCTCTCTCCATTTATTTCTGTGGGATTTTTAAAAGAGTATTTATCAATGGGTGAAAGTAAAAGTTCATCCTTCGATAAATACGCCTTTCAAAATCCCATAGAAATAAATGGAGAGTGGCGGAATTTCACTCTAGCAGACTGTGGCGATCTCTAACTTCACTCTTTGATAAATATACCCCATAGGTTCAGATTTGCTGAAGAGCGAAGTGGCTAACGCTAGCGACAACTCGCTAGCGTTGGCACCCGCAGGGACTTCGCCAATTCACTGGTGCAAGTGCCAATATGTTAGTGATCCAGACCTTCGCTAGCGCAGTTTTGGACCCTATTGGCAGGAGTATTTTCAATCCAGCGAACGGGCGCTACTCCACAAATTCACTAAAGTGCGGATTTTACTAAACGTTACCTTTTTCGCCATAGTTGTCTTCGCCACCTCAGACCAGGTGGAGTGCTAAAAAGAAGTTAGATCTTCCTCAATCTTCTGTCACTTACATCATATCTTGTGTGCCGAAAATGCATTAAAGCTCAAAAAACACTGGAGACATTTCCTTTTTTTAAGCGGGATTGGCTTTTTTGGGTAACCGGTTTTCTCCACACATTTTATAACATGTGGAATATTAATTTTACAGAAGGCTCATGTGTAGGGCATTATATTAATGCTCTTGTCTTTATTAAGTTTCCCTGGACATGTGTAATAAAAAGTTAAGCAACATTTATAATTAAGACGTCCATACAACTTTCAATGTCCCGCCGTATGCAAATTGACCTAAGCGCAAGATCAATAGTGAATTTTCAGTACAAATGAAATGCTTGCACAGCTGAAGTAACGCTAGTGAAAAGTCACCAGTGTTCTCTGTCCAGGACGAAACTTTGCATTCCAGTGAATCAGCGTATTTGTAGAGCATTTGCACCTGGCGAAGTGGTGTGAGGGGTGCGAAGCTGACGCTGGCGAAAATTCGCCTGTAAGCCTGATGCACCCCAATACTGGAGAAGATGTTAAACGTTCAAATTCCACAAGTAAAATAGTTTGGCATTGATTGTAGGCTGTCAAAATAGGAACATGTCTTTAAATCTCCCATGGTTGCTTTAGAGCACTGGTGGGCCCATGTCGTAGATTCTGTTGGTTGGGCCTAGCATAGAGGTTTACTCTATAAAAGCACATTTTTAGTAAAAATATTATGTTACAAGAAGATATTCAATCCATGTTTAGAGCATTTTGTTTGAGTGGAGAGCAGGTGTATCACAAGGTAAAGAATCCTTTTATTTTCCTTCCTTTTATTTTCCTTCACCAGTTAAGAAAGTTTGATTTTAGCTTTCATAATTTCTTTTCTAGTATTTTTTTACTAGGAAAAGGGTGTGAAACTTTTTGTTTCCAAGTAGTTTTGATTATTTTGGCCCATAGGAAAGAACGTATTGGCCACGTGTGACCATTTGAACCTTCTGCCCCAAACCCACTAGATGCTACTGTGCCCACAGCCAATTCAAATTAAGGCCCCGAAACATTGTTAAGTTGACATATCTAGTATAGGTCAATCTAAAAACAACTGGACTTGCTGAGTAATCAATGAAGACGTTTCACTACTCATCCGAGCAGCTTCTTCAGTTCAACATGCTGCTCGGATGAGTAGTGAAACGTCTTCATTGATTACTCAGCAAGTCCAGTTGTTTTTAGATTGACCTATACTAGATATACTATGACCTGGATGAATGAAAATCTTCATAGTCTTAAGTTGACATAGTTTATCAAGATATATTGATAAATTAAGGAATGTTGGCCTGGAACATAGTATTTGTACCTGGATAGAGAACTGGCTAAAAGATAGACTACAAAGAGTGGTGGTAAATGGAACATTTTCTAATTGGACCAGTGTTGTTAGTGGAGTACCGCAGGGCTCTGTACTAGGTCCCTTGCTTTTCAACTTGTTTATTAATGACCTGGAGGTGGGCATTGAAAGTACTGTTTCTATTTTTGCAGATGATACTAAATTGTACAGAACTATAGGTTCCATGCAGGATGCTGCCACTTTGCAAAGTGATCTGTCTAAACTGGAAAACTGGGCAGCAAACTGGAAAATGAGGTTCAACGTTGATAAATGCAAGGTTATGCACTTTGGCAAAAATAATATAAATGCAAGTTATACACTAAATGGCAGTGTGTTGGGAGTTTCCTTAAATGAAAAGGATCTAGGGGTCTTTGTAGATAACACGTTGTCTAATTCTGGGCAGTGTCATTCTGTGACTACTAAAGCAAATAAAGTTCTGTCTTGCATAAAAAAGGGCATTAACTCAAGGGATGAAAACATAATTATGCCTCTTTATAGGTCCTTGGTGAGGCCTCATCTGGAGTATGCAGTGCAGTTTTGGACTCCAGTCCTTAAGAGGGATATAAATGAGCTGGAGAGAGTGCAGAGACGTGCAACTAAATTGGTTAGAGGGACGGAAGACTTAAATTATGAGGGTAGACTGTCAAGGTTGGGGTTGTTTTCTCTGGAAAAAAGGCGCTTGCGAGGGGACATGATTACACTTTACAAGTACATTAGAGGAGATTATAGACAAATAGCAGGGGACCTTTTTACCCATAAAGTGGATCACCGTACCAGAGGCCACCCCTTTAGACTAGAAGAAAAGAACTTTCATTTGAAGCAACGTAGAGGGTTCTTCACAGTCAGGACAGTGAGGTTGTGGAATGCACTGCCGGGTGATGTTGTGATGGCTGATTCAGTTAATGCCTTTAAGAATGGCTTGGATGATTTTTTGGACAGACATAATATCCAAGGCTATTGTGATACTAAACTCTATAGTTAGTATAGGTATGGGTATATAGAATTTTAATTAAAAGTAGGGAGGGGTGTGTGTATGGATGATGGGTTTTCATTTGGAGGGGTTGAACTTGATGGACTTTGTCTTTTTTCAACCCAATTTAACTATGTAACTATGTAACTATGTAACTAACTATATTGAATTTACTCACAAATTATGACCTCACTGGACCCTCTGCAACTGCAGGGTCTGTAGTTATGCCCCTGCCCAAACCAATGAGTTCATGGATGTAGTTTACAGCTTCTTTCATAATCTGAGGTCTTCTCCTCCGGGTTTATCCTGAGGTGTCTGTAGCCAGGTCTTCTTTTGGGCGTATGATGCTTCAATGGTTCATACAATTTGCCAATCCAGCCATTGAAGAGCTGGGATGTACAAAAAAGGGAGTCAAGCCAGCAAACTACTGAGTATAATCAGTAATAATAGACCCATTATCTGATAGGCCATTTTTTTAAATGATAAAGTAAATTCTGCAAGACGGAAGCACTAGAATAGAATGAATACTGCAGGCTGATTGCAAAGGTCACTTGCTACTTAAAGGTTTTTCTAACAATAGTTCAATTACAAAGACGATTAGTACGTGGAGAAAACGAAATTATGCTTTGCACAGAATGAGGCTGGCAACCACTCTTTGTTTTTGCACACGAAACTTTTACATTAACTGCAGAAACTGGAGCATTCCGAGGCCGCACTATTCTCCCAGTAAATGCTCAGAGCATTATTAGCAGAAACTCAATGCGGCTTTTATTACAGAATAAATGCATAATGGAAAGCTGGCATCATTTTTACCTTTGTGGCAGAATAGGGCTTCATTTGTTCTTTATGTATTTGAAAATAATCTGATAAATCCAGTTTTTAGACATTGTTCAATGTTTTTCAGAAAAAAATAGACCGAAGCCATTCTGTTGTTTTCATAGCGGCATGTCATCTGTTTTACTGGTCTGCAGTTGATTAATTTGCAAATGAAGGGCTTAGAAGTAGATAATTACAACTATATTAACACTTAGTCTGAAAGCAGATGGTATTCTGTGGAGCTGCCATGTAGAGTTAGCATTGATGCTGTACTGTAATGTACCGTGTACTCGAGCAACCACAACCAACGCTTTCCAGTCCTGCTGATTTTCCAGATTGTACTTCTACTTCAAAGGGCCTTATTTTTGTTTCTCTGAGATAAAAAAATACTAAGGGGCTGATTCACTAACTTTGAGTGAAGGATTCGAAGATAAAAAAAAGTACTGTCTCTTTTATGGGGAAGGTCCCCATAGGCTTGGCTAACTTTTTTTGATTGAAGGATATTCCTTCGATCGTTGGATTTAAATCCATCGAATCGTTCAAATTAGAAGGATTTAATCGTTCGATCAAAGGAATTATCCTTCGATCGTTCGATCGAACTATCTGCGCTAAATCCTTCGACTTCGATATTCGAAGTCGAAGGAATTTAATTCCTAGTCGAATATCGAGGGTTAATTAACCCTCGATATTCGACCCTTAGTGAATCGGCCCCTTAGTGACTGGATCTTGAGGAATGATGGAGACGATTATCTCCCCCTTTAGCATTCATTCAGAAAGACTTTAACATATTATTATTTAATGGGACATCCCCTATCCAACTACTCACATCACTGTTCACATTCCATGCACTGGCACCTGCCAAACCTGCTGTTCAACAAGATAAAAAGGTCAGCCTCATATTGTGTTAAAATGGCCCGATGTCAGTTCATCTTGTAGTAATGTACTGTACATTTCAATTAGGACAGCGTTGTTAATTTATTGAAACATTTACATAATGGCCTTCTACATACAGAAACATAACATGGTAAGTGCATTAACCCCTTTGCTTATCATTAAGAAGATTAGATTAAGTTGTCTAAGAGCCAGTATCTGAACAGTGATCTAAGGCAATTGAAAAATGCATCTCGGGGAACATTTGCTGTAAGGGCATTGGTTGGAGAGGCTCAGCAACAGCAGCCATACTTGCAATCTATTATTAGTGAATAAGGGTGTTTTGTTTTGTAATGTCATGTGTGCCATTGTCCTTATTGGAAATCAACATTATGTAAGGTGTTAAAACACCTTACTTAAAGTTATTGTCCCAATTTTTCTTGCCCTAAGCACCAGTGCTCCCGTTACACATGCAGCCAAACAATGCAGGGTTCCCTTAGTGCAGGGGTCCCCAACCTTTTTTACCCCTGAGCCACATTCAAATGTAAAAAGGGTTGGGGGGCAACACAGGCATGTATAGTTCTTGGGGTGCAAAATGAGGGCAGTGATTGGCCATTTAGTTGCCCCTATGTGGACTGGCAGCCTATAGGAGGTTCTGTTTGGCAGTACACATGGTTTTCATGCAACTAAAACTTGCCCCATGGTTTTCATGCAACTAAAACTTGCCTCCAAGCCAGGAAATTAAAAATGAGCACCTGCTTTGAGGCCACTGGGAGCAACATCCAAAGGGTTGGTGAGTAACATGTTGCTCACGAGCCACTGGTTGGAGACCACTGCCTTAGTGCATTGTGCCCATACCTGCTCCTTTTTGCCTAACTTAGAAAAGCGTAAGTACTGTATATGCCCATGGCTCTCCTATATGATGCAGAGAATGATGCAAGTGCAACCTTTTATTTAAAAGTAGGTGCAAGTTATACATTTGTTTTGTAGCATAGAATACAATGCTGAGTTCAGGGAAAAATACTGCACTAAGGGAAAAAATGCACCAAACATCCAATGATTTTTTTTGCACTTTGCATATGGGGTTCTTTGATAAATGAGACCCCAGTTTTTTGGACAGTAACATCTATAATATTGCGGATGTTAGAGATAGGTATTTTGAATTCTATGAGAAATCTCAGGAATACTTAAAAGAAGTCTCTGGGGAAATTTGGAATTGACTTAGCAGACAAGTTTTTTTCTTTTCTTATCAATTTGAATTTGACTCGTTGAATGGTGGCATAAAATCAAAAAGATTTATTATATACCCCATATTAGCAGAGCAGGCTAGTTAAAAAGCCATAAAGGCTCTAGGAATAGTACACTGTCATAGGTATTTAAAATTTATATTATGGGGCTCGAAAAATTGAGTTTGTGAAAAAACAGCAGATAAAACTCGTGTGACTTTTTTCTCAAATGCTTTTTTTTTATAAAAAAAGTGACAAAATATTTCCACTGGTGTTTTTTCGTGGAAAAAAAAGTTGCTTGCCAGCAAGAATTTAATTTTTTCCATTTATTTTTAATGAGGCTGAAAACCTCTAATGTTTTAATGAACTGGGAAAATAAATAAAAGTTGTTAGAGAGCATTCCAATTAACTTCAATACAATCTCCCCAGCTTTCACTTGCCAAGATTTTTCCAGTGACTTTTTGTGTTTTTTTCCTTTAATAAATTCAGACTATTCAAGGTTTCTGAAAATACTTGTGTTTTTTCTTCATCTGAGTTTTTTCTCTGCATTTTCCTCGAACAGTGAAAAAAACGCCAACTAAATTTTTGCTAAATCAGCTTTCAGCTAAAGTTTTTGGGTTCATATGTAGTGGTCAGATTTGATTATATAAGAAAAATATCTAATTCAGTTCCAAATGTAGCCATAGACGTCTATTGATTTTTCATTGGATAGACCTGAGATATGTTTTTCTTAAGGAATTTAATATATTAAGAGAAAAAACCCTTGAAAAGTCACCAGAAAAGCTCACTAAATAGAAGCTGGCAATATTCAATTTAAATTAATGGGAATTATCTCTTTATTTATTTTTCCCCTGCTCATTAAACATTCAAGTTTTTAGCCTGATTGAAAATGAATGGAACAATATGATTTTCACTAACATGCAACTTTTTCTCTGCAAAACAGTACACATGGGCATAATCTGTAACTTTTTTCAAGAAAAAAAGTGCTAAAAGCTTCATAAAAATAATAATAATAAAAAAAATGTAGTTTCTGTAAAATGTTCAACTTTGAAGATTAATAAATAGGCCCTGTGGTGTTTTCCTGGGATTTCAAGGAGGTTTAGCAATTTCTGAAATTCAGTTTCTATTATGGGGTTATGTATTTGGTGTAAGGTATGGTATCCCAAAACCCAGAAAAAGTCCCAAGGTCCCCGTCTCGGCTCACACTTCTGCCTCTAACAACCACCTTTCGCTTTAGAAGGAGCCCTCCATTACTCAGATGCCACCAGGTCTTAAAGTGTGAGGAGTTCTGGGCAGGCAAGGGAACTGTAAAGTATACAGGAAGGATCGGAAGTGTAGCCATGGAACAGGGCAGGTCAGTACCAGTCAGACAGTACAGTACAGGATCAGGAGCCAGGAGCGTAGTCAGGATAAATAAGCCGGGGTCAAAACCAAACTGAGAGTGCAGTATAGAATCAAGATCCAAAAGATTAGTCAGGCAAGCAGGCAAGGTCGGTTCAGACAGCAAATCAGCAAAGATCAGGGACAGGCAAAGATCAGAAACAGTAAATCAGATCATCAGACCCAGACACCCAGGAACTATCTGAGAATAGACCTAAGTTGGGCAATGAGTCAGTGCAGAGCAGGGGGTTTTATAGCCAGACTAATGGCTTACACTGATCACCTGTGGTCAGATTGGCAACAGGTAAAACAAGCCATGTTTCAATTATAAAGATAGAAATAACAGTGAACCAGGACTATAACTATCTGCTCATGTAGAGCAGAGGAAATACAGACAGCCAGGCACTGGTCCAACTCCAGGCAGGCCATTACATTTGGGTTAACAAGATGGTCAACATTTAGGGTTTCCCAAGCTATGTAGGAGTTTTCCTGTTTGTATCTTTTAATGTTTTGCTTCAAGTGTTTAAGCAGTGGTTAGAAATATAATAATATACAGGAGTGGAACATACAGTAGGAAAAGCTAAGAATCAGAATTATGACTTCAAAGCTGTGGCTTCTACTTCTACAGTCTTGTGGGTAGAGATGGTACACAATAATTACTTAGCTAGTTGTTTATCTTTCTAAAATAAGGCATTTCTTCCAGTATTATATGGCTTCTCAGTGAGCAATTCTTAGAATCATTCTTTAAAGCAGTAATTTCTCAGTAATACCTTCCCTTTAACTTAAACTTGCAGTGTAGAGAGATACCAAAAAGCATGGAAATGTTAAAGTATTTTATATAAATACATCAATGTTGTTAGTGAAAATATCCTATTATTTTGGATTGCGGAAATTGGAAATAATAGCACTTAGAGTATATTTAAAAAATGGATAGTGTTTTTCAAGTGTTTATCCCAGCAGGCGCAATCAGGAGAAGGAGAGGGAAGCTTCAGGAAGAGTGGAAGTACTTCACTGTTAATTTTCTCATCATTTTCCTTTTTCTGAAGTTGCCAGTGACAGTGTGAATATGTAGCAAAGGAAAAAAAAGTGTAGCTTAAAGTGGAAGGAAACCTAGTTGGCGCAAAAACCTTCCCCCCCTCCCGTGTGTTGCCCCCCCTCCCTCCTCCCCCTGGCCTACCCGTCCCTCTGGGCAAATGCCCCTAACTTGTTACTTACCCTTCTGCGCAGGTCTAGTCCAGGGAGTTCACAGACGACATCTTCTTCCAAGCGATCTTCCTGCTTTGACCGGTGCATGCGCAGTAGGAGCATTTCGCCGGTACGATCTACTGCGCATGCGCCAAAAGTACTTTGTGATTTTTGGCGCATGCGCAGTAGATCGTACCGGCGAAATGCTCCTACTGCGCATGCACCGGTCAAAGCAGGAAGAAGATCGCTTGGAAGAAGATGTCGTCTGTGAACTCCCTGGACTGGACCTGCGCAGAAGGGTAAGTAACAAGTTAGGGGCATTTGCCCAGCGGGACGGGTAGTCCAGGGGGGAGGAGGGAGGGTGGGCAACACACGGGAGGGGGGGAGGGTTTTTGCGCCAACTAGGTTTCCTTCCCCTTTAAGGTTCCTCAGATTTACTTTTCATTGTGAGTGTAATGTTCCAGTTGCTATCAGTTATCCTACCATCTCACCATTTGCAATGCAAATTACATCCAATTGGTGATGGTCGAATAAATTCGCCAGTTGCGAATTTGCGGTGAATTTCCAAGGTACGCCGCTGGCGAATAAATTAGTGAAACTGACGAAAATTCGCTGGCAAAAATTAGTCACTCTTGTCAAAACCGTCATGCGTCAACACTATTCGGACGCCCATTGACTTTAACGCTGTCGTCAAAATTTATGCAAATTGATGCGGGCATGGCTGGTTTAAATTGGAATTCTAAAATAGCTATTGCAATGTTGCAAGTTCAACAGTTGAAGTAATTTGAAATTGTTGGTTCACCTTTAAGTTCAATTTTAGTATGCTATAGAATGGCTAATTATAAGCATTTTATAAACTGAAGTTTATAATAACTTCAAATTTTTCATTTTTTTCCCCTCAATTCAACTTATAAAGAATTTTGACATTGTCTTGGATCAGAATATCAATCATATTTGTTTGCCTGATTAGAGCTGGCAAAAATGCTTTATTTCCATTGGGAGAATGAAGAATGTGAACAAGGGAAAAGGTCACTGATATTTTACTAGCCATCAATACTTGGGTTAAAGTTGTTTCAATGCTTTTAATTGGATTTTAGTAATGGCGGACAACTGCTTTATTGACAGCATCAAAATAACGTTTTGAAGTTTTATAAATAGGCAGGGTAGTCACTGAAACTAATGTTGGCGCTCTATAAATAGAGCACTTTATACATTGAACAGTTCTGTGCATTCCTCCCAGTTATCAAGTTTTTAGATGCCTCCTCCAGAAGAAGCTCCTTATTGCACAATTGTATCATTCATTACCATATTCTTCATAGGTAAGGAACCTGTACATTTTACCACTGACCATAACTTGAATTTTTATAGAACCAGATCTGGGGGTAGTACCCAGCCCTTTTTTACTTTTTTTGTACCTATTAGAATTGGGGTTGCTATGCATACAGAACCATAGGGATGGAAGAGCATTTGATTAGGTTATGCGGAATAGTTATCTAGGGGTGACAGTATTTATGGAAAAAGCGACAAACTTTTTTAAGTAAAGTACCATCATCCCATTCAGGAGAGGATACCATTCCTCACTGTCAACAAGAGAAGAAGTACAAAAGTACGCAATGAAGATTTGGAGAGGAAATATGGGGTACCTAAAATGGTAGCATCTTTGTGCAGTTTAGCATAACTGTTGCCTTTTGGTCGGGGGCATGTAGAAGTGGCTTTAGGATTTTGGAACTTCTTTTACTTGCAGGGTAATTGCTAGCTTTGTAATGATAGTAGCATTTTGTGAATTGAGGCAAATGACTCCATAGGATCAAATACTGTAAACAGTATTATTGTGTTAATGTGCTTGAAAAATATACTGTGTATGTAATTATGTTAATAAACAGTGGATGTAAGGTTAAAACCCTGTTGTAGTCATGGGGATGCAGAGCATTTATAGAGCTAGGTGAGAAGGTCAGGGTGGCTGTTTAATGGGAACCCGTCACCCAAAAAAATTATTCAAAATCCTATTTTATCACATGAGTCAAGCAAAATGAACTTTAATTGCACTATATAAATTATTTGAATCTTGTTTCAGTGACATCTAGGAAGTGCTGAATGGAAAGTGAAAGTAATTTCCTAAGGCATAGAGGAGGGGCAGACAATATTTGATTGACAGCTGAGATTTTTAAACAACTTTACAACAGCTATGAATGCTTTAATAACAATAGAAATTTGATTTCATGTTTAATTTGATAAGGACTTTTATTATACAGAATTTTGTGTCTGGGTGACAGGTCCACCTTAAAGGAATTGGTTAGTGAAAAAATAAAAACTGGGTAAATAGATAGGCTGTGCAAAATAAAAAATATGTTTCCAATATAGTTAGTTAGCCCAAAATGTAATGTATAAAGGCTTGAGTGACTGGATGTCTAAAATAATAGCCAGAACACTACTTACTGCTTTGCAGCTCTTTTGGTTTACACTGACTGGTTACCCTGGTTACCAGGCAGTAAACAATCAGAGTGCATACTCACTGAACAGATATGTACCATGAGGCTCCTCTTAAAGTCACTGATTAACTCAGAGTTAGAGAGCTGAAAAGCAGGAAGTAGTGTTCTGTTATGTTAGACATCCAGTCACTCCAGCCTTTATACATTATAAAGGCTTAGATCGTGAAAATCGGAAATTGACGCCAGCGAATTTTCGCAGGCGTTTCGCAAATTTATTCGCCGGCGGCGAAACGCAGGAATTCACTGCAAATTCGTGCTAGGTGAATTTATTCGCCCATCACTAATTGTCAATAAGTACTTTTTAGAAGAGTTGAAAAAGTGTTCCTTTGTGGTGAACTACTTGAACACAATGGGGAAAATTCACTTAAGGGTGAAGTGAACAAGGCTAGAGGCAATTCAACAGAAATCCCATGTGCAGGGACATAGCCAAGTCACTAACATGCATAGAGGACAATTCATTAGCTAACAAGACCGTCACTAGTGTACGTTACCCTATCACCAGCCAAATTCTCACTCTGGTGAATGGACGTTACTCCGCAAATTTACCAAGATGCAAACTTTACTGAACGTTACCTCTTTCGTCAGAGTTTACTTCACCACCTCAGACCAGGTGTACTGATAAAACAAAGCTACATCTTCCTCAATCTTATGTCCGTGACATAATCATATACTGTATGCCAGAAATTCATTAAAGTTGTAAAAAACGCTGGCGACTTTTACTTTTTTAAAGTGGGATTGCCTTCAAGAGTCCGAACTATTAAAGATTTTTGTAACATCTTTTTCCAGTCGTTTGAGGGGCATGACGCATTTGTTTAGGGTGGGCTCATGTGTAGGGCATTAGAGGATCTCTTTTGTCTTTATTATGGTTTCCCTGGACATTTGTAATAAAAAGTGGCCACTTCAAGCATTTGCACCAACATCTCTAATAAACAGTGGCGTAACTACCGGGGGTGCAGGGGGTGCAACTGGGCCAGGGTCCGCACCCCTGCAGGCCCCCCCAGCAGATCGCGTGCACTGCAGCCGGCTGGAATCGGCTGCAGCTGCAAAGTAAATGCGCACGGACGAGGTTGGGGGTGGGGGCGGCTGCACGGCCCGCACCAGGGCCCACCCCCACTTAGTTCTGTTACTGCTAATAAAGACACATAAATTACTTTCATGTACCCGGCCTATTCAAATTGACCTAAGCATAAGAGAGTAACGAAGTTTCGCTAGGCAGAAATGAATGCTAGCTAAACTTCTCGCACTGCCAAGGTAACGCTAGTGAAAATTCACTAGAGTTCAGCTGCTGAAACGCAACTTCGCATTTTAGTTAATTAGTGTAGTGGTAACAAATTTGCACCTGGCAAAGTAGCGCAAAGTGCAGCAAAGTGACCGCTGGTGAAAATTCTCCCTTTAGTGAATTTGCCCCAGTACGTTTTGTAAAGTTCCATATTCCACAGGCCCACCTGCCATCTCCAGTTGTCATTGAACTGCAGTTCTTGCCATTCTCGGACTAACAGTACATAGTAGCAGAGGTTACGAAAAAAAGCCGCAACATCACTGGTTGTTCCTTTCGGTTAAAATGCCACCTTTAATGTGCATTTTGAAGCTACAAAATAAATGGCCATGATACAATTTGGGGAAAAAAACATATCTACTCATTATCAATATAATTCAATATAATTTTCATTCACAAATAGTGATGGGCGAATCTGACCCATTTCGCTGAAAAAATCTGCAAGATGCATTGAAGTCTATGGGTGTCTTTTTCACAGTGAAACCTGGCGAAAAATTTCAGTCATCACTATTCACAAACAATGCACTACATTTTTCTTATGTAATATCTAAAATGTGTAGCATTTGTGTTAGACAATAAAAATCAACACAATTGTTGTAGGTGTAGGCAAACTGCTTTATATAAACTACTGATAATGCTGCAATTCATGGATTTTCTTTCTCTGCCATGTTAACCTTTTTTTTTATAAAGATACATTTTACCAGGAAACTGATGTGCAACTACTTTTCCAGCATTTCCCAGCATACATTTAATGAGTGATCTCTGTCTGGAGCAGTCTGTGCAACACTGAGGAAGACTCCCAAACTCATATCCCCAGTGACTAAAGTAATGGACTCTGCTACTCGACTCAGCTGTGTCTTACCTGCATCCTATTACTGTTTCTCTCCCACTCAGCAGATTTGCACAACGTTTTCCTTTCTTTCTTTTTAATTTCTATTAGCACTGAGACTTCATGTCTGTGTAATATTTAATTTAAATAATAATGTTTTCTGAAACCTCCTTGGATTGTTGGAGCTCTTTCTGCGTGATATATACAGTCACTAAAAATAAACCTGTGAAAAATGCAAGGTTCCAAAGAAAAACTATGTTGCAAATTTCCGATATGCTTTTTGCATTTATTTTTTTAACTGTTCCTTTGAAATGATTGGTTTGCATGGGAATCTAAAAATGATGGATAGTATAGCCTTTCAATATGTTCCCTTTGTCTGCTTTCCCTTACCATTACTCCACCTGCCTATGCCTATATAAGCCTGATAACCCAAGTTACCATCAGGAATCATGGGACCCTATACTACTAAATGAACTGGGATCTCTTCCCAGAAGTGGCAGTTATTACCCCACTGGTTACCTGGTCCCCTGGGAAGAAGACCCTTCCAATAAGTAAAATTGAACTCCAATGAGAAAAGATAGCCAGCACATTCACAACCTGGCCCTTAATACACCAAGGGGCACATTTACTATGGGTTGAATATCGAGGGTTAATTAACCCTCGATATTCGACCATCAAATTTAAATCCTTGGACTTCGAATATCGAAGTCGAAGGATATACCGCATTTTGTTCAATCGAACGATTAAATCCTTCGAATTAAACGATTTTCCTTCGATCAAAAAATGCTTAGAAAGCTTATGGGACCTTCCCCATAGGCTAACATTGGTGCACAGTCGGTTTTAGGTGGCGAAGTAGGTGGTCGAAGTTTTTTTTAAAGAGACAGTACTTCGACTATCGAATGGTCGAATAGTTGAACGATTTTTAGCTCCAATCGTTTGATTCAAAGTCAAAATCGTAGTCGAAGTAGCCAATTCGATGGTCGAAGTAGCCAAAAAAAAAACTTTGAAATTCAAAGTTTTTTTCCTTCTATTCCTTCACTCGAGCTAAGTAAATGTGCCCCCAAGTCATGGGTCATTGTGTGAAAACCCTTCCTACGATCCACCCAAACCCTGCTCATGCCTCACAATTCCTGACCCTTTTGTGATACACAAATCAAACTTTTGCATCTCTGTGGGGCTGGCCCTCATGGGGAGGTGGGGTCAATGCACTGGGGAGGTGGCTTATCATGAAGGCCAGTCACATGAGAATTTTCTGTCTTTACAATCCAGTGTGAGTTTCTTTGAAATTTGGGATTAACACATATTTGCTGTTCTAAATCATTTTGGGACGATGGCTAAACACTAGCAATATTTTTCTATATCTGTACCTGTTTGGGATTTGGTCAAAAACTTTCAAGGGGATCTTAAACTTGAAAAAATATATGGCATACACTGCTTCAGAAAATAACTGTAGTCTTAGAAGGTAGGTAGCAATAATTTAATCCACTGTGTTCCAAATGTATTATTTTGTAACTCTTATTTTCTACTACAGTCAAAGGCGACTGCTATAGACTCAAGAGTTTGTTACAAGTGGTAGGGCTTAGAATTACCCTGTGTGTTTGAGATCCAAAATCCCACTATGTCATCTAGAAAAGGGTACTTGAGGTTTGATAGCACATTCTTAAGATACGCTCTTATGTGCTTTTGTTGTAAAATTGTGTAAGGGCCAGTCGGCCAGATCTAGTAATGTGAATCCTTTCTATTCTAGGAAACCTTAAGAAATAACAACTGCTTTAGTACCATTCTTATAATAATCAGAGTCTGACCTAGTTATATTGGAGGGTCATTGTGTGTATTTATGCAAAGGATTAGGCTCCCTGTGATTCATAGGACCACATATAATAAAAGTTTTACATTGTTTGTATTCTTTGTACAAGACCTACTGTATGATCCATCAATTTTACTGTGTTTTAAACAAGTATATCAGATGAAATCTAGTTGTAAATGGAGGTCAGGCTTCTCTTCTGTTTGGGACTTGATAGAAATGGTCTGTAAAAGATACATGACAGGATGTTATTTTATGTTCTGAAATATAGCAAAGATCAGATGTCACCTCTTATGGCTTCTCTTTTTCCTAAGTACTTCATACCAAGATATTCAGTAATATATCAAACGCCAGGTTGTTGACATGTTTGTGATAGGTAGCCAGGGTTTAAAGCAAGAACAATCTGTTTCAGACTGGTAATCTTGATAGAGATTTACTTACTTTGTATTTTCCAGTCTGATATATTGAACTATTGATGCAGCGACACCTCACTGTTCTGCCAATATCATAGTAATAATTAATGATTTTTAAGCAATTATTTGAAAATAAAAAGCGCATTACGATTCAAACTCATTGCTCAAGCTTGTCTTCAGCTCCCCCGAACATGCTAAAGCATATTATCGATATCCTTACTGGGTTTGACACTTAAACGAAAAAAGAAAAGATGCGGTTCGCATCGGAGCTCACCCGGATAAGCTGTGTCTGTCCGGTCGCAACCTTTGCGAGACTCCGGTTACTTCGTGCCGGTATCCACTGCAGAATTCAACATACTCTTGTGTATTAGGCGCAGATCCAGGACTCAGCGTGCACACCCCCCGCCTAAACCCTTACCTGTGTGTATGATGAAATAAAGCCTGAATTTTGCATCTAACGCTGTTGTCAGAGTGATGTCCTGGATCTGCGCCTAATACACGAGAGTATGTTGAATTCTGCAGTGGGTTTGACACTTGCCTGTTGTTTTGATCCTTGCCGCCAGCCTTTAAACCTTTGCCGGCCTAAACTACGAACTTTGCCGTCCGCCATTGACCTCTGCCATTTCTGACTCAGCCTACTGATTAACCCTTCTGACACTATGGGGCCCATTTACTTAGCTCGAGTGAAGGAATAGAGGAAAAATAGTTTGAATTTCGAATGGTCAAATATGGCTACTTCGACCATCTAATGGGCCACTTCAACTACGACCCTCGACTTTGAATCTAAAAATCGTTCGACTATTCGACCATTCGATAGTCGAAGTACTGTCTCTTTAAAAAATTCTTCAACCCCCTAGTTCGTTACATAAAACCTACCGAGGCCAATGTGGAAGGTCCCCATAGGCTTCCTAACAATTTTCTGATCGAAGGAATATCCTTCGATCGATGGATTAAAATCCTTCGAACAATTATTCCTTCTATCGTAGGAATAGCGGTTAATCCTTAGACGGTCAAATATCGAGGGTTAATTAACCCTTGATAATCGACCCTAGGTAAATGTGCCCCTATGTTCCAGTACACTTAGCTTGTGAATAAGATCTCTGTCTACTTCTGCAGCAGAAAGTCCGGGGCCCCAAAAGGGCATCAGTAAAAACCAGGGTAAGTGGGGCTCTCTTGTTCACCTAGAAATATTCCGGGGAGTACAAGGGCTTCTCTGCATACAGGTCGTAACACCAAGATTTGCTGTTATCACCTTTATAAATAATGTTTATGTAAATTGGTTGCATAGAGGAGTGATGAGACAGTTCAGGTAAATCTTCTAGCATGGAAGAGGGAGTGGTAATATAAAGCCATGCAGTATTACAAGTCATCTGATCTTGTCTAACAGAGTTTGGTATAAACAAATGAAGTGACAGTTGAACTTGGATATTTAGCTTGAGTGTAGTGAGGGATTTTTAATAAGTGTGAGTGGAGGCCGTGGCTGGTACAGTACTCAAGGTATATAATACTGTAGATACTTTTGTTATCTTGGTTGCAGTGGACCTAAAAAGGCAATTGCTCTTATGCTAGATACATTGTAATGTTTTTTATAATGAAGCTTCAGTTGAATTTGAATCTGAATAATGTTCTGCAAACCAAGGCATGCTGGAGCAAATATATTAGTGTTTATAATGGAGTCTTACTCCCAGTACTCTACTGTATCACAGTTACACAGGCTTCTTTTGATTGTCATAATTTAGATACTGAGGTGGACAGGAAAGTAATAAAGTCACGGCTGCTTAAACATATCTGATAAGAAGTAAAAATGTTAATCCCCACAAAAGAAATTAAATTTCAGCAGTGTGTACAAGACCTTCAAATTGCCAGCTTGATAAAATGTCTCCTTGGAGAATTCCAGACAACATGATTTAACCAAAGTGAAATATAGAAAAGACAGTGTTAGACCGAAATAGAAGCATTGTTGGCTACATATTAACTTCCACAGGAGGAACAGTAAGTTGAATGTATATTTCTTTATTAAATGAACTAATAATGAATAATGTTTCTAAACCTCCTACTAAGCCATTACCTATAACACTAATTTATCTGATCTTATATTAATATGGCAGCGTTCAAGACTTCAAAAACTTAATGTTCAGGTAACAGTTCAACGGCCCAGTTAATGTTATCGGCCATTTCTAATGATTATGAGCTGGAACAGGACATTTAATAACAACTCAGCTTAAAGGAGAAGGAAAGCTCCAAGACAGTTTATTGCCAATAGAATAGCCACAATAGTGCAAGCTAGAACGCTATATTTATTCTGCAGAATGCTTTACCATACCTGAGTAAACAGCTCTAGACACTGTCTCTGTTTGTTTAGGATAGAAGCTGCCATATAAGCTTGGTGTGACATCACTTCCTGCCTGAGTCTCTCCCTGCTTACTAACAGCTCTGAGCTCAGATTACAGTAGGGATGGGAGGAGGGAGGGGGAGAGGAGCAAACTGAGCATGCTCAAGGCCGTGCCCTGGAGGTTTAAGCTGAAAACAGGAAGTCTGATACAGAAGCCCATGAGTACACAATAAAAGCAAAGAAATGTGGTGTTTCTTTTGACAGAGGACTCAGAGCAGCATTACTTTGAGGGTTTACTGGCGTATTTATATAGACCTTTCTGATAAAGCTTACTTAATTTTAGCCTTTCCTTCTCCTTTAAGAAATAACAACTCAGCTACAGATGCTAATTTCTGACTGACTATGTATTTCGGTAGGTTACTGAATGAAATTGGAGAACACATTGTGGTATTAACAGCAACAGATGTAAATGTCTCTGCATCTTGAGGGAGGTAAGGGTATGTGACATGGTGCCCTATTTATTTCATAGGAAAAACCTCTCCTTTTTTTAATTAGATTTGTTTTAACATTATCCAATGGAATATGTCATGCCTGTTCTTCACCATCTCTAAAGTGATTTTTATTTATCTGAGATCAGTCCATGACCAGCAGCATATTTATTGTAGATTAAACTGGGGGGTCTACAATTAATAAAGTGGATGCCTAAGTCATTTGGTTATGTTTTGCCTGATTTGAGCAAATACCCTCAGAAACAACATACAAATGCCATGCAGATAGTGATCTGGCCCGAGATAAGCCAAAAACCCTAGTACTTGCAACACAATAACTTCTTTACAGTTCTGTATATTCATGCTTTATTTTATATTTTTTAGTGCTGTGTTTCCATAGAGTTGGCTAATTATACTTGTATATGTTTTAACTTCATATTCTGAGGCCAGATGGTAAAAATAAAATCATTATGGGAGCCATAAAAATCTCTTGAAGGACAACATTCAGCTCATACACCTGCAGTTGGACATCCCTTTCATATAATAATACATTTCAAATAAGTCAGACTACTTACCTGCTGAAGATTCTATTTCTTACATCCTATCTTCTTCAAGGAGGCAAGACCCACTTGATGGTCCTTCCTTCTCCAAAGTCTAAGATGAATGCACAGTGATGCACAGTGATGAAGAGGTGGGTGAGATCATACAGGTGTTTGCATTGAACCATATGTGAAGCTCCCATAATGAACGCATTCAGCTTTGTTTGTTGCTGTTATAGGTGCTGAATGCCCAGATCCCAATTTTGCCAAAATTGCAAAATCTTCTGCATTTTCACAAATTGTTTGGTAAAAGACAGTTCCTCTCATCAGTACTTTAAAATAAGATTAGATTTATTTACAGTAAATAGCATTAACGTTTCCACAGCCATTTGGGAACATAATAACGGAAATACGGCAAAAGTGATACAGTAGGTAATGAAGGTCTTGCCCACATGGACTTATAATCTATAGCGCTGGGGAAAAGTGAAACATAGGGTATAAAAAGAAGTTTATGTTATGACTGTTAGTGAGGAGATTATGGATCAGCAAATGTGATGTGTGACAGCTGATATTTTGTTTTGGGAATTGGGTCTTTGGTAATGTTGTTGATAGATGGAAAAGGTGATTTTCAATTGAACATTTGAAGCTCTGGAGGGAAGGAGCATGTCTGATGAAGTGGGGCAATGAATTCCACAAAAAGGGAGTTGCTTTGGTGAATTCAAGTAGGTGTGCAAATAAGGGGGTTTCAAGGGAGGTGGCAAGTCTAAGGTCATTTGTAGAACAAAGTGGTCATTTTGGAAGTCACCTGGAGATAAGACTTGTAAGATAGCACAGTTTTAAAGAGAAATTTAAGCAGAGTATACCCAAACACCTGCTCGCTGTGGAGCAGAGGGAAATATGCAGCATTATATACTGTAGCAATGCCCTATAATAACTCCTGGAAAACTGTTGAGGATTTATTATCTTCAATTTTACTTAAGAAAGTAAAGTTAGATATTCTGAACACACTAGTTGGAAAGTAATAAATCACAATGCAAACTTTGAGCAGAAGCTTATGAAATATCTCATAACAGCTGCTAGACTTTCAAAAAAAAACAAAAAAAAAACTCCCAACCTCCTATACTATATACTATAGTAAGGGGAACGCTTCCCCAAATTGAAAAAAAGGACTAAAAGGGAGTAGATGGTAGAATAATTATCACAAGGAATGACTTTACAATGGTAGTGCATAACTACACTTACCATCTCTCCCCCTTACTTAATTAGTATTAGATCAGTATCGAGTGGTTTGATTACATTTTATTTCTTTTTCCACTGTATATTAAGAACTCTACTGTATCTTAATGTCTTCTCCAACAGTTGTACATGCTTTTAATTGCAGACTCAAAACTATACATGATATTGTATTGAGGATATATTGGGATTATGTATAAATTGTATTATACAGTATAAATTACGTCTGAAAACCTTATATGTAGGGGTTTACATCTGATGTAAGTATGTACTGGTACCAAGAGCAGGATTTGCAGTGAAGTACAGTAAAGATGCGTTGAAGGTGGAACTCGATGTATGGACTGTAGAGGAAAACCATGTGAGTGACAGGGCAATAAGTAGGAGGTTGCAATACTCTAGGGGAGAGATGCTCAATGAGTGAACAAGAAACTTGGTAGTTTCCCAGCTGGGGTAAGGGTGTATTTTTTTAAATATTTAGTCTGCATGATTTTGCAAGGAATTTGAAGTGAGTAGTGAAAGATAAGAAGTGCAGACTTAAATAATGAGTGGTGTAGGAAAGATATGTGTGTGTGTGTGTGTGTGAGGGGGGGTACAGTTTCAGCTGGGGTTTAGATACTGAAAGTACATCCAAGAGTGTATAGCAGAGGTACAGTTGGATACTTGAGTTGTAACAGAAGAAAAATGATCAGGAGTAAAAGATTTGAGTGCCATCGGCCTAAAATATTTCTCAAGTCAAAGAAGCTGATCAATTGACTAAGAGATATATTGTATAGTGAGAAGAGTAGGGGGACCATGGAGAGAGCCTTGAGGGACTGCAACATAGTTCAAGAATTGCAGCAGTAACAAGTGTGTGAGCAGAGATGGGGTAAATAAATAGAGTGTGATTCTGGAAAAAATCTTATTTGCTCTCCTAGATACACCTGAAATCTCAACTTGAAGGTCACCTAGGGTAAGACATGGGGTGAACATTTACTTCTTGTCCTGGGCATACTTTTAACAATGGCTAAATGGTTGTTTTCCTACATCTGTAAATTTATATTTCCAAAAAAGATCTTTTCTGAACACTGATCTACACTCTCAGTTTAGACATTTCTTTTTTTTTTCATGATTATGATTATAGCGTCCCTTTAAACGACTCTACCTGTCTTGAGAATAAATTATTATTTTTTTCTTATTCATATTTTGCAGTTAGTATAATTTGGCAAGGAAAATGCATAGTCTGGAAGCAGAAGCTAACTGATGTGAATCTTTCTTTTTCTATAACTGACTGCCTCTCCAAGACAAAAATAAGAACATTTATGGCACCATCTGTCATGCAACCATAGCTTAAAATGCAGAAGCCTTTATAGCTATATTAAACCAACCTTAAATATCATCATTACAAAATATATATAATAATGAAAGGAATATGGTCACATTTCCACTTTCTAATCAGTCTAATTAGCCTAGGACTACCTGGTAAAAAGCAGGCCACATTTTGGATTTGCAAATAATTTTCATTTTATTCATGAAAATAAATGGGTAGCAGAAGTCTTTCTCTTATAATTAATGCTGTCTGCATTAGCTGACTGGATTTAAGTTTATATTTTATTTGCAATGGATTTCACATTTTAATTATTCCTTTATGACTGTCCAAAAATGCAGTATATCAAAAAGAGTAGCAGAATTTCTTCTCTGATTATGTTTAATGGGGCTCAAGTTACTCTTGATTGCAATTTACTGGAAAAAAAGATGGGCCAAACAATCTAAAAGAGTCTGGGTCATGACATTGAGGTATTGCATTACTCTTTAGTATCTCTCGCTTAGTTATTCTTTGTTATTGATATGAATTTCACATCCTTCGAATATTTTATTGCCAAGTCATGTAAAAGAATGCCTTTATCTTCTTTGCTCACTGTCCTTTTGCTCTGCCACAAGGGCAAACCAAAATGAATGATAACAAAGGGTTTGGTCCCTGCTCGAATATTCTAATGAATGTAATGGTACTGTGTAAATGACAAGGCAGGAGAGACAGAAGCAAATAAACAAAGAAATGGCAAATAATTATGGGGGAGGACATAGATTTTCATTAGCATTAACGCGGAAAAAAATAAATGTCAGCGATACCAAAGGGAATTTTCTTTACAAAATAAGTTAACAAATATGTGTCACTATGTAGGCACCGTGGACTTAATTTGTCTCATTTTTTAGGTATGTTTCACCCTCAATTCCAGTATGTGTGTGTATTCATTTAACTGCCCATGCTGGGATAACGTTGATAGATATAATAATGGTTGTAAAATGCACAGATTTTACATAAAATTTATATTTAAACTACCCAGTCTTGTATGTTTTGTGTGCCACCCCTCCTTGAACAGTTCATTAGCAGCTCACCTTCTGTCTAATCTCAACACTAGTGATGGGCAAATCTGACCAGTTTTCATTCGCTGAAAATTTGTGAAACAGTGAAAATTTGCCTACATGCATTGAAGTCTATGGGCGACAATTTTTTTTTTTGGCGCGCGACAAATTGTGCAACTCATTTTTGACGCACAACACATTTTTTCACCCATTAGAATCTATGGGCATAATTTTTGCGGCAAAACTTGGAGAACATTTTTACTCATCCTACTCAACAGAGGTGACCGGCCAGAAAAATAGAAAATTTGAGCTGCCCATGCATGGTAAGAACTGCTCAACTGCTGACCTCCCACATTTGGTGATACTTATAAGATATGGCCACAAACATAACCAAATCAAGATGACTAAATTTATTTGCTCCCATGTCCACTTATCTGATAATAATGTGTGCCTATGGAGACCTGTGAGAGGGCTGCGTCAGGAAGAAATTTGTGGAGGGGCAGAGTCAGCATCTTTTATTAGCCATAGAGGATATGGCCAGCTTTAGGTCATTGGTTGTTGAGGAAATTAACTGGATCATGCCTGGACTACCTTATGGTTCTATTCATCCTTACTATACATTATTAAATATTTATAGCAAAATTGCAATATGCAACTAATAGCCAAGCAGTGCGATTGGTTAAAGATTAAAACTCCAAACAAAAAGTAGAGCATGTCGGCATGGGTGCATAGTGGGCAGAGTCTAGGTGGAGATTGGGCGGGGGAGTGGACGTGGTCTGGGTGGGAAGTCGACAGAGGTGGGACATGGGCAGGAGGATGGAGGATTGAAGTGCGCTGGGCCCTTCTGAAGATTTTCTTGCAGGGGTGCTAGGCACACTCTAGTTACGCCATTGGTTATGTCTAAATAATGCAACACAATCTTTACTACTGATGATCTCTTTACTTCTTCTAAAATTAGTACTTTCATCATTACTACCACTTATTCTTTTACAACCATGACTTGTACTACTAACTCAGTTTATGACACAGCAAAACTTCTATTTTAGCTACTCTTTCTGTTTACAACAGTGATAAAATACAGAATATTAATAATTGTTTGATGCAGAAAATCCTCCCATACATACAATATTTAGTTTCCTTGATTTCGATCCAATTCTATCATGTAATATGTTTTCACTAAGCCGGAACAGAAAGTCACTGTTCAGGTGGTCATTTGAGTACGAGTATATTTTGCTAAGTTGCATTATGACCATCATCCAGCCTTTGAATCATTTATGCCTTGCTGTGAATAGAGCCACATATAAACAAGTAAAAGTCATCCTTTCTTCCTGATTCCAGGTGGCAAGGTCATCTCTATTTCATGTTAGCTGACCTGCACAGAAACTCTATTTATCTTTAACTGCATTGGCCTTTTAGAAATGTAAACAAGAATAGCTGCATATTCAAAGGTGTCAATATAATGTCATCTATATGCATACAAACATATACATTCTTACAAATATACACAAATTCATAAATGCTAAGAAAATAGCACTGATAATAATTTATAAGGAATAGAAAAATGTATGTATATTGATATATAGTATGTACACACACCCACACATTGGCGCTAGTATTAGCGTGAACCTTTGTAAAAAGAGTTAAAATGAAAACTATACCCCCAAAATGAATACTTGAGCAACAGGTAGTTTATATCATATTAAGTGACATATTAAAGAATCTTACTAAACTGGAATATATATTTAAGTAAATATTGTCCTTTTACATCTCTTTCCTTGAGCCACCATTTTCGTGATGGTCTGTGTGCTGCCTCAGAGATCACCTGACCAGAAATACTACAACTCAAACTCTAACAGGAAGAAGTGTGGGGCAAAAGACAGCACTCTTGTGACCTAACAAGTATGTGTGCCCTTGGTTAGTTTGTGTGCACTGTGCATTGAATGATCTCATGGGGCAGCTTTTATTTCTTAAAGTGGCAATTTTCTATTTAGGATTACCCAATGGCATACTACTAAAAAAGCATATTATTATGAAAATGGTTTATTTACATAAAGCAGGATTTGACATGTGAGTTGTTTTATGCAATTTGTTTTTATAGAGACCTACATAGTTAGCGGGTATCGTTTTCCTTTAAGGCAGGGCCGGAACTAGAGATAGGCAGAAGAGCCATCTGCCTAGGGCGCAATGGAAAGGGTGCGCTGGGCAGGTGCATGTCTTCTGCCTACCCCTAGTCCATGTTCACTGCTCTCCATCGCTCTCCCCTATCTCCCTTCCCTCCAAAACTCTCCCCTATCTGCCTCCTTCCCCTCCGACAGTCTCGTCTGTCTACCTCCCTTCCCTCCGACATTCTCCCCTCCGATGCTTCGCCTCCCTCCAACGCTCTCCCCTATCTGTCTCCCTCCCTTCCAACGCTCTCCCCTATCTGACTCCCTCCCCTCCAACTTTCTCCCCTCTGACGCTTCCCCTCCGATGCTCTCCCCTGTCTACCTCCCTCCCCTCTGATGCTCTACCCTCCCCTCTGACGCTTCCCCACCAACACTCTCCCCTATCTGCCTCTCTCCCCTCCGACACTCTCCCCTCTGATGCTGCCCCTCCCCCTTCTGGTGCTCACCCCCTGCCTCCTTCCCCTCTGGAGCATGCTTGCTCATACTGTGATCGGGGGGGGGCTGTGCTTGACTTAGCCCAGCGCTGCTTTAAGGACACATGATTTTGTTTCGAAATGAGCCCTATGGGATAATGTAATAAAAGGTGCAAAGTTTGCGGCTGGCCTAGTAACCCATAGCAACCTTTCATGGGTGCATTCTATTAATCAATCAATATGACTGATTGGTAAAGGTTATTAGACCTAATGCTAATTATTGTATCACCCTGCTTTTCTGTATGTATAATGCCATATAAAGCTAGAAGAAGAGACGTGTTAACCATAGATCGAACCCGGAAAATATAGCCTCCCTAGGTGATACCTTTCATTTGCTTATTTATTGTTCCAGTAAGGAAATTCAGCAGTTGTCCACAGCAGCTCTCCATCTTGGATCTTTTTAGTGCATTGTGTCAGTGGCACTGCACATGGACATAAATAAAAACTATAGTTTCAATATAGATTAAGTGCTTAATGCCAAGGAGACAAAAAGAATGTAGGTCCCTGCCCTGTACAGCTTACAGTCTAAATGGACAGGTTACTTTTTTGGCCCCTTTAATAGCTTTAAAAAGTGTTGAATGATTTATAAAAATTATGTGGAATCTAAATGTGAAAATAAAGTTAATTTAACATTTTCTTTATCTGTGCTTAAACATCCATGTGGGCTTATTTTAGATTTGTCTGCTCTTTTTATCTACTCAGAGGGTCAGATTCTGAGACAGATGCCATTTTAAACACCTTTAGAAATATTGCTGCTTCAGATGTAAAAAGAACGCGCTTGGCCTTTGAAAATCCATGCACTCGGTAAAACAAACAAATACAAAACACTATAAATGGAACTCCAATGTTTTGGAGCTCTATGTTTGAACACTTTATGACAATGAGGCATTATATTCCAATAAACTCTGGGCATCTGCCTGTTGGCAGCTAGAAAGGCAATATAGAGCTTTTTTAGATAGAATCAGAATGGGACACGGCTGCCTAAGGTGGCAAACTTTTTGCCAAACTCCCTTCCTGGGTTTTTGAAGGAGAACAGAAATGGTTTTACCCAAGGCATTCTTGGTTCACCATGTCATTGCTCCACCATGCCATAATACCTCGTATTATGCAATGATCCTGTGCTTTGCCAAGGTGAAAAAGAGGTGCAATAGATTCCATTTAGTGAAGTAATTATACAGTAATAAAATATACAGTCTCCGAGTCTCCCCTAATACCACCTCAATTGTTTTCCAGGATTACCTGGCTACCAGAATGTAAGCAACCTGACACCAGAGATCAATCAAACTTGCTGAACTGATGATCAATCAAATTTGGTGATGCTTCTGAAGAAGTGGAGTTTGCCATGTTACTTGTTATACTGTCTTCACTGCTTGTAACTCGACTCCCCCCCCCATTTATCAATACATTTTTCTGAATATTTGTTGTGAAAAAAAAACAATAAAATAGTGGAAACAATCAAAATGTACAAAGTTTTTTGGATTTGTCACTAAAAACTTGCTATTTTTTGAATTTGATGCCTGAAACCTGGAACATTTTTGGATTTGTTCCCCGAAAACCACAAAATCTTTGGATTATTGAACGAAACACAGTGCAGATCAGGATATCAACATGACATCTGCCTTTGACTTCTACAAGTTCTCAGCAGGTCTGAGTTGGAATACTTTTTATTCTGACTTTTTATTTGAGCAAACAAAACTTATCTTTTTATTTCCTTTTTTCTTTATAGTTCAAACAGTACATTGTTCCTGATTTTAACTAGACTAGCAGAAATCCATGGCAAAACAATCCTATTGGGTTTTTATGTTAGTAGCTTTATTAATGTATTGTGATAAGAATTATGGAATGACCCAGTTACCTGGTAAAACCCAGGTCCCAATCATTCCAGATGACAGATCAAAAGTCCAAGCTACAAATTGAAGGAAAGTTATGTGAATACTTGAATTTTTTTCAAAATGAGCCAGGAAAAGAAGTTCATGGTCTGCACAACAAAATAATAAATACATTTGGAGGAAAAATAAATATATTATATGACAGATATATTGATGGTAGACAAATAGGAGTCCGGGGAATAAAAAATCTGCCACTATTCTGTAACCTTTCCTACTGAGTTGCTGCGAGTACAAGGAGATATCCCTAGACTTGCATTTTCTTATCTGTAGAGACCATGAAAATGCATAGGGATAGCTGGTGCTGCAGTTAGAAATGACATTTTCCATTATCTGGCATCGGCTAGTGCCTTGTGTAAAAATGTCTGTTGCTGTATCAGGTGCAACATACAGGGCACAAGGCAGCCCCTTTCAGGACTTTTGCATGTTTACTCACATAGAGATGATGTTTGCACCAGATAAACTGAGCATTTGCAGGGCCACGATACACTGCTGTGCCAGAAATGATGCAATTTGCAGCCACACTGATGCTTAAAGATCCAATGACACTGAAATCCTCCTATAGAATAAACACATAATTTAAAGGAGAAGGAAAGGTTAAACGTAAGTAAGCCTTATATAAGGTCTATATAAATATACCAGTAAACCCTCAATACTGTAATACTGCTCTGAGTCCTCTGTCAAAAGAAACACCACATTTCTTTCCTTCTATTGTGTACACATGGGCTTCTGTATGAGACTTCCTGTCTTCAGATTAAACCTCCAGGGCTTGGGCTTGAGCATGCTCAGTTTGCTCCTCTCCCCCTCCCTCCTCCTCTCCCTGCTGTAATCAGAGCCCAGATTTATGAGTGAGCAGGGAGAGACTCAGGCAGGCAGTGATGTCACATCAAGATAATATGGCAGCTGCTATCCTAAGCAAACAGAAACAATGTTTACTCAGGTATGGAAAAACATTCTACAGAATAAAAATGGCATTCTTGTTTGCACTTTTGTGGCAAATCTAATGACAATAAACTGCCTTGGTAGGTTTCCTTCTCCTTTAAACAATTTGTAAGTAACCTAAAGCCAAAATAATTTGGGTGGAGGAAAAAGGTTTGAAACACTGTTGTAAGGGAATTATATTGCTACAGCATGGCTTTAGCAAGTTAGTGGCTAGACATATAACAATGGAAAATAATCAAAGTTGAAAATGCAAGTAGAGTCAGTAAAATCTTCATAGAGGATAGGCAAAGCATATAAGCAAATTATTTCACATTCTTGAAATTTAGGTACAGTAAGTGGAAAAAACTTGGTATCCTTAGATGGGTGACCTTGTGCCTGTATATATCATACTTTAATCCACTGAAATTAATTCTGTGATGTGTTCCACTAAGGCCATTTTAATGTTAAAGTTCAATCTGTATGAACCCTTTGAATTCAGATGCATGCACGCATAGAGTAGATGGTACATCTAAGTATATATTTTCCTGACCATTGTCATCTTGAGGGATTTAACTTTTGATGAGTTTGTAAATGTTGTCATCAAAAGTAACAGTTCTGCAGACAGTAAATGTTCTAAAGTGAGTATAAATCAAATTTAGAATATATTTTAACATTATCTTGATACGTATAGCAGTGTTAGTTTTGGTTTTGTAAACCCCTTTGGCTGTTTATTGTGAGTAAAAGAGCTCATAGACATGCTCTGGGTTGTGCTTTGATAGGGGTATAATCCTCAGATTCAATTATTACATTTGGCTTCTATTTTCCTGAATTTCTTATCACTCTAGTTACAGAAAAATGCTTTGAGTTAGAGGAAACAAATAGCTTTTGAGGTGGAGGTCTTGACTGTTACTGAACACTTCTAAAACTTTATCTCTTTGCAAACCGATGCATTGAATTTAAGGTTCAGAAGAACAAATTGCTTTTCTGTGGTCTGGATTTGCTGTTTGATATAATCATAGCAGCTAAAATGCAAATCATGTTGGCAATTTGCAGCATTAATCTGACACTGCAAATAATTGATTGATTCATTTATTTTTGCGGCTTGATAAGGTTAAATCACGATGGCCCAGAAATAAATCAATTAGGAGTATTGAAAAAAGTTGCAGCTCCTGAATTTAATACTGTTTAAAGGATACATAGAATATAGTAAGGTTTCATCTATGATACCTAGCACTCAAGTTGTCTCTACAGAAGTTCAAAAAGTGCTCTCAAAATGTGTGGTCTCCTCCATATAGATGCCCCCAACATTTATTTGCCTATTAGGGTCCTAATTTAGAGGTCCAACTGGTTGTACAACTGTATAGCTACCAGGGCTTAAGGATGTCCCAAACAACATCAAACCATCCCCAAAATTATATAACACAGAAAAACTTTAACTAATTTCTGATGTCCCCATCAGGAGAAACTTAAGGGTTTTCTTCATTCCCTGGCCAGCGACTATATGCAGACGGAGTGCCTTTTTGGCCACAGCCTGAGAGGTAGTAGCTCAGATCAGATATAGAAAAAAGATGAAACAGCTGTTACGGAACTGGTTGCCTCCTGGCAGCTCCTTACAAATGGATAATGCATTGGCAGGAGATGCCACAATGCCACCACAGCTGGTCCTGGTGGGGCTAACTGAAGAGATGGACATTGTGAAAATAAGTCACACCCTGGCATTGCAGCCTTTAGGGGACAAATCTGGTGGGTCTGAAGATCTGCCTGCAGTTGCTCAAAGGGTAAGTTGATATGGTCCATGTGTAAACATCTCACCTCTCTGAATACTGGATATGAGACCCTCTTTTGCCTAAGGGAAGTGTAATGGAACTAATGTTTATTTACATAAAATATTGTTAAATTGTATGAGTCGTCCATAAAATGAAGTTGATTACAGGAGCTGTTCAGTGTAAAAATATAACTTGGTAAATAGATAGGCTATGCTAAATAAAAAATGTCTTCAACATACAGTAGTTAGTTAGCCAATAATCTATAAAGGCTGGATTGAATGGATTTTACCCTGAATGCTCGGGGTTATCCAGATAACGGATCGTTCTGCAATTTGAATTGTCATATTTTAAGTCAACTAGAAAATCATGTAATCATTAAATAAACTCAATAGGCTGGTTTTGCTTCCATTAAAGATTAATTACATCTTAGTTTGGATCAAACAGCCATTTCGTAATTTGAAGTTGAGGTTCATTTTTGGGTTCTTCCATTTCTGTGCCTATTACATGCCCAGTACAGAATATTTTCTTGCTTAATTGAATAGGAGGAAACTGGGATGAATTTTTAGCTATTTCCTGTTTCATGCACCCTACCCTATCAATATGCAGTTGTACCTAGGGATGCACCGAATCCACTATTTTGAAATCCTTTGCGAAAGATTTGGCCGAATACTGAACCGAATCCGAATCCTAACTTGCATATACAAATTAGGGTGGGAAAGGGAAAACATTTTTTGCTTCCTTGTTTTGTGACAAAAAGTCACACGATTTCCATCCCTGCCCATAATTTTCATATGTAAATTAGGATTCTGGTTGGCCGAGTAGAAAGATTGGGGCGAATACAAAACCTGCTGAAAAAGGCCGAATACTGAACCGAATCTTGGATTTGGTGCATCCCTAATTGTACCTGATATGCATACTAAACATATTACAAAACTAAGACAAGCTTATTCTTACAAAAAGTAAATTTTAATTTAAAAAAATATTTTCTTGCTAAGGGGCACTGTCTGGAGCTCAGAGACAGTATTCTGTAGCAGGAACAAAATAGGTGATGTTAAAACTGCAAAGCAGTTCTGAAACGTAAAATCGTTCTTTGAAAGGTGAGGGGTCTTTGTATATAAAGCTTTTTTATTGCTAGAGAACTTTCCCACAATGGATCCTAAATTGGCGTAATTTAAAAATATTGTATTTTAGAATTGCAAGTTCTTTATTGTCTCATCAGGGGATGGCAGTATTACTATTGTGCGGGTGTTCAGATGTGAAGTGTGTGACAAGTATCTTCTTACAAGAATTCTATTATTTAAATCTTACATTTACAGACCAGTCCAGAGTTGATTAAATTAGTGTTTCTATAGTTACGGATATTATTTCACTGTGACATCATGCATTTTGCTTTTAGATAGGGAATGCATAGGAGGGAAACAAGTAGCATTTTGGCTGCAGTAGCTTTTCCTAAAGCCGACAATTGAAGTTGAAACTAGTCAGCACAAAAAAGGGGTGGCCAAAAAGACAAAGGGGGGAATTCACAAAAGTGTCAGTAAAAAAGTAACCCAGAAGTGGCGGTCGACAAATTTGTAAAATGTCGTATGAACGGCAAATTCACAAAGGCAGATGTTACCATCTCTGAATGTCTCGTAAGTCTGACAATTTTCTAAAATGTCGTATATCTTTTCATCGTACAAACGACATTTACCAAGACTTTTTAAACGACAATTTGTCTGACATTTTCATTTTGGAGAGCCTAAAGTGTCTGAAAAATTGTCAGTAAAAAAAATGAGTTTACGAGTAATTCATAAAAATGTCGGGAAAAGTGGCGCCGAAAAAACCACACCCACTTTTAACGACACTAATTCAAAAGTGTCGTACATGTCGGAAAATTGGCGGAAAAATGCTCTGTGAATTTGTCGGCTGTTGCTACAACACTTTCTACGACATTTTAAAGACATTTTTTCGTTCCCGACACTTTTGTGAATTCCCCCCAAAGAAGGACTGGTGGACAAAGAAAAGAAAGGTCTTGTCCTCTTCAGAATAAATTATTTCTCTATATGCGTGACCTAAATTACAGAGCTTTATGTGCAAATAAAGGAATGTGTGCAGCATTTGCTGTTAGAAGTATAACAATTTGACAATACAAGTCACATTATACTGTCATGCCTTACAAACTGACTGGTTCTGGGAAGTTTACTTTAAACTAATAGTTAGAGAACAGCATGAGTATCAGCAACAGCACTTGTGCATGGCTGAAAAAAAAAGAGAATAAAGTCATCAGAATCTAAGGGTTTGTTTTTCTTGATGAATTTGGAAATATTTTTTTTAATATGTTGTTTTTGAAAAATATATTTTTTTCCTTTATAAAAACTTAAATTCAATTTTATTACAATTTTTTTTAGTGTTTACTTTAACTGTTTTTGTGCATCAGGCGTCTGTATGTAACCAGCTTTTAACGTCAGAGTAACCAATAACAGCACAAGATCACTAAACCAAACAAATTATGGACAATCCCACCTTTCCCATTCAAAGTTTTGTCATTACCTTATAACTACAATAAATATGCATTGAAGGCTTCTGCATGTCAAATGAGGTTCATATGGTTCTTCAATCCATATAGTTTTTGTTGTGGCATTTTTGCTATCATCTAGCTTCAAGAAACTGTTTCAAGTATGTGGACTTTTGCTGGACAATTCACATTCATGGAAAAAAAAAAGTTTTTTCTCCGTAGATTTGGCTTGAAGACTTACTTGCGCATTTGCTGAAGTATAAATAACAGATGTGATCCTCCATAGTGTTGTTACACCATTATTGCTGTCATCCTGCCATTGAAAGTCTCCGGTGAAGATGTGTGTTGGGCAGATAGCCCCTGCAACTTATTGTAGGTGATTTTTCCCCAGGCAAAATTCTATCCCTCTAGTTTCTAGATATTCTTAGGGGACCAATATGGCAATGAGTTTAATCTTTGGGTTAAGCAAAATTCTAAAATTCCTAATAGAATTTTTTTCATGTATCTGGGCCCTTGTGTTGCAGTAAAGGGCAGGGGGGGCTCGATTAGTTGTTGGACCTAGGTTGTAGTAACAAGTTGTATTGGTGGTACTGTATATTTGTTTAAAATTGCATTTTTTAGATGTATTTTAAGTTTTTTATTTAGCTGACCAATGAGTGTTACATTTGACTTTCCTACAGCAATTATGATTTATGGCATATACAATATTTGATTCTTTTGGTTTATAACACACAGTAACACTCATATCCAGGGCCGCCATCAGAAATCATGGGGCCCCATACGACAAAAATGTATGGGCTTTCCCACTGCCACAGGCCTCGCCATAGACCCCACCCTCCCCATACCACTGTAAAAAAGCCACACAAACATGTGGTGCTTAAAATCCTTTGGTGGCCAGGGTCCCCTCTACAAGTTAAAAACACATTGGTGTTCAGTGGAACTTACCTCAGATTCTCCTTCTCGTCCTCTGCAATAACAGCATATTCGGTTTCCTTCGGGTCTTTTCACGACTTCGGCTCAATTCATGGCTTTGGGTTTTCGGGACAAAGGGTCTTTGATTTTTAGGAATATGGGTTTTTGGGATTTTCGCAACTTTGGGTTTTCGGGACTTCAGTGATTAGGGATATCAACAATTCTGGTTCAGCTTGTGCACTGTAAAGGTGGTCCAGCTGATTTGGAGAGAGCAGCACAGCTGCCCCCCCCCTTTAGAGACTGGTCCAGTACAACTATACCCCCTTTACCCCCCTGATGGCGGCCTTGCTGTATATGACTTTAGCAGAAATGTGATTGGACATTTTTAAAGCTTTAGTTCCATACCAGAACTTCCATTGTTAAAACCGAAGCCGTTAGGTGACAGTACTGCCGCATGTGACCTCAGTCACTACTTTTATCTAAATTAGATTTGCCAAAATTGCTCCATATTGCTGAAGAACAATACAGAAAAGAAATGACTGGTAGTATGTTATGACAGCTGCAAGAGACTGTTCAGTGTCCAAACTGCTGAGTTCCAAGAAGAATAAAGTGACACACGCTTTTGTACTTATTTTACTAATAAAATGATATCACCCCAGAATAGTTTACTGGGACTGAGTTCAGTTTTGTTCTTACAAAATGTATGGTGCATGTAAGTGCTTTATAGACATTATTCATTGTTCACATGAATAATACGCACCTGCCGCAGTGGAACTTACAGTCTATGGTAATTGTCAAGTACACAAACACATTGGGTCAATTTCCTCAATTAATTGTATGTTTATTTTTATGGTTTGTTTTTGTTGAGTGTTTCCATATTGGGCATCCCTTGCTTACTGGATGGAAATCAGCAATTCTATTTTATGGAAATTTACTTTTTCTGCTCAGTCTGCATTCTGTAATTGCTTTATGTCTAGCCTCCAACAATTTTACAATATCATAGAACACTATTCTTATTAAATGTAAACCTTTTGTTCAGGGGACCCTTTTTTTGGGTGTCATAGTCACATTCACTTTGTGAAATTAAACTTCACATAACAACAGGGCTTAGGGGAGGGGTGGCATTGTCCAGGCTTAACCCATGCAGGGCCCCAATAGGTGCATTTGAGTTAAGTGGGGAGGTGTTAAATTCTGTGGGTGGAGTAGGTGCCAATCTTACTGCTACGATAGGCTTAATTTACCACCATTTCATGGTAGGCTGCAGAAAGTAAGGCTCCCTGCCCGCTCCCTAGTTTGGGGGGTGTTTTTTTATTATAGTTTTTTATTTTCGTTGTCACTTATGTGGCCAAAGAGTGCTGGGGTACACTCATTCTTAGTTAGTTATTGGGAGGGGCTAGGGTGGCAGAATTTTAGGGGTGACATGCTGCCCAACCACCGCTGCATTGGTTCGAAAAGCACTGGGGATGCACAGGCGATACAATGATTTGTAAAATTTCCCATGTGCCAATCACCAATACTCTGGACCCAATTATGAAAATTTGCATATGTGCAGGAATGAAGGGGAGGGGAAGGGGGCAACGAATGGCAGCAGGCCTAGGGACGCTCACGGGGTAAATCCGGCTCTGACGGTGGATGATGCCTAGTTCATGAAAATACCTATTAACACTTGCATTCCTTTTAGTGCAGACATGTTATGACATTTTTCATGCATGCCCTATTTTTCCCACCCTCACCTGGTCAACCACTGTAACAGCCTCACAATAATTTAAACTTCAGTTAATGTTACTCCTAACATTGAAGTGTCAAAGCAAGGGACAAAGGATAATAGGATTCAATGTTGATCAATGCAAGGTTATGCACTTTGGCAGAAATAATATTAATGCCATTTATGCACTTAAATGCAAAGTTTTGGGGGTTTCCTTAATTGAGAAATATTTGGGGATATTTGTGGATAAAAAGCTGGGTCATTCTAGGCAGATTCAGTCAGTTGCTACTACTGCAAATAAAGTATTGTATTATATATAAAAAATATACATTAACTCAAGGGAAACGGACAGAATGTTACCGCTTTATGGGCCTCACCTTTAGTATGCAGTGTGGTTTTGGGCTCCAGTCCTTAAGAAGGCTATTAATGAACTGGAGGAAGTGCAGGGATGTGCAACTCGAGTGCTAAAAGGAATGAAATGATGAAAAATGTATTACAATATGAGAAAAGACTGTCATGACTACACTTTATTAATTAATTAGATGATGTTAAAGACAAACAGCGGTCTTACTAGTGATGAGTAAAACTTTTCTCTAGGTATACTTTTACAGTGAAATTCCACATTTCGGCATTTGCAATTTTTTTCTCAAAATCATCACAAAATCTCTCTTTGAAAGAAAAACATGGCGACAAAATGCCTATAGACCCCAGAATATTTTGCACCAAAAAGTTGCTTTCAAAAAATGCATATAGACTCCAATGTATTCTGCACAAAAGTAAGAGAAAAAAAAATGTAGCTGCAGAAAAAGTCACTGTGAAAAGACGCTCACAGACTCAAATTTTTTAATTCTTTTTTTTACTCAAGTGCGTTTTGCAGATTTTCCCTGATCTTTGTAAAGATCAAAGAATGAGCGGCCCACCTTTTAGACATGAGGAACAGAACTTTCATGTAAATCAGTGTAGATGGTTCCTCACAGTGAGGACAGTGAGGTTGTGGAATACACTGCCAGGTAATGTTGTGATGGCTGATTCTATTAATGCTTCTAAGAAGGGATGGATGATTTCTTGGACAAGCATTATATCTAATGATTGGCAAATTTTTTCACCTGCCATGGATTTGTGGCAAAATTCTGGATTTCGCCATCTGCGTTTTTATTTTTTTTCGCTAAACTGCAACAAAAAGTCACAAAGAAAAAATGCCCATTGACTTTAAATGCATTTGGAGCAAGACAAATTGCCATTCAAGTAAAAAATTGTTGGCATAAAAAACATTTTTGACACCAATTGTCTTCAATGTGTTTTGCAATTTTTTTTCGCAGTTTCTCAAATTTTGCCACAGTTTCACAATTTTTCTCTGCTCTACTGGATAGATTTGCTCATCACTAATTATATCTACAGCTAAGGTATTTCCGATCTACAGTTAGTTTAGTATAACTGGTATATACAGTTTATATAAGTGAAATAAGTGAATAGCTACAGTAGGTCTGTTTATGTATGGCATACATGTGCTCTGGGGTTCATTTAAAAAGGCTGAACTTGAGGGTTTTTTTTCAACCCTAATTAAATATGCAACAATACTAATATTTTTTCTAGAACAGAAGAAATGCTATCTCTTTCTTGGTTGGTATTGGATATTCCAGTGTTTATCCCATAGGTGTTCTATTGGGCTGAGAACAGTGCTTTGTGCAGTCAAATGCTTCCACTTGCATCTCAGCAAACCCATTCTGTATGGACATTGCTTTGTGCATATGGGCATTTAACGCTGAAATGTGAAAGGGATTTAAGAACTGCTGTGATATAATATAAATAATGAATTTGTTAAGCTGCAACATTGAAGTTTGATTTCAATAAAGAAACAATCCCAGACCATAATTCCCTTTTCACCAAATTTAAAATTGGCATTATGCATACAGACAGGTAGCATTCTCCTGGTATCTGCCAAACCCAGACCCATCTATCACACTTCCAGATGGCGAAGAATGATTCATGACTTTAGAGACCACATTTCCTCTAACACAGGGCCCAATAGTGGCGACCTTTACATTACTTGAGCCGATACTTGGCATTGCACAGGGTGATTTAAGGCTTCTGTGCAGCTGTTTGCCCCTAAAAAAAAGCATGCTTCAAATAGTTCTTGTAGTGATGTTGCTTTAAGAGTCTATTTGGAACTCGGTAATAAGCATTCCAACTGTGGACATCTGATGGTGAATAAGTGCTAAGAAGTTGTCAAAGCTCTACTGGCTACTGGAAGAAATTAACTGAGTACCAAATACATGTGTATTTTGCTTTCACTGATACATGCAAATCTGTTCATTGAGGATGTAATAGGGTAAAATGTTAATGGTTTATTATAAATATGTTTAGGTTGGCAAATAGGGGGAGCTAGAGGATAACAGTTGTGAGGGAAAGTTCCCCATGGGTGGAGAACAAGAACTTATAAAATGGAAGTGAGATCAGAGATGCATCATGGGAAGACAGAGGAGCAGCAGGTTCTGCAGCAGTAGAATCATCTCCTGGAAGAGTACTGAGCCTAGGTAGCTTGAGGCCTAGTGGTTTAAAAGTACACTCTAGGAAGTGTAAGATATGTAGGTAACTAGCATGGGCAATTAAGGCCCCAACTAAGAGTTAGTGGGCATAGCGTTTCCTTTCCAGTGGGAAACCCGCCAGCCAGGCCTTAAGAGGAGAGTGAGTCCCCCTTGTCAGTGTGCAGTTACAGGAAGAGTTACATGTGTAAAGCCGGGAGATTGGGCCCTGTGAATGTGCTGCTGTTCTGTTGAAGGCGATGACAAATAATGAGGACTAATTATGGGCGAATTTGTTCACCAGGCACAAATTTGCAGTGAATTTGCAAGTTCGATGGCGTTGACAAAAATATGACACCAATTGAGACGGCGACGATGATAAATGGATGCCCATCTACTTTTATGGCCGCCGGCGTCAACTTTGACACATATTGATGCCAGTGAATTGTCCCCAGTGTCAAAATCACAGTTTTTGCAAATTTATCACCACTTTCGCAAATTTTGTGTAATTTGTGGTGAAGCGAAACGGGACAAATTCACCCATCACTAATGAGGACGTGTTTGACTTTACCCCACACTAAAGGTCATGGTACATTGAGGGTTAATACGGGTACAGCATAGGAGATAGTTGCCCCATTTACAAGTATATATAGTCATGCAGTAGGGCCTCATCCCTCTGAGCAGACATGGTAAAACACTAGCCAGACATTACTGCAAATTATCAGAAAGACAATTATGTAACATTTATATCTGTACTGTATTAAATATAGTTATATAGGAGCCTATATATCACTGTCAGGGTATCAGTATGCTATCATCCGAAACAATTCTGTTAGTGGAAGATTATTGTAGATACATTTTCCTTACGCCTCAGCTGCAATTCCCAGTGCTCAGCATGAGTGAAGTGTGTACACACAAGTCATCCCTTGCTGTGCTTTCCCTGAGCTCAGCCCTTTTATATTTCGTTATATTCTCATACATCCCATTCTCATACTGAGGTTGAATCAGTGACTTTTACAAGGTGAACATGTCTTCATATGAAGAGTTTCATTTGAGCTTGTCTGTTACGTCTTACTTTTGACAGCAATAACCTTTTTCTGGTTGGGGTCACACATTCTACCCAACAAGCAAACTCCCTCCCCATGCTGTTATCACTGCTGGCCAAAGTCATTTCCCCCCTCGTAATTAGTTTCAAGGATGATTAGAGAACATGTATGAAGGTTGATCAGTAAACATCTCTCGCTATGAATATTGCATTTAAATAGATTGGTGTGCCTGGAATAATCCAAAGAGTGTAAAAATACTGATTTACCAGCAAATTTGTAAATTTGCTTTATACAAGTATATCGACTGCTCCAAATAGTTAACCTCAGAAAATGAGAGCATACTGTATCATTTATTACAACTTCCTTCTCTATGTTATTTGTAGAGAATTGGAGTTCATTGTTTACATCATAGCAGTTCCTGCAGGTTGAGGTGCCCACATCTTGGATGGTTTGGTTGCAGTTAGGAGGGCTGTTCAGACCTTCTTGACATGGGTGTCTGCAGAAGGGGGCAAGAGGGGGCAGTTGCTCCACCCTGACTACTCCAGCTAGTTCCAAGAAGTTGTTTGTAAATTTAATTTGCAACAGCACAAAACATTTTTTCCCACCACATCTCCCGCATTGTCATGAATAGGTTCATCTTCAGTGAGATGCTACTCCATGTGATATTAGCTTATTTCCCCCTTCTGGAAAAAATTTCCCGGACACCCATGCTTCTCGAGGCATCCATTCCACTTTATTATTTACTCATGGCATTTTTAAGACCACCGTTTGACATGAGACCTACAATCCATAAACTGAATATTTATTTAGAGAGCATATTGTTGGGTGACAGAGCAGTTTTTTATATTAAACCAATACCTTTTGATGTTATCAGCTTGTTTGCTTAAAGCATTACAATATTAATTCAGGCATGCTAATATTTCTATGTGTTCATGAAGAAGAGTCGTTATGTACTCACTAATTAATAGATGTTTAAAAAATGGCTCATTTCACCAACGTTAAAATGCCATATACATTCTTTTTTAATTTCTTTTTGAATTCTGCCTGTATACTGGCTTTAACCATTGTTGCGTTTGATCCGAGTTCCCACTGTTACTGAATATTCTTTCCAACGCAAGCGATGTAAATTCACTCAAAATAATGAGGTCCCAGATCAACTCAGCAATTAGACATTTTTCACTGCTGAGTGTGGGAGATGAGTAGTAACTGATTTGCTGATTTTCCTGCAGCTTAGCAGTTTTTAAATGACACTCTGGATTTATTTATTGTCAGTCAAATGTTAAAGAAGCACATCAACAATTATTGTAAATAACTTTTTGGAACAAAGGCATTTTTGAAAATTAACTAGAATGGCTGTTGCAAAACGACCTGTTTTAATTGGTGAAATCACAAGCACACTGGCTATAGATGGGTCATGGGTTATTGAAGTCCTTCACTAGGATCATCTAGGAAATTTTTCCCTCTCAATGTGAAAATTACCATACTTACCCTGCTATTATTTATAGGCAGTAGTGATGCGTTCATGATGTGAAAAATGTGCGAAACTACTAAAAATTTGCACATTAAAATTAAGAGGCTACAACGTTTTTTTATGAGCAACAGATTTTCTCATTCCAAATGTCAAAAGTCAATGTGCATTTTTTTGTGGGGAATTTTTTTTGTGGCAACTTTTTTGTCTTGGTGTCTTTTTTGTCCAAATGCATTCAAGTCAATGGTTATTTTTTTTTCTTATGGTAACTTGTTTTGTCTCTGTGACGTTTTCGTCCCGGGGAATTTTTTGCAGCAAATCAATCCATAATTTGTTACTGTAGATTGATAAAGGAGAAAGAATATCTAAAGCCATATATACAGTATGCCTGAATTTTGAGTGATATTAGGCATTTTTTGCTGTTGGATTTTTGGTACACATGAACCATCATAATTCATAGAATTTTGAACTCAATGATTGCATTTGTTGATCTCCATATTAAATAATAAAGCTAGTATCTCAATATTAACATTGCTCCTAACTACAAAACTATTCATGTGAAAAGGAGAAGGCAAAAAATAATTATATATAATTGAACAATTATATAGTTAAGACAGGGGTGCCCATACTTTAGAAAGTCTGGGTCTACTAAGCAATGTTGTCCCATTATGATCTACATCCATAATATCACTGTTAGCATTCTGTTCCATGGAAAATATTACTTAAATTTTATATTGATTTATAAGAGAATTTATATTACTATATTTAAAAAAAAAAAACAACTTTCTTGTGTAGCTTTAACAGAATAAATATCTGAATGAAAACAATAAAACAGAAGGGTGATTTAGACAAGCTTTTGGTTAACAGTGTCTTGAGATCTACTGATCACCAGCTAAAGGTCTACTGGCTGGTCTACCTTTTGGGCACCCCTGAGTTAAGGGCAGACAAAGAAAGGAAATTGCCACAAAAATGAGCAAAGATAAAGGAGGTGAATACTTATGAACATTATACAGACCAAACTGGGAGAATATTTGGCACAGGTGTCCCAAAGAGCCAAAAAGCCCTCAAATACAAAAAAAATGGAAAATAACACTGCTGAATTCTTCATGTGCATTTTTAGTGGCAGTTGTAGTCAGAAGAAGTTGGCGACAGAAAGATCTAAGAGCTAATAGGCAGTACATTGCTGGTTACTTTATTTATCAGACCATTAAACCAAGATATTAGCACCAATTAAATATTTGTCAGCCTCCCAAATTGACAGGATAGACTGAGAATCCCATAGCCATTCTGCGAATGGTTACACAGACAGGTATAGGCTTTCTTATCTTAAAGGAAAACTATACCCCCAAAATGAACACTTAAGCAACAGATAGTTCATATCATATTAAGTGGCATATTAAAGAATCTCACCAAACTGGAATATATATTTACGTAAATATTGCCCTTTTACATCTCTTGCCTTGAGCCACCATTTTGTGATGGTCTCTGTGCTTCCTCAGAGATCACCTGACCAGAAATACTTCAACTCTAACTGTAACAGGAAGAAGTGTTGAAGCAAAAGACACAACTCTGTCTGTTAATTGGCTCATGTGACCTAACATGTATGGTTTGTTGGTATGTTTGTGAGTACAGTGAATCCTACGATCCCAGGGGGCGGCACTTATTTTTTAAAATGGCAATTTTCTATTTATGATTACCAATGGCACATACTACTAGAAAAGTATATTATTATGAAAATGGTTTATTTACATGAAGCAGGATTTTACATATGAGCTGTTTTATGCAATATCTTTTCATAGACACCTACATTGTTTGGGGGGTATAGTTTTCCTTTAATATTCACAGCCTATAGAACAAACCCATGTCATTAGGCCATCAACAACTTGTAAAATTTAAAATATATAATTCACTTTTAGGCAGGAGCTACGGGTGGAGCAGCAACTGACTCCCAATGTTCACCCTGTCATATATCAGCATTTATAACAGAAAAATTTTTATGATAATGCTCTATATTAACAAAGTGACATGGTGGGGCATGGTGATCCATGTGAAATCTTATTTTCTCCATCTCTGTGCAATGGATGGAGAGTGGTGATTATAAGTAGACTGAGAGCCAAGAAAGTCTGGGATGAAATGCATTGGGAGAACCCAAGAGCATGAGTGTCAAGGGTTTAGGTCTTGAATTATTGGCCATGGCAGTAACTAAGGATAGGTATGCATATCTTATCAAATCTTATACAGTTTCAGAGCAGGAAATATTGAAATAAGGGAAACAAACATAGATCCTGGTATTTCTTGAGTCTATTCATCTGATTAGGTGAAGAGGAAGAGAGGTGAAATTGGAATCTGAGAGCTGGAGAGCCATGCAGAATAAACAGAGAAAGAAAACATGTAAATATAATACTAGACCAACCTGGTAATATTTCAAGCTCTACATCAAGATAGGCCTTCACAAAAATTCCGATTAGCAACAATAGCAATGAAGGGTCTCATTGCCACTGTCGGGACCCATTGTACCACCAGGACCATTAATATAAAATGAACACTTTAGAACTTCATGAACATTCTAGGACTTAATTTTTTGTCTACTGAGACATCTCAGAATCAAAGCATTTTCCTGCATTTAAGCTCTGTCTGATGTGTGTGCTCATACAGTGACATTTGTGCCTGTAAAATCAACTAGAAAAAAAAACTGATTTGCCGTGAGCAAATTACAAGCACGTTTTCCTAGCGTTATCTGCTACCTAACTTTGCCCTTACCTTTGAAATGCTGATTTCTCTGGCAGTTCTTATAGCAAAGACCAAATCAAATAGCTGCCTTAAAAAGCTCATTAACCTACTGCTTACATTGTATGTCTGCTTTGTAATTACTGCACTGGGTGATGCTCCTAAAACCTGCTTAAATTGTTTCTAGCTTGTATTTTTAATACTTAAGAAATCTCCAGTGTCATGTACAAAATACGGTAAAAAAATAAATAAAAATAGTGATGCCTTGGGAAAAAATACCATTAGTGAATTGCATTCAAAGCAAAAACCAGGAGAAATTACAGAGGGCTCATTTTAAAAAAGTAGTTGCAGTAGTTGGCACAAAAAATAAGTGCAGAGTTGCTTCCATGTTATCATCATACACAAAACACCTGCACCTACACGTGCCCCTCCATATGAGGGCCCTGTACTAATAGCCTCTTTGTACACACCAAGTAAGGCTACCAGATATTGTGCCTAACATCTAGGGACACAACACAAAATGTTTAGTCCATGTCCACTTTTTTGTTCATACACCAATTTTTAGATTTCCTAAGCAGCAGCCCTCCAGCTTTAGCTAACTGCAGCTCCCCCAGTGATTGGCTATCTGGGATGATGGGGGATGTAGTTGAGCCTGGGGGCCACACCACTCCGTAAATGACTGGTTGGTACTTTGAGCAGTCAAACACCTGTTTTGCGAATTTTCGAAATGGGTCAGACTTGCCAAATGCATTGAAGTCAATGGACGACAACATTTTTTGATGCATGACAAGTTTTTTCACCCATGGAGTCTATAGGCAAAACCTGGCGAAAAAAGTTCTCATCACTACCTACCACTATCCTGGTCCTGCTCATTGAACCCTAACTGGCAGGGTATCTGCTGGGAAGCTACTCTCACTTTCATACCTCTCCACTGTCCTCATCCAGGACAGTGCCGATTTTGATAGCTCAGCCCAAAGTCATGGTTTGTTAGTGAAATGTCCTGAGTTTCTCTTTGATTTCCTGCACTGAACAGCCAGAGAATGATACAAAGTTTCTGAAATGTAATTAAATAATGGGCACGTGGCAGAGAGCCCAGAACACTCAGCAGATGCTATTTGAGCACTATATACTATACACTATACTGAGCACTATTTAAGATTAGCAAAGATACAATTTTAACTATTTAAGATAAGCAAGTCTCTTGGGAGTTCTGAGACTCACAGTTTAAAGGTCAATTTTAATGGGCAAAACTGTAATAACATATAGAATATTACTCTAAAAACCCCAGAAATGTGTTTGAATGTCCCATAACCTGCCAATTTTTTTAAAAATGGACATGGTATTTGGGGGTGTGACCATAAAATGGGCATGGTCAAAATGAAATTTCCCTGATCTATGCGCTGCAGATCTTTTTATCCCTCTTCCCATTTTGTTGGATGGCATGCACTCTCTTTGGTTGAGTTCTTAGCTGTTTATGCTTGCTGACCTGATATCACACTACTAAGGGGTCCGTTTACTAAAGTGCTTCAAATCTGACTTTAAGTTTCCGCATGTTATCGCTGAGAATATTTTTCCACCAGAATATTCGCAGCGACTAAGTTTACTAAACAGTGATGTGCTCAGAAGTCATTGCGATCACTTGCGGTAACTACGTTAATGAACCAGCTTACGTTAGCGGTAATTTTAGCGAGTTGTGAATTTACGTTTTTGCGAATATTTATGCTTTAAAATAGTCTTGTTTTATGGCGGTTATTATGGCAATTGTTACTGTGACATTTATGGCCAGAAATGCATCTTCAAAACTTATAAACTTTATTGACTGATGTTTATACTATCGAACAACATACAACAACCAGAGTAACACCAATCAAACATGTCTGCATCATATAAACCCTTCTGTCAATAGAATCATATGAACAAGAAATGATACCAGTCAATCTCTTTGCTTCATAGAAATGCACAGTTTAATGTAGCCAATCACAATGAGGAATCCTTGGACTGTGATGCCGCTGCCAATAATACGCCTCTGAGCTGAAATTGCTGCAGATAGAAGCAGAAGCCAAAACATCCTGTCAGCAATAGCTACAGATCTGTCTCTCCTGTCAGCAAAGAATGATGGGTAAAAAAAACTGCATTATGGGATATTTCCTGCCCCTTGAGAATTTTCTGGTGAAAAAATACTTTTACGCCACTACATAGGTGGCGGTAAAATTTTGCGAATATTTTTCGTAATTTTTGTCTTTTGCACATTTCGCTGTTTAGTAAACCAGTTATTAATGTGTACGTAGCATATTTTCAGCAAATGCGATAACTGGCGAAAACGTATTCTTGCGCAAGAAAATTCGCAAATTTATATTTACCGCAGGTTAGTAAACTGGCGAAAACATATTCTGCGACAAATTTGTCTATATTTTGTACGAATAGTTTTTAACGCGCTTTAGTAAACGGACCCCTAAGTATGGTATAACACAGCTAATCCTATACTGGCTAAAACTCCCATTTCCTTGCTCATTGTTTGCTGAGTGTAGGTCTTGTTTTACAGGTGCTTCTCCAGTAGATGTCCCTCCCATGATGCACACCTGGCTATGTATACTGCCTCCTTTTTACAAGTCTAGCCCACATCTAGTGGGCAAAAGTAGCAATAACCCCATTACCCCAACATTTTTGAAACCCCTCTGTCCCTAGACATAAAAAAATCAGACAAGAACAATACATTTGTTTAGTTATGTTGGTGGAATTATGTTGCTCATTGTCTAATTATTGACAACATGTGGTAGGGAATGGCATTGCAGTTTTTTTTAGATCTTTTTGGATAACATGTATAAAGATATTCAATACCATTACTTAGATCTAGTTGGGTCAAGTACAAGGTACTGTATTATTATTTATTTTTAAAAAATAGAATTATTTTGATTAAAATTAAATCAGTGGCCTTTACTTGGCTCTTTCTGAAAATGGTTTTCTGGATAAGGGAGTCCTTAAAACTCAGCTGTCTATTAAAAAAGTTAAAGATTTGCACAGTAGCTTTTGTCCCCATTTTTATGTTCTTCCTTTAGCATAGTGTATTTTCATTATGTCTCCTTTAGAACTTTTCGGAGAAAAAACAAAAAACTAATCATAACCACATTTCTGCCAAACGGATTCAAGGCTGGAGTACAAGAAACCCATAAACTGCTGTCTTATAATAAGAAAGAAAGAACACCCCAAGGCTTTATTATTTATATCTAATGCATGGTTTTAAATAGTGGCCTGAAGATACATCCACTCAAATTTTATAGCTTGCTTTGTGTAAAGTTAAAAGCAGCTACAAGAAAAAAATAAATAAACATTTATACGGACTATCAACCTCACATATATTTTGTTTTCAGTAGTAACTACATAAACATTTTTATTCTTTTCTGGGGTTTTTTTAACTCTTCTTTTTTTATAGTTTTCTTCTTTGTTTTATAAGTCATGTATTTGTAAAACTTTATGTAAAACGCACACAGCATATAAATGTCTATTACCCTGGAATGTGGCACATTGAAAGCAGAGAGCCACAAACTACTGATGTAAGGGTATTACATAGAACACTAAAGACTTAGGGGCATGTTTACTAACATTGGAGATAAATATCTGGAGAGATTTCTGGAGATGTTGCCCATAGCAACCAATCAGATCTTTGCTTTTGTTTTCTAACTTGGCTGTGGCTGTTTAAATCTAATTGCTGATTGGTTGCCATTGGCAACATCTCCAGAAATCTCTCCAGATATTTATCTCCAATGTAAACATGCCCCTTAAACTCTTTTCTGCCTAATAGTGAGTATGGACATTAAGTGGCAAATTTGTATTTGAAAAAAATGGCCAGAAATTGTGGATTCAGATATTTTTAGGGATGGGCAAATTTTTTTGCCTTGTTTCGCCGCAAAAGTTATGCCCACAGACTTGTATGGCGTTGTGTGTCAAAAAAAAAAAGACGCGCATCAACATTTTTTTTAATTTTTGGCGAAACTAAATGGGTCAAATTCGCCCATCCCTAGTTATTTTCTGATTGCTTTTTATCACCCATAACTATTTAAAATATGTCAAAAAAAAAAACTAAAAAAAAAGTTGCCAACTATAACCTGGCAAACTTTTATAGAAGCCTATAGGAGTTATGTTGTCTGGGTTGGGCTTTTCCCGACCCACAGTCGCCCTCCCACTATCTGCGTCCACCCGAGCCCGACTTCTGGGTTTGTTTTGTAGACCAACCTGCCCGCCCCACCTATGATGTCACAAAAGGAGCGGGATGAGAAGTGTGCCTCTATAAAAGCTCAACCCGGAAGTCGGAAGCCAGCATCTGGAAGGGAGCACACAAGATCGGCCGGAACCCAAATACATATGCAGATGGGAGAAATTACATGAAAATGTAATGTAACATTATAACCTCTCCCTACAAATGTGTTTGTTCTCACTGCGTATCTTGACAGCGCTATATAAATAAATGATGATGATGATGATATATAGATATCTTTATCATATGACACTGTTGATTCCAATACAGAGCAAAGATCCTCTCTCTCTCTCCTTTCATTGTATTGTATAAAAGTCCCACTGGGAGAATTATTTTAAAAAACTCATGAATTTGGTGACATGGATATGAATGCAAGTCTCAAAGGTGTTAATCGGGAGTGTTCTCTGTTCTCTGAAAAAAAAAAAATTACTTATAACTAGTGAAGAAAAGTAATACAGGTATGGGACCTGTTATCCAGAATGATCGGGACCTGGGGTTTTCCGGATAACGGATCTTTCTGTAATTTGGGTCTTCATGCCTTAAGTCTACTAGAAATTCATGTAAACATTAAATAAACCCAATAGGCTGGTTTTGCTTCCAATAAGGATTACATCTTAGTTTGGATCAAGTACAAACGACTGTTTTATTATTACAGAGAAAAAGGAAATTTTTAAAAATTTGGATTATTTGGATAAAATGAGTCTATGGGAGACAGACATTCCGTAATTCTGAGCTTTCTGGATATCGGGTTTCCGGATAAGGGATCCTATACCTGTACATCTACGTATTAGATGAAAGCAATTTTTACTGGATTTCACTTTTTTAGCCTACATTTAGGGGCCGATTCACTAACTTCGAGTGAAGGATTCGAAGTAAAAAAACTTCGAATTTCGAGTAGTTTTTTGTGCTCCTCGACTATCGAATTGGCGTAAATTCGCCTGAGTAGAATGATTCAAATAGATCGAGCACAAAAATGCTGCGACTATTCGCCCATTCAATTGTCGAAGTACTGTCTCTTTTAAAAATACTTTGACTGCCTACTTCGCCACCTAAAACCTACCGAATTGCTTTAAAAGCCTATGGGAAAGTCCCATAGGCTTGTTTTCCAAGTTTTTGATCGAATAAAAACGCATTCGATCGAATGAAAATCCTTCGAGCGAATATTCGATCGAGCGCCTATTCGCCTGGCGAATATTCGCCAATTCGACTATTCGCCAGCGCGTAAATTCGCCCGAATTGCCTATTGGATTCTATTCCCCAGTCGAATTTCGAGGGATTTAACCCCTCAAAATTCGATCCTTGATACATCTGCCCCTTAGTTCTTGCCTAATTCCTTATTTGCCTTAAACTGGGCATAAAAATTGCATAACAGTAACAACAATTTGCATTTCACAATGCAATAATCAGTAATCAGTAATTAGAAATCAGAATCAAACACAGAGCATTCTTAAAGTCTGCTTAAAGGTGGCATGTTTTTTTTTCCATAATAATGACTTTTGCAGCACAAAGTTTTATTATTTATATTATTATATTATTTATATTATATCGTAACATTTATTTTACTGGTGAATGGGGTTCAAGAAATACTTCCCGGATTGCAAAAGCTACAGTATGTTAAATTTGTGCAAAGGAAAAATTCCTAATGGTCCTGTGGAACATGATACAATGAGGGGGTTATTTATTAAAGTCTGAATGCCAAAAACTCAAAATATTTAATTTTTTTATTTTTTTGTACTACAAAATACAAATTTTTAATGAAAAAACCCTCAAATTTTTGGAGATTTATTATACCCCGAGGATGGAAAAAGTCTAAATCTGAAAATCCAGCATCTCAGATCTACTGAGGTTGTACATAAGTCAAAAGGTGAGGCCCCTATCCTATTTGGCAGTTTCTGTGGTCTGCACTGGAATTAACCCAAAAATCTGACTAATTTGGACTTTTTGGCCAAAAATTCCAAAAATAAAGGGTTTTTGGGATCTGATTAAATTTGATTTTTTTTTAATAATAAATAAGGTCCAATCATGGATTCTAGTTTGGTTGGACTTTTTAATTCCAAAAATTTATATTTTGATAAATAAGACCCCCCGTGTTTGAATCACACAAAATAATTATGCAAATCAGTTTAAACTGTGTATTTCTTATATGTTAGAGTGATCTGACCAAAAAAAGTGCAGTGGTGGAGTGTCTTCTAATGTTTTGTTGTTTGTACTGTGGGTTTACGTGTGGGGCAAGTACAGGTTGACAATAGTGAGTTGAAGTTGAGTGTTAAATCCCTGCCATCTTTGTCACTCCCGACCTTTTCATGCCATTGTCACTACTTACAGGGTGGTGCTTGTTAATATACTTGTTCTGACTGTGCACACTAGGGGGCACATTTATCAAGGGTCGAATATCGAGGGTTAATAAACCCTCGAATTTAAATCCTTCGAATATCGAATTCGAAGGATTTAGTGCAAACCCTTCAATCGACCGAAGTAAAAAATGGTCAATCATACAATAAAATCCTTCAAACCGAACAATTTGAAATATTTTAAGCGATCGATCAAAGGATTTTTCTACGATCAAAAAAAAGTTAGAAAAGTGCTGGGGAAGGACGCTATAGGTAGTGATGGGCGAATTTATTCGCCAGACGCGAATTTGCGGCGAATTTGCGCGATTCACCACCAGCAAATAAATTTGAGAAACGCCCGCGAAAATTCCTGGCAAAAATTCGGCCGGCGCCGTTTTGCGAATTTTTGCCGTTTCACGAATTTCGCAAATTTTTTGGCCCAAAAATTCGCCCATCACTACCTATAGGCTAACATTGTACTTCGGTAGGTTTAAACTGCAGAAATATGTAGTCTAAGTATTTTTTAAAGAGACAGTACTTCGATTATCGAATAGTCGAACGATTTTTAGTTCGAATTGTTGGAATCGAAGTCGAAGGTCGTAGTAGCCTATTCGATGGTCGAAGTACCCAAAAAAATACTTTGAAATTCAAAGTTTTTTCATTCGAATCCTTCACTCGAGCTTAGTAAATGTGCCCCTAGATGTGAAGCAGCAATGCTAAGAAATGACACCCAATCTTTACACCAACTTATTGCTAAATATACTATGCACTTATCCCATTGTACATTATTACATTCTATTAAACTGTTCACCTGGAATACTCCATAATCAAGGGGCATAATTCCATTATATTTAACTACATTCTAATTAATTATTCTTTTGGTATACTGCATAATCAAGGGCATAATATTTAATTCTATTTAATTGTTGCCGTGGAACACTGTTCAATCAAGGGGCAAATAAATTTTGCTCTGAACTCACCCATGTGATACCCAGAATATCAAGGGGCAGAATTTTTTTTTTTGTTATTTAAATTTGAGTCAAGTTTTTTTTAAAAAAAAAATTCCAATTAAATTTTGAGATTTATCATACTCTGGCCCTCTGGAACACTCTGGAATTCAAATTCGGCTAATCACCACCTAAAACCAGCTGAATTTCTGTTTAAGTCAAACAAGAATAAATTTTGTTTGCAACCTTCCTGACATTGCGGAGAAAAAACTTGAATCCATTTTAATCAAATTCGATTCAAATTGAGTTTGTTCAAATTAGATTCAAATTAGAATTTTTGGGTTGGTTAGATTTGTCAGAGTTTAAAAATGTAGATTCCATTAATACATTTCGCTTAGTCGAATTTCGAATTCATGGGAGTATGGGGGAGTTTAAAAAAACTCCCATGAATTCAAAATTTGACTCTTTTGCCCTTGTATTGAGACATTACTAAAGTGCAATTAGTTTGTCGAATCAACAATGATAATGAGATTTTGTTAAAAAAAAAACCCACCCATGCCCATGTTTTAGGAAAAACATGGTGGATTGTCCCAATTTTGGCACCTATTATTTTTGTAATTTGCTAATGAGACTTTATGTCTACTCATCAAAACCTACATAATTTATATGTAAAACAAGTTTTTAAAGGGGACCTGTCATCCAAAAAAAATATTCCCAAATCTTATTTTATCATGTTAGTCAAGCAAAATAAATTTTAATAACACTGTAAAAATGATTTGAATCTTTTTTTCCTCCCATCTGGGAACTCATAATTATAGCATACAGGCATTTTGTGGACACTGTCCATCATCTCAGATTCTTGTTTACGCACCAGAATGGGGGACCTAAGGCATAGAGGAGTGGCAGGCAATATTTGATTGACAGCTGAAAAATGACTTTTATTATACTGCTTTTTATGTCTGGGTGACAGGTCCACTTTAAATTATTCATGAAAAGTGAAATTGTCTTAAATTATTCTTATTGGTATAGTTATAAAAATTTGTATTCTGGAAAAAAAACATAAACCATCACTTTCATCAACATTAGGAAGGAAAAAGGGTGTTTTATTTTGAAAGACAGAACATCCAGTCTATAAGCTTAAGTGCAAGTACTAGCTGGTTTCATACATTGTAAGAAAATTGGTAAGCACTGTGTTCTGTGAGGAGACAAAACAATAGTTTAATATTATACAGTATGAACAGAGACAAGCAATGTGCTCTAGATAAAGGGGAAAGGTCTGGTTATTCAGTATTATGATGTATTTTCATGAGTGATAATAAGAACACTTGAAGCTTGTAAAAAGGAATAGAATAAGAATACATTATTCATTTTTAAGAAACAGATTTTTGTTATGTAGTTATCCTTGGCTGGAAAGTCGAAAAGGCAAACTTCCAATATTAGTGGAAACAAAATATTCTTTGCCTAAGAAGAAGTTTCTGGGTAATTGATCAATATTACTAACACGTCGTATGAAATCACTTTCCAACGTACAGTACAATATTGCCATAAGAATCACTGAACCTAAAGAAGTGCTAAAAACTCTGAACATTTAGGGGCAGATGTATTAAGGGTCGAATATCGAGGGTTAATTAACCCTCGATATTTGACTAGGAATTGAAATCCTTCGACTTCGAATATCGAAGTCGAAGGATTTAGCGCAAATTCTGCGATCGTACGATCGAAGGATTATTCATTCGATCGAACGATTAAATCCTTCGAATCGAACGATTCGAAGGATTTTAATCCAACGATCGAAGGAATATCCTTCGATCAAAAAAACTTAGGTAAGCCTATGGGGACCTTCCCCATAGGCTAACATTGACTTCGGTAGCTTTTAGCTGCCGAACTAGGGGGTCGAAGTTTTTTTTAAAGAGACAGTACTTCGACTATCGAATGGTCGAATAGTCGAACGATTTTTAGTTCGGATACTTTGAGTCGAAGTCATAGTCGTAGTCGTAGTCGAAGGTCGAAGTAGCCCATTCGATGGTCGAAGTAGCCCAAAAAATACTTCGAAATTCGAAGTTTTTTTACTTCGAATCCTTCACTCGAATTAAGTGAATCGGCCCCTAAATAATTAATGGCAGAACAAAGTATTCATTATACACTGTTCCAACAGGATACTTATTAGTAATTAAGCGGTTATTTATGAATGCAAATGCATTGTGCAATTGTGGACACAAATAAAAAAATTTGACCCCCCCCCCAATAATTCATTTGTTACTCCTGCCACAAATGTATGTATGTATGTATGTATATTTTTATTTGTATAGCACGCCTTGAGGACAAAGCACTGTACAGCAAAACAATAAATTAGTAGTAACAAACAAGGGGTCACCACATTAATAAGTAACAATAAGTGCATTATTTATATACAGTATATATACAATTTACATACACATAAAATATAATTACAATGCAGATTAAGTGCTCAGTGTCAAAGAGACAAAAGGATGGAGGATCCTACCCTGTGGGGCTTACAGTCTAAATGGGAGGGTAACTTATGGACACAATTTGGAGGGGTATTATATAGGTTACAGTGGGTGACACTGTCATACAAGTGCCAGTTCTCAGTTCCGGTGTTATCCAGGTGCTCCCAGAGGTAGTCTTTGAGTTTTGTTTTAAAAACATAGAGGGAGGATTCTCTCCTGAGAGATTCAGGAATGGCATTCCAAATATAAGGAGCAGCAAGACAGAAGGGTTTGACATGGGAAACAGCAGTAGTAGCAGGGGAGGGGCTTGTACCCTTTTGGGTGAGAGGAGGAGTATTCTGGCAGCAGTGTTTAATACCGACCTTAGAAGGGAGAGATGGAAGTTAGGGAGGCCAGTTAGTAGAAGGTTACAGTAATCTAGTCAGGATAGGATGAGAGCATGCATAAGCGTCTTGGCTGTGGTAGGTAAAAGGAAGGGACGGATTTTGGCAATATTGTGTAAGAAAAAGTGACAGGTTTTGACAGTGGTGTTAATATGATCAGAGAAGGAGCGAGAGGAGTCAAAGATTACACCCAGACAGCATACTGAGTTGACAGGTTTAATGAGCATTGCCATGATAGTAAAAAGAGGAGTAGGACCAGGCTTAGGTGGAAAGATAATTCAGTTCAGTTTTTGTTAGGTTGAGTTTAAGGTGGCACTGGTTCATCCAATTTGAGAAGGCTAGGAGGCAATTGGAGATTTGAGCCTCTATTTTAGCTGTTAATGAAGGGGTGAATAAATATATTATTGGGTATCATCAGCATACAGATGATAATTAAAGGCAAATGATTGGATAAGATCTCCTAAAGAGAACAGGGAGAACAACAGTGGACCAAGTACTGAGCCTTGTGGCACCCCTACACTATGTGGAACTGGAGATGAGGTTTTGTTAGCATAGGAGACAGTGAATGATTTGTAAGAAAGGTAAGAAAAAAGCCAAGATGCAGCCTGGTTACGGATGCCAAGCGAATACAGAATCTGCATTATGAGAGAGTGATCCACTGTATCAAATGCAGATTATAGGTCAAGGAGGATAAGGATACAGAAGTGACCTTTGGCTTTGGCAACCTGAAGATCATTTGTAACTCTGCACAAAGCAGTCTTAGTCGAGTGACTAGGCCGGAAACCAGATTGCAGAGGGTCCAACAGATCATGGGTGTGTAGCAAGGTAGTAATATGGGAGAACACAATTCATTCATTTAGAGACAAGCGGTAGACGTGAGACAGGACGGTAACTTGACTGACAGGATGGGTCAAGCATGGCCTTTTTAAGAATAGGCTTTACACAGGCATGTTTGAAACGAGAAGGGAAGGTTCCAGAAGCTAGAGAAGAATTGAAGATGTGAGCAACAAAGTGTTTGAGCAGAGAAGAAGGCATATGGTCCAGTGGGCAAGTTGGGGAGGACGAGAGAAGCTTGGAGACTTCAGACATTGTTACTGGAGGGAAGGTATTAAGCCATGCAGAAGGGGGCTAAGGAAGGAGGAGCTGGTTTATATTCATAGAGGTAGGGAACTGATTGCAGATGAAATCAGCAAAGTCCTGAGAAGAGTGTTATTATATTTATAAAAATATATTATAATGTTTTCATGAGCTTAGAGGTCCCTGTCCCAATGGCAGACCTCATAAGGTAACTTGAACCTGAAAAAATTCCACAATTTAAATTAAAAATTCCTAAAATTAAAAATATCAAACATTTAATAGAAGTTGAACATGCTCTTTGAAAATGACATCACTGGTGGGAAACATTCTGAAACAAATATCCTGGTTGCCAGCCAGCATTTATTTTATTATTCTTTGTAATTAAACCATGCTATAAGAAATGGAAAGCAATGCAAGGGAATATTGCCCGCATGAGGCTAAAGTTGACATGACAGTGTATAATTATCATAACTTTTATACCTAAGTAGCATGGAATAATTTATTATTAATATATTGACATTAATGTTCTGTGCGCAGTGCATAAAGAATTCACAACATGTTCTACATATTTATCATTTTTCCCAATATCAGCATGTAGAGCAGTCATACAAATGGCAAACGAGGGAATTACTAGATTACATTGCATATTGTTGATCAGATATTCATAGAAAAAAAAGCAAGCTTTTGCTCTCTCTCTATTTAATTTTCTTGTTGCTTCTGTAAAACGATGATATCTTTTAAAATGAGAAAAGGGAATTTAATGGAATGCCTATTAAGGACGAGTCACGTATCAGCTAAAAATTTGAAGAGCCAATTAACTATATCATAGAAAGTTGTGTGTTTTTCTGTCTCTGATGAAGTTACTCAAAATCAGCATACTTTGATACTTACTGGGAATTGGGAGGTTATTGATAACTTCATTATGAACATGTTCCTAGTTTTCATCATTTCCATGAGGCCAACTGTATTTCTTTGGTATAATAGGCTCTTACACAACAGATGAGACCTTAAAGGGCATGTAAAGGAAAAAACATAAAATCCCATTTTTACTTTATTTATTGAAAAAGAAACCTATCTCCAATATACTTTAATTAAAAAACCTGACTGTATGCAGGGAAATTCTCCCATCATTTACTGCTGTGGATAGGAATTATCAGATGGTCCCTAACTGCTGAGCAGGGAAACAATCATACTTATGAACAGCAGGGAGAGCCCCCGCCTTACTTCCCAGCCATGCAGAACTCAAGCAGCTTTGTTTATGACGATCCCTAAGCAGCCCAGACCACACTGAGCATGTGCACAGTCTTAGTCTTGCAAAGATGTTTAACAAAGTTACAAGATGGTGAAACCCTGTAGCCAACTTTGAAAGCATAAATTATTTGTTTGATTTGGCTTGTGGTGCAGTAAGTTCATGTTTATATTTAGTATACAAAATACAGCATTTCTAGCCTTATTCTATTTTAGACTTTACATGCCCTTTAAGGTAATGGACTTTATAATTGATCTGTCATTAGCACACAAGTCCTAATACTCAGCTACTAAAATCCTACTAAAATGCATTTTTTATGATTAAAACATACACCCCCATATGTAATAAAAGTCAAAAGTTTTCCCAGAAGCAGTAACCTATAGAAACCAATAAGATGTTTGCTTTTAAACAGGGGACCAGAAAATGGTACCTGCTGATTAGTGATGGGAGAATCTGTCCCGTTTCGCCTCGAATGCATAATTTGCGAAATGTCGAAAATTTGTGAAATGCATTGAAGTCAATGAGCGTCAAAATAATTTTGGTGCGCAACAATTTGGATGTAAATACCCTTAATGAATGTGGATATAGATGCAACTCACTATGCAACTCTTTATGTCTTCAAGTTTTCCTTTAAGAGAAAAATTGACATTACTGTTTGACTGATGTCGAAGAAAGGATCATAGGCACTGGTTACCACCTTAACGGTGAGAAGAAAATTGATCTTGTGTGTATTTAACTTCAGATACAGTAATCTATGACTAAAGACACAAGGCTTAATTTCATCAAAGTGTCTGAAGATAGCTAAAAATGTTGTTTAGAAGATTTCAGTATATATCTAAGCATACATGAGAAATGGTTTTGGATAGCAGGTTCTCCATCTTTAATTTTTCTATTTCTTATAAGCCTGTTATTTTTTTACTGTACTGCAAAAAAATCCACTCATTTTTTGTAAAGGTCAGGAATACATGCTGCAGTGGAACTTTAACAGAAAACTGCTTTCTTATGCTACCTAGTGTGCACCATTTACATAAGAATGAATTACTGATCAGTCTTCATCTGAATAGGGTCCTGCTGTGATTACTGCAGGACAGGTTTGCGACACTCTCATCCAAGGAAAGGCATTTTATGCATTTTAATCATTGACTCTATACAAAAGAGCTAACTTAATATATACATTGAGTAGTTTCAGCAATCTGATTTGCTTTGGAATGTGAATGATTTATGCAGTATGACTAACATTGCGTAATACATAAAGAATAAAAGAGAAATAATTTGATCTCTTCTTATGCAGTCATGGCATAATGATTACAATCTGTTTAGACTTGAAGTACCGTATATACTCGTGTATAAGCCGACCCGTGTATAAGCCGAGGTACCTAATTTACCTAAGAAAACTGGAAAAATTTATTGACTCGTGTATAAGCCTAGGGGCCCCATGTCAGATTTCAAAATTGAATATACGGTACCGGTAAATGTGGTAAATAACTATTCTTCGTGCACGCAGTCGACTGTTAATTGAAGCAGAGCGTGCAAATGTACTAAGGCAGTAGGAGAACTTCAGGAATTTACATAGGAGGTTGAGGACCCAGAGACTGGACATAGTTACATAGTTAAATTGGGTTGAAAAAAGACAAAGTCCATCAAGTTCAACCCCTCCAAATGAAAACCCAGCATCCATACATACACCCCTCTACTTTTAATTAAATTCTATATACCCATACTAAATACTAACATTGTTGATTTAAGAACTACATCACCTACACATAAAACATAAGCGATCTAGGAATTAAACTCATTATGTAGAACAGTGACACAATAGCTGTGAAACCCGCATGTTGCCCAGTGAATGGAAGCCATGCTTAGCATTTCTGCCAGCTTTGCCTTTCCCCGTAAAACTCTTGGTACGACAAAGAAACTGCCGAAACGTAGCCTACAGCCTTACCGGCAGGCGAAATTCGCAGTTCTCTTGCGCCAGCAGCAACAAATACTTCTTAAACGCAGCACCGGTCTTACAGGGCAGCGCCATCTTGCCTACGTCACAGAGGGAGGACGTAGAGCCGCAAGGGGATGTTCCCTAGGCGGGGTAGGGGAAGAGGAGAAGTAAGAGACAGGACTAGGTTGTATATACAAGCCGGTGACAGGGAAGTGGCACAAGTAGGTTTGGTGACAATACGCGACGCTGTGAGCTAGACCTTAAGTACTGGAAGATGTCGACAGAAGCAGGAGCGACTGTAGATCAGAACTTTGATATCAGCTGCATCTTCTGCACCAGACGGAGGAGCTGCGCTACGTCTCCCGATGCGCTATGGGAGAGGGAGGTGTGTTGGAGCCGCGGAAGGAACCTCGTATCTGCGGCCGGTATCTGGCTGACCCGCGTATAAGCCGAGGTCAAGTTTTTCAGCACATTTTGGGTGCTGAAAAACTCGGCTTATACGCGAGTATATACGGTAAATATTTTCACTAGTTTATTCTCAAATTTTCAGAAGTTCAAAGCAGCAGGTAACTACTAGGGCCACAGTATAATTTACAACAGACACTGGCCTGTGTTAGCTATGAATCCCATCCCTCCCTGTTTTCTAAAAGTGAAACTAGAACAATTATCATTAACACTTTAAAATTTCAACACAATGTTTGGTTCTAGGGAATTCGACAAAGAAACGTGATGTTCATTACTAATCTCTATACATAATGAATGTCTCATATTGTAGATAGAGCAGGCCTACAGCTATAGCTTTACTATGATGGTGATTTGTTTGTTGTAAATTTCAGATCCAAAGTCATATCAATGAGTTTGTATTTTTTCTTGGTAGTTGCTGGGCTGCCTTATATACTCTTTATCATAGGGACCATTTGGTTTTATTTGAAATGATTATCATTTATATATTAAAGGGAAACATACATTGTATTTATTTGTTTATTTATGCTAGTTAGTGTTTAGTTTTAATTTTGTTTTAATTCTTTTTAATAGTTTGATTTCAAAATGTTGTTAGTCTGACTTTGTGTTGTTGTTATATTATAGGGCTCATTAGTCGAGACCCGCAAAAAAGGGTGCAATGGAGAGCACATATAGATGCAAATTGTTAAGGTATTTGAATCTAAACACACTCCTGCACTTTCACTAGGTTGCCAATTTCTCTTCTGATGAATAGTAAACAACAACAACAACAACAACATCTATGGATGATTGGGAACCCAGTAGTTACTACAACCCTCATTCGGGTGGTACATTCAGGCTTCCCATAGCAGGTTGAATCAATAGGCACACCACACTTGTGCACAGTGAATTAGATGCAAACACATTTTTGCCATTACATCAGAATCAAAGTTGTGCTTATTGCATGGTGACAATTTCACTGGAATTATGGGTAATACAATTAAATTTTACATTTTACATTGTGCTTACCCCTTATATCTTATAGTTTGCTTGCATGGCTATTAGTAGATTCTTTGCTTTTTGGATTGTCGCACAAAAACTGCAACTTTTTCAGATTCTTGTGTGAAAAATTCAAATTTTTTAGATTTGATGCCAGAAAGTTCTGAATTTTTCGTGAAATCGGCGGAAAAGCCTGAAATGTTCGGATTATCATATGAAACCCAGAGCAGACTATAACATCTTTAAATTGCAAATAGGACCTCTGCCATTGACTTCTACAGGACCTAGACCAGTTGAAGATGGAATATTTTGGATTTTGACTTTGCATCCCCTGGGTATAATAAATCTCGGAAAAAAAAAAATTCCCACAAAAAATTTGGATTTTATAGTAAAAAACTATACCAGAACAGCTCTGTAGGTTAATTAGAAATATATACCTATTAAATGTTCCATCTGAGTGTATCCAGCTCTGTTTCAGTTGCTTAGCTTCATTTGTGTTTTAGCAGTAATTCATTGGAACTGTTTAGATATTAAAGTAAAAGGTAACTGGATATTATTTATCAGATAAAAGGATTGCTCCGTCTATCCATGAGTTTGGATGCTATGCTCATTTTTTCAATGTAGATCATCTATGAATTTGGCTTGCATTTCAGATAAGCTAACATGACATTTCCATCCTAACATTGAACTATGGTTCATAAATGGAATTAAAATGATGTCCTTTTGTGCTACAGATTGCATTTTATTATGAATGCGCTTTAGGGATTCTGTAATGATAAATGACTAACAGAAGGATATGATCTCCAGGCCTATGTCTTTAGCACAGCGATATAAATTAATCACTGGTTAAATAATAGTTGCCAGGAAAGACTCATTGAAATACTGTGGCATTTTGTTTCAAACAAGAAACCATTTCAGTGGCACTGCATGTTTAGTTAATAGTGCTTCTTTCACTGTTACCTTTTTCCTAAAACGTTAATATGAATTTTTATTGCTCTTGAACATTTAAAATCAATGTCCAATCCATAGTATGCTATTAAAAAGAAGATCCTTATAGCATCCTTTTGGAAACCTGGGATGAATATAATAAGACAAGAGTCTTAAAATATAATGCAAAAGAGATCAGTATCAGTATGACTAGCAAAGAGTAAGTGGGTTGTTGGGTCATAGCCAAATGGCCAGAGAAGGCTGGGGACAATCTAATGAATAAGTTATTGGTTGAACAGCTGAGCAAGGAATGATGAGAAGACATAGGAAGGGTATGGACCAAATGTAGTCACTGGGAGATGAAAAACAAAGAAAAGCCAAAGCACACATAGAGGCCCACTTATCAACATTGTTATTTTAGTGGTTTTAGAAGTTTTTGAAATCCAAAAAAGTTGTTTCTCTAAAAGCATAAATTTAATTTATTTTATTAAAAGATCCAAAAAGCACAAATGTAAAAAAGAAAAACAGAAGACCCAAATAAGACAATGAACACTACCAATTTATCTAAATATTTTCTGCTACAAAGTCCGATCAAATCCATTTGTTTTTTTACGCTTATTTATTATTACATTTTTTTTATGAGATTTTCACCATTTTTTCATACGATTTTCATGATTTTTTCGGAATTTTCACCCGAAAACTTCGGGGTATTGCACGAAACCCATTGCACATCAAAAATAATTGTGATTCCTCCTATTGACTTATATGCAACCTCAACAGGTCTGAGATGCCGGATTTTCAGATTCGGACTTTATCCATCCTCTGGGTTTAATAATTTCTGAAAAATTCTTGATTTTTTTAAAAGTCAGATTTTATAAAAAAAAAATCAAAATTTTTTCAAGATTTTTGCATTCGGAGTTTAGTAAATAACCCCCTATAAGTCCAAATTTAGGAAAAATGGTACATTTTGTTAAGGACAGCCCCCATTGACTTCGATATGACCTCAACAGCTTTTAGATGGCAAACTTTTGTATTAGCGTATTATGTCGTTTTAAAACTTAATAAATCACATTTTTTTTAAGAGAGTATTCAGAAACCCCCCCCCCAATAGTTAGTGGTAAAAAATGGCTCCCTAGATACAAAGACCTGTAATGAACCTAATCATTTCCTGTCCTCTGTAGTACATTTATGACAATGTGCAAAAATTATTTTGATAAGCAACATTTTTAGCAGGTGTGAATTCCCAGGGAAACCTTGCATTCTGTAAAACAATGACTGCACTTCTCTTTGTTATGTGCCTGGAAAATCCAAAATTATATACGGTGCTTAAGCAAAATATTACTGTAATACTTTAGCAAATTTTGGTAAGAAAGGACCTGGTCAAATAAAGTGCATAATTCACAGCAATCTCCAGGATAACAAGGTTAAAAAAATCTCTGTTCTAAAGTGCTTTCTATACCACTAAACCTTTAAACCGCTATTAAAAGCATGTGAAAGAGCCCCCCCCCCCACATGCACTACACATAAATAGTAATTCATGAGCTTAATTTGCATTGAAGAAAAATGACCATCCTTTTACTTCTGTTTGGGAGAGAGTTTTATGTTTTTTTGGCATTCACCACAATTGTATCAAACGTCCCAACTCCCAGTTATTATTGAGCAATTTTTCTGCTTCTGCTCAGGCACCAGCACCTCCCAAAAGGTGTTTAAAAAGTTCCTCAATTTGTCCTGTAACGAATCTTAAGACAATCATTGTGTTCACATTCACAAGCAGGGACAATAATAGCTCAGTCCATGCAAATGTCCCCCAAATTGTCTTTGGGGTTTATTAAGTAAACTCCTATGCACTTCTAAAAGGGAAGTATCTAGCCCTAATGTTTATATGCTAAATAAAAACTGATGCTGGAGACATTTTTTGAAATCCCTTTCTTGACCTCCCCAGACCATGTGATTTAAAGCATTATGTCATTCTAGAATATAAAATGATAGTTCCAGAAGCCAGTTTGTATTACCATGGTGCTCTGTAATCCACTAAATCAGGGATCCCCAACATTTAGAACCCATGAGCAACATTCAGAAGTAAAAGGATTTGGGGAGCAACACTAGCATGAAAAATGTTCTTGGGCTGCCAAATAAGGACTGTGATTGGCCATTTAGTAGCCCCTATGTGGATTGTCAACCTACATTGAGGCTCTGTTTGGCAGTGCACCTGGTTTTTATGCAACCAAGCCTGGAATTCAAAAATAATCACCTGCTTTGAGGACACTGGGACATCCAAGGGGTTGGAGAGCAACATGTTGCTCAAGAGCTACTGGTTGGGGATCACCACACTAAACCATGAATATTTCACGGTCTTCTTTAACACTGCCTATTTTGAATCAAAAACCAATGATACCTTCTTTTACAGAATACATGTCTGCATCCTGTAAAGTCTTAATCTATATCTTCCTAAACATTGATCCAGTATTAGACAGCACTTTGCATCACCTTTATGATCTGCCTTCTCTTAAATGCAGTTCTTAACAGCAACGTCATTATCCTTTGTTGCATGTACTTTGTGTAACACACACCTTGTTGTAATGTATGCCCTATTAAATAGCCAAGATTGCATGGTATCATAAACGTAAACCCCTAACATGGGGTTCTAAGGTTTAACATGATTCATAAACAATGTTTTTGAGAAACTAGAGGAAAAGGAAGTCACTTATCTGTAGTTTAATGAAGCAGACATTTTTTTAAAGGGAAAATGTTGGGGTGAGTGCGCTTCATATAATAATATTATTGGAAAGTATATTTTAACCTTACTTTTACAGACTTTGATAGTAAAACAGCAATGCATTTTATATTTTAGAATTGTAATCTGTCAAAACATAGCAGTACAGACTAAGGATATAAGCTGTCACAAATTCCTGTATATTGTCGTTATTGATTTCAAGCCCAGCTACCTTGTAATATTGTATAATATATATATACTACCTCACAACACTTTGATATAGTACACTTGTGACAAATTATTTATCTAATTTCTCGATAAAAAATAATAGAACATTTGCAACTGTTTGCCTATCTTGGTATGTATTGATCACAGATCAGAACAGCCAGATATAAATTAATAAAAAAAAAATGTCTTTTATGTCTACTATTCCATGTCATATTTGACATGTGCCATTGATTTGGATAAATCTATACAGATTAATATGATGTTTAAAGGTTTTTTTACTCTGATTTTTTTAATCAGAAACATTATTTGTTTTCAAAAGCAAGTAAGCAGCATAGAATATTCCTACTACTGATATGGATAGCAGATTTAATATGCAAGCCACTTCTACCTTAAATAGGATTAAATCTGTCAGGAAGAACCAGCAACATATTGTCCTGTATTAAAAGGAGTATATATTAATGGGAGGAAAAGGCCATACTCCCTAGGCTAAGGCCTAGTGTAGGAAATATAGTGTGGTTTTGGTCTCCATGATATTAATGAAATAAAGAAAGGAGGATGGGTCTCAGTTATGAGGGGCAATTTTATTAAGTTGTTTGAGCTGGATAAAAGACACTCGGGGGATATAATTACTTTTTATAAAGGGAACCATAGAATAAAATTGTGGATGCTTTGTTCACCAGTAGGTACTTCCAGAAGACACTAGTGCATCAACTGAGCTTAGAAAAAAGAAGGTTCTTTATAAAAGGGCCTGTGAAGTTGAAGAACATTCTCTTTCAGGTTGTTGTATTAGCATATTCATTAGATTGTTTCATGAAAGAGATGGCTGTTTTTTTTTTTAGAAAGTGAGAAAATACCAAGTTAAATTTAAATCAACTCTAGTGCAAAGTACATCCAAACACTGGTCCAATCAATTTTCCCCCAATAAGAGAGGCTTCAGATTTTCTTTTCTTTCTTGCCTTAATCTACAGTAATGCTCAACTAGCAAAACTGGTAAAATTCCTCCACTGTGTTACTATGGATGTTACTACAGCCATAGTGGTGGTAATAAACATTATTTTTAAGATTATTGGTTAATGAGATTGAACAGTAACAGAAGTATTGTATGAAAGGGGAATACGTTAATACGTGTATTCTTGTCAAAATTTAATTTAGAATTTTTTTTGTTTTTAAGATATATGTAAATATAAATTCTTGTATTTCAGCACACAATTTGACATGCCTCCCACTTTCATGTAAGTCTGTAATTCAGTTGCATTGTACATTATTAATGATATTTACTTGTGAACCAAGATTTTCTTGACTGCCTCGAATCACTAACTTGCATCATGGAGAATGTCCATTTACAAAAGTGAAAGTGACTTTGATCAGGAATTGTCAGTATTGATTTTATTTCCTTTGTCTGATCTTCCAGCTAAGATTTCATCCTGGTGTTTTCGATAAGCTTTTAAGTCTAAAGCACTCTGTGTTGCTAGTCAGTAAAAGCCATATTTAGGAGAACAGAAGGATTGGCTCAATTGAAACATGAGTGAATGAAAGAACAAAATGACAAAGTACATAAGAAGAGAAGAGACACTTCAAGCCTTTAAACAAAATGATCAAGTTTATCTGTGAGTACACACAATGATTTACAGCAAATGACTTCTAGTAGAAGATAAAATAAACAGCATTATCTAGAAACTGCTATTTGAGGGATCAGAAAGAGAGAGAAAAGTATTGCTCTGAATCTCATTGGCAAGAATGACTATCCATCTGCTACGAAGTACACTTCCACTTCAAATAAATACGATAAAATGAAAAAGTCAAGAAAATGAAAGTGGTTCCCAGTAGATGTATAGGATCTCCTTACATGTATTCCTTTAACTAAAACATAACTTCTTATATTAAAGGTACCCTGTATCCTGTAGCCCTCAAACTGTTGTTGATCTGTCACATTCTTGAACTGCAACTGGCAACATTTGAAGAGAGATACAAGATTTGAAGGGAGATAACATGTTGAGAATTCCAGACTTCTTAATTTAGTTTGTTGAAACAGGCATGCTAATATATGCCCACCTGCTTTTGATATTTTAATATACCATAAGGGGCAGATTTATCGAAGTTTGAATTTAAGTTTTTGCAAAACTATCAAAAAATGCTATTTTTTAAGGAAAAAACAAAACTTAATCATGCAAAAACTTGAAAAACCATCTTGAATGCAGTGAAATCAAATTTTACATGTACAAAATCTAACAAATTTCGAAGTAATCTTGAAAACTTGAATTGAAAAATAGCTTGAAATTTGAAAATACAACTACCCTTGATTTCTACATGCACTCGCAAGCTTTTAGATGGCAACAGTTTTCATTGTAGTTTTTGAGTTCACAATATTTGTAGCAAAAAATGTTAAATCAGAGTAAAACATACAAACAATGTGATTTAAGATACAAAGTGCCACAGGTCTGGTAACCCACAGCCACCAATTAGCATATACTGTAGCATGTACTCATTGTCTGGAGTGATTGTGTCACAGATAGGTAGGGGGCGCTGAAGAGGAGGGAGGAGAGTCATTCAGGAAGGAGCTGATAGTGCTGACAGGTGCAGGATGGAACAGGTGAAGACCAGGACTAGACAAAGCAATGCAGCATGGATTGTGTGAAGACCAGGACTAGACAGAGCAGAGCAGGACATGTCTGGAAAAGGACTGGACAAGAGCAGGACTGAGAAGAACAAGAGTAAGACAGGAACAAGAGCTATGGACAGTGCCTCAGTGCTCAATATTGACTAATGTTCAGGCACTGGCAGTGAAGAGGGCTGGCCTTAAATAGGGCAGGGTCAGCCCTGATTGGCTGACCCCAATCCACCAATAAGGATGCTGGGTTGAAATAGCTAAACCTGGGACCCAGCAGAAGATCAAATGAGAACTTACTGGCTGCTCTCATGCCCCAGTGTATAGGGCAATGATCCCCAACCAGTAGCTCATGAGCAACATGTTGCTCTTCAACCTCTTGGATGTTGCTCCCAGTGGCCTCAAAGTAGGTGCTTATTTTTGAATTCCAGGCTTGGATGCAAGTTTTATTTTGTATAAAAACAAGGTGCACTGCCAAACAGAGCCGCAACCTAGATTGACAATCCACATGGGGCTACCATAGGGCCAATCACAGCCCTTATTTGGCACCCCAAGAACATTTTTCATGCTAGTGTTGCTCACCAACTCCTTTTACTTCTGAATGTTGCTCACGAGTTCAAAAGGTTGGGGATCCCTGGTATAGGGCAGCTAGCAACCAAGAGGTCCCAGTATCAAATCCCAGCAGATTGCTATAGATTACTGGGTGTGGATAAATGTTGGCCTTTTTATTGCATTGCCCAACTGTGCCAATGTAAGGATATTTTTGGAAAATTGTTATAGACCAGTATACATTTAATGAAGAACAGTATCTTAAATAATACAGTAATGTAGGTGTAAACAATATTTATTGAGGGGGAAATGAAATTATGATGATGCCTGAGGGATCCGTAGATGATATGAAGTGATGTGAAGATGTTGTTGAGCAAATCCAAATATCTCTGGGAAGAGAGTGTGTAGTCCTTATATGTTTTCACTTTTTTCTACCAAGATATGGATGATTTTAAATGTATTTTTCTAAAGCACAATATGATTTATTCATATCATGGCAATTTTGAAATACTACTGTCCTTTTACAATAAGAACATAATATGTTACTGTACAGCACAAAGCTAAACACTCTAGATTAGTTGGAACGTGACCAGTTCTTGCTGGAATCCTGGATTTCTAACTTCTTGCCTGAAAAGAAGTAATCTATCAAATTTGATTTCCAGCTGCCTAAAAATGTACTAGCATTCCTCAGTATTGTTCTTTGAAAAAAGCTCACTGTTATACTTTGTATACCAAACACGCTCTCACGTCCCTGACAGACTGCTCATGGAGGGATCTTGGACAGAGATGAACATTATTTTAGTGAGAGATGCATTTCCAGACCAAAATGTTTATCAAAACACTAACCGACTTACTCTTGCTGGTTGACCACCTTTAATAGATTCTAAAACATTTTAACATTTCCAGAAAGGAGCAGCAACAAATAAATGTTTGTGGCCTGTGTTAAAGTGACTGCAAACTAAATCAGTAGACATGAGAGGATGAGACAATACAGTGTCAGACTGGGATGCCAGGGGCTTAATAGAAAACCTTGAATCGTGGGCCCACTTTACAAACTATTATTCCACCTCTCCTCACTCAACCTCTGTATTCTCCTAGTCTTTTATATCTACTTACTATATATTTCCTTTATTAAGCATTTTTCCCATAAAGAAATAAGGAATGACCATAAAATAGGCTAAATGGTTAGAAGCAAGAGGGCCCACTGACACCTGGGCCCACCAGGAGTTTTCCTGGTATCCCGGTGGGCCAGTCCAACACTGAGACAATATAAAGCCTTGCTGTCAGTTCTTAGAGTTGCAATCTTCTGCTGTACCTAAATCACTCCACAAGTTAAAGGAATTGTTCAGTATAACAAGGAAAAACTCGGTAAATAGGCTGTGCAAAATAATAAATGTTTTCAATAGTTAGTCAAAAATGTAATGTATAAAGGCTGGAGTGATTGGATGTCTAACATAAGAGTCAGAACAATACTTCCTGCTTTGCAGATCTCTTGGTTTCCACTGATTGGTTACCAGGCAGAAACCAATCAGTGACTTGAGGGGGGCCACATGGGTCATAACTGTTGCTTTTGAATCTGAGCTGAATGCTGAGGATTAATTGCAAACTCACTGAACAGTTATGTCCCATGTGCCCCCCCCCCCATAAAGTTGCTGAGTAACTCAGAGTTAGAGAGCTGAAAAGCAGGAAGTTCTGTTCTGTTATATTACCATGAAGTCACTCCAGCCTTTATACATTACATTTTTGGCTAACTAACTATATTAGAAACATTTTTTATTTTGCACAGCCTATTTACACAGTTTTATTTTTTACACTGAACTGTTCCTTTAAAGTACATTATCTGAATATAAAGAGGGTCTCTTAAATCGTATATTTGCTTCCCTTCAGGTTACTGTCAGTTTCTTTGTCAGTCATGTGGCTTCCAACAATGCCCTTCTAATAGTGATTTCTTAGTTACTGTAAGTGATCCATTTCTAAGGTGATAGAACATTAGTTCCAAGAAAGTGTTGGATACCTTTGAAGAACATGCATTAATGCAAGGTGACATATTAATACTCAATACAATGTTGTTCCAATGAATGGTTCATTTCTGGTCCTTAGATCATCTTGACAGTTAAGTAGTATTGACTTGGGCAAAAGGTTGAACTTCATGAACCATTTTCCATGCTTAACTATTATACAAATAGTATACAAATGTATACAAATACAAAAATGTATCCCATCAATGAAGTATAACTCAAGGGCAAATTAGATAATAATATGATTGTCCTTTTTTAAAAAAGAAGATGAAACAAATGTTACATTTATGTAAATAATTTTGTTTAAGGAGGTGAGATTGGTTTTGAATAATAAGATCAATGGGGCAGAAAAATGTTAGTAAGGTATGTGACATTTAAATTTGAAGATTAATAATTAGTGATGGGCGAATTTGCCTTGAATTTGCGCGATTTGGCACCAGCGAATAAATTCGCAAAATGCCTGCGAAAATTCGCCCGCGTCAATTTTTTTTTTTTCGAAAAAACGGACGCTGGCGCCAGAAACGGACACTGGCGTCAAAAACGGGCGCCGTTTCACAAATTTTGCGGTGAAGCGAAACGGCGCAAATTCGCCCATCACTATTAATAATCCCATAGGAGCTGGATTCAGTTCAAATAAATAAGAATTAAAAGCAGAATAGAAAGATGGTATGGATGTGTGCCATGAAAATTCATTGGAGATAACTAAAGGGAAACCAGACCCTTCCAGGGTATCAAATAAATTTGATTAATTCAAAAATAATTGCATCGATCAAATGCTATTCACAAATACATGCTCGTTTATGCTTATACTTTATGCTGAACCAAAATGCTGGTTGCATCCTCCTTGCTAAATAGGGTGTAAGGTACAAAGATGCAAATAAGGAATTAACACCTGCCTTGAAAAGATGTAACTTTCAGGGGTTGAATTTAATTGCACCCAATGAATCATACGCCTTAATTTAGGGTCTGAATTTAGGGTCTGAAGTCCACACAAAGCGGGTCATTAATTGAGCTCTGAATTTTTTTCAGGATTTAGTCCGATGGTGTAAAAAGTTCTCCAACTCAGACCTGCCGAGAACATGTAAAAGTCAATGGCAGATGTCCCATTAACAATTGGAAGAGTTGTGCTAAATTTATGAAAAAATCTTAGCTTTCGGGCGATTTTACGTAAAAAAATTGTAGGATTCAGGTGCAAAATCTATAAAAAAAAATCACAGGATTCAGATTTTTCTTTCCAATTTCATCCTGATTTTTTCCATAGAAGAAAAAATCTTGAAAATTGATAAATAGGGGGAAAAAGTCAGCGCAGATTTAGTCAAAGTAATTTTCAGAAAGTAGTGAGAACTTTTCAGATTTTGATAAATAACCCCTAAAGTGTTGCCCAAGCTACTTTGCAGTTATTTTTTACATTTTAAATAAATGTGTAAATTACAGATCCAGTAACAGGTCTGAAGTGGTTAATGTTATTAAGATGACCCATGGGTTACTGAGAATGATAGAGTTGTCATTATAAGCATTAGTCAAATTGGGTTATTTTGCTCTACTATTACTATATCCAAGAACAAAGAGTTAAAATGCAGAATTTAAACTTTCCCTTTCATTGAAATAGTTCAATTCCATTAGATAAGAAAGAAAGACAGATAACTGTGAGCTAAGCAGTCTTTTATGAAAAACAGTGGCGGAACTACTGGGGGAGCAGGGGGTGCGAGCGGGCCAGGGCCCGCACCCCCTCAGGGCCCCCGGCAGTCCGCGCGGCGCATAATCCTTAGCAAGTTTATGGTCATGCAGTTCATTCAAAATGCCCTATATATTGTGAAATCAGCCCCTGTACTTTGCCCACTGCAGACTGCACCTAGAATCATTAAACTCTGGTGGGAAAAGCACGTAGGGGGTCACGAATAACCTTTTATATCAACACTGCTGCTCTGGGTATATTTTTATAGACAGGCTTTACTTGAAGTATCTTATAAAAAGGAGTCTCCTGACAAAACCATTGGTCTCAAGGACTGGTCATCTACTACTGTGGATTTTTTTTACAGGAGAGATCGCCAAGGCATAATACCAGCACTAAAGGGATGGCTTTTGGGGTGCTAAATTTGGAAGCCTGGCCTTCCTGCAGAATCAGTTTGAATGGGAGAACTCTAAAGCTAATATGCTATAAAAGGATTGAGACTGATCAGCCCAAGCTGATCACACATGCAAAAGGGAGATTGATCAATGCAGGATGCTGAGTCTGAGTACCAGCAATACCCCAGCAGCACCAACCACATAGTCAGATGAACAGATGAGCTGGCTCCTCTAGGGGTATTTATTGAAACTCATTTTCTTATTTTTAAAAAAAATTGACCAAACTCCCAACCACAAATGCCCTTAATTTACTAAAACATCGAAATGAGAAAAGTATGTGGTGGAAAAGTTGCAACAAAAACGTGCGACAATTCAACTGTGCAACTTTTTCAAAATTGATCTTTTTTTGGATTTTCACACAAAAACCAGCGTCAAAATGCCTGAAACCCTCGAAGATCATTAAGGCAAGAAACATCCTCCAATTGTAAAAGGCACACCTGCCATTGGCTTCTACATGACATCGACATCAGATTTTAGGTGGAGTATTTTCAGATGTGTTGCAGTTTTGTCTCATAATAAATCCCAAAAAAGTTGTGCTTTTTTTTCCAGCAACTTTTTCTGATTTTTTGCAACAAAAAGCCCGAACAGAAAAATTCGACCTTAAATAAATGTGCTCTGTAGGGGGTTATTTATCAGAGTCCGAATTTATCTCAATATTTTCTGAAAAAAACTCAGACCAAATCCGCACAGGTTTTTTGGGCTTATTTATTTATACACTTTCCCGAAAATTTTGTTTGCAAGTAAAAATCCGAAAAAATCATGAAAAATCTGATTTTTAGATTTTTCACCTGAAAATTCTGAATTTTGCAGAAAACTTCGGGGTATTGCCAAAAACCCAGCGCACATCAAAAAAATCATTGGGACTTCTCCCACTGACTTATATAAGATCCCTTATCCGGAAACCCGATATCCAGAAAGCTCCGAATTACGGAATAGCTGCCCATAGACTCCATTTTATCCAAATAATCCAAATTTTTAAAAATGATTTCCTTTTTCTCTGTAATAATAAAACAGTAGCTTGTACTTGATCCCAAATAAGATATAATTAATCCTTATTGGAAGCAAAACCAGCCTATTGGGGTTATTTAATTTTTAAATTAATTTCTAGTAGACTTAAGGCATGAAGACCCAAATTATGAAAAGATCTGTTATCCAGAAAACCCCAGTCCCGAGCATTCTGGATAATAGGTCCCATACCTGTACAACCTTGACAGGTCAGAGATGCCAGATTTTCAGATTCTGACTTTTCCCATACCCGGGGTTTAATGAATTCCAAAAAATTTGTTATTTTTTTAAAAGTCAGTTGTTTTTTTTTGTTATAATAGGCTTTTAAAAAAATCACAATTTTTTTCGGAATTTATTAAACACCGAGGGCTAAAAAAGCCAGAATATAAAAACACAGTATTTGAAACCTGTCGAGGTTGCATAAAAGTCAATGGGAACAGTCCCATTGATTTTTGTTTGTGTCGGGGGTTTCGGGCAATTTAACGATGTTTTTGGAGCTTTCGGGTGAAAACTCTGAAAAATTCACGAAAAAATTGTGAAAATCTGAGCTTTTCCCACAAAGGTGATTTTCAGGAAAATGTAATAATAAATAAGCGTTAAAAATCCGAGTAGGTTAGATCAGAGTTTGTAGCAGCCGATATTGAGATAAATTCGGACCTTGATAAATAACCCCCTTAGTGTAACAGAATTTTAGAAGTTAAAGATTGCTTTGCCAAAGTACACTGTCCCCAGAAGTGAAAAGGTTAATGTATAATCATTCTGAAAAGAGCAAGCTTGTGGAAGGATTTTTTTCTGCCCGTATGTTTTATGCGGAATGAAATCTTGCAAAAAAAAAAAAATGGATTGAAATTTGCAAATTTGCAGAAAGGCAGAGTAATGTTGCATGGGGAGGGCAGAAGGAGCCATCTGTACTGAGCAGATAGAAATAACAGGGAGATCTCCAAGGTCTTCCTGTCTCCTCCTGTCTAGTCTATTCACCTGCATCTGAGTGGTGAGATTTCTCAGTGCAAATTTTTCCCACTTTGGGAATAGCAGAATTGCCAGGGAATAGACAAACGGCACGCGCATTTATTTCTTGTCACATTTGTTAAAAAAAGATGAAGGGATAAAAGGACAAATAAAAACAATCATGAATTTTAAAACCACAAACATAAATGAAGCCTTTATTGTTGACCTGTTTTCAGTGCTGTGTTACTGCTGGTGTGGGCTATTTAGGTACTTGTGGTCATAAATGTTACTGAATCTGTGTATCCTTAACTATTGTCATTCTTGTTATCTCATAGAACAGCTTATAAAACCTGACTAGAAAAATGAAACCTGGCAATACTCCAGAAAAAGGAACACTATTTTTTTGTTATTTCCGCGGCAAAACAAGGAGGAAAATGTGCCCATCCCTAGATATAAAAGCAACAATACTACTGCCGGTAAAATGAATATTGAAACTGCTGCTTTAAATATTCTCTGTTTCTCTATAAAAATGATCTGCTCATGTAAAAACTCTGACTTAAATATCATTGCACATTTAATTATCACACAAGACCTCGGAAATTGGTTGAATAAAATATTTTAATCTAGCTTTAAATATTTACTGATATTGCGCCTTTATTCATCTCTGGTCCTCCACAAATATGCGTTTTGTTTTTTTTTAAGGGAATAATGATCCCAGAAAATTCATAATTAAACAAGGTGTTCTGACCTCATTGATCACAACCTAGTGCGCTGAAAGTGCCAATATGCATTAACAGGAGGTTTTCTGCAATTCATTCAGGCTTAAGAGTGATTCAAAGCTGTATCCATGGCATCTCGTGGGAGCCAGCTCCCTCTCTTTGTTATCATAATGGATCAGAGAAGAAATCACATAACTTCAATGTGAAGTAGTAGTGATGGGCGGATTTGGGGCGTTTCGCCGTTAAATTTGCAAATTTCTCGTGAAATTCACGAAATGGCGAAAAATTTGCGAAACGGCATCCCGTTTTTGACACCGGCATCCGTTTTTGATGCCCCGTTTTTACGATGGTTTCGTAAATTTATAAAATCACAGGGATTCGCCCCAAGTTCACGCCTGGCGGATAAATTCGCCCATCACTAAGAAGTAGCCTTTTTGCCATTTTCTAATTGGCCTCTTTTTTTTTTTACTAACAAGGGGAATAAATATTGCTTATTTGCCATCAGAGGACTATTTCTAAACATAAACGTTGGAAAAAGTTAGACAACGTTTACAATTACTGTCTTTTGTCCTTCAATAAAATATCACGTTGACCGAAATGGTCTTATTGGGAAACAATTTTGACACATATTTAACTTGGTGTTTATCATTATAACTAGTGATGGGCGAATTTATTCACCAGGCGCGAATTCGCTGCGAATTTGCGTGATTCGCCACTGGCGAATAAATTCACGATACGGCTGGGAAAATGTCACAGGCATCAAAAAAATGGACGCCGGTGTAAAAAAAACGGACGCCGGCGCCGTTTGCAAATTTTTCACTGTTTTGCGAATTTAGTGGTAAATTTGCGATTTTTTTCAGCAAAGCGAAACGCCGCAAATTCTTTAATTATAGATTCTCTAATTATAGATGTTTATAGAAAAAAAGGTCATCGTAATTTCATTTAAAATAAAACAGAAATATACTTCAGATCTGCCAAAATTATATTATTTCCTATGTTGGGAAGTTTGGGAAGGATATGTAAGTTCCAGGTGATAAGAAATTATTGCATTAACAATGATTTTGACAACAATGGATATTTTCCAAGTTATATATACAGTATAAAGAGGCAAAACGAACATCGTAGTAAATATTATTAATCTCAAGTATTATAAGCATTACCGTAAGTAATCCAAATAGGGAAATAGTTTTAGAGGTATGGGATCTGTTATCCAGAATGCTCGGGAACTGGGTTTTTTCGGATAACAGATCTTTCCATAATTTGGATCTTCATACCTTAAGTCCACTTCAAAATAATGTAAACATTAAATAGGCTGGTTTTGATTCCAATAAGGTCTTGGTTGGGATCAAGGACAAGATACTGTTTTATTATTACAGAGAAAAAGGATATCATTTTTAAAAATTAAGATCTATGGCTGTCAGCCTTTCTGTAATTTGGAGCTTTCTGGATAATGGGTTTCCAGAGAACGGATCCCATACCTGTATTTGGACTTTCCAACCTGATATTAATATCTTCAAGCTTTTGTTCAGCTTTAGCCCCCAACATGCCTTGACTTAACATTGGGATTATAGGCACACTTTGAAGAGACCTCTCTGCCTCCTTACTTCTCATGGGAAAGTATTGTACCGCTTGCTAATGTTGACTTGTGTTATTCCAGCATAAAATTTTTAGTCAACTTTTTACAACTGTCATTGCTTCGAGAGGAAAAATCTGAAATGTGCACTGTAAAAACATTAGGGACTTAAGTCTAAAGGACTAGATTTATTAACTGTGTGAAAAATTGACGGCATGAATTCCAGCACTTGGAAATGGAAAAATAGAAAAATGACCGCCTGCTCTACCATTATTTTTAACAGTCCAATATACCTTTATTTTGTATATTCCCTTTGTGTTTTCCAATAATATATATATATATAATACACAAAAGCCATGAATATCTTGTAAATTATATCCTTATAAACTGTGAGTTCTGATGTCATCAGTTATAAACGGTGAGTTCTGATGTCATTTCTGTCACGTGACTCACTGAAACTTGTGTATTATAATAAATAAAGTACTAAAGTAATATTAGAAGTATCTCGAGTTCCATGACCTGTATAAAAACACTCGGCCTTGTGTTTTTATATGGTTATGAAACTCCTCGGTAACTTATAATATCCTTATATTTTACAAGAGGGGGTACTTTATTCACTATATATATATATATATATATATATATATATATATATATATATATATATATATATATGTATTTTTTTTAGCCTTTGCTTTGTGTTACTGAACTCCATGATTTGCACAATATAAAGAACTTAATTTCTTAAGTCTTTCTTAGTTTATACAAAGAGATAGAGAGCATAGCCTAGGCATTACTCAATAGAAATGTGACGACATGTTACAGTGGCCACTTGACCAAGCAAAACTTGTAGTCTACTTCTTGTCTAAAGGCTATGACACAAACGTTGATTTAGGGGCTGATTCACTAAGGGTCGAATATCGAGGGTTAATTAACCCTCGATATTCGACTAGGAATTAAAATCCTTCGACTTCGAATATCGAAGCTGAAGGATTTAGCGCAGATAGTTCGATCGAACGATCGAAGGATTATTCCTTTGATCGAACGATAAAATCCTTCGAATCGAACGATAAAATCCTTCGAATCGAACGATAAAATCCTTCGAATCGAATGATAAAATCTTTCGAATGGAACGATAAAATCCTTCGAATCGAACGATAAAATCCTTCGAATTGAACGATTCGAAGGATTTTAATCCAACGATCGAAGGAATATCCTTCGATCAAAAAAAGTTAGGCAAGCCTATGGGGACCTTCCCCATAGGCTAACATTGACTTCGGTAGCTTTTAGATGGCGAACTAGGGTGTCGAAGTTTTTTTTAAAGAGACAGTACTTCAATTATCAAATGGTCGAATAGTCGAACGATTTTTACTACGAATCCTTCAATTCGAAGTCGTAGTCGAAGGTCGAAGTAGCCCATTCGATGGTCGAAGTAGCCCAAAAAAAACTTCAAAATTCGAAGTTTTTTTACTTTGAAACCTTCACTCGTAGTTAGTGAATCGGCCCCATAGTGTTTGCAGAAAATAATTGATAATGACAATAGGGTTTTGCTTGGTTTCTTACTAACAGGTTAACAAATAATAATGATCAATGCACACCCTCAGAATTGTGATAGAAGCTCATATTTTGGATGAGTAGCTCTTAGTTGATCAAGTATAGTATGGGACCTGTTATCCAGAATGCTTGGGACCTGGGGTTTTCTGGGTAACTGATCTTTCTTCATACCTTAAGTCTACTAGAAAATCTACTAGAAAATCTTTTAAACATTAAATAAACCAAATAGGCTGATTCTGCATCCAATATGGATCAATTATATCTTAGTTTGTATCAAGTACAAGGTACAGTTTTATAATTACAGAGAAAAATGAAATCATTTTTAAATATTAGGATTATTTGGATAAAATGAAGTCTATGGGGCAAATTCACTAAGATCCGAAGTTGCGCCAGCTTTGTAGCACTTCGCCAGGTGTAGTTTCGCCAGCGCTACGCAAATTCAATTGCGAATTTGCGCTCAGGGAGGCGAACGGTAGTGAAGTTGCGCTACTGTTACTTCGTCAGACAAAACGAAGTTACGCTAGCGATGCCTAATTTGCATACGGCGCAAAGTTAAAATATAATGGACGTATATGCTGCAGCAACTACATTACACTACACAAGCCTAGGAAACCTTTAAAAAATAAAATAAAGGTGTTCTATTGCCCTATACATGTGCCCACTGTATCAATGAGTTGCCATATGTTAGGAAATGTAGGGGGGAAGGAGGGTACCCCCAACAAAAATTTACACTATTTTTCAGCCTATCACCCTTAAAAAAAGTAAAAGACGCCAGCGTTTTTTGGGACTTAGAAAAAAATGCAACTATTTTTGGAAAAACTGCTATCTTTTGTATTGAACTTCGCCTGGTCTGACCTGAAGAGGTAACATTCAGTAAAATGCGCAAATTAGTGAATTAGCGTAGTTATTTCCCTTCGCCATAGCACAACTTGTCTGGCGTAAGTAGCGCTAGAGTAGGCCAATTTCGCTAGAGAATTTACGCCAGCACCCGTTAGTAAATTGGCAAAGTAACTAAATGACTTCAGGCTGGCGAATTTGCGCTAGCGTTAGCCGCTTCGCGCTTTAGTAAATTTGCCCCTATAGGAGATGGCCTTTCTGTTATTCGGAGCTTTTTGGATAACAAGTTTCCGAATAACAGATTTTATACCTGTATTATTTGCCAGTCTGTGTAGATGAATAGAGGTGAATAGGACTACAATCAACCCACCACCTCCATTACTACTTCCTGATTAGATTCTAGTTGATCCAGAAGAAGCTGTCTCCAATTTTTTAGAAACTCAGTTTAGGATAGTCAGGGTAGCGCTGACTTGGTCAAGTATACTGTATATCATTTGGCATTCTGTGAAGAATGAACCAGAAGTGAACAGGACCATCATCAGTTCATCCTACAACCACCATTACTGAAGCACAACCTCTAGTTGACCCAGAGGAAGCTTACATTTTTCACAGAAGGGGGAGAATTAGAGATTCAAAAATGACATTATTGCAGCAGTCCCTAGATTATTTTTGCATTCATCAGTTGCATTTTCTCAGTTTCATATCCAATTCTATTTGGATGAAGACTTTTGTAACAATTCTTAGAACTGCTCAGTTTCCTCTATACAGAGGTATATTGGTGTTGGTTAGGCTAGGTTATCACTTCTGTTGTTATAATAAATATGCCAACTGCTGTATCCATTATTTATTTAACATGTCATCAGACTTGATGGAATTTTAAAAAAAAATAAATAAATAAATTAGCCATTTTGGTAACTAAGTTGATATAGAAAAATATTTTGCATCTCTGTTATTTGCTTTCCTAATGTGGTCTACAAGGCTTTTTGATGCATATTCCTTATGAAAAATGTTGCTCTTTTCAGCTTTGGCTTTATATGCATGTTCCATATGAAACATATTGTTTCAGTTTTCTAGGTTTTTCCTCAACAAGTACCAACAACGTGAATCCAGCCAATACAGCAAAGACCGAAGAAGGCAATCTTTTATACATCATGGAAACCCATGCATAGCTTGGCAAGCATTAAAACAGATTAAAACTGTTTAATGAGGCATAAGCTGCTTTGAATGAGATACATTGATTTTCATTCAACTACACAGAAAAGAATCATTAACCAGTCCTGATCACTATCCAGATTTAGATTAAAGCCTGTATTTATATGTGACATACAGGTATAGGATCTGTTATATGGAATGTTTGGGATTTCCAGTTCTTCTAAATGTGGAGCACTGGAGCACCTTGGGTTAATGCTAAACCATTTAATTTTATTATTAATAAAAAAAATCACTCAAAAATGAAGACTTGTTTATCAATGCTTGCGAGAGGAGTTCAGTGACCAGTGATGTCACTGATGAGTAAGGTTGCCAACTAACTTTAAGAAATAACCCCGATTTTGGCATTTTAAGTTGTCTCTTAAGGTGTCCATAGATAAGAAGAGTTTACTTCTCAGAGTTCTGTTATTCATAATATTTGTAGTTGTAAAACCATAATACAAATGTTAAATTGTATAGATCATCAATGACTACAGAATAATTAATGAACAAGATTAGCAGAAAAATTTAAGGGACAAAAATTCAGAGATGAATCCAATAGACACATGCTCCTCTTTTTTCTGTGTGATTTGTAAGTATTAATAGCATGAAACACACGCATGGTGATAGCATGGGACAAGGATAGTGTCTTTTCACCTTCAGAAGCAATGATACTTTGTATGTGGTCATATTATCTTTATTGGTCATGTGGTCATATTATCATTAGTATAATTAATGGAGGTGAGACCTTATTGTTGGTAATGAATAATGAATAATATTAGAAGCATGTTAGCTTCCTTTCTGATAAAATGGTTCAGTTCTCCCACTAATAGATTGGGAGAGAGAGTCCTTCATTGCAGAGAGGTTTCCTAAACTGTCATAAGTGTTTTCTTAATGTTTTGCAAAATGCAATATTTTAGGTTATGGTGCCCTTATAAATCATTACAGGTATCCACAAATCTCTGAATTACAAAAGGGCCATCTCCCATAGCATTCATTTTATATAAACAATCCACATTTTTAAAAATGATTTCCTTTTTCTCTGTAAAACAGTGTCTTTAACTTGATCCAACTAAGACATCATTAAGTCTTACTGAAAGAAAACCAGCCAATTGGGTTTATTTAATATTTACATGATTTTCTAGTAGACTTAAGGTATAAAAATTCTGTATCCGGAAAATGCCAGGTCCCAATCATTCTGCATAACAGGTTCCACACCTGTATTCCTAAATATTAACTCTCTTGAGAATGGCAGTACCCATGTTTTGCTCTTCCAGTTGTTGTATTTGCTAATCAAGTGGTATTTACTGGTGCTGTCACGGTTGGCACCCTAAATTCAGAACCAATGCTAAGGACCCTGTTCTCGGCTCTTGCTTCTGCCTTTAACAGCCGCCTTTCACCTCGGGAGGAGCCCTCGGCTAAACGGATGCCACCAGGTCTTATTAAGAGAGGTGCAATGCGAGGGGTTCTGAACAAGCAAAGGGGTACAATGGGTAGGCAAAGTCTTTTTGGCAGAAGGCGACTTGTGGTACAAGGAGTAGACAGAAAGTGAAGTCAGATCAGGCTGGGTCGGGGCAGGCAGAGTACAAACGAAGTCAGGCAGGCAAGTGTCAAACCAGGAGATCAATCAGAAGGGATACAGAATAAGCTAAGTCGGTTACCAGGCAAGGGTCAGGACACAGAAGTCAGAATCATCCAAAAACAGGCAGGAGTCACAACAGGAAACCTATAACGGGCAATGATCACAAGTCCAAATGCGCCTCTTAAACCGTTTGAATTTCATGACATTGTGCTCTGACATAAGCACTCCAGCGCGCATGCGTCAATAAAGGGAGCAGAGGCGCCCTAGTACTGCAACTTTCAGGAAGAAGAGGATACCGCTCTCGATGGGCATCCGAGGGGACGGCAGGCGTCCCTGCCGTCCCCCCACTAGACCACCATGGTATGTTGTTACAGGTGCCTTACATCTCAAAATAGGGCAACTTGTTGGGGAAGAACACAATTCCATGTTGCACTGTGTTGAGCTGAATATACCCATATAAGAGCCATGAATATCCTAATTCTGTCACAAGTTTAATTGGTACCCCTTTGATTTACAACTTTTCGTATAATAAGGGAGCAAGGCTTGATGTTGACTATGTTTACATTTACACTATGGGAAAAAAAGAAATAAAGGTAGCAACATTGGTTCCGTGACTGGGAATAGGTAGCATTTGCTGGTGACATATTTGAAAGCAAATGTTATTAATTACAATGGGTTGCATGACACTCATTGCATTATTTGTCTTATCACAAAGCTTCCAGATTAGTACACCTAGAAGCACATTTACTTTGCTTGAGTGAAGGAATAGAATAAAAAATACTTCAAATTTCGAAGTATTTTTTTGGCTACTTCGACCATCAAATTGGCTACTTCGACCTTCGACTACAACTTCGACTTCGGATTAAATGATTTGAACTAAAAATTGTTTGACTATTCGACCATTCGATAGTCGAAGTACTGTCTCTTTAAAAAAAACTTCGACCTCCTACTTCGTCACCTAAAACCTACCGAGCATCAATGTTAGCCAATGGGGAAAGTCCCCATAGGCTTTCTAGCCAATTTGGGATCGAAGGCAGATCATTCGATCAAAGGATTAAAATCCTTCAAGTCGTTATATTCAAAGGATTTAATCATTCGATATTTGAAGTCGAAGGATTTAACTTCGAGGGTCGAATATGGAGGGTTAATTAATCCTCGATATTCGACCATTAGTAAATCTGCCCCTTAGTTTCAAACTGGATAGCATTTATCGACTAAAAAAGCATTGTTTATCTTGGGGCCCACTATCAGGGTAATCTTTATTATGCTGTCTAAAACTCAATTCACTGAAAAAATGGTGTAAAAAGATGTGTAAAATAACTTGCGAGTTTATAATGGTGCATGTAATTTTACGCCATCTGAACGCCAGACTTGACAACATTATTTTACATTGCTTCCGTTGGAAGTCACATAAGAGAAAAAGTGTAAAAATGTTACCGTATGTCTTTTTACCTGGTGAATAGTGGTGTAACAATTACCATCTGCTGTAACAATTATCAGAAACCATGCCTTGAGGCGAGGAGTATGCACAACCATACATAACAAGACAGAAGGTGGCATTTGACTAGGGATCAGGGATGTAGCGAACTGCCGTTAATGTGTTCGCGAACACCGTTCGCGAACACCGGCAAAAAAGCGAACAGTTCGCGAACAGTTCGCGAACTTCGAACGCTCGATAAAATCGTTCGATCGAACGATCGAAGGATTTTATTCGTACGATCGAAGGATTTTCGTTCGAATCGAACGATCGAAGCTATTCGATCGAATGATTTTAATTCAATCGAATGCTTATAATCGTTCGAACGAATGGAAATCGTTCGATTTTAGCGATCGAATGGTCGAATGGTCGAATGGTCGAACGAAATTTTACTTCGAATCGAACGCGAACACCAATTGGCGAACGTCGCGCGACGTTCACGAACATTCGGCGGACGCGAACAGTCGAAGTTCGCGCGAACTAGTTCGCCGGCGAACAGTTCGCTACATCCCTACTAGGGATGCCTTTTTAGAATAAAACTTCCTATTATTGTATTTCTAAATATATTAATGTACAGTATCTATTGATTTTTTCCAGGTCATGCAGGTAATTCAGAAGTTCAGCTTGCATGGTCCTTCTACATGTTAAAGGGCATGTAACGTGTAAATTAGAATAAGGCTAGAAATGCTGTATTTTGTATACTAAATATAAACTTACTGCACCACAAACCTAATCAAACAAATAATTTATGCTTTAAAAGTTGGCTACAGGGGGTCACCATCTTGTAACTTTGTTAAACATCTTTGCAAGACTAAGACTGTGCACATGCTCAGTGTGGTCCGGGCTGCTTAGGGATCATCATAAACAAAGCGGCTTGAGTTCTGCATGGCTGGGAAGAAAGGCGGGGGCTCCCCCTGCTGTTCATAAGTATGATTGTTTCCCTGCTCAGCAGTTAGGGACCGTCTGACAATTCCTATCCACAGCAGTAAATGAAGGGAGAATTTCACTGCATACAGTCGGGTTTCTTATAAAAACGGTACACATTTTTTATTTAAAGTATATTGGAGATAGGTTTCTTTTTCATTAAAGAAAGTAAAAATGGGATTTTATTTTTTTGCCTTTTCATGCCCATTAAGGGTAGTCATGGGCAAATCTGTCCCGAAAAATTCACAAACGCATTGGTCAATGGGCGTCAAAATAATTTTAATGTCCAACAATTTTGACACAAGCATATTTTCATCGTAGTTTTGTGAAAATATTCACAGGTGGCGAAGTGCAGAAATTCGCCACAAATCCATACCTGCTGGATAAATTCGCCCATCATTAGTTAAGTGTTGTCAAAATGGTATAATTGTGTGAAATCATTGCCAGTGATTCAATGTAACAAGCTCCAGATGGCACCTTGATGCATGAAAATGTTTCATGATCTGCAAGTTCATTTCTGCATTGAGCTTACACATAAACCAGATAAAGCTTACTGTGATATTGTATTGTGTACTCTTGTGTGGCTTAAAATATGTTTGTTCCAGCCACTGAGTTTTGTTCATGAACATTCATGGAGAAATACTACAATGTGCGTAAAAAACATCTACATACATATGCATAGTAAAGTTACCAAAGGTACTGTATACTACTACAAGCTACTACAAAAGTATATTACTGGTGCATTTTACTGCAGCAAATATTTCTTCTCACTAGAACTCTCTTAGACCTCTTACTGTTTGAAATTTAAAATCACATTCTGCTTACTTGTATCTGCAGTAATTTTCAGGATAACAATGGGAAACCCCCAATGGTCTACAGACAATTATCTTGCGTCATCTGTCTCATATTTACAGACTTAATAGACTTGGAAACTATATATAGTATAATATATATATAAACTATATATATATATATATATATATATATATATATATATATATATATATATATATATAATAACCCTAACAGTGGCCATACGCTATAAGATCCGCTTGTTTGGCAAGGTCGCCAAACGAGCGGATTTTAACCCGATATGCCCACTAATGGCTGGGCAATATTGGATGATCCTAACGTTGGGCCCTGGGGCTAAACGATCGGATTACAATACTACAAATGGGTCGCAGGACTGCATCAACTAGCCGTTGCGGTACTGGATCGTATGAAAAACTTGACCGATCGATATCTGGCCAATTTTTGGCCTAACATCGATCGGGAGGACCTGTCGGGAGCCCCCACACATGGGCAGATAAGCTGCTGAATCGGTCTAAAGGACCAATATCGGCAGCTTTAATCTGCCCATGTATAGTTACATAGTTAAATTGGGTTGAAAAAAGACAAAGTCCATCAAGTTCAACCCCTCCAAATGAAAACCCAGCATCCATACATACACCCATCCCTACTTTTAATTAAATTCTATATACCCATACCTATACTAACTATAGAGCTTAGTATCACAATAGCCTTTGATATTATGTCTGTCCAAAAAATCATCCAAGCCATTCTTAAAGGCATTAACTGAATCAGCATCACAACATCACCCGGCAGTGCATTCCACAACCTCACTGTCCTGACTGTGAAGAACCACCTACGTTGCTTCAAATGAAAGTTCTTTTCTTCTAGTCTAAAGGGGTGGCCTCTGGTACGGTGATCCACTTTATGGGTAAAAAGGTCCCCTGCTATTTGTCTGTAATGTCCTCTAATGTACTTGTAAAGTGTAATCATGTCCCCTCGCAAGCACCTTTTTTCCAGAGAAAACAACCCCAACCTTGACAGTCTATCCTCATAATTTAAGTCTTCCGTCCCTCTAACCAGTTTAGTTGCACTTAGTCTCTGCACTCTCTCCAGCTCATTTATATCCCTCTTACGGACTGGAGTCCAAAACTGAACTGCATACTCCAGATGAGGCCTTACCAGTGACCTATAAAGAGGCATAATTATGTTTTCATCCCTTGAGTTAATGCCCTTTTTTATGCAAGACAGAACTTTATTTGCTTTAGTAGACACAGAATGACACTGCCCAGAATTAGACAACGTGTTATCTACAAAGACCCTTCCTTAAAAGATCCTTCTCATTTAAGGAAACTCCCAACACACTGCCATTTAGTGTATAACTTGCATTTATATTATTTTTGCCAAAGTGCATAACCTGCATTTATCAACATTGAACCTCATTTTCCAGTTTGCTGCCCAGTTTTCCAATTTAGACAAATCACTCTGCAAAGTGGCAGCATCCTGCATGGAACCTATAGTTCTGCACAATTTTGTACCATCTGCAAAAATAGAAACAGTACTTTCAATGCCCACCTCCAGGTCATTAATAAACAAGTTGAAAAGCAAGGGACCTAGTACAGAGCCCTGCGGTACTCCACTAACAACACTGGTCCAATTAGAAAATGTTCCATTTACCACCACTCTTTGTAGTCTATCTTTTAGCCAGTTCTCTATCCAGATACAAATACTATGTTCCAGGCCAACATTCCTTAATTTAACCAGTAACCTTTTGTGTGGCACTGTATCAAATGCTTTAGCAAAGTCTAAGTAAATCACATCCACTGCCATCCCAGAATCGAGGTCTCTACTTACCTTTTCATAAAAAGAAATTAAGTTAGTCTGGCAAGATCTATTACGCATAAAAGATCTATTCGGTATGAAACTGAGCTGGTTGGTCGTGCGTATGACATCACGCGTGCCATGTAGGGGCGTGTTTAGGTCCGATGCCTAGGAGAGCTTTGGACTTAAATACAGTCCTGACCTTAGGAAAAACCCTGATATTTGAGACGGAGTAATGAACAAAGAATCTGGAATGACCCAACATGTTTCTTTTCCTCTCCACAAACACAATTTTAGTTCTACAAATTTCTGTAGTTAAATTTTGTCCAGTCATCCACCTTAATTGAATCTCTGACAATTAAAGCTGAAAGCCCTAGTTTTATGAGCTTATTGATTTAGAGGGTTATTCAAAGTTAATACATAATGTGGTAAGTTAATGTTGACCACTAGAGCTCCATAATTCAAATTAGTTCAGTAACATGTTATTTATACACAAATATATCGAAAGATTTAGTGTGTGTGTGTGTGTGTGTGTGTGTACAGTCCCCCACATTAAAGAAGTAAAATTGGAAAATAGAGTTATTAGATGAGTAATTAGATCATGCTGTGAGTTAATGAGGATATCATAACCCCCTATTGCAAATTAGTTCAGTAACATGTTATTTATACATAAATAAGTAAAACGGTCTAAAATTGGGAAAAAAAAGATAAACATTCTACAAGCTTAATGATTTAGAAGAGTTATTAGAAGAGTCATTTGAATCCTGCAATGAATTAATGGGGTCCATCACAACCCCATATTGCAAATGACTTCAGTAAAAAATAATTAATATATAAATAAATAAAATATATTTTCCCCCTATTAAAAGTGGGGAAAAATGATAAATAAATATGATAAATAAATCTCTTAGCATTATAGGTTTCCAAAATGTAATTTGTGCATTTAAGATGCTAATTTTATTGTCTATTTTCCAACCTTTAAGAGATATACATTTTCTGGCTACATTAAGCCCATCTGTTAATAAGGAGCCAATGTGTCAAAATGCTGCTTTCATAATGTAAAAAGCATGTGGAGTTGCTGAGAAAGCTTTGTTGCCTGTGTTTACTCTGCATTTTGTGTAGAAGCCCTTAAGCCTTAAGGATTGACTAGATAACTGCAACTGCGCTAGACTACATTGTGAAAAGGGCAGCTTGTAATTAAATAGAACAGTTCCTATTCCTCTGTAGTTCTGGCGCCATAGTGACTCTTAACAACTGTCCAAGTATATAAATAAGGGAGAGCCTGCATTGGCAGTACAATAATAAACTTGTTGCAAGAATGGTTTTACGGCACCCTAGAAACACAAACGCAGAATTCACATGGTAGCATTGTTGTGCCAGAATGTGAGTCACTACTAAGTCCGTAGAAACCCACTTAACATCCCAAGAATATAGTAATAGCTGTCAAGTAAAATGAATTGATTAGATTAGATATTCTGCTGTGGGACCTTAAAGCAATAATGTTCATTTAAATTAATGGTGTACAAGTTTATTTATGAAAAAAATGTAAAAACCTACAATTTTTAAGCCCTTTTTATAGCGGCTCTGCTTGGCCGTGAATGGGTCATATTCTTTTGTGCCATTTATCTCAGTTTTGTTAACATGCCAGTGGCCAGTTCGATATGTGTCAGATGAAAACTGCTTAGTGTAGCCGAGAAGATTTAATGTGGATCTCTTTATATCTTTTATATACATATTCATAGGTACAACACTGGAAGTTGTAACAACATTTAATCTGCATCGCGATTGAAGCGCTTTAATCAGCACGCTCGTAAAAATTCAGTAAAAGGTTTGTCATTAAAAAGAGCCAGATTCTGAACGCCACTGTAGTTTGTTATTATAACAAAGCAATTGAAATGCATTTTCCCAGGAGACACAATTCCCTATAACCTATTTTCTATCACATCTAAATATCTTACAGAACTCTCTGAATGCAGCCGGCAGTTTATGCTAAACTTCAGGGAGCTATTAAAGGTATTTTGTGCTTGCCGATAATCTGTTCCAAAGTATGCATTTACTTACGACTTGAATGATACATGAAAAATAAAAAATCCGCTATACTGTAAAGCCTTTATCCTCATTCATACTAATATTATGATGCTAAAATGATCTTGCGTGCATAAGCAGATTGCGTTATTTTGTGCGCTTGGGGAAATTCCTGCTATATTCTTTTAATTTTTCGAATAATTTATTGGAAGTAATCCAAGGGCAAGATTTATGGGTGCTCATTCTTTTTTAAAAGAGCAGTAATGATAGATTCTGTTCATTGAAAAAAATGACGTGTATCACAAATGATTTTCTGCATTAGTGCAGGTTGTTGACCATTGCATTATATTTTTCTGGGAACATACCGAACGGACCCAATGTTATAGGTCACTGATGAAGTGGCACATTTAAGAAAGTTGCAAGACCTTGATAAATGCAACAGTTTATTAAAACTGTGTTTTGTTGCTAGTCAGAACAATCTTATTAAACGGGATAAAAGTTTGAATTTTCATTATTCTCCCGCACAATCTTCTCAGCACTCATGTCATCATCCACACATGTACAGTAACTGTGTTCCTGGGACTAAATTAATATATCAAAATAGTCTTTTATAAATGCAGTGTATTGTGAAATTTTACATTTTTTAACAATGCAAAATCTTTCCCCAGAATTATGGTCACGTGGGGAGTGCCCCTGCTGCCATTGACCTGATTTGTCAAAACAGACACAATTGTAAAAGGACATGTTCACAAATCATGTGCAAGATGGGAAATGTGTTACTTCTGACACGCAGTGTTAAAATGGCATTAGTATGCTATTCTTTTGCCACAAGTCTAATGCACCTGTTGTTGCAACACATTCTGGAGCAGCATGGAATTACTACCCCATTCAGTGTGGCATTAGCTCCAGAGAGCCAAATAATCAACGCCTCACTTGTTTCCTTACAGCATGATCTTATTATTTTGTATCTGTTTATTTATTTAGTTATACTCCTAGTGAGTCCCCCTACACTTTTAAGATTGGTTCAATAGAACCCTGGAAGCATTCAAAGGAGGACCATTTGTGTTTCTGACCCCTCATTTGCCTTTTAGCCTTAGGGGAAGGAGAAAGGACCCCCTTAGCCTTGTGGGGAAGACCCTTGACTCTTGCGAGCCTTTAGACAAGGTAGGTTGGGCAGAAATGGGCCTGTCCGAGTCCTCAAATGAAAACAGGTCTGAAGATTCCAGTTTACTTTGCACTTCTAGTTTTATGGACTTACTTTTATGGTCATTGCACTTTTGTTGCACTATTTGCCTTTTGTACATGTTTTTCAATTGAGTGAGAAGCATGTTGGGCTTCAAAAAAATAAATAAATGTTGTTGTTAATAACCACTAGGCACAGTCTGTAGAAAAATGGGACTTGAAACAACATTGTATTTTGGTTCCTCCTGGCTCCCATGTTAAGCAAACCCTAATAGGTCAGCAGTAGTTTGGGGAGTGGCTTAGACCAAGTTTGTTGGTGGGATGAAATAACTCACTGTTATGATTTTTGAAATAACTGTGGTTATTATGAATTCATTATAGTACAACTCTGCAACCAGGAAATCCTTTCTTAGCTAAAGGCTACAGCAGAAGCAAAATCCCTGATCCACTTAATTCATATTTGGCCCCTGTGTCCTGCACATCTCGTGTGCTACTTTAAAATCCAGTATCTTGGCCACTTTCTAATGGTAATGTCATGCAAATATCACCAGAAACTAACCTGAAGTACACTGTAATCACCAGATTCCTGTAACGTTCACAGCAAGGAACCACTGTAACCGAGGATAGCCACTCCAAAGGGAGTGGATATGGTGGGAGCCCAGGGGTGTAGCCATAGGGGATTGGAGGCAAAGACATGATGATGATGAAAGTAATAGTAGGTTTATTGGCAGTCGGAACACAGAAACCAAAAGGCAGGAACAGGCAAAAAGGCTAATCAAGGTATCCAGATTGTGAGGGAAAAATGGGGAATAGAGGAACAAAAGGTACTCACTCAGGAAACAAGGTAACAAGGTTTTCAGGAACAAGGCATACAAGGTTTTCAAGGTTCAGATTCAGGTTCAGGTTCAGGTTGGCAGGTCAGGAACAAACAGAGCCCCAATTCTTGTCCACTTCCTGCAAGCCCTCTTTCTTACACGTTATTTTAACTTCAAGTCATCTTTATCCCTTGTTGTTTCTTTTTCCACTTCATGGCCACCCCATGCCAGTTCATAGTGAAGAAATTCCTCATATTTACTGTATATGCAACTTTTCTGCAGTGTGTAGGAGGCAATCTTTGCAACTTCTTAGCAGCAACTTTATATACACGCAAGGCAATATTATTTCAATGTAAAGGCTTTGAGTACATTTTTTCCATAAACTTAAGATCATAGATTGCTAAGCAGCACAATTTGCTTCAAAGCCTTGCTCCATAGCATAATAACAAATTGGCTTTTTATTTAACCGCAAGAACATATTTATCCTTAAATGCTATTTGTTGATATCCAGAACATTTGTAAATGAAATTGTTCCAATAAGATGAATTATTAATTCATGTGTCCATTTTTATAATTACTCCCAATTATTTCAAATCATTTCAATTTGTTGTTGAACTACGCTTTTTATCAAGTTAATTTAAACTTGCTCTATAATTACATGGTAATTGTTTCTAATAAGCAGGCGTTTGAATGTTTAAGCAATATTTATTGTGTAATAAATTAGGAATCTTGATTCTAAGTCAGCAATTGTGTGGTTCAAATTATTTTTTGTTGTTCTTATTCTCCTCTAATGTGAACTACGTGCGTATTTGTGCAGTATAACTCAAACTCAGTACTTTTGTTTCCTAAGTTAATTGATTTCTCTGGAATGCTCTCAAATGCACGTTATTAGCAAGTCAGAAAGAAACAAATACAATACTTTTATAAAGTGACTACAAAGTATGTATATGCATGCATTTTACAGAGATTTTGCTTTTAAAATTAAAAAAGAAAAAAAGTTTGTGTGTAGGGATGTAGCGAACCGCCGACAATGTGTTCGTGAACGCCGGCAAAAAATGCGAACAGTTCGCGAACAGTTTGCGAACTTCGAACATCCGAAAATCGTTCGATTCGAACGATCGAAGGATTTTAATCGTTCGATCGAACGATTTCCGTTCGAATCGAACGATCAAAGCCATTGGATCGAATGATTTCATTCAATCCAATGGCTTCGATCGTTCGATTCGAACGAAAATCGTTCGATTTTAGCGATCGAATGGTCGAATGGTCGAACGATTTTGACGCGAACGCCTATTGGCGAACGTCGCGCGACGTTCGCGAACTTGCGGCGGACGCGAACAGTCGAAGTTCGCGCGAACTAGTTCGCCGGCGAACAGTTTGCTACATCCCTATTTGTGTGTCAGTTATGCCTGGCCTTGGACAACATGGGTCACATTCATACACCTTATGTTTAATACTGGGATGTTGAATATGCTCCAACCAAATGCTATGGTGTTTTTGAGTCCTAAATAGTGATGTACGAATCTGTGCCTAAATATTAGCGAAACGAATAGAAGTTTGTGAATTAATTCGCTTGAGGCAAAACACGGAAATTCGTTGCAAATTCATGTCTGGGCAAATTAATTCCCCCATCACTAATCTTAAACCAACAATGTTTAGGACCCCAGGCTGCTGATGTCAAATCAACTCACACTGTCATTACTCTGACTGAAAGTTCTTGACTGCTGGTCTAAACAATCTCGAGTATCTGTAGCAGTACATATATTGAGTACTTGATGGTATCGGAGTCAGATTTAATTTTGGTTTTGTTCTTTTTAATTCTATAAGCAGGAGCTGAACCTTTCTGAATCTTCAAGTCTGGCCTCACACTTTAAGGGGCATATTTGTCAAAGGTCGAGGTGAATTTCCAAATGAAAAAAATTCAAATTTCGAGCAATTTTTTGTGTACTTCGACTAGGGAATAGTCAGCGCCGTTTCTGCTCCTGCAATGACACCCCCCTCATCTACTTAGCTGTCAGGAGGGGAGGCAGGAACACTATTGCGGAGAGCTTAATTGCGCTCGCTCGCAATAGTACAGCTGACGGAGCGCCCCTGGGAATAATCCAAATTTGATTTGAATTTGAAAAGAAATCTCTTAAAAAAATGAGACTTCGACCATTCGCTATCTAAAACTTGCCGAATTGCTGTTTTAGCCTATGGGGGACCTCCTAGAACCAATTTGGATTCAATTGGTGGACTTTTTGGGAAACACTTTGAATAGAATTCGATCGAATGCGCTATTCCTTCGATTAGTACAATTCAAATTCGCCCGAATACGGACCTATTAGATTGAAAACGGACCTATTCGACCAAAAAAAGACTTAATTCCGGTTGGTCTTTTTGAATTCAAATCTCAAAGTTTTTTCTATTCGAAATTCGACCCTTGATAAATATGCCCCTAAGAGATGCCTTAAAGAAGAACCAAACCTTAAAAATTAATATGGCAAGTGCTATATATTATACTGAACTTATTGAACCAGCCTAAAAGTTCAGAATTTTAAAATTAGTAATGATCCAGGCCTTCAAAGATGTCACAGGAGTTTCTCATCTTGGATTTTGTGTCAGTGACATGCACGAGCTCAGTGTGCTTTGAGAAGATGTTAAGAAGCTAAGCTTAGGGGTTTGTCGTAAATCATCAAGCAGAATGACGGTTGCGGTCATATATGCTGATATTACAAGGCTTATTTCTTATGCTAATTATGCTGGTTTCTGAGCTGACATGCACCAATAATCTGAATTATTTACTAATCAATCTTACAGTATATTGTGACATTTTACATATTTATACTCAGTATATTGTGTATCGGCCCCCAAGCTCAGTAGGTGACAGCAGCACAGAGCATGTGCAGGGAATCAGCAGAAAAGAAGATAGGGAGCTACTGGGACTACCCAAGGAAGGGGTTAGTCTCCGAAAGCTTGTGCTTCAAATTTCTGCAAAAAAATTAGATAAAGGCTTTGCCAGAAAAATCAGTGTGATTCTTCCCTACATAGTCTGGATGACATAATTGGCTTGGAAGTGGCTTGGGATATGAATGCACCCTGCATCGATAAGTAAGTGCTGTGCTGCAAGAAAAAGTTGTTGTTGAGCTACTGGGGCATTTTTGGAGGCAAAGATCTTTACTGCTACAGGGTTCTGGATGCCTTTGGCTGGTATAGAAGTCCAAAACATACAATGCATACAACATTTCAACCATCTTTAGTTAAATTTTAGTTCTCCTTTAAATAAAAGTAATAATTGTTACAATGGAGATCCTGCCACTACCTGAATCTTTTAAAACTCTCCGTTACATTTATCATGGAAACTCTCAAGTTATATAAAGTCACCTATTCCCTTGGAAAAATATACAGCTAATATTTAAGCCCCCCTCTGTTGGCAGCTCATAACTGCCATTCAGCAGTTTCTAACAACGTGTTTACTCAAACTTAACAGAGCATCTAGTGACCCTTCAGGTGTATCTAGGAGAGCAAATCTCACCCTAACTGGCTTTTAGTCTCAGCTACCATGGGACAACAGTAGCCAAGTTAAATGACTATGGTCTATGGTTATATATTGAGATGAGTAGAGTTTTTTTATACACAAGATTTAATGACTTTTCTGATACAAGTGACATTGACAAGTATCCATTATGATAGATGAAAGTATCATTGATAGCAATATATTTTTTAGATTAATAATGGCTTTTGGGTGTTATGCCACAACACAGTGGCACAAATGATTTACTGCCAGTCACATCCATTGACAAAAAGCTCCAACCTCATTCTACCCATTGATAAAAGACTATCTAGTGTTTTGCCATAGAAGAAGTCAGCTATAAGCACATAATATATGTAATTTATAAAACAGAACAAGCTGGGACTCAACTCATTCCATTTTCCATTTTCAGATAAAATAAATACACGCTTCAGATGTTTTAATAAAAGTATTGTTGATAAATAGTTTATATTTATCTTTGTAGGCTTGCTGTATATTTGATTCTCAGATGAGATCATTAAGCATATTCTGCCCATGAATACAAACCAGTTATAAAAACTGAAGAGGATAAGCATTTTATCAGTTTTATTAATATGACTAACTATAAAAGTAGACAGCCAATGTGGCATTAGTTATTGATTGAAAATTTGTTTTCCTGTTTGATGTTCCTGTTTATCATACTGAGTGTTCTAGCCTTTAGTTTTAGCAAAGTATTACTTTCTAAATTCCATCACTCAGCTGAACATGCTCCTTTTTTTATATGACAAACAATATCATGTTCATAAAAAAACAGAATATTCATAAATCTGCCAATCTCTATCTATCTATCTATCTATCTATCTATCTATCTATCTATCTATCTATCTATCTATCTATCTATCTATCTATCTATCTATCTATCTATCTATCTATCATTAAAATGGACTAAGCAAATATACTATGAAAGGGGAGACAAACCACACTCCCTACTAGCTAGAAAACTTAGAGAACAAATAGCCCACTTGGCGATAGTCTCGATAAATAAATCGAATAGGGAAATAACTTTTTCACCTAAGGGGATTACCTTAGCCTTTGAGGAATATTATTCCTCTCTTCACAATCTCTTCACAATCTTCCGGCTATACAGCTTCCAACACATATTAGCTTACCATCCCTCAGACAATCCTTTTTGGAAGACAATGTACATACAACCTTAACCCCAACAGACTTAGAAGCCCTTAATAAACCAGTTACAGGTGAAGAAGTTAAAAATATAATAAAGTCACTTCCCTCCTCCAAAGCCCCAGGACCAGATAAGGAAGGAAAGGACCCAGGTCTATGTGGTAGCTACAGACCAATAGCCCTTTTGAACTCTGATCTCAAGGTATTCACTAAACTGCTTGCAAATAGACTGGGACCTCTCATGCCCAAGCTTATTAATTCAGAACAAGTTGGCTTTATTTATGGCAGGCAGGCGGGGGACAATACCCGCAGCACAATTGATCTAATTGATGTTGTTACATAGTTACATACTAGTTACATAGTTAAATTGGGTTGAAAAAAGACAAAGTCCATCAAGTTCAACCCCTCCAAATGAAAACCCAGCATCCATACATACACCCTTCTCTACTTTTAATTAAATTCTATATACCCATACCCATACTAACTATAGAGCTTAGTATCACAATAGCCTTTGATATTATGTCTGTCCAAAAAATCATCCAAGCCATTCTTAACCCTTTCCCTGCCAGCCGTTTTGTCCTAGATGCGAACATCTACTGCCAAGCAGTTTTTAGATATTTTGCACTCTTTCACTTTAAGGTCCTTTCCTGGGGTGGTCTTTTAGTTAACCCAGGAAAACAATATATTGTTTTTTTCAGGACAACCTGAACTTTCACAATATGCAAGAATTTTGGTGTAATTCTACTTCTCTAAAAAAATATTGGATTCTAAGTGTCAAAAAAAATGAAAAAAATCATGTTGCATGAAGAACAATCACATATATCAGAAACATCATTCATTTTATGTACGAGAACACAGCCGATTTAGAAAGGTCTATGTCTCCTGAACGCGACAATACCAAATATATATAGTTTTATGGAGATTTCTCACTTGTATAGCTCAAAATCTACAAGCAGTACACAACCAAATTTCCAAAGCAACACTCCGCAAACGGCATACTTTTGATTTCAAGGCCAAACATTCCGCTAACAGTAGGTTTACCCTAGAAAACTACCCATTACTAGAAAGAACAGATTCTGGTGAATCAAAAATGGGTAGAAATATCTTTGTACTCCAAACCACCAAGTTGCAATTGTTTCCTAAAGTTATAATGTTTTATAGAAATTGGTGAATTTTTTGAAAAATTACCTCAAAGCTTCCACTCTACAGCAACATATCTCCCACACATCATTAGATATCAATATAAAACACCCCAAATATAAAATCCTGGGTCCACTGAACAGTTTGATGCCCAATATGAATAGATGTACCCAAGCACGTGGCATAGGAGGCCCCAAAAGGAAGACCACCCGTTTGTTCTGTCATTTCAGATACTGCAAAATCAACACATTTACACCTTTTTGGGGGGCGGCAAAGGTAGAAAAAAGTACGTTCACCCCAGAAAAACATATATTTTCAGAAAGTACACATTCCCCTGAATCCAAATTGGGTATGCATGTCTTTCTACACCAAAGTACCAAGCGACAAACCATTCCTAAATTTGGTGATTTTGGCGACATTTCCAAAAATCACCTAAAAATTTCTACCCTGCAGCATCGTATTACCCAGATACTTTTAGGTATCAAGAGAAATCACCCCAAATATGAAAGCCTAGGGTCCTCTGAACAGTTTGATGCCCAATATGTATAGGTGTACCCAAGCAAGTGGCATATAGGGGCCTGAAAAGGAAGACCCCCATATGGTCTGTCATTTCAGATACTTCAAAAGCAACACATTTACATCGTTTTGAGGGGGGCAAGTGTAGAAAAAAGTAAGTTCACCCCAGAAAACCATATATTTTCGGAAAGTACACATTGCCACGAATCTAAATTGGGTATGCATGTCTTTCTACGCCAAATTACCAAGCCACAAATCATTCCTAAATTTGGTGATTTAGGTGACATTTCCAAAAATCACCTCAAAATATCTACCCTGCAGCATCGTATTACCCACATACTTTTAGGTATCAAGACAAATCACCCCAAATATGAAAGCCTAGGGTCCTCTGAACAGTTTGATGCCCAATATGTATAGGTGTACCCAAGCATGTGGCATATAGGGGCCCTAAAAGTAAGACCCCCATATAGTCTGACATTTCAGGTACTACAAAATCAACACATTTACATTGTTTTGGGGGGCAAAAGTAGAAAACAGTAAGTTCACCCCAGGAAACCATATATTTTCGGAAAGTACACATTCCCACAAATTCAAATTGGGTATGCATGTCTTTCTACGCCAAAGTACCAAGCCGCAAATCATTCCTAAATTTGGTGATTTTGGTGACATTTCCAAATATCACCTCAAAATATCTACCCTGCAGCATCGTATTACCCACATACTTTTAGGTATCAAGACAAATCACCCCAAATATGAAAGCCTAGGGTCCTCTGAACAGTTTGATGCCCGATATGTATAGGTGTACCCAAGCACGTGGCATACAGGGGCCCCAAAAGGAAGACCCCCATATAGTCTGTCATTTCAGGTACTGCAAAATCAACACATTTACATCGTTTTGGGGGGGGCAAAAGTAGAAAACAGTAAGTTCACCCCAGAAAACCATATATTTTCGGAAAGTACACATTCCAACGAATCCAAATTGGGTATGCATGTCTTTCTACGCCAAAGTACAAAGCCGCAAATCATTCCTAAATTTGGTGATTTAGGTGACATTTCCAAAAATCACCTCAAAATATCTAACCTGCAGCATCGTATTACCCACATACTTTTAGGTATCAAGACAAATCACCCCAAATATGAAAGCCTAGGGTCCTCTGAACAGTTTGATGCCCAATATGTATAGGTGTACCCAAGCACGTGGCATACAGGGGCCCTAAAAGGAAGACCCCCATATAGTCTGACATTTCAGGTACTGCAAAATCAACACATTTACATCATTTTGGGGGGGGCAAAAGTATGAAACAGTAAGTTCACCCCAGAAAACTATATATTTTCAGAAAGTACACATTCCAATGAATCCAAATTGGGTATGCATGTCTTTCTACGCCAAAGTACCAAGCCGCAAATCATTCCTAAATTTGGTGATTTTGGTGGCATTTCCAAAAATCACCTCAAAATATCTACCCTGCAGCATCGTATTACCCACATACTTTTAGGTATCCAGAGAAATCACCCCAAATATGAAAGCCTAGGGTCCTCTGAACAGTTTGATGCCCGATATGTATAGGTGTACCCAAGCACGTGGCATACAGGGGCCCCAAAAGGAAGACCCCCATATAGTCTGTCATTTCAGGTACTGCAAAATCAACACATTTACATCGTTTTGGGGGGGGGGGCAAAAGTAGAAAACAGTAAGTTCACCCCAGAAAACCATATATTTTCGGAAAGTACACATTCCAACGAATCCAAATTGGGTATGCATGTCTTTCTACGGCAAAGTACCAAGCCGCAAATCATTCCTAAATTTGGTGATTTTGGTGAAATTTCCAAAAATCACCTCAAAATATCTACTCTGCAGCATCGTATTACCCACATACTTTTAGGTATCAAGAGAAATCACCCCAAATATGAAAGCCTGGGGTCCTCTGAACAGTTTGATGCCCAATATGTATAGGTGTACCCAAGCACGTGGCATATAGGGGCCCTAAAATGAAGACCCCCCCTTGTATGTTCTGTCATTTCAGGTACTGCAAAATCAACACATTTACATCGTTTTGGGGGGGGCAAATGTAGAAAGAAGTAAGTTCACCCCAGAAAACCATATATTTTCGGAAAGTACACATTCCCACGAATCTAAATTGGGTATGCAAGTCTTTCTACGCCAAAGTACCAAGCCGCAAACCATTCCTAAATTTGGTGATTTTGGGGACATTTCCAAAAATGACTTCAAAATTTCGACCCTGCAGCATCGTATTACCCATATACTTTTAGGTATCAAGACAAATCACCCCAAATATTAAGCCTGGGGTCCTCTGAACAGTTTGATGCCCAATATGTATAGGTGTACCCAAGCACGTGGCGTATAGGGGCCCCAAAACGAAGACCCCCATATGGTCTGTCATTTCAGGTACTGCAAAATCAACACATTTACATTGTTTTGGGGGGGGCAAAAGTAGAAAACAGTAAGTTCACCCCAGAAAACCATATATTTTCGGAAAGTACACATTCAAACGAATCCAAATTGGGTATGCATGTCTTTCTACGCCAAAGTACCAAGCCGCAAATCATTCCTAAATTTGGTTATTTAGGTGACATTTCCAAAAATCACCTCAAAATATCTACCCTGCAGCATCGTATTACCCACATACTATTAGGTATCAAGACAAATCACCCCAAATATGAAAGCCTGGGGTCCTCTGAACAGTTTGATGCCCAATATGTATAGGTGTACCCAAGCACGTGGCGTATAGGGGCCCCAAAACGAAGACCCCCATATGGTCTGTCATTTCAGGTACTGCAAAATCAACACATTTACATTGTTTTGAGGGGGGCAAATGTAGAAAAAAGTAAGTTCACCCCAGAAAACCATATATTTTCGGAAAGTACACATTCCCACGGATCTAAATTGGGTATGCATGTCTTTGTATTCCAAAGTACCAAGCCACAAACCATTCCTAAATTTGGTGATTTTGGGGACATTTCCAAAAATGACTTCAAAATTTCGACCCTGCAGCATTGTATTACCCACATACTTTTAGGTATCAAGACAAATCACCCCAAATATGAAAGCCTGGGGTCCTCTGAACAGTTTGATGCCCAATATGTATAGGTGTACCCAAGCACGTGGCGTATAGGGGCCCCAAAACGAAGACCCCCATATGGTCTGTCATTTCAGGTACTGCAAAATCAACACATTTACATTGTTTTGAGGGGGGCAAATGTAGAAAAAAGTAAGTTCACCCCAGAAAACCATATATTTTCGGAAAGTACACATTCCCACAAATCCAAATTGGGTATGCATGTCTTTCTACGCCAAAGTACCAAGCCGCAAACCATTCCTAAATTTGGTGATTTTGGGGACATTTCCAAAAATGACTTCAAAATTTCGACCCTGCAGCATCGTATTACCCACATACTTTTAGGTATCAAGACAAATCACCCCAAATATGAAAGCCTGGGGTCCTCTGAACAGTTTGATGCCCAATATGTATAGGTGTACCCAAGCACGTAGCGTATAGGGGCCCCAAAACGAAGACCCCCATATGGTCTGTCATTTCAGGTACTGCAAAATCAACACATTTACATTGTTTTGAGGGGGGCAAATGTAGAAAAAAGTAAGTTCACCCCAGAAAACCATATATTTTCGGAAAGTACACATTCCCACGGATCTAAATTGGGTATGCATGTCTTTGTACTCCAAAGTACCAAGCCGCAAACCATTCCTAAATTTGGTGATTTTGGGGACATTTCCAAAAATGACTTCAAAATTTCGACCCTGCAGCATTGTATTACCCACATACTTTTAGGTATCAAGACAAATCACCCCAAATATGAAAGCCTGGGGTCCTCTGAACAGTTTGATGCCCAATATGTATAGTGTACCCAAGCACGTGGCGTATAGGGGCCCCAAAACGAAGACCCCCATATGGTCTGTCATTTCAGGTACTGCAAAATCAACACATTTACATTGTTTTGAGGGGGGCAAATGTAGAAAAAAGTAAGTTCACCCCAGAAAACCATATATTTTCGGAAAGTACACATTCCCACGAATCTAAATTGAGTATGCATGTCTTTGTACTCCAAAGTACCAAGCCGGAAACTATTCCCAAATTTGGTGATTTTGGTGACATTTCCAAAAGTCACCTCAAAATTTCTAACCTGCAGCATCGTATTACCCACATACTATTAGGTATCAAGAGAAATCACCCCAAATATGAAAGCCTAGGGTCCTCTGAACAGTTTGATGCCCAATATGTATAGTGTACCCAAGCACGTGGCACATAGGACCCCCAAAAGGAAGACCCCCATATGGTCTGTCATTTTAGGTACTGCAAAATCAATACATAAACATAGTTTTGGGGGGGAGCAAAGGTAGAAAAATGCACATTCACCCCAGAAAACCATATATTTTCGGAAAGTACACATTCAAACGAATCCAAATTGGGTATGCATGTCTTTCTACGCCAAAGTACCAAGCCGCAAATCATTCCTAAATTTGGTTATTTAGGTGACATTTCCAAAAATCACCTCAAAATATCTACCCTGCAGCATCGTATTACCCACATACTATTAGGTATCAAGACAAATCACCCCAAATATGAAAGCCTGGGGTCCTCTGAACAGTTTGATGCCCAATATGTATAGGTGTACCCAAGCACGTGGCGTATAGGGGCCCCAAAACGAAGACCCCCATATGGTCTGTCATTTCAGGTACTGCAAAATCAACACATTTACATTGTTTTGAGGGGGGCAAATGTAGAAAAAAGTAAGTTCACCCCAGAAAACCATATATTTTCGGAAAGTACACATTCCCACGGATCTAAATTGGGTATGCATGTCTTTGTATTCCAAAGTACCAAGCCACAAACCATTCCTAAATTTGGTGATTTTGGGGACATTTCCAAAAATGACTTCAAAATTTCGACCCTGCAGCATTGTATTACCCACATACTTTTAGGTATCAAGACAAATCACCCCAAATATGAAAGCCTGGGGTCCTCTGAACAGTTTGATGCCCAATATGTATAGGTGTACCCAAGCACGTGGCGTATAGGGGCCCCAAAACGAAGACCCCCATATGGTCTGTCATTTCAGGTACTGCAAAATCAACACATTTACATTGTTTTGAGGGGGGCAAATGTAGAAAAAAGTAAGTTCACCCCAGAAAACCATATATTTTCGGAAAGTACACATTCCCACAAATCCAAATTGGGTATGCATGTCTTTCTACGCCAAAGTACCAAGCCGCAAACCATTCCTAAATTTGGTGATTTTGGGGACATTTCCAAAAATGACTTCAAAATTTCGACCCTGCAGCATCGTATTACCCACATACTTTTAGGTATCAAGACAAATCACCCCAAATATGAAAGCCTGGGGTCCTCTGAACAGTTTGATGCCCAATATGTATAGGTGTACCCAAGCACGTAGCGTATAGGGGCCCCAAAACGAAGACCCCCATATGGTCTGTCATTTCAGGTACTGCAAAATCAACACATTTACATTGTTTTGAGGGGGGCAAATGTAGAAAAAAGTAAGTTCACCCCAGAAAACCATATATTTTCGGAAAGTACACATTCCCACGGATCTAAATTGGGTATGCATGTCTTTGTACTCCAAAGTACCAAGCCGCAAACCATTCCTAAATTTGGTGATTTTGGGGACATTTCCAAAAATGACTTCAAAATTTCGACCCTGCAGCATTGTATTACCCACATACTTTTAGGTATCAAGACAAATCACCCCAAATATGAAAGCCTGGGGTCCTCTGAACAGTTTGATGCCCAATATGTATAGTGTACCCAAGCACGTGGCGTATAGGGGCCCCAAAACGAAGACCCCCATATGGTCTGTCATTTCAGGTACTGCAAAATCAACACATTTACATTGTTTTGAGGGGGGCAAATGTAGAAAAAAGTAAGTTCACCCCAGAAAACCATATATTTTCGGAAAGTACACATTCCCACGAATCTAAATTGAGTATGCATGTCTTTGTACTCCAAAGTACCAAGCCGGAAACTATTCCCAAATTTGGTGATTTTGGTGACATTTCCAAAAGTCACCTCAAAATTTCTAACCTGCAGCATCGTATTACCCACATACTATTAGGTATCAAGAGAAATCACCCCAAATATGAAAGCCTAGGGTCCTCTGAACAGTTTGATGCCCAATATGTATAGTGTACCCAAGCACGTGGCACATAGGACCCCCAAAAGGAAGACCCCCATATGGTCTGTCATTTTAGGTACTGCAAAATCAATACATAAACATAGTTTTGGGGGGGAGCAAAGGTAGAAAAATGCACATTCACCCCAGAAAACCATATATTTTCGGAAAGTACACATTCCCGCGAATCCAAATTGGGTATGCATGTCTTTGTACTCCAAAGTACCAAGTCGCAAGCCTTTCCTAAATTTGGCGATAAAAGCAACAGTTTTTACATTTTTGAAATTGCCTAAAAATATTGCAATTGGCCGCATTTATTTCACCCAATTTTTTGCATACAATTGTAAAACACCATAAATATTGATGCCAAGGGTCTACTGAACAGTTTGATGCCCAATATGCATTGATATACCAAGGCAGCTGGCATATGCGGACCCCAAATGAAAATAGTGCATATGATTTACTCCGCTGCCGATTTGCCTTCTGTGAACATAGACCATTGACTTCATATTATGTGCCTCAAGACCCTCCTAACAACAAAAACCCCCGAAAACCATATGTTTTTGGAAAGTACACATTCTGACGAATCCACCAAAGATAAAGACGTCTTTCTACACCAAACTACCAAACTGCAAAGCTTTTCTAAACGTAGAGGTTTTTACAACATTTCTGAAAATCGCCTAAAATTGTTGCAGTTTGCCGCATTTATCACACACAATGTTTTACGTATAAAGAGAAATCACCCTAAATATGGACGTCAGAGGTCTACTGAATAGTTTGATGCCCAATATGCAAAGATTTACCAAAGTATGTGGCGTGTACGGACCCCAAATGAAAAACATGCATATGAATTTTCACGCTAGCCAACTAAGCTGCAGAAAAGAGAGCCCCAACTGTGAGTTATGTGCCGTATGACCCACAAAATGTAAAAAGACCCCCAGAAAACTATACATTTTTGGAAAGCATATATTCTGGCGAATCAAACTAAGTAAAATAAATCTTTCTATACCAAAGCACCAAACAGCAAAACAATACTAAAGATTCAAAAGGAACAATAATGCATGGATAAAATTGCAATAAAACCACAAAAATAGCGTAAATCAATGAAATAACAAAATAATTGATCCGACAGCGTAATTAGTGGCCGAAATCGATTATCCAATAGTCACGCTGTCAAAATAACATGTTTTTAGGCAAAACAAACAGTACAATGAATAAGTAAAAAAAAAAAAAAACCTGTTTGTGAGTTTTTGTGTATACATATTTGTGCACTAATAAAAGTTGTCTAAGTGTGCAAATACATGTAATTAACTGTAAATAAGTGTACAAAATTGACCAAGTGTGCTAAAATAAAAAAATAAAAAATACAAATTTTTACTAAAATGTTTGTGTAAGTGTATAAATGTACTGTAGGTATGTGTAAATGCAGGTAAGTGGGTAAAAAAACGTGCACTTACCGTTTTTGTAGCAGGAGGATCGCTGGAACAGATGGAGGCAGCCAGAACAGCGTGTCTGCAGAGTTACTGCGCAGCAGGAAGTGTGTGGGCGGCTGTTCAGGAAGGAAGAGGTGAGTAATGCGCAGCAGCGCTATTTGCAGCGCATTTGCGTCTTTGAAGTCGGATCTGCGACAATCGTGTCACAGATCTGACTCGACAGCCCCCCAGCCTTGTTGCCCAGGGGGCTGTCAACCCTTCTGACACTCTGCGGAGGCGGCAAAAGCCGCCGATGCAGAGTGTAGGGCTCAGCTGCAGGAGAACGTACATAGTACGTTCTTGGCAGCCTGAGCCCTGAACAGCCAGCACGTACGCCGTACGTGCTTGGCGGTTAAAGGGTTAAAGGCATTAACTGAATCAGCCATCACAACATCACCCGGCAGTGCATTCCACAACCTCACTGTCCTGACTGTGAAGAACCCCCTACGTTGCTTCAAATGAAAGTTCTTTTCTTCTAGTCTAAAGGGGTGGCCTCTGGTACAGTGATCCACTTTATGGGTAAAAAGGTCCCCTGCTATTTGTCTATAATGTCCTCTAATGTACTTGTAAAGTGTAATCATGTCCCCTCGCAAGCGCCTTTTTTCCAGAGAAAACAACCCCAACCTTGACAGTCTACCCTCATAATTTAAGTCTTCCGTCCCTCTAACCAATTTAGTTGCGCGTCTCTGCACTCTCTCCAGCTCATTTATATCCCTCTTAAGGACTGGAGTCCAAAACTGCACTGCATACTCCAGATGAGGCCTTACCAGGGACCTATAAAGAGGCATAATTATGTTTTCATCCCTTGAGTTAATGCCCTTTTTTATGCAAGACAGAACTTTATTTGCTTTAGTAGCCACAGAATGACACTGCCCAGAATTAGACAACGTGTTATCTACAAAGACCCCTAGATCCTTCTCATTTAAGGAAACTCCCAACACACTGCCATTTAGTGTATAACTTGCATTTATATTATTTTTGCCAAAGTGCATAACCTTGCATTTATCAACATTGAACCTCATTTTCCAGTTTGCTGCCCAGTTTTCCAGTTTAGACAAATCACTCTGCAAAGTGGCAGCATCCTGCATGGAACCTATAGTTCTGCACAATTTAGTATCATCTGCGAAAATAGAAACAGTACTTTCAATGCCCACCTCCAGGTCATTAATAAACAAGTTGAAAAGCAAGGGACCTAGTACAGAGCCCTGCGGTACTCCACTAACAACACTGGTCCAATTAGAAAATGTTCCATTTACCACCACTCTTTGTAGTCTATCTTTTAGCCAGTTCTTTATCCAGATACAAATACTATGTTCCAGGCCAACATTCCTTAATTTAACCAGTAACCTTTTGTGTGGCACTGTATCAAATGCTTTAGCAAAATCTAAGTAAATCACATCCACTGCCATCCCAGAATCGAGGTCTCTACTTACATTCTCATAAAAAGAAATTAAGTTAGTCTGGCAAGATCTATTACGCATAAAACCATGCTGGCACAAACTCATAGTATTATGATTTGCTATGAAGTCCAGTATCTTATCCTTTATTAACCCTTCGAAAAGCTTTCCTACCACTGACGTCAGACTAACTGGCCTATAGTTTTGAGGCTGAGAACGGGATCCTTTTTTGAATAGAGGCACCACATTAGCAATTCGCCAATCTCTAGGCACTATGCCAGATCTCAATGAATCCTGAAAAATTAAGTAAAGAGGTTTGGCAATCACAGAGCTAAGCTCGCTAATTACCCTGGGATGAATACCATCTGGCCCTGGACCTTTGTTAATCTTAACATGTTCTAGTCTCTTTTGAATTTCATCATGTGTGAACCATGCATCATTAGTTGTATTACTAGAATTGGGACGGTTAAGAAGGAAACCTTCACTTACTGATTCCTCATTTGTGTAGACAGATGAAAAATATGAGTTCAGAATGCGCTTTTATTTTGTTTTCATCAACCAGCTGACCCCCCTCTGATAGTAAGGGACCCACCCCTTCCTGCTTCATTTTTTTACTATTAACATATTTAAAAAATAATTTTGGATTTTTTTTACTGCTTGCTGCAATATCCTTTTCTATAGCAATTTTAGCTTGCCTTATAGCTTCTTTGCATGATTTATTGGCCTCCTTGTACCTTATAAATGATTCGGCTGTACCAGCTAACTTGAAAGCTTTAAAAGCACGTCTTTTCTTACCCACCTCAACACCAACGCTTCTATTGAACCAAAAAGGTTTTGCTTTGCAACGACGTTCCTTGCTTACAAGTGGAATATACTGACAAGTATATTTATTAAGCAGTTGTTGATAAGACCAAAACACCAACCTTACTACTTAGCCTAGATGCCGAAAAGGCTTTCGACCACCTCAATTGGAACTTTATGTTTGATTTGCTGAAACAGTTGGGCATGGGAGGCCCCTTCTATAAGACTATCCAAAATCTGTATACCAATCCTGCAGCTACGCTCAAATTGCCAGAGGCATCCCACACACAGATTCCTATACACAACGGGACTAGACAGGGGTGCCCTTTGTCACCGCTGCTCTATGCACTAAGCAATGAACCCCTGGCAACTGCGATCAGAAACCATAAAGATATAACCGGACCAAAAATCCAGCAACAGGAGTTTGTTATCTCTTTATTTGCAGATTCATCCTTCTTACCCTGACAAATACAGTAGTATACCTGCCAAATTAACACCACCTTCTGTCGCTGTGAAACTATGGTCAAGATGGCAATCCTCCCCAAGATTTTATATTTGTTCGAGACCCTCCCGGTGGCAGTCCCCAGATGGGTCCTCAAGGATCTCAAAACAACCCTGTTCAAGTTCATATGGGGCAAGCGCAGACATAGATTAGCCTCTACAGTCATGATGGCCAATAAACTTCATGATAAACTGCAAGGGGGACTTCTATTACGAGGCAGCTCATGTACGACAGATCCCAGGATGGACCACATGTGATATACAGTACTACCAAATGGGCATATATTGAGTCGCACTGGGTCACTCCAACACACCTTAACACTCTCTTATGGGGCACAGGGGGAAAGGGCCCCTCATCAGTCCTTTCTCCAATATCATTTACATTATGGATATGGAAATTGTGCAAGGCAAAGTATAGGTTAGCAAATTCCCTCTCCTTTGTAACCCCATTATTGGCTATTCCCTCCTTCTCTCCAGGCCTTGCAGAACGTCTTAAGAGTCATTGGGGTCCGTAGTGCTTATTTAGGATATATGACCTTTTAAACCATCTAACCGTTAAGCCATTGACCTTTGAAGAGATTCAGAATAAGTTTCAAATATCCCCCACCCGATTGTATGAATATGTACAGATCCTCCACTTTGTTAAGACATATCTCCCTAAGAATCTACCTATGTCTCCACCATCCTTACATGTTAAAATGGGAACAGATCACCTCCACAACCCTCTCTTTGGAGGAAATAGATGGGAGAAAGCTTGGTCCAGATGGGATGTATACATAATTTAAACCAAAATGTGAATGATGTCATGCCTCAGTAGGATAATAGAGCAGGTATGACCTAAGGTGAATTACAACAGATTTACTGACCTTTCACCCCCAAGAGCTACCCCCCTCCATCCCCCATATATTCCGCCCACCTCCATTTTTTTTCCCTTTTTTTGAGTATATCCCATGAAAGTTCAATGCTTAGAACTGAAAGTACACTTGCAAAGAAGTTACTAGCCACCATCAAGGTATACTTGAATCGTGTTTCAACTTGTTTATTATACTGCGACATTATATAAAAATGCAGATATAAAAATTGTGTATTCATACATGATTGTCGGATTGTATGCACTATATGTCTTTTTTTATGTTGTCTCACTGACAATTGTGTGAGCTTGAGAAATGCAATAAAAATTAAGTTACAAAAAAAAAGTTTGTCCAAATAATCTTCAATTGATTCTTCCTAATGAAAACGATTCCCCAGAGAAGGTCTCTCATGTAAAACGTTACCACCTACAGAGCAATTTACCTAGGGACCAGACCTAATACTGTACCTGACCATGCAGAAAATGCCCAGGCACACCTCTGGGAAGGTAGGCCATGCTCCGAGCTAGTTTCTTCACAACAGATGGCTATTTGTGGTTATAAGACATCTCACCATAATAGACAGGTGCATCTTAGGAAAAAGTAAAACTGCAAGCTGTAATGTGCAGACTTTTCTGGGTTTTACCCTAGAACTTCTGGCTTTCTTTGTAGGTTATAGGAGAAGAAGGTTATAGGAGAAGAAAATGGAATTACAATTAAAATTGCCAGCCCTCTTTCTAGCCCATGCTGTTGCATTGACCAACAGCTAGAAACACCCTTGTCCCAGGGCTCGGTCTAACCCATAATATGGAGTTGACAAGCTGCTATGACTGATAAAAAGTCAAAGAAGAAGAGTTGCCAGACCACAATTTGCCTTTAAAAACAATTATAACAAAATGAGGTGTTAATACCACAATTTGGACAAAATATGTAAGCTCACATGCCACGTCAAGGCCCCTCATTGTGTCTGAGTCCTACACTATCTGTTAGCATTCTAAGTTCTCAGTGCAATTATAATCAAGTCCCCCAGCAACCAATGTGACTGAGAAGTAGGGATGTACCGAATCCAGGATTTGGTTCAGGATTCGGGCAGGATTAGGCCTTTTTCAGCAGGATTCAGATTCGGCCTAATCCTTCTGCCCAGGTGAAACGAATCTGAATCCTAATTTGCATATGCAAATTAGGGACGGGGAGGTAAATCACGTGACTTTTGTCACAAAACAAGGAAGTAAGAAAGATCTCTGTTGAGTTCTAGGGTGTGCTCTTTGATGCTTTTAGGTTACAGCTCATGGCTCCTGGTCCTTATTTACTTCCTTTCCTGTCTTTCCGCCTCTCTTGTGTTTGTTTGTCTACTGTCTTTGACCATGGCCTATTGTGTATACAGTAATATACAGTATACGCTTTTCTGGTCTACTTTTTAAGAACTCCAGCCTCTTCCTGCAGATATGTCTAGCATCTTTGTCTGCACATATGCGGACTCGGCGTTCCTTTATTACCCTCTGATGTTGGGTCATGCCACATGACATAAGATAAACAACTAACTTTCATGGAGGCTAGGGGGGATAACAGCAAATGGAAAATAAATGTGCATTCAGCTCTTAACATTTTTATTATACAAATATAAAGTGGTAATTAAAAAAGGTGTCCCTTTACAATAATGAGTGTGGCAACGTAATACTAGGCTGACAATGTGTTTCAAAGGCAAACAGCAGACCAGTGAATGATACTTGTTAATTGTAAAGGTAAACATAATTATATCAGATGTGGGTTTCAGCATAGGGCCAATAGCCTTACATTATTTATGTCCCTGTGTGAACAGTAAATAGTGATTTTTCTATTAAAACTTAAAATTCCACAAATATCCATTCCAGAGCCATTCATGGAACATCTCTATAGACTAGAATAAAGTACCAAAAAAACATAATTACTAAGGGGCTGATTAATGAAAGGTCGAGGTTATTTTTTGAATGAAAAAAAATTGAAATTTCAAGGTATTTTTTGTGTACTTCGACTAGGGCATAGTCCAAATTCAATTTGAATTTGAAAAAAAAATAGAATATTTGAATATCGAAATTCATCATGTACTGTCTCTTTAAAAATTCAACTTCGACCATTCGCTATTTAAAATGGTGTTCTACTTTTTGTTGGTCCATATGTAGGGCAATGGGCTAAATGCTGGGATTCAACCAATGAGGTTGGAGTAGAAGTGGGATAATTTGCCCTTGCTAGCTGTAAAGAAACAGATACGTTGATTATGGTAAAGGAATCAAAGCCTTGGTAACACAAAATGTAAAATTTAGTGCAAACCGACAGTGTTATGAGACAGAAATACAATTAAAGCCCATGTTATGTAAGATTATAAAATGTAATGATAGTTTCCTTTAAGTGCCTTCAGTTTGCTCTCTGCTGTTTAGCACTGAAATGATGACTGTGAATTATGTTGACTATTTATTTTATTTTCTGTAATTGATAGGGAAAAGAAACATTTCCAAAGAGCTTTTTGTTTAAAGGCACTCATTGTGTCTTGGTTATTTATTGACATCCTATTACATTATAACTGCTGTCACTAATTGTTAGTTATCATTAAAGTTGCTGTGGGCTTTTCAGGAGGCAGTAGATGAATGCAAATTATAGCTGCATGAGTCTCATAATGACCTCAGATTGATTTTAATATGTGTAACAGAGAAGGCTTGTTGTTTCCCAGTTTTACTGCATTTCAGAAGCAACGGTTTACGATACAAAACATTAACATGTTAACAAATTCCACTCTTTGGTTTTTGGTATTCAAACAATCTAATATACTTTTCTTTTAAAGGAAAACTATACCCCCAAAATGAATACTTAAGCAACAGATAGTTTATATCAAATTGAATGACATATTAAAGAATCTTACCAAACTGGAATATATATTTACATAAATATTGCCCTTTTACATCTCTTGCCTTGAACCACCATTTCGTGACTCTATCTGTGCTGCCTCAGAGATCACCTGACCAGAAATACTACAACACTAACTGTAACAGGAAGAAGTGAGGAAGCAAAAGGCAGAACTCTGTCTGTTAATTGGCTCATGTGACCTTACATGTGGTTTGTATGTGTGCACAGTGAATCTTACGATCTCAGGGGGCGGCCCTTATTTTTTAAAATGGCAATTTTCTATTTATGATTACCCAATGGCACATACTACTAAAAAAGTATATTATTATGATAATGGTTCATTTACATGAAGCAGAGTTTTACACATGAGCTGTTTTACTCAGTATCTTTTAATAGAGACCTACATTGTTTGGGGGGTATAGTTTTCCATTGTTTGGGGGGTATAGTTTTCCTTAGTTAAACAAGGATGGAGCAGGATTAATGCGGACATAAACAATCCATAACAGTGGTTCTAAAGATTTGTTGCTGCCTACATATCCCACAATACCATGACAAGTGATAACATGCTAGGAACTGTAGTTTAATATTGTCAGGCCCTGAACATAAATCAATATTTTCAGCAGCCCCCTTATAACAGAATTCTGTAGTAAGGAACCTGTCTCTCTTCTTTGTTCACACAGTAGTCATTGGAGTTTGGAGGTAATAACCATATTTCTTTCATTTTTGAACATCTAAAGAACTTTATTTCTGCTCTTCCAATGCTAAATTTCAGTTTAGGGGCATATTTATCAAGGGTCGAATTTAGAGTTTATAGGAGACTCCGATAAACTCAAAATTCGAAAAAAATGATCAATCTAAATTTTTTAAAAAATTAATTTTTTTTTTAAATTCGGGTGAATAGGATCGACATGAAAACTCGAATTAAATTCACCTAAAATTTTTTTTTTTAAAAAAAAACTATGTTTTTCCAAAACTCCACCAAACGACTCCAAATTGATTGTAGGAGGCCCCCCGTAGGCTAAAACACAAATTCAGCAGATTTTTAGATGGCGAAATAGTTGGACTAATGTTTAACCGAGACTACAAGGATCGGATTAACAAGGTAAACCCACTGAAATAAAAAAAAAAAGTCTCCTGCTTTCCGGTGTTTTTTTTAGAGAAACTATGACTAATACAAATTTACATGGAAGTAACAAAGTATAATTATAAATGATTAAAATAACCATTTTATTACTTTGATTACATAGTCATTGTCATTTTTTCTAAATTTGGTGCAGCGACACCCATTGACAATTTGAAAAGCCGTGGACAGTCTATAAAGAACTGTTCTGCCTTGATCTACGAGATGCTCATTGTTACACATGTTATACTACAGTATGTTATCTGAACTTCTGTGCATAGTTAAGAACAGTGTTACACAATATCAGGATAATTGTGATCTCCATGTTCAAATGTTTTACTTAAAGTATAACATTCAGCTTGGCACCCATATTCTTCAATTGGCACCTGTGTTCTCCAAGTCCATGTTGGTTTGTGGATTCCTTTCCCAGATCTTTTGTTTAGATATATTTTATTTTTTCACCTGATGTGCATTTTCACCCTTCACTAATTACCAGAAAAACACACCATAACTAATTAACAAAACAGCAACAACTTGAGATCAGTACAGTTAATCAATTATGTAGGCTCCATAACTCATTTCAGTTCCTTCCAGTAAAACCCAAACCACCGAATTTAGACACAGCTGTTACTCACTCAAATCCATATGTGCCACTCACAGTGTCTGAACTGCCCTAACTTCTGATTTATATTCGTTAGTATTTTAAGACCTCTGACCTCTCTGTTAAAGGAAAAATAAAGTCAACCATTGATTTTTCTGTATAATATACAGAGTAGTGTTGCTGAATCTAACTCATTAGCTGAAGGGCCAGCCCACAAGCCAAGCATTGTATTAAAGCTGCAATACAGCAAATTGAGCTAGAGTTTAAATGCATGTATAAAAGAACAGTGGTGTATTAGTTTAGTGGAAATTCAATTAATCATAGGCCCAAGCAATATAACATTAATATGGAAAGGTAAAATGTATTATCTTAGAACACACATGTGATCTGAAGTGTATGAAAGAGGCACTAATATACTATTCAACCTCAGTTCTAACAAAATATATCATTTAGACTATCTGTTAGATCAGTTCAAATACCTCATTTACCATCAGAACTCTCCTGGCTGTGCTCTGATATGGCCACTTTCAGCATATTCCCTTCTGCAGGCCTCTCAATCTTCAAACCTTTTTTTTCCAGCCACCCTTTCCTTCATCTAGTGGCTTCTCCTGCTCAATATTCATTAAGCCCTTATCTAACATCTTAAATCCCAACTGAATGCCAACATACAAAAAAAAGCCTATCCTTAAATAGCTTATCTGACTTCAGATGCACTTGACTTTAAGAGCTATCGCTTGTGTCAATCAATTCACATCTAGTAGTTCTTTAATTTTATCCCTCTAAAACTGAAGCATTAACATTACAGTAATACACGCATGGGAGGAAGTAAACGTTATGGCACAATCTTATTGTTCTCCAATTATGGTTTTTCTGTATATTTTGTTTCAGTTAGAATCCTGTGCCAGGTTAGAATAACTAGTTTGAGAGACTGTTTTCCCTCAATTGCATCATGTGCGTGCCAAAGTTACACACAATATCTTAATGTATCCTTAACACTGGACTTTTAAGGGGTTATTTGCATTGATTTTGACATTATTGCTTTGATACTCTCTCAAGTCACTGATCTCAAGTTCCATTTTTGTTGTGAAAGCATTTGTTTAATGAAAGGTTCTGTTTAAAGGTAGAGCCATGAAGAATTTATTGATATGCTCTAATAGTTTTTTTGTCAGTTATTGTGGTAAAGCAGGAACCCTATAGAAGACCCTTAGTGCTCATTCAAAAACCACTTGAATGAGATGACTTTACTCTGCACCTAATAGCTACTTTCCTTGCCCAGAACACTTTTCATGAACACAGCACTGCCAAACACATGCAACAATGTATTCCTTGGACACATGCAGCAATACAAAAAAGTGCAAAGTGCAAGTGTCCAGAAAATGATGATTTTATATACACACACACTTTCACCCACCCCTCTTTAAACTCGATATATATAACAATATCTATACTAATGTTAGATTTTAGTATCATGTAACATTAGCCTACCCAAACAAAAGAATCACCCTCCGCCTATGTATACAGTATTAGTACTAACATAGTTACATAGTTACATAATTAAATTGGGTTGAAAAAAGACAAAGTCCATCAAGTTCAACCCCTCCAAATGAAAACCCAACATCCATACACCCCCCCATACTTTTACATAAATTCTATATACCCATACGAATACTAACTATAGAATTTAGTATCACAACAGCTTTGGATATTATGTCTGTCCAAGAAATCATCCAAAACCCTCTTAAAAGCATTAACAGAATTGGCCATCACAACATCACCCGGCAGTGCATTCCACAACCTCACTATGAAGAACCACCTACATTGTTTCAAATGAAAGATCTTTTACTCTAATCTAAAGGGGTCGCTTCTGGTGTCCCCTGCTATTTGTCTATAATGCCCTGTAATGTTCTTATAAAGAGTAATCATGCCCCCTTGCAATTGTATTTTTACAGAGAAAACAACCCCAACATTGATAGTCAACCTTCATAATTGAAATTTTGATCTGCATTTTGTAAGGACTCCTTCTCCTCTTTGCTGGTTTCCGTAGGGGAACAGCCTCTTATAGTCTATTTTAGTAAGATTAGCCGTTAATCTACTGTCTTGCATATGCATTGAATGATATGCCATGAAGGTATGACATGCTTTTATATATCTATAAGTTTGTGGTAGAGATGCCAACTAATCCAGATCTGAACTAGGCGCATATTAGCTTCACATGAATTATTCCTAACCTGCCCCTTGTTCTGCTCCATTCTTGGCCCCTGATTGTGCTCCCTGCTCAGCTGCTTCGGATGATTCTGGGTCTATATGCATTTCAATGCAGTGGTCAATTAAAGGTTTTAGTTAGTTGACAGATTTTCAGACTCCTGAAAAATACAAGGAAGCTGACATGTCGCTGAATGTTGAGTGGAGCCCAAACAAAGCCTTGGTTACCAAGGTGGACCTGAAAATAAAAAGTCAAAAAGACCTCTGCTGTTTTTTTTATTGGCCTAAAAATGTAGATTTTATAATGGCTCATTTACGAAGGCCGATATGCATGCAAAAATGCATGCTAATTACCATATAATTTTACTGCAGCAAAATAGCAGGTACTTAAAATGTTTGTGTTCTGCAACTTGCACAGGATTTACTTAATTCAGATTCAAATTAGCATCCATGTTGGTTGATTGAACGAAAGTTACATTTAAGGCTTTTTAGTGTCATTTCTAGTGCAGTGTGAGATTTATTATGTGTAAATCAGGTGTTAATTCATGGGCTCCTTTGTATTCATGCACTTTGCACCTTATTTGACAAGTGGCATATTGTTGCAAGTTCCTGCAGAAGGAAATAGTTTCTTTTGGCTACGATCAAGTATAGTATCTGGAATGGAGAAACACTTTGTCTGTCCATAGCTTAGGAAGTTTTGCTTTGAAGCCTGAACCTTTTTGCACCCCAAGATTTGCAACCTGAAACTAACCTGAATTCACAGGTCTTGCACTTTTATTTATGATCATGACAGTTGCACACTTTACTCTGGCATTTTAAGTGAACAGTACACTTGCTTTTTACCCCAGCCTGTTGGGCATTGAGTGTAAACAAGAATTGTTTCAATCCAGCCAGTACACTAGGGTCACCTATGGTCACTTTTATGATTTTATCTATTTATTTAGTCAACTGGGCACTTTTTATTTGTTTAGCACGTATGAATTCGGTGAAATGGACCTCTGAGTCGAAGTGCTGATATAGGTGGGTGATGTGTGGCAATTAAGCTTCTTACCCCACTGAACCCCTTCCTGCTGTGGGCTCAAAAAAGGTGGACCCTTCTTGAACATCTTTTGCTGTTCCCAACCCCACATTTGCCTTTTGGTTGATGGAGGAAGGAGAAAGGGACACCCCAGCCTTGCGGCGAGAAATGGGGAATCCAAAAACGTAAAAGTTGATTTTTGTGCCTTTTGGCCAGGTGACTTGCACTCATATATATGCACTTTGTGGGTTTTTTTATGTTTGGCTTTGGGTGACTTGAAGCCTGCTCAGAGCTTCAATAAAAAAAAATTGATGCAAGTACCTTTGTGAATAACATTTGAGAGAGTTTTGGGGTGTTGTGCTTGCATTTGTATATTGGCCCTATAGTGTAACAATAAACAGATACAACTCCTTTTCTGCATGAAATAACAGAGAAAATAATCTCTCTCATTCTTCTGTAAGGGAGGAGCTGATGATTTAAAAAAAATATATATATATTTATAGAAGATTTGTTTTTCATTCGATTCTACAGTATATCCAAAAAAGTTTATGCATAAAAAAAAGAATAAACAAACAGAATGTCTAGTATAATAATGTTTTTGCTTCTTTTAGGATTAAAACTTCATAGGGATTCTGCATTCATTGTTCTTTGTAGTTTGTTCTTGTACTCACATACTCGACTCTTAATACAGTTTCCATTAGGAAAATGAAAGGAAGCTTTAGTGAAGCTGGGTTCTTTGTAGTGGCTATGTTCCAGCTGCAGCAATGTATATGCCTAGGAACTGTTTATTTATTACAAGCAGAATGTTCACACTATATGATGATCTACAGATGAAAGGAAGAGGGAAAATCTGCTGTAAATTCAGCTTTTTCTTTATACAAGAACAGCAATTTTTCTTCATGGTCATACATTTTTTTGAGTTATGGTTGTGGAGTACAGAATTGATGTAAGGTTGCTTTAATATAGTTCTTACCTTTGACTGCTGAATTTCGAGATAATGTGTGAATGATTCACTGAGACGGAACTTACAAAAATATATGCAAAAGCAAGGTTGGCACACAATCAGTATAATTTAGCAACACAATGCAGTTATGTTTGATATTTCATATGTCTGTTAGCAATGTACATATTCTTAGGTTTCAAGATTATTCAATCCAGTTCTTTCAACTGCTTTTGTGGTGAGTCCTAATCTTTGGCTGTTGTTGAGTGTTAGTATGAGTTGTACGGGTATGGAATCTATTGTCTGGAATGCGTGGGACCTGGTGATTTCCAGAATGGGGTTTTTCCCCGATTAGGATCATCATCTACAAAAAACATTTAACCAATAAATAAACCCAATAGAATTATTTTTCCACCAATATGGATTCATGCAGCTTAGTTACCGTTGAGTACAAGCTTCTGTTTTTATTATTAAACATAAAAAGGAAATATTATGATTTATGATTATGAAAAATTATGATTTTTTTAATTAAAATGGACTGTGGGAGTTGACCTTCCCATAATTTGTAACTTTCTGGATATTGGGTTACTTAATATGAGATGCCATACCTGTATTTTATACATAAAGGGCAGAAAGACTGGAGTTCCAATTGTACACAAATGTTTTAACAAATAGGTCAATGCATCTGGGAAGGGGTTGTCCCATTTGTATAGACAGTGTAACAATGGTCTCTAGATTATGATGATGTACCAGTGTCTGTATACAAGCTGGAAAACATCAAATGTATTATTAAAAATACAGTATGTTGGTATACACTGTATAACTTATGTAGTATTAAATGTGCATAGTGGGTCAGAGTCTTTGTTTTGCTGGATGTAATATTGCTTTTTTTAACCTTTTGCAGTATGGTGGTCATTTAGGCATGTAAAAATGCCTGTTCACATGTCTGTTAAAAATAGAAATATTTATGGAAAAAAGAGGAAAAAATTAGATGTGCTCCATCAAATTTAACAAGTAGTACTGCAGAATGGGATCCCTCTGTAGCTTTCTACAACTACAGTTTGCAGTGATAGAACCCTAGGTCTATGAAGGTTTTCATTCATCCAGGTTATGGTATATCTAGTAGAAGTAAATCTAATAGATACACTAGATGAACTGAAGAAGCTGCTCAAATGAATAGTGAAATGTCTTCAACTCACTCACTTAATTAGCAAGCCGTTACTTCTACTAGATATAGAACCCTAGCGTTGTGCATACATATTGCCATAAGAAAGAAAATATGATATACTGTGGTAGAAAATAACTGATGTTTTATGAACAACAACTCTTCAACCTTTTCACTCCAGCTGCTGATGAGCCATAACTTTCCTCATCTGAATATTAAGCGATCCAGCATTTTGTATTTCTGCAAGAGAGAACCTCATATCTGACCATCTGTTGCCCATTCTGAATAAATCACTGCAGTTGTAAAAGTGTCATATATGTATGCTAAGCTGAGCTGCATTGTTGTTCATATATAAACTGTAACAACCGTATATGTATTATTAAAGAACCCATAAGAACTCATGAAGGTGCCTACCAATCCAATCACTGCATCACTGTTCTTATATGGTGAGTAGTGACAGTTATACGCTATTAGGGATGGGCGAATTTTTTCGTCTTGTTTCACCTAACAAAATGACACCCATAGACTTGTATGGCGTTGTGTGTCAAAATAAAAAGACGCGCGTAAAAAAAATTTAGACTTTAATGGGCATCGGCGACATTTCGCCAGTGGCAAATTTTTAGTGAAACAAAACGGGTCAAATTCGCCCATCCCTATTCGCTATATTCAGATGATGAGGTCACAGTATTGATCTTTTGAAAACAACTATGCAGATATTAAATTAGGCAGAGAGCTCAGTGCTAAATAGAGGTATTTCAGTCTAATGGGGATTATGTACAGAACATATTTTCCATAAACCTAACTGATGAAGCTTACAGTATATTGAATACAGGTTTACAGCAGGGGAGGAAGGGGAATTATTAGTTTGGTGATGCTACCAATAGATGGTTTTCCATAAAGTACAGACAACTGACAGTTGGGTGGTGTTTTGTGGAGACCAAGACTCTCCAAACCTTCATTATTCTAAATCTACTGTGTACAGTATCGTTTTAATTTGCCTAAAGTTCTATACCACCTCCTGACTTAGAGGTACATCCTTACATGTTTCAGACTATTGTCTGCCTTAGGGGAATCTAAAGACTGACAATTATCCTATAAATAGAAGTGTTCAGTGGTGGTTTTGGACTATTGTGAAGATGAGACAGACTGATGTTGCTGAGTGTTGTTATATTGGTTAGGAAGGGCCTAATGAGCTCATAAAAATTAGATACAAACAATCCTGACTTTTTCTACAAGACAATTTTTTACATTATGACCCACTGATTTCTTGTTATGCTTGTCTGGGGGGAACAGCGTGCCAAACATGTTTCCTTTACAGTGCCCCAAAAATGGGCAGCTACCAGCAGTGTTGGTTGCAGTTTGCTGCATGGCAGCTGGGGAAGGTGATCACTCAAGCTATAGTGGACAGAGCCAGGCCAAGCCAGCTGGGCTCCCTAGGCAACACACGTAGATGTCACAAGGGGGTGTCAGAGAGATAGCACATACAATGTTTAGTGTGTGGAAGAGGGCCTGGACTAGGGGTAAGTAGATGGAAAAAATATGTGCCCAGTGCCCCCTCCATCTTTGAGCTCTAGGCACGTGCCTCTTCTGTCTACCCTTAGTCCGACCCTAATAGTGGAGGCAGCAGGTGTGGGAAGATTCAGTTCTGTGGCAGGTTTGCTCTCTTTTGATGCCTTTGATTATAAATTAAATTCCTGAACTAGATTCATGACCAACAATAGACAGAAGTATAGTTTGTGCTTTAACCCTGTTTGGGATTTTACTAAACCTCTCCAATATTATTAGTAGACCAATACGACACTTGTCATTTGTTGGACACACTCTCTGACCTTATCCCTAGCAATAGTTAAGATAAATAGAGTGTAATACAGATAACCCTCATGACAACGTACAAATATAAGATAACTATAATATAGATAGCTCTCATGACAACGTACAACTGCAGTCAGAAATTGGATTTGTGTTTATCTAGGAGTGGAGTAGAAGTACATTTCATTAGTACTAGAATGCATTGGGAACAATCCAATGTTCTATAATCTTATAATAGAACATTTATTGAGCAGGACCAAGAAATTATACATCAAGAAGTAGTAAAAAAAGAACCTTGGTGATTCTAACAAAGCTTTGTTGCTGGGGAGTTTTGGACGACACTTGCAGACATTTTTCCATACACGTTTTACATGATTAAGTAATTAGGCTTTGTACAGTTTTGATCAATCGAAATAGCATAGTACTTTGCCCTGATGTCGAATTGAAAGGGTATGGGGCCTGATGAAAAGAATGCTCAGGACCTGGGGTTTTCCAGATCTTTCCATAATTTCAATCTTCATACCTTAAGTCTATCAGAATTTCAATTAAACATTAAATAAACCCAATAGGCTGGTTTTACTTCCAGTAAGGATAGCTTATATCTGTTATATTATTACAGAGAAAAAGAAAATATTTGTAAAAAAATTGGATTATTTGGATAAACTGGAGTCTATGGGAGACAAACTTTCTAATAGGATAATAAAGGATCCCATACCTTCATTTATTAGGTACCATACATTTCCCTGAAATCAAATGAAGGCATTGTTTCTTGGTTTGCCTTGTGCTGTAGACTTGCCCTGACTATCAAAAGACTGCATATTATTTTCCTCTCTTTCATTATTTCGCCAGTTGTTATAGCGGCTGTTTACAGTGACCTTGATTCTATTCTGAGTGCAAAAATGACCAATATTTTCATTAATCAATATAAAAGATAAAGAGAGTCTGCCATCTCATACTTTTAATTACATTTTATAAAGGACATGTAAATTACAAGGCCAATAATATGGTATGTAACAAAGGTAACACAGCTAAAATTGTGAAAACAATAATAATTTAAGTGAGATACGGTAAATGAAGGTGACATGGCTACACTAACCCATGTTTGTGGTTCTGTAAACGTCTGCAATTGTGTAATAGGCTTGTAGACAAGCCCCACTATATTAATCTGTAGGCTAAAATTGCTTTTCTCCAACTTCTTTTCCTTACCTTATGGTCCTGAAGATCATTTCTAGCCAATAGTTGTAACTCTGGCTAGGCCTTAATCACTTTGGTCACTATGCTCCATGCTATCTGCAAGATCATCCTTGATCTTAAAGGAGAAGGAAAGGCTAAAATTAAGTAAGCTTTATCAGAAAGGTCTATATAAATACACCATAAACCCTAAAAGTAATGCTGCTCTGAGTCCTCTGTCAAAAGAAACACAGCATTTCTTTCCTTTTATTGTGTATACATGGGCTTCTGTATCAGACTTCCTGTTTTCAGCATAAACCTCCAGGGCAGGGCTTGAGCATGCTCAGTGTGCTCCTCTCCCCCTCCCTCCTCCCATCCCTGCTGTAATCTGAGCTCAGAGCTGTGAGCAGGGAGAGACTCAGGCAGGAAGTGATGTCACACCAAGTTTATATGGCAGCTTCTATCCTAAACAAACAGAGACAGTGTCTAGAGCTGTTTACTCAGGTATGGTAAAGCATTCTGCAGAATAAATATAGCATTCTAGCTTGCACTATTGAGGCTAATCTGTTGACAATAAACCGTCTTGGAGCTTTCCTTCTCCTTTAAGGCCAGGGATACCACCCAAGTGTTTTAATTGCGGAATCTTACTCCCGAAGCAAGGCTAGAAAATCTGTTTTTGCTAATCCTACTTAACCCTTTGCCTTGTTTTTTTAGGAGAATGTCCCCGGAGGCAAGCAGGACAAAAAAAAAAGTAAACGTATTTTAAAGTAAAAAGTGGTAGAAAACAAGCAATGTTCCTCAAACTTATTAAGGACATGATTCTCTGATTTTAAAAATTCACAGGACTACCCATATAATATTTTTATTATAACAATACGTATCCACAGGTACATTTATATCTTTTTCTAAAAAGTTGTAACTTTTTCAGTATAGCACTAGTGTTCCAAACGGGTCTCCATAGGACTGCAAGCTAAAGTGATAAATTTAATAAAGGAAAGTAAATGAAACATTAATCAAGGAATGTAACTAAGAACTCTGTTATACTACTTTTTTCCCTGTTGCTTTGTGGGAAATTCCTATAATGTTATTTCTTGTTGTTGTTGCTTAAGTTTGCACTGATGGATGGCTGATAAATTGCTTTTCAAAATCAATATTTTCATTTATTTACAGCTCCTGTACAGCATGGAAAGTTGCAGCACCGGCTTCTCCTACAAGGTAATCCCCTTTGTTATGAGCCTTTTGGTTACTTTTTGTGCTTATCTGGAGAACAGTATTCAGTGTGCACAATGTGCTTCTCATACAGTGTCACAGGCAACTAATGGTACGACTGGAGCAGACTTGGGGAGAAGCTCTTTTATCATTGTACTGGCAACTTGATTGCTGCCATAAAAAATCCTTCATAAACTTCATTGTTTTGTTTTGTGATGTGTAGGGGAAAATTATCTAAAGCTACGGTGAATGCCACTGGTGTGACAAGATTCAGCTCTGTGGCAGGTTTATTTTCCTTTGATGCCTGGTTTTCAAACTTGAACATGATGTATGACCAACAATACATATATATATATATTGTGCTTTAACCCTGTTTGTGGTTCTGTAAACTTCTGCAATTGTGTAATAGACGTGTAGACCAGCCCCACTACATTAATCAAGATAAAACTGATTTTTTTTTCCAACATCTTTTCCCTACCTTATTCTCCTGAAGAATCATTTATAGTTACCAGCTCTAACTCTGGCTAGGCCTTAATCACTTGGGTCACTACGCTCCATGCTATCTGCAAGATCATCCTTGATATTAAGGCCAGAGAAACAACCCAAGCCTTTTAATTGTGGTATCTTACTCCCAATGCAAGACTAGAAAATCTGTTCTTGCTAATCCTACTGAACCCATTGCCTTGCTTTTTTTTTTTTTTTTTAAATAAAAATGACCCTGGAGGCAAGCAGGACAAAAGAAAGTAAACAACACATTTGAAGTGGTAGAGAACAAGCAATGTTTCTCAAACTTTCTAAGGATGTGATTCTCTGATTTTAAAAATTCACAGGACTACGCATATAATCTTATTATTATAAAAATACATATCCACAGGTACATTAACATCTATAACGTTTTCTATATAAACACTGTTCAGTAGTGAAGTTATTTGTGGTCCCACTTCAATGTACAGGTATAGGATCCCTTATCCGGAAACCTGATATCCAGAAAGCTTAGAATTATGAAATGGCTGTCTCCCATTGACTCCATTTTATCCAAATAATCCAAATTTTTAAAAATGATTTCCTTTTTCTCTGCAATAATAAAACACTAGCTTGTACTTGATCCCAACTAAGATATAATTAATCCTCATTGGAAGCAAAACCAGCCTATTGGGTTTATTTAATGTTTAAATGAATTTCTAGTAGACTTAAGGCATGAAGACCCAAATTACAGAAAGATCCGTTATCCGGAAAACCCCAGGTCCCGAGCAATCTAGATAACAGGTCCCATACCTGTACTACAACTCCAGAGGACAGCCTTCTTGGAAATGCCACTTGATGCCAATGTCACATGAGTACAACATGTTATGTTGGCCTGCTCAGTGGTGAGATAAAAGAGCATCTCAAGGCATGTCTGGATGGTGGAACAGCTGCATGGTTGTGGTTGATACTTTTATGGGCTTAATAGGGTATAGTATGCAATCTCAGAGCTGTTTTTTATGGAATGCTTGGGTGATGTAAGCCATGTAATATGATTCACAATATATGTAATATACTTTTCAGTACACTTTATAGCTCTCCTTGTAAGTATTTAAGTAAGTAAGTAAGTAAGTATTTTTGAGGTAAAAAGAGTTGTTAAAAAGGGAATACTCTTTTAGTTTTCCTTTTAGAAGTTCATATTTTTTCCTTCAAGTCCTACAGTAGCTTGGAATGTCCAGCTCTAAAAGCCTTACCATCCTCAACATTATCTGGTCTGATACTGGGGAAATCAGGATTGTGTGTTTTTCCTGCTGATCTTCTGTAACTTTCATCCCATTTGTGGAAGCTTTTCCAAACATTGTAAAATTCTTCCTCAGGATCCTGAAACTTTTGACCAGTTGAAAACCTTTTGGGGCAAAAACATTTGCATAGTCAAAACTAAAACAATCAGCACAGGCTAACAAGAGCATGTATGTGTCGCAAGGAGTGGTCACATATGAGAATTGTTTGTCATTGTTTTATAGTCTATGGGAAGTGGCTAATTGTATACTGTATATATACATAATGGAATCCTTGATTTGAAATCACATTAATATCTTGGAATCTTAAAAAAGTTCAGTATTTTGTGCAACGTAGTTTACACTGCTTTAACGTAGAGCTGAAATCTTTAAAATCAGATTTTTTTGAAATTCAAGTTTTAGGGGCCGATTCACTAAATTCGAGTGAAGGATTCAAAGTAAAAAAACTTCGAATTTCGAAGTGTTTTTTGGGCTACTTCGACCATCTAATGGGCTACTTCGACCTTCGACTACGACTATCGAAGGATTCGAAGTAAAAATCGTTCGACTATTCGACCATTCGATAGTCGAAGTACTTGTCTCTTTAAAAAAAACTTCGACCCCCTAGTTCGGCAGATAAAAGCTACCGAAGTCAATGTTAGCCTATGGGGAAGGTCCCCATAGGCTTGCCTAAGTTTTTTTGATCGAAGGATATTCCTTCGATCGTTGGATTAAAATCCTTCAAATCGTTCGATTCGAAGGATTTAATCGTTCGATTCGAAGGATTTAATCGTTCGATTCGAAGGATTTAATTGTTCGATTCGAAGGATTTAATTGTTCGATCGAATGAATAATCCTTCGATTGTTCGATCGAATTTTCTGCGCTAAATCCTTCGACTTCGATATTCGAAGTCGAAGGATTTCAATTCCTAGTCGAATATCGAGGGTTAATTAACCCTCGATATTCGACCCTTGGTAAATCTGCCCCTTAATATTTTCCTAGTTTACACTGCTTTAATGTAGAGCTGAAACCTTCAAAATCTAATTTTTGTGCAATGTAGATTACACCGCTGTATATATATATATATATATATATATATATATATATATATATATATATATATATATATATAATGACATTCTTGATTTGAAATCACATTAATATCTTGGAATCTGAATAAAGTTCAGTATTTTGTGCAACGTAGTTTACACTGCTTTAATGTAGAGCTGAAATCTTTAAAATCATTTTTTTTTTAAATTCAAGTTTTAATATTTTCCTTGTTTATGCAAGTTTAGCTGGTATTAGGACATACCAGGATTTGCAGCTATGAGGTAAAGCATTGCACTCCTCTAGTGTGCAGTTAATGGTGTCCTCGCCAAATGTCTTTAAATATACACGAGCACAGAACAATTATCCTTCCACAATTGCATATCCCTAAAGAACCCTACTGCACTTATGTTGGGAAACTAGCAATCAATTTACTGGAAAGAGAAAAAAAAAAAGCGTTGTTTCCTGCAGTCTGTGTTCTAAAACACTGAATTTATCTATATGGTATGAAACAGTCCCTGTGGATATTAAAAACAGTACTCCGTGGTACATCAAACTCCTGTGAAATAGTTTTTGGCCTATTATTGGCTGGGAAGTTACATTTTATTTCTCGAGCCTATTGTTATTCTTGGCTAAAGCAAAGGAATTTTATTTTCTGTTTTTAACATCTCCCATTCAGTCATCTCCCCTGCAGTGAGGGCCCTAAGCTGATGATATTAAGAAAAAGGAGCATTTTCCTTACATGCCAGAAAAAAATAGAAGGAGGGAAATCCTTTTTATAACGATAATGTCGGTCCTATCTAATCCCATGCCATGAGACCGCCAGCCTCTATGTTGGTTTTGTATTTGTAGGAGGAGCTTTGAGCTGAAGCTATAACGAGTCTATTGTTAATCTAGCCCTGCCTACAGCCCTCTCCAGCTTTTACTAAATTAAAACTTCCAGCATCATCTAAACCCCTTTAGCTATGGAGGTGGTAGCTGAACATTAACTTGAATATTGCAGAATAGACAAAAACCAGGGCATGTAGACTTCCGGTTAATTTATGCTAGGTCTAATTTAAAAAAAGTGCATTTACTGGTATTATGTTTATTTATGGACAGAAAATAAAGGCAATATTACTTAGCTTTGTGAATTTTCCTTGAATCATAGCCACAGATTTTTCAAACTCATTTATATTTTATAGTTTTATCTGCAGCGCAACAAGATGTTCCAATGGCTTTTAGTCTGCAACTCTATATGGAGAATTGAGAGCTATATCAAGGAAATATATTACATGGCAAGACAAACTCTCATTAGTGTAATTTATAGCATTTTCAAACTCATTAGAGCGAGGTTTGGTAGATGCAAAAATGCATTCCAAGCAAAGTTTTCTGAGAGAGAAAACCTTTTCTTTCCCTGTTTCGTAGGACTTGCAGCATCCACAGTGTGCTGGAGGTTTGTAAATATAAAAAACAATCCAATAAATCTGTGAAATGTTTTAGCATATCAAGGGCTACTACAATGCAAACCATGCTAAATCTTTATCTGAATTTCATTTGTAACGTATTTTTCCCATTGCAATGTATATTTTATAAAGCAGTTATCACTTAGCAGTTAATCTAACGGGTCTCTTCTAGCAGATCCCCATGTGACAAATTAGAAAGAAATTGGCCAAACAGCAGGGCATATGTAAAGAATTAAAGGAGAACTAAATCCTAAAAATAAATATGGCCATATTTTATATAGTGAATTTATTGAATCAGCCTAAAGTTTCAGCATCTCTATAGTAGTAATAATCTAGACCTTCAAAGTTGCCACAGGAGTTTCCCAACTTGGATTTTGTTAGGAGTGTCTGTGACACGCACATGCTCAGTGTGCTTTGAGCAGCTGTTGAGAAGCTGAGCTTGTCTTGAAATCATCAAGCAGAAAATTAAGTTTGCTTGTCATATAAACTAATTCTGCAGGGCTGATTATAATGTTTTAATGCCAACTGTGCTGGTTTCTGTGCTGCCATGTACTGATTATCTGAATTCTTATCTAATCAGCCTCATATCGTGATGTCTAGATTATATATATATTATATAGTGTGAGTGGGTCCCTACGTTCAGTAAGTGACAGCAGCACAGAGCATGTGCAGTGAATCAGCAGAAAAGAAGATGGGGAGCTACTGGGGCATCTTTGGAGACACAGATCTTTACTGCTAAAGGGCTGTGGTTCCTTTTGGCTGACATAACACCCCAAAACATAATGTATAACATTTCTGTCCTATTTCTTTAGTTAAGCTTTAGTTCTTCTTTAAGGATACTGTATGTAACAAACCAGAAAGAGGTGTGCATCAATAAACCAGGCAGTCTAAGATATTCTAATATTTCATGAAATACTAGTCACTTTGTCCACACAACATTACTGGAGAAATTGTTCAGGTCAGAATTATATATTTTATATATCTATATTATTATATAGAGAATTGATAATAATGGCATTCTCCAAATCCTCTACCAGATAGCCAAAGGGTGTCAATTTGCATTCTTATTATCTACTGTAGCTTGAGCTACAGTTCCTACATGCCAGTGTTGTACCAATACAGACTGAACTGGCTGTGGCGCTGAGCCTGACTTACTTGCCAAATGGACCAACATCCAATAACTTGTTGGATGAAAGTCAAATGTAAGTTAAGAGAAAGACTGTGATAAAAGTCAACTGTGTTTTCAACTGTTTTGAAGTTTTGAAATTGATTTGATGAATCTTCTTTATGTTTTGCTGGAACTTTCTAGAATTAAGTTTTTTTTTGTGAAAAGGGATTGTCCACCAGCTGTATTTGTAGCTAAATAAAAGAATATGGAAGCAATGAGGACTTGTCTTTTCCACGAAATAACTGCTGTTAGAATTGACCCTGGCCTATTATGAAAACTGCTGCCAGTAGATGATATGAGTGTAGCCTCTGTGTGTATAAAACTCCAGCAGTTAAGAGAAGCATTCTAACTTAAATGGGCACGGTACTTCAACAGAAGTTATGATTTGCTCACTGAAATTGTCTTGTTTTGTGTTCAGTGTCTTGCAGGGCTCCTGTCGTGGCTTCAGTTTGCATTAACCTCAGTTGTGAACCGGAGCCAATATTGCATCTGCCATGATTGCTGAAATATTTAGTGCAATAGTAATACAAAAGGAATAAAGAAAGCACAGCAGCAATAGTCTTTGAAGTCTATAATTGACAGAGTGGTAACAACACTCAGCACATCTGTGTAAGTGAACCTCATATACACACTTTGAAATAACTTGCACAGACTAAGAGACTAAGTACGTTTAATAAACTGTAATGAAATACAGAGACTACATGAACCTCTCTTGTCTATAATATATATATATATTTAGGATAAAAAATGGATCAGCGCCTTTGGCAATGGAGTCGAACACACCAGAAACAAAAAGGAAAATAAATGGATATATAGTGTAGTATTTTCAAGATGATAATTTCACACCACGTGTTGATATATAGAGTTTATATTGTGTTTTATTGTTTCCCCTTTTCCAGGTTCCTTTTTTATCTTCCACTTAGGGGGCTGTGCTTAATTTCACTTTACAACATGCGTGTGCGGCTTCCACCAAGGGATGACTAAAGTGCCCACTTACATGACGTTTTGATCACTTACATGTCGTTAATCTTTAGATCGCATGTAATGGTACTTGCTTTTCACTTTACAGCATGCATGTGTGGCTTCCACCAAGGAATGGCTAAAGTGCCTACTTACAAGACCTTAATCTTTAGATCGCATGTAATGGTGCTTACGCCCCTCTCCTCTTCTCTCCCTCCATGCAGTCACTCGCACATAGATTAGAGACTTATATCGTGTAGTATGCTTTAATAAATATTTAAAAGAATATAAAAAACATTTTGCACTCATATTTTAATCAGGTTTCACAAGCGTTTTTAGAAGATTAGCTGTCCTTTGCAGGTTGCTCAGTAGGAGTAAAAGAGCCGGCTTCTCCTGTCCCGCGTGGCTGCTTTCCTGCTGGTCAGCGTCTTATCCCCACTGCCTGACGCGTTTCGCTGGTCCAATCAGCTTCCTCAGAGGCATATATATATTTAGAGTAATCAAAAAAGTTCTCCGCACTGCCTTAGCTGTGTTGTCGAATGCATCAAATCCTCTTCCGAGTATACCGCTATCCCGATATATACTGATAAATTCCAAAAATAAATTAATTTATCAAATATAATTATATAAATGTGTTGTTCACCTTTAAATTAACTTTTATAACGATTGGTTTTCATTTCTCATTAAATTAATTGTGGTATTGCCCTTTGACTTTAATGCATTTGGACAGAAAAGTGACAGAGACTAAAGCGTCATAAGAAAAATGTCCATTGATTTGAATGCATTTGAAGTGATGAAAAAGTTGCTGGAGTAAAAAAAGTTGCACCATTTTGCAAATTTTTCAGCAGTTTCGCAAATTTTTCGGCAAACCGAAACGGATAGATTCACTCATTACTATTGTTTTATTTTAACAAGTTTATGCTGTGGAGACCATATTTTTTAAAGCAGTGATCCCCAACCATTGGCTTGTGAGCAACATGTTGCTCACCAACCCCTTGGATGTTGCTCTCAGCTGATTCAAAGCAGGTCCTTTTTTTTAATTCATGGCTTAGAGACAAGTTTTGGTTGCGTAAAAAACATGCATACTGCCAAACAGAACCTCCCGTAGGCTGCCAGTGCTGCTGATTCCAGTTATATGTATAGTTACAGTAGTTGTTAGTGTATGAGTTGTAATGCTGCAGGGAGTGCAACTAATAGAGATTATGTTAGTCCAGCATTTGTTCATTAGAACTTAAAACCAGAACTCTAAGAGTAATAGCAAATTGTCCCTGTAGGATTTCAGTTATGGAAGGAATGATGACTGAGGAAGCCGTGGTCCTCTGTTTTTAAGGTTCTTTCATATACATTTATTAAAAAGCTGCCTGGTTTATATTAACAAGTGTTCTCTCTTCATAAACTGAGGATCCAGAAATGCAGAGCATAACATAATGTCGTGTTCAGCTCAGTTTTAATACATAGGCCTTCAGATACAGCTTGATTCAAATATTCATCATTTATGTTTTCCTAGTATGCATAATAAAGAAAACGCAAGGATGAATGCACCTGATGAATTGTAGGATACATCAACTTATTATACAGAAAGATGTGCAAGGGTCAGCACTTTTAAATTAATCTCTTTGGGTGCAAAGCAGAGACTTTTGTAATATATTCCATGTAATAACACAGAGTCAGACCTCGGGTATTTGGAGGAACAGAGTGTAACAGTAGAAACTGAAAAAAAGAGTAAATCCTTAGTGTATCTGTGGGATCGAAACCAACACAAAACAACATATCGCATAAAGGCACGTCCTAACTATCATCATTTATAAATAAGCAAATTCTACATCACAGAAGATGTTTTTTCATTTTAAATAATGAAATGCTGAAAGCTGTAAGAACATTTCCCATTATGGGAAAACAAACCATGACCCAGCAAGGCAATTCTTATTATTCTGTGTGTGCAAATAGGCCTCTCTGGGAGGGATGCTCCCCAAGACTGAGCCACTCACACTGTATACATGTTACCATTTTTCTGGTGGCAAGCATTTACTGCTATAAAAAGTCATATCAGATAAAATACAAATAACACTTGCTCCTGAGACCATTTAAATTTTTTCCAATTTTTCTCATCCCCCAATCATTTACACCTAGACGTGAGAAAACCAATTTAGACCCTGACTCCTAAGGTGTGGCGCGAATAAGCATCACACAAATCTAACCTTTTTTAATGTCTATACAATCCATTGGCAATTTGTAGCTAGGTGGCCCTGCATTGTTTGTAGGAAACATTTGGGGTATATAGTAGCCCAGTTTGCACTGTCCAATAACCTACAGTAGCCATTCCAATATTTCATTAGTCTCACAGCTGTAGGCCAGTGATAGCATGCTTGTAATTGATTGCTATGGGCTACAAGACTTGGAAAAGTTACTACATAATGTATATTTTTATCCAAGTATGGCACTGATCTAGGTTCTGACAGGTCTGTTATTATGTATGTACAATGTCCTTTCAAGATTCCCCTTCAACTACCTTGCTTAGTTTTTTTAGACTTACCTCTGCTGTATTAATTATTTCACTAGTTGCACTAACTCTTCTCTAGAGCTCCGTATTTCAATCCGATGCACCCCTAGGGCGTTCATACCCCTCTGCCCCCCACCGTTTGAACAATAACACCTTTTTTTGGGCATCACTCCATAAAAAAAGAAGGACTGGGTGAAGACAGTATAACAATTATTGAACATTTCAGTGATTGCAGACCGTTAGTGATAACTGCCATAGAATTAGATTAATTTCACAAAAAATGTTGTGGTTGTGACCTACTTTATTTGCCTATTCCTTGAAGGAGAAAAAAAATCTTAGTTAAAAAAAACCCCTACCCCCCTACCCTACATAGACCCCCTCTCCCCCCCCCAGCCTAGCTGTTACCCCTGGTAAATGCTCCTAACTCTTTACTTACCCCTGGGTGCAGATTCAGGGCATCGGAGTTCACAGGCTTCATTCTTCTTCTCTTTGGTCTTCTTTGGGAAGTAAGTGCTGTATTGGTGCATGCACAGTTGGAGCAGTCTTTTTTGACAACTGTGCATGCCCCGAAATTGACGGACAATGCAGAAGCACCAGAAGAAGACCCGAAGATTTCCGAAGAGAAGAAGATATCTCCAGTGCCCTGAATCTGCACCGAGGAGTAAGTAAAGAGTTAGGGGCATTTACCAGGGGCCTATGTAGGGTAGGGGTTAGGGTTTTTTTTTAGTTAAGGATTTAGTTCTCCTTTAAAAACTCAGATTATCAGGTAAAAAAAGTCATATTGTTTCATCAGCATACCGTACATTGTTTACTGTATTTGCTATATTCCTAGGGGTAAGAAGATGTATAGTAATCAAATACATCAAAATTAAATAAAAATCCCATTTTGCAGAACATTACTTGCCCAGGTCTGAATGAGCATTGTCTGTGTAAAGAGTTGCCTTCCTCTTTTAACTCTGTGTCCAGAATTCAGTTAGTAATGGATCCACACAATAATGATGACTAAAAGTAATTAAACTGTAATGGTGTATTTTATTACAAAATTGCATCTTCTGATTAAAAGTGTCTGGACACCTACCTGTCCAAAATCTTGTTTTGAAACCAATGATATGAAGTTGGTCCTACCTCTGATATTGAGTAGGCTTTAGATGTTGGGACATTGTTTGTGAGATTTGATTTAATTCAGTGACACAGACATTAGTTCCCAGGTGTTCACTTAAGTCAAGGACTGGACTCTTTTTCACAAAACCAATCTTGCACAGACCCAGCTTACTGGATACATAAGAGCCTCATCGAGCTGAAATGGAAATGGGCTTTCAAAGCAGGAAGCTTTACTAAAACCAGGTTATCCCAGGCCAACTTATGAAAGACCCAAGACCACACAGACTCACCTGTCAGACTGACAGAGTGGACTTACTCCTGAGAACTTATTTCTGCAACTCCACGCCAAGCTCCAAAAAGTTGGGACAGTTGGTTACTTGGGAGTACATACCCACCCAAGGACATAATTTAAGGAGGGGTGCTGATTACATTTGGCTATAGTGTGCAAATTTGCAATTAAAGGGCATGTAAAGTCTAAAATAGAATAAGGCTAGAAATGCTGTATTTTGTTTACTAAATATAAACATGAACTTACTGCACCACAAGCCTAATCAAACAAATGATTTATGCTTTCAAAGTTGGCTACAGGGGGTCACCATCTTGTAACTATGTTAAACATCTTTGCAAGACTAAGACTGTGCACATGCTCAGTGTGGTCTGAGCTGCTTAGGGATCATCATAAACAAAGCTGCTTTAGTTCTGCATGGCTGGGAAGTAAGGCGGGGGCTCCCCCTGCTGTTCATAAGTGATTGTTTCCCTGCTCAGCAGTTAGGGACCATCTGACAATTCCTATCCACAGAAGTAAATGAAGGGAGAATTTCACTGCATACAGTCAGGTTTCTTGAAAAAATGGTACACATTTTTTAATTAAAGAATATTGAAGATAGGTTTCTTTTTCATTAAATAAAGTAAAAATGGGATTTTATTTTTTGCCTTTACATGCCCTTTAAGACACAGAACATATGAATATATGGTTTCCAGAAACTATTGTACAGATGTAATTGAATACATAATGCATGTATAAACAAGGTAAGAGAAGATAATGGATAATGTTGTGCATTATGTTGAATTTTACATTGAGATCTTGGCTGGTTATAAAGCAGAGTATTAAGGTTAATTACTGTATGTTACATGGCCATATATACATTAGTGGGACAATGGTAGTCGTAGCTTGACAACAGAATATGGACTTATTGCATTGGAATACATGAAATGGATGGATATCATCCTGCATGATCTTGGGCCCTGTCCTCTACTTTATCTACGAATTTGCTTTGTTTTTTTTCCTTGTAAATAATAACAATTTTGTAAATAAATATTGCACTCAGCAATATCTCTTTTAAACATAGAGCACTTGTTTACCTGATATTTAAGAAACAGTATTTTAGCCCAACGATTCAAGCGCATTAACCATGTACAGCTTATTCTTCCATAAAAAAAGAAATGGCACATTATGCACTGTTAATTCCACCTGACTGCTTTGACACAAAACTTAGAAAACATTAGCCTGGCTCATATAAACTGGTCTTGCCTTAATTCTATATTCGTGACTAAATAATTATTCAACAGTTACAGTTTGCAGCCACTATGTTAAACGTTAATATATTTACATACACTATTTGTAGGGTGTAAATTAATTCAGGAGTAACAGTAAATCCTTACACAATCATGGAATGACATTCCCCCAGTCCACACTGGCACTGATCCAGTTCTCCTTTCATTGGGATGATCGTCCTGCTCTATAACAAGCATTAAATAGTCTACAAACAGTAATTCATTAGACTTATCAGCTGATTGGCCTGAGCCAGTAAAATGATGGTGAAAAGAAACAAATATTAATAGAAACTTTACAGGTGGCGTTTGCTAGCATTTCCTGGTCTCCGTTTATTGAGGATTCTTTGGGCCCAAGGGAATGACTCTAGGTAGCCAGTCATGAGGGTGATGGTGTTTTGCACTTTTGTAAGCAAGATGTATAGTTGACACTTTTAAAGCTAATAAACAACATTCCCTTGAACAAAACACGTGGAGCTCCTATTTATATAAATACATATAACAAATCAAAAAATATATAACAAATTAAAAAATCAAATAACATGAAAATAGTAGTTGCTTACTCTTCCTTTTGTGTTGTCCAAATTGAAACTATGATTGTCTATTAGCAATTGGCAAGTAAACAACAGTTATTGTCCTTACATAAAAATCAGATTTAGGTATATATTAAGTTAAAGGGATACTGTCGTGGGAAAAATATGTTTTTTTTTTCACCTCAGTTAATAGAATTCTGCACTGAAATCCAATTTTCAAAAGAGCAAACAGATTTTTTTATATTCAATTTTGAAATCTGGCATGGGGCTAGACATATTGTCAGTTTCCTAGCTGCCCCAGTCATGTGATTTGTGCTCTGATTACTGCTGTATTGCAAGTTGGAGTGATATCACCCCTTCCCTTCCCCCCCCGGCATATTAACAAAAGAACAATGGGAATGTAACCAGATAACAGCTCCCTAAAACAATATAACCGCTTCCTGGTAATTCTAAGAACAATACTCAATAGTAAAAGCCAAGTCCCACTGAGACTGATTCAGTTACATTAAGTTGGAGAAATAACAGCCTTTCAGAAAGTAGTTCCATCCTAAAGCACAGGCACAAGTCACATGACTGGGGCAGCTGGGAAACTGACAATATGTCTAGCCCCATGTCAGATTTCAAAATTGAATATAAAAAAAATCTGTTTGCTCTTTTGAGAATTGGATATGACAGTATCGCTTTAAATTATAGTAATGTCCTCTTTTCTAAGCAGGTGCAATGTCTCATGGCCGAAACAACCTCAGTACAGAATTCCTGAGCCTATATATATATATACTATAACAAACAAGGGAAAGTTGTGCTCACCACTATTTTTTAAAACCATTAGGCGGGGGTGCAATGAGGCTGTGACCACAAAATACATATAGTCAACTACAAGAGTCCTCTGCACTCAACCCATTATCAATATATTTAAGACAGAGACATTTTGTGCATACTGCTACTGAAAAATGCCTTACCCTTTAAACAAAACAGGGATTGTTTGTTCATATATTGCAATATATTTAAGCTGGCCAACTACGTCAAAGTCATCCCATATCTGGCCAGTCCTATGCTCAATTTTATCTGATTCATTAAGAATTCTATTGCTTCATTATACATTTTACAAAGGGACTAAGTTTTACCTGCAACTTACTTGCTGCTTTCAAAGTAAACCTCCATACTTGGCTGCCCTTTTATTAGACACCAGTGGGATCACCTGACTATAGCTGGGAAGGGTGGGAGCTACAACATGGAGCTGGTCACTGCTCCTGTAGAACTATAACAAACAAGGGAAAGTTTTCAGTAGCACTATTTTTCAGTAGCAGTATGCACAAAATGTCGCTGTCTTAAATATATTGATAATGGGTTGAGTGCACAGGACTCTTGTATTTGACTATATATATATATTTATATATATATATATATATATATATATATATATATATATATATATATATATATATATATATATATATATAATTTTTTTTTTTTTTTTTTTATTTAGTTAGCTTATATATATCACTAATATATAGGCTTATACTCTGCTGGTGTTTCAGCCAATAAAAATGCTAGTATCCCTCAGGCTTAAGCCATGATACATTTGGCTGATTCAGTGACCATGCGTATGCTGGCCTTTTCTCTTTCTAGGAGCCTGGGTTCCATAAAGCCTTTTTTACTTGGGTAGAAGACCTTACTAATCTAACAAACCTGATGCATAAATCAACATTATGTGATGACAATTCTTTTCAGAAACATCCGCTGGAAAAAAAATGTCTTTCACATAGCAGATATTATATTAACAAAGCAGAAAGCACACTGAACAAGATAAATATTTTCTCACCATGGGGGATCCACATTGCACACTTTATCTATCATGTAACTAAGGGATTCCTTCTGAGTTAGGAAAATTACACTGTGCTTGGGCTTCCCCTGGGTGAGCATTTACCCACCTCGGTTGGAGGCTACCCCTCCGTAACTCTTTCTGTGTCTAATTGGTATCTACTGAGGGAATCGATCTTCTAGCTATAGAAAGAGGAATCTGAGCCTCCACTACTGCATGATAAGTTTACAATGACAACAAGATTTGAAGAAACGTTGTGTAATTACACATTTGCAATACCATTTATATATTGTATAGGTTTTATAGCTGAGTTAATGGTGGTATTCCCAAGGCCTGTGCGGCACATACTGTTTGGTAACAGTATTTTTTATTGTACTAGAGCCTCCAGTACTGTATATAGAAGTGTCAGTCATGAAGTGGTTACCATTTATACAAATATTCATTATAGCAAGCCATCCCTATGTGTACTCCTTATCATTTATCAAGATAACTGCAGCCTGTTTAGACACTGATAAGTTATGCTGGATGATTTTGCTAAATGATTGTGTAAAACTTCACAGAGAAAGGAGGAGCTCTCTGGGTGGATTTAAATAACTCGCATTGATTCAGTTTCAGTTTGATTCATATCTGTGTTTGCAGGATAACACTCCATCTCGGCTTCATTTCACAAGGCTGTTTTTTTATTTTTTAGAATCCTTGGAAGAGGAAACCCAGTGTAAAAAAATGATTAGACTTAAACGGCCGCTGCATAAGGAGTGTGGCTACATAGGGTCATTCCACAGCTTGATATGGAAATAATCTAGGAGGATACAAACACATTTTGCATTCAAGGTTTCCAGTGTGTGTCTTTAGCATGTGCTGGAGATTCTATAGCGATTATGTTCATGATTCTCTATATGTTTGATACTGGTTGTATTGTAGTAATTGAGTGCAAGAAGTAGAATAAAGAATATGAAAAGGGAGAAAATGTATGAAAATGGAGAACACATTGGACACATTCTGTTAAAGAGCATGTGTCTGTATGTGAGAGGATAGTATTGAGGGTGCACAATGGAGGCCAATTCTTACTGCACCTTTGGTTGACCCTGGTCTCATTAACTGCAGGCTTGTGCTCTTAAGTATTTACATGCAAGTGCCTCTGACACTTTATGGCAGAAAAAAAACAAAATCTCTTTCATTTGTCTGAACAAAATGAAAATAAACAGAGTAATCTGTCCTGTTTTCTGCCCAGAGTGCAGTGAGTTTCTCCCTTGAATTTCCAGATTTTGAGCCAGGTAAACAAAACAATACAATATTTAACAATATTTAGCACAATATTTAGCACTAAAATATTTATGTCAAAATGGATGTGGCCTAGGACATGGGGGAGTCATTTGGGCGCATACACATGCCTATTAATTGCACATGCTAAAATGTAACATGCATGGGTGCAAAAAATAGAGCCCTGCACTTTACTCCTGGTGACTGGTAGGTGTAAAGTACAGAGCACGTTGCACTTCCGAGTGCTGCAGAAAATGCTAAGTAGCCCAGATAATAGATCCTATACCAGGATCAACTGCAGAATGGAGGTTAGTTCAAGCACTGTTTGTCAATACAGACAAGTTGCTCTAAAGGCAGCCTATTCATTCCAACCAGGTACACATTATGCCTATTTGGCCCTGGGGCTGAACACACAGAGAGCAAATGAGTTCTAACACATGGTATAGCTGCCTTTCCATTGTTCCGATTGTTAATGCAAAGCACAAGAACAGCATGATTAATTGGCAAATGAAATATTGTAACCTGGCTGAACTGAATTGGTAGGGACAGGTGGACCAATATATATGATGACACTTTAGTTTGTATGATATTATTAGAATGACCATCTTAAGACACAGCAGGGATCATTGCCACCTGCAATTTATTTGTGTTCTGCAGTTTACAAATTACAGCAGAAGACCTATGGCACTATGTTCTTGATCATTAAAGGATGCTTTTCAGGTATGTTATTACTGACGTCCCAGCTTAAATGTCTTTTAGTTTTTGTTATCTGGAAACCTATTATCCAGAAAGCTTAGAATTATGGAATGGCTATCTCCCATAGACTCCATTTTATCCAAATAATGATTTCTCTGTAATAATAAAACAGTAGCTTGTATCCCAACTAAGATATAATTAATCCTTATTGGAAGCAAAAACAGCCTATTGCTGGGTTTATTTAATGTTTAAATGATTTTCTAGTAGAATTTAGGAATGAAGAGCCAAATTATGGAAAGATCCGTTATCCAAAAAAACTTAGGTCCCAAGCATTCTTGATAACAGGTCCTATACCTGTATTAATACTTATATAATTGGGGGGTTCATTGCTCAGAATACAGTTTGGTCAGATAATAATAGTTTGGCCAACGCTATCACTCTTCATGAGGCCATTTTCATGAGGGGGGCGAAGGTCAGGACGATGAGGGCGTAGATCGGGGGCAGAACAGTGCGGGCGTATATCTGGGGGACAGGATAGCAGGAGGACAAGATAGCAGGAGGAGAGGATAGCGGGAGGACAAGATAGCAGGAGGAGAGGATACAGAAGGAGACTAAAGTGGAAGGAGATAGCGGTTGCACAGGATACAGAATGGACTGGAGCAGAAGGAAACTGGAGCAGAGGGAGACTGGAGCAGAGGGAGAGAGGACTGGAGAGCAGTAGGGGTAAGGTACAAGGCAGAACAGGAAGCAGAAATCAGGAACAGGCAAGGCAGGGGTCAGGTCAAGGTCAAGGTCGAGAAAGTACACTGTAAGGTAAAGCCAGGCAAAGACAAGGCAGAATCAAGGGAAAAAGGGCTAGAGTGGGAACCACTACTAGTGGGAAGCCAAAAAATGCTCCGACAAGGAGTGTTCGGAGGGCTGGCCTTAAATAGGGCAGAGTCAGCCCTGATTGGCTGATTGCAACCAATCAGGCTGCAGGGCTGGGGCTGCAGAGGCCAGGTCACATATATAGCGAGGAACCCTATAGGCTGCTCATCTGGCCAAATGGTTAAGGCACTGAGCCAGAAATCCAAAGCTCCCTGGCTTAAATCCCAGCAGAGCCTGACAGTTTTGCAGCTGTATATGAATGAACCTGCATATGCTTCTTCAGTATCAAACCTTCCCTAAATATTCCCTTGCAAAAAAAATTTCACGGATCCCCAGCTGCTGTTGTTTCTCAAGGCCCAAGTCCTTATAAAAAGCATAATCCCATATAAGGAAAACTAAATAAGAACTTCTGAACATGAAAATTGCCTATATATATCAAAATGAACATATGTGGCTCATGAAAGAACGATGACGGTGTCCCTTTAAAATTTCATTTATTTGAAATGTGGCTCTTGCATTAACCTACACAGCACTGTAAATCTCACATTCGTTATATTGTTGCTCCCTTATGCAGCTTAATTACAGACGAGCTCCTGTTTATTAGAAGTGTAGGCTCATAGTTACCCATATGTCAGTTGATTGTGTTTCACCCTAGGCTCTCTGACTTGCACTGCATCCTAAATGACTCAAGAATCCTTTTCCATGGGCCCTTGCAAGTCATTTAGAGGACCAAATGGGATGATTGTATCTATTTTATTACAAATGAAATCAAGGCCTCCTGAAATTGGGTTGCATTTTGTCAATTAGCACAACTTACTAATAAATTATAGTTTTATCTATGGAACGAGTAATGAAAAAGTACAAAGATACAAAGTAAAAGTCTTAGAAATACGATAATTTCTCATAGGCATTGTCAGAGTCAGACTGAGCTGGTAGGACATTAGGAAGAAACCCAGTGTGCCCCCACCATCCCAGACCTGCCCCCGCCCTGGGTGCTGCGCCCTTTCCTCCGGCAGAAGGTGGTTGCGACTGGGGGGTAGCCTGAAAGTGACAGCCCCTGTCGGCCCTGGAACCCCCAGTCTGATGCTGGACATTGTGCCTTAATTATTTCTGCCTTTTTCCATGAAATGACTTGGTATATAATACAGTCTCTATATGTGTTCTAATTAGAATCCTGGGCTCCATGATTAAGAATGTGGAGCATTATGTTACAACGTTGGTACCACTCAGTTTCTCAAACTAGTACCCATAGCAACCAATCAGCAGTTAGCATTTACTAGGGATTCAACAAATCCATTACTTTGGATTCCGAATCCCTCGTGAAAGATTCTGCTGAGTACTGAATTGAGTCTGAATCCTAATTTGCATATGCAAATTAGGGGTGGGATGGGGAAACATTTTTTACCTTGTTTTGTGGCAAAAAGTCATGCAATTTCCATCCCTGCCAATAATTTGCATATGCAAATTAGGATTTGGTTCGGCCGGGTAGAAGGATTCAATTAGCAATAAAGAAGAGGATGCGATGCTGTGTTGAAATGGTGTGCTACAAAGCACCTCCAAAATTTTTATTTGTGCGGAATGTGGCCCAAACGTTTCAGGAGCTGCCTGCTCCTTTCTTCAGTGGGTAAGTGCACAATGATGCAAAACATACAAGCAGTTTTAAAAAACATCGAGTGGCTTAACCCCTCCCACCTAATTCAAAACACCCAATGGTCATTTCAAGTCCATACGCGTCAATCCCGTCATCAAGGTATGGTGTGTGTTCTAGTATCAAGTTACCGGAAGTGTCATCATCTTATGGGTTGTAATGATCGCGTACCGGAAGTGACGTCATGCCAACCAGTCTCTGCTTAATACGGCGCCATCTTTCCAACCAGCCGTCAGCATTAAGCTGCAGTTCTGCAAATGATGTCATGCCGACCAGATTTCGGCTGACAGCGCAACCAATGGGAGATTATTCACCAGGGTGAAGACAATTGTGAGCGCAGGTAATAATGTGCTTCAATGTGATTTACAAACGTGTAGTGAAGAGCTTATATTAACTGAAAAAATACAAAGTCATGTGTCAAAAAACATCACAAGAAGACCTGCAACCATTCATATGTTGTATCATATCAAAGTGCAATACAAGACATACCAAAATAAGATAAAAATAAAATCCCTTTACAAAAAAAGTCTTTTGTATTCAATGTAGTTATATACAAAAGGGGTACTGCACACCCAGGTGCCTACCCCTCAAGAAAATTATAATCTATATATAAACTTATAGACTATAAGTAAAAGACTTACCATCTTTGGGAAACCCCTTTCCAATGTTCATATTATTCTAGATGATATTTAAGGTCATTTATCTTAAATCAGAGACTTAGTACATAATGCGTCCCAGCTAAGATTTCAAATACTGGAACAGGTTGTTAGGTCAAAGAGAGGTGGCAACAGGGATAGGAAATTATTACAATGTGAAGCAAGATGGACTTTTAGACTCAATACGGTTACGCCATATGGTCTTAATGAACATATTGAATATCACTGCTTTATATAAAGTTGTTGAAATTATTTGGAGCCTAATTATCTGTACTAAGTCTCTGATTTAAGATAAATGACCTTAAATATCATCTAGAATAATATGAACATTGGAAAGGGGTTTCCCAAAGATGGTAAGTCTTTTACTTATAGTCTATAAGTTTATATATAGATTATAATTTTCTTGAGGGGTAGGCACCTGGGTGTGCAGTACCCCTTTTGTATATAACTACATTGAATACAAAAGACTTTTTTTGTAAAGGGATTTTATTTTTATCTTATTTTGGTATGTCTTGTATTGCACTTTGATATGATACAACATATGAATGGTTGCAGGTCTTCTTGTGATGTTTTTTGACACATGACTTTGTATTTTTTCAGTTAATATAAGCTCTTCACTACACGTTTGTAAATCACATTGAAGCACATTATTACCTGCGCTCACAATTGTCTTCACCCTGGTGAATAATCTCCCATTGGTTGCGCTGTCAGCCGAAATCTGGTCGGCATGACATCATTTGCAGAACTGCAGCTTAATGCTGACGGCTGGTTGGAAAGATGGCGCCGTATTAAGCAGAGACTGGTTGGCATGACGTCACTTCCGGTACGCGATCATTACAACCCATAAGATGATGACACTTCCGGTAACTTGATACTAGAACACACACCATACCTTGATGACGGGATTGACGCGTATGGACTTGAAATGACCATTGGGTGTTTTGAATTAGGTGGGAGGGGTTAAGCCACTCGATGTTTTTTAAAACTGCTTGTATGTTTTGCATCATTGTGCACTTACCCACTGAAGAAAGGAGCAGGCAGCTCCTGAAACGTTTGGGCCACATTCCGCACAAATAAAAATTTTGGAGGTGCTTTGTAGCACACCATTTCAACACAGCATCGCATCCTCTTCTTTATTGCTAATTGGATACATCACGTTGGGTCACGTGACTGGAGGAGACGCCGAGCTGTTAAGTTACTACACATTGTATCCAAGTTTCGTGAGTGTATACAGTTTCTTTATTTTGGGTAGAAGGATTCAGCTGAATCCGAAACTGCCAAGAAAGGTCGAATCCTGGCTGAATCCGGAACCGAATCCAAGATTCGGCGCATCCATAGCATTTACTGGCTTACCTGCTTCAAAGATAGCATCTGATGGAATAGGTTAATGTCCTACACTGATGTGCAAGATGATGTTGTCACTTAAAGGGGTTGTTCACTTTAGTTAACCTGAGTTAAAATTTAGGGGCAAATTCACTAAGATGCGAAGTTGCGCCAGGCACAACTTCACCACACTTTGCCGCACTTCGCCAGGCGTAGCTTCGCCAGCGCACCGCAAATTCACTAAAATCCGAAGTTGCGCTCAGGGGTAGCGTAAGGTTGCGAAGTTGCGCTAGCGTTGATTCGCTATGTAAAGCGAAGTTAAGCTAGCGAAGGCTAATTTGCATACGGTGCTAAATTCAAATTTCAATGGAGGAATACGTATCAGCACTACAAATGCCAAGAAAACCTTCAAATCTGCAAATATAAATGTTATTTTGCCCTACACATGTGCCCACTGTATAGGTTAGTTGCCATGAGTCAGGAAATGTAGGGGGGAAGGAGGGGAGCCCCAAAAAATTTTTCGATCTTTTTCAGCCTATCACCCATCATGTAGAAAACACGCCAGCGTTTTTTGAGACTTAGAAAAAAATTTGACTTTTTTGGAAACAATCCCTATCTACTCTATTGCGCTTCGGCAGGTCTGAGGTGGCGAAGGAAGTCTAGCGTAAAAGGTAGCGTTCAGTACACTGCGCAAGTTAGTGAATTTGCGTAGTTTCGTCGCTAGCGAAAATTCGCCTGGCGTAAGGGTGCGAAGTAACACTAGCGAAACTACGCCAGCGTTCGTTAGTGAATTTGCGCAGTAGCGAAAATGCCAAACGCTAGCGAATTTATGCTAGCGTTCGGCGCTTTGCATCTAAGTGAATTTGCCCCTTAGTGTGATGCAGCAATTTGCAATTGGTTTTCATTTTTTACTATTTGTGGATTTTGAGTTATTTAGCTTTTTATTCAGCAGCCTTCTAGTGTGCAGTTTCAGCAATCTTGTTGCTAGAGTCCAAACAGGGGCAATAAAAATCGAGTTAACAGGCGGCAGCACCAATTAGGTTACCTGGGGTAGCAAAGAGCTGAATTTCCAGATTTAAACCGGAAATTCGGCTTTACTTGTCCTGCCCACCCCAAGCCCCACTCCATATCTCGCCCACCCCACTCAGACATCAGAGCTAAAACATTAAACCCCCCAAAATTATAAAAAGCCATTGGTGGCCAGCCCCTCCCCCCCACATGTTATAAAAAGTCATTGGTGATCAGGGGGAAATTTGCCCATCACTACTAGTTGGTTTCAGTTAAGCTTTTTCATTCATATATGTTCCACATTCTATGGCAGCTGCCTAGCTACTAGGTACTACTTGATCTCGATAATCTGTATTTATTAGGACAATATGACAGTTAACCAAAATATATGCTGATCACAGAAAGATCCTATGTTGTACATCACGGCAGCATATAGAATACATTATGTAATATTCCTGTGCCTATACATATATCTCTTTTTCTAGGCTTAGCAACAGACTGGCTGGAAATGTCCTTACTAAGAATTTTGTGGGACCAAACAATTGTCCTACAGACCCCTGACAGCATTAAGTCATCTAGTTTCATATATTACACGTTCCATTCTATTTATCACAGTCAGAATGCCACAGTAGGCAGTTTCTATTGCCTAAAGCCTCGTGTAGACGTGGTCAAACATCGCAGCTTAAATGGCATTTGCAGCAAGTAAACAGTAGCTGGGAGATGCGAGGATGAAGACTTATGTTCAGGGCCTTCTTAACAAATTATTGTCATGTCCTAACTAGAAAATCTATCATCCCCTTCTTCTTTAAATGGTACTGCATGAACACATGCTCTTGTATTGATTCAACACCGTTCTTTTCATCTTCACAAATATATTTATTTGTTTCAACTGGTTTGGCAATGCTGCTTGCCGGATCGATTCCATTACATTTGAAAAACACATGCGAAAGTGCTTTTTCACATTGCGAAAAAAGAACAATTGGGTATTGGGTTCAAACGAATCACTCTTTAATGCCCGGACCAATAATCAAATGTATTTACTGACTTTTTTCTGTACATAAATATGACCAGATACTCGGCAATTCATTTCATGCACTTGTATTTTTCTGTCATGTCTTGGCTGTTCTGAGAGAGTTAACTAGATAACATCACTTCAGTGAGCTCTATTTTCTGTCGCAACAGGAAAACACTATAAAAGCAGATTGTATATTCTTTCTCTGTTTAACTTGCGTGACAATCAATCTTACATAACTGTGCAAGCCTCTTGTGATTAGGGCTATATATTATTCATAACTCAGTAAGTTTAATACAATTTAGCCATTATTCATTTTTATGTAGGGAAAAAAACTAAAAAAGGCACTTTATGAATGGTATGACAATATGTTGTAGAGTCCTAGCTAATTTATTTAGTGTGCTTCACACAGAGTGCTGTAATCGTGTAGGACATTTTATATTGAAACATTTTTTTCTGCAAACATACCCAAATCTATTACAGCTTTCATTTGTACAAACAAACATAACCACTTCTATCTGTTTGCTTCAGGGGGGGGAGGGACATAGAAATAATGATAGATAGATAGATAGATAGATAGATAGATAGATAGATAGATAGATAGATAGATAGATAGATAGATAGATAGATACTGTAGAGAGATAGATAGATAGATAGATAGAGAGAGAGAGAGAGAGAGAGACAGACAGACAGACAGACAGACAGAGAGAGATGATAGATAGATGAAGATAGATAGATAGATAGATAGAGAGAGAGAGAGAGAGAGAGAGAGAGAGAGAGAGACAGACAGACAGAGAGAGATGATAGATAGATGAAGATAGATAGATAGATAGATAGATACGATAGATACAATAGATACGATAGATAGATAGATAGATAGATAGATAGATAGATAGATAGATAGATAGAGAGATAGAGAGATAGATAGATAGATAGATAGATAGATAGATAGATAGATAGATAGATAGATAGATAGATAGATAGATAGATACGATACGATACGATAGATAAGATAGATAAGATAGATAAGATAAATAGATAGATAGATAGATAGATAGATAGATAGATAGATAGATAGATAGATAGATAGATAGATAGATAGATGATAGATACGATAGCTAGATAGATAGACAGATAGATAGATACTGTAGATAGATAGATAGATAGATAGATAGATAGATAGATAGATAGATAGATAGATAGATAGATAGATAGATAGATAGATAGATAGATAGATACGATAGCTAGATAGATAGACAGATAGATAGATACTGTAGATAGATAGATAGATAGATAGATAGATAGATAGATAGATAGATAGATAGATAGATAGATAGATAGATAGATAGATAGATAGATAGATATGATAGATAGATAGATAGATAGATAGATAGATAGATAGATAGATAGATAGATAGATAGATAGATAGATAGATAGATAGATAGATAGATAGATAGATAGTGGATGGATGAATGGACGGAAGATGGATAGATAGATAGATGACAGATAGATGCATATTTACTTAAGGGCGAATTGTCACCAGCGACCACTTCACACACTTCGCACCACTTCGCCAGGCACAAATTCGTTCGCACTACGCTAATTCAGTAAATTGCGAAGTTGCATCCTTGGCGCCGAACACTGCCGTCTTGTCGCTATTGATACTTCTTCAGTGAGAGCATTTCATAGTGAAGATTCGCTAGTGTTTGTTTATGCCTACCAAAAAGTCGCTAGTGATCTTATGCTTAGGTCAATTTGAATAGGGCAGGTACATTAAAGTTGAATGGACGTCTTTATTGTTGGTGCAAATGCTTGAAGTGGCCACTTTTTATTACAAATGTCCAAGGAACCTTAATAAAGACAAAAGAGATCCTATAATGTCCTACACATGAGCCCACTGTAAAATGAATGATCCATGGCCGTCAAATATCTGGGGAAAAATGTTAACCCAAAAAAGTTTGTTAGGACTTTTGCAGGCCATCCCGCTTAAAAAAAGGAAAAGTCGCCAGTGTTTTTTCAACTTAATGCATTTATGGCAGACAGGATATGATGTAAGTGACATAAGATTGAGGAGGATTTAGCTTCAGACCACCTGGTCTGAGGTGGCGAAGTCAACTTTGGCGAAAGAGGTAACGTTCAGTAAAATCCGCACGGAGCGAAAAGTCGCTTGGCGATAGAGTGCAAACAAACGCTAGCAACAGTCTCTTTTGCTAGCGAATTGCCGGCTGCACCTGTTAGTGAATTGGTGATGTCCCTGCGGATTGGATTTCTGGGGAATTTTCGCTAGTGAGGGTCACTTTGCGCTTTAGTAAATCTGCCCCATAGAGAGATAGAGCCGTAGATAGAAACATATAGAGGTATAGACAGGGATTGAATAAACAGCTTTGTTTAATAATAATTCACAAAAACTGGTTACTGTTAAAATATTGGTCACTTTGGGTTGAAGAAATAGCTTGTCTAAGCCAAGGTACTCCATTATAAGCCTAGGCAGCGTAGGCACTAGACTAATAACACAAAAAAGGTTGCATGTGGGTGTGTGTATTTGGGAAAAGGAAATCTGGAAAAACTAGGAGGTAGGACAAATGCCTCCAGATAATGGGGCTCATTCATCAACACTGGGCAAATTTGCCCATGGGCAGTTACCTATAGCAACCAATCAGTGATTAGCTTTTTAAAGCCAGCTGCAAGTTACATAGTTACATAGTTAAATTGAGTTGAAAACCCCCTCCAAATGAAAACCCAGCATCCATACACACCCCCCTCAGTACTTTTAATTAAATTCTATATGCCCATACCTATACTAACTATAGAGCTTAGTATCACAATAGCCTTTGATATTATGTCTGTCCAAAAAATCATCCAAGCCATTCTTATAGTCATTAACTGAATCAGCCATCACAACATCACCCGGCAGTGCATTCCACAACCTCACTGTCATCACTGTGAAGAACCCCCTACGTTGCTTCAAATGAAAGTTCTTTTCTTCTAGTCTAAAGGGGAGGCCTCTGGTACGGTGATCCACTTTATGGGTAAAAAGGTCCCCTGCCATTTGTCTATAATGTCCTCTAATGTACTTGTAAAGTGTAATCATGTCCCCTCGCAAGCGCGTTTTTTCCAGAGAAAACAACCCCAACCTTGACAGTCTACCCTCATAATTTAAGTCTTCCGTCCCTCTAACCAATTTAGTTGCACGTCTCTGCACTCTCTCCAGCTCATTTATATCCATCTTAAGGACTGGAGTCCAAAACTGCACTGCATACTCCGGATGAGGCCTCACCAGGGACCTATAAAGAGGCATAATTATGTTTTCATCCCTTGAGTTAATGCCCTTTTATATGCAAGACAGAACTTTATTTGCTTTAGTAGCCACAGAATGACACTGCCCAGAATTAGACAACGTGTTATCTACAAAGACCCCCAGATCCTTCTCATTTTTTTTTTGTATAATCTTTATTTTTATTTGCACATTCAAAGTCAACAGCAAAAATGTTATTACATCGACATATATCAAACCATGTTGACAAGCGTAGAATGAACATAAACATATATAAAAGAAAAATCAAATCATAAACAAAGGATATAACATAACTGCTAAAGAAAGATAATAAAAGATAATATTAAAGATCCTGTATGCTAGGTCAATCCACACATTATACATTATAGTTACCTTTACTAAATTGTTTCAGTAACTCTACTGAAACCGAGTTGCTCCCGTCCAATTACATATTTTTAATAGATTCCGATTCCAGAAACATAACCCAGGTAGCCCACGTTTTCACAAAAACCTGTTGTTTATTGTTTACATATGACAACAATTCCTCCATACGCATTATGTGACCCATCTCAGAGATCCATTCACTGAACGTGGGTGGAACCTCAGATTTCCAATGCCTGGGTATTACCGTTCTCGCAGCTCCCAGACAATAACCTATTATTATTGACTTTGTAGATCCTTCTCATTTAAGGAAACTCCCAACACACTGCCATTTAGTGTATAACTTGCATTTATATTATTTTTGCCAAGGTGCATAACCTGCATTTATCAACATTGAACCTCATTTTCCAGTTTGCTGCCCAGTTTTCCTGTTTAGACAAATCACTCTGCAAAGTGGCAGCATCCTGCATGGAACCTATAGTTCTGCACAATTTAGTATCATCTGCATAAATAGAAACAGTACTTTCAATGCCCACCTCCAGGTCATTAATAAACAAGTTGAAAAGCAAGGGACCTAGTACAGAGCCCTGCGGTACTCCACTAACAACACTGGTCCAATTAGAAAATGTTCCATTTACCACAACTCTTTGTAGTCTATCTTTTAGCCAGTTCTCTATCCAGGTACAAATACTATGTTCCAGGCCAACATTCCTTAATTTAACCAGTAACCTTTTGTATGGCACTGTATCAAATGCTTTAGCAAAGTCTAAGTAAATCACATCCACTGCCATCCCAGAATCAAGGTCTCTACTTACATTCTCATGAAAAGAAATTAAGTTAGTCTGGCAAGATCTTTTACGCATAAAACCATGCTTGCACAAACTCATAATATTATGATTTGCTATGAAGTCCAGTATCTTATCCTTTTTATTAACCCTTCGAAAAGCTTTCCTACCACTGATGTCAGACTAACTGGCCTATAGTTTTGAGGCTTTTTTGAATAAAGGCACCACATTAGCAATTCGCCAGTCTCTCGGCACTATGCCAGATTTCAATGAATCCTGAAAAATTAAGTAAAGAGGTTTGGCAATCACAGAGCTAAGCTCGCTAATTACCCTCGGATGAATACCATCTGGCCCGGACCTTTGTTAATCTTAACATGTTCTAGTCTCTTTTGAATTTCTTCATGTGTGAACCATGCATCATTAGTTGTATTACTAGAATTGGGACTGTTAAGAAGGAAACCTTCTCTTACTGGTTCCTCATTTGTGTAGACAGATGAAAAATATGAGTTCAGAATCTGCGCTTTTGTTTTGTTTTCATCAACCAGCTGACCCCCCTCTTATAGTAAGGGTCCCACCCCTTCCTGCTTCATTTTTTTACTATTAACATATTTAAAAAATAATTTTGAATTTGTTTTACTGCTTGCTGCAATATCCTTTTCTATAGCAATTTTAGCTTGTCTTATAGCTTCTTTGCATGATTTATTGGCCTCCTTGTACCTTATAAATGTTTCGGCTGTACCAGCTAACTTGAAAGCCTTAAAAGCACGTCTTTTCTTACCCACCTCAACACCAACGCTTCTATTGAACCAAAAAGGTTTTGCTTTGCAACACCGTTCCTTGCTTACAAGTGGAATATACTGACGTATATTTATTAAGCAGCATTTTAAAGATTTCCCATTTTTGTTCTGTGTTTAACCCTGTGAAAAGCATTTCCCACTTAATATGTTGCAGAGATGCCCTTATACTGTCAAAGTTTGCAGTAGAACAATGAATGCAGCAATTGATTGATTGCCATGGGTTACTGCCCATGGGCAAATTTGCCCAGTGTTGATAAATGACCCCCACTGACTTCTGCATCAGGAGATCAGAGAACAAATGACAGTAGCTCTCTGTTTATATTTATGTTCTTCATATCGAGCATGATGGTGCTTTTCGACACTTTTTGAGTTTGCAGCTAACAGTAAAGGGCAGTGGTTCCCAAACTGTGGGGCTGGTTCCCTTGGCCAGGCAGGGGTAGGAGTAGCCTTTAATAAACACAACCACAGCGTTTTGCTATTGAGAAGTGCTCTCCTCATCCTTTAATTTTCGCCAGGGGTAGGGGAGACTCAGCCTGAAAGAGAGTTTGGGTGAAAATTAAGGAAAATACAGTAGCTGTTCTAGCTACATTATATCTGAAAGCTCAGCCTGAGGGTCAGTTTGGGCAAATTTGTATTTTCTGCCTTAGATAATTACGGAATTAAAACCATATTGTTGTGTTGAGTTTCTTCTTCACAACAATGGGGTTCTGATCCACTCCTCTAGCTGAAGGCTCAGGGTGGTGCACCTGGGCCTCTTCCAAACATTGGTGAGTTTTATGAATTTACTTTGCGATCTTGATCTTTTCTGTTCATGGAATTAAGCCAAAATGACTGACACCAATACAGTATTTTCTTATATCTGTGCCCATTTTACAAGCTAAATGGAGCCCTAAAAAAAAAGGTTGAATCCTCAACTGAAAACATTTCACAACCACTGGTGCAGGGGATCATATGAAAAAGGATTCACAGCAGAAGGTAAACACATAAAATAAATACCTAAAGTAAACATGAAGCTCCATTTACACTGTCAAGAATGAGCTCATTAGGGAGCACGGTGCAGAATTTCTTTTCTAATAGAAAGAGGCAACTCATTTAGTAAACTACATGCAGTTTAAGGCTCAATGCATTACTAGCTAAACACCTATTTCTAGGCTGAAAGACAGAAAGCTCTAGGGGCCAATGGAATAGAACCTTAGAAGAACTAATTTTAGTTAGTTGAGATGACGTGTTATTGTCCTTAGAATAGATGAATAAAATAGTGGGATTTCTTTGTCCTTTTTAAAATAATAACAACAATCCCTAGAGGTTTACCAAATTAATAAATAAATGTTCTGCTGAAATACAATTTTGGTTTACTCCACTATGCATAGTGACTTGTGACTTGTGACTTGTGACTATCATTAAAATGTTTTTCTTTTAAATCCCAATGTACATTTTATAGAATTCTGTATTTACAAGCTTTACTTATTTCTGTACAGTATATGTAATGATGGGGCACATTAAACTCCCATTAAGGTTTTATAGACTTGTACCATTCAGTCCATTGTCAACCCTTTCCCAATGTTTTCCCTTGCAATAGTCAGATGCTAAAGATTCATTATAAATGAATACATGTTAAAAAGTATCAACTATATGGGGGGGCAATGCAAGGTTCATAAATAGCCCTCATTTGGTTGAGCACCTTCTTGTCTTGTAATCTTTCTTTTATAACCTAACTGTCATGATTTTTATGGCAACGTTTTTATTTCTAAATTACACTGTTTACATTACAAATAATTTTTACCTGAACCAACAAGTTTTTTGTTTTAACTATAATGTTGGTATATAGGCAGCCATCTCACGTCATTGTGCCAGATGCTGTGTTTTCAGAAGAAGCCAGCCATTGTTCTGTTGATGGGTGGGAAAGGGAGGGGAGTGATATCACTCCAACTTGAAGTGCAGCAGTAAAAGTGACTAAAGTTAGAGCACAAGTCCCATGGCTAAGGGCACCTGAGAAACTAATAATATGTCTAACCCCCATGTCATATTTTAAAATGAAAGATAAAAAAAACTGTTTGCTCTTTTGAAAAACAGTGGGGCTCATTTATCAAGACTGGGCAAATTTGCCCAAGGGCAGTTACCTATAGCAACCAATCAGTGATATGATTCCTAGTGTGTTCTAAAAAAAAAATCCCTCTAGAAAAAAAAATAATAATGGTAGTTATAATTTTTTTAAATGAAGTATTGATATCTTAACTTCTAAATCATTTGTCAGAGCAAGACGAACCATCTGGACTGACACAATCTGTGTCATCTAAACTAATAACTCATTTCCATTTTCTACTGATGTGGAAATAAAAGAAATGCACAGACATATTCCAAAAGTACAGCGGAAGGCATGTAATGTTTTGCAGTATGTCGCGCCCAGAGTTTAAACTGAACTTGTAGTAAATGGAGTATTACAACATTCATTTTGGCAGTATAATGTTTCCTGAGTTGTCCCTAGATTGCCAACTTCAACCCCAGCCAGCAATGATGACTCTTGGCACCCGCTACAGTTGTCATCTTATGACCTTCTACTGTGCGCAGAATATTTTTTGCTATTAGAGAAAGGGAGTGGGCAATTTGAAATAATTTTTCAGTTATGTGTCTGGTAAATTGCAGAAAAAGCTTATAACTGAATTTAAATTAAATTAGTGTGAAATTATATGTGATCGCTGTTATAACAAATTCAATAAAGAGACACTAAATGATTCACTTTCTATACTGCAAAGGGTTCATTTCAATAATGAATTTCTTTTTTTTTGTTTTGAAACATTTGGTTATTAGTACCTTAGTGCATTGAAAAAGGTTATAATTAGGGATGCACCAAATGCAGGATTTGGTTTGGAATTCGGCCAGGATTGTGCCTGTTTAAGCAGGATTCGGATTTCTAATTTGCATATGCAAATTATGGGCGGGGAGGGAAATCGCATGACTTTTGTCACAAAACACGAAAGTAAAAAATGTTTTCCCCTTCCCACCCCTAATTTGCATATGCAAATGAAAGTGGTCATAGACACACAGATCCTATCGTACAAATCGAGGATTCGTACAATTTTCGGATCATGTGTGGCGTGTGCCGACATTTTTCGTCCGGCGGAGATTGGTCATTTGGTCGATCGGTCAGGTTTGATTTTGACCTGACCGATCCCGCCGGAGCCCATGGCACATCGTAATCTTATCGTTCGGCCATTAGGCCCAACAATACGATTACCCCCGATATAGCATGCTTGTTAATGGCATATTGGGGAAAGATCCGCTCATTTGGCGATGTTGCCAAACGAGCGGATCTTTGCAAATATGGCCACCTTTAGGGTTCGGATTCGGTTCGGTATTTGGCCAAATCTTTCACGGATTCGGGGGTTCCAAAATAGTGGATTTGGTGCATCCCTAGTTTTAATGTCTGAATGAGGTAAGTAAATGTGTTTCATTTTTTTTTTCCTCATAGACCAAATTAGGGATATGGTTCTTATTCGAAAAGCAGCTTTAACTTGGCTCCAATGTTGTGCGTGACAAATGTCGGGAATTCAGATTACTTGCAATGAAGTGTATCCAGATATAAAAATGATAATATGATGCAATAAAACAGCATAAAATGTCACCAAGATTTAGATCCAGCAGTAGATTTGCTTTATAGCTTTTTGGCAGTTAGGACTATAGGGTGCTCTATTTGTCATTTTGTATCCACTCTGCCTTTTACTTTATGTTATTATCCAGATATTAATAGGACAAATTAGCTTATTTTAACTCTATTAAAGTTGTGAAATACATGGAATTAAAAATGCACGAAATAGCAAATTGTGATGAAAGATGTTTTATAGAGTGACTCATATAGGTATACGTAGATACGTTTAAATACAGAAGAGCACACCAATTAAGATATTTTATCCCATTGAATAAAAATGTGTAAAATGTTTTTTCTGTGTGTGTGTTTGCAAACATCAGGAGATATGTGATAAGTTGGATGAATCAGTTATAACCCTTACAGAGAAGTGTTTCATAAATGTATTCAAATGCCCCTGTCAATGTGAATTGTGGCTTCACAGTAAGAAAGTGAAATAAACCAAAATGTTGGGTAGAAAATTAATCATTTTTACTTCCATCAGATTTCCATGCTATAAATGAATATACAACATAATATTACATGAACTCATTCTTCCAGTTTTAGGGGTTTTCACTAAAGTGCAAGAGCCAAGTGAACACAGTGTCTTTTCTACCATGAGACAAAAAGCTTCTACTAGGAACTTTAAGAGCTGAATTTAAGTTTTACATTTGCGACTCTCACTTCAGTTGAATCTTTCATCCTAGGGCTAGGAGGCAGGTTAGCATCACTATGGTTGCCTCAGGTGGTAGCAAGCCCAGAAGCACAACATCTATATTAAAGTTTATAAGTTGCCTACAATTTACACATATACGTCAAATATAATTGAGCGTCAAATATAATTGAGCGTCAAATATAATTGATCAGTTTTTTGACGCACGCAACAAATGTTTTTTCTCCAAAAGCATTAAAGTCAATGGGCATGTTTTTTGTTGCAATGGGCATTTTTTTTCTGTCGTGCAACTTTTTTGCAACAAATTTTCACAAAAACATTTGCAGATGGTGAAATGCGGAATTACACAGTGAATCCATGGCTGGTGAAAATGTGACAGGCAGAACTATTTGACTCCCCTCCTAGAGCAGTGGTCCCTCAATCAGTGGCTCATGAGCAACATGTTGCTCACCAACCCCTTGTAGCCCAGTGTGCTCCCAGTGGCCTCATAGCAATTCAGTTCAATTACTGGCTTGGAGGCAAGTAGGCTGTAGGCTGCCAGTCCACCCAGGGCTACCAAATAGCCAATCATAGCCTTTATTTGGCACCCCAGGAACATTTTACATGTCTGTGTTGCTCTCCGAAACATTTAAATGTGACTCACAGGTAAAAAAGGTCAAGCACCCTGTTGTAGTGTATTTATGAAATTTGGAGTCTGTTTAACTCCCCTGTTCTCTTGAGTCCACCTTTTGAGGTGGAGGGTGGAGCAGCAGTTGAATTTTGAACTCATCAGTGCAGTGCTGGAACCATACATTAAGGGGCAGATTTATCAAAGGTCGAGTGAAAAAAATTTGAATTTTGAGGCAATTGGTGGACTTTGGGGAAAAACTTTGAATCGAATTCAATGGAATGCACTATTCCTTCGATTAGATAGATTTGATAAATCTGCCCCTAAATTACTCCAGAAATAAAATGTAGTGAGGCTTTGTAGCCAAGCAAGCAAGAACCACTACAACAGGGAGCCACATTATAGCTTTAGAGGTAAAGGTATTCCCACCGAAGTGCCTAGATTACCAGGCTTTCTATACATTGCTGTGAGTACTTATTGATAGTGATGGGCGAATTTATTTGGCAGGCGCGAATTCACAGCGAATTCGACACCGGCAAATACATTCGCGAAACTGCCGCGAAAATTCGCCGCCGTCCAAAAAAAAAAATCAAAATTAGATGGTGGTGTTTTGCGAATTTTTCGCTGTTTCGCAAATTTCTCTGGAAATTTGCGAATTTATCAGCGAAACAGGACAAATTCACCCATCACTATTTATTGATTGTGTTTCTTTTGATGCTGTATAGTATTGCTACTTGGTCTGCTGTCTGTTTATAATATTTACTCTATATCCAGCTTATTAAGAATTACTGGCACTCAGTTATCAATGTTTTCATCAAAGCTAACTATAGTGCATACTGAGCATTGGGGGAATTAATATAACCGATACTCTTCTTTGACAAGGAGCTCCTAAAGTCCCCTCCAGCCCAGTATGAGACAGCATTACATACCACACTAATGTGTTTTCTTTTTATATTATTTGTATTACATGCTGAGTTGCAAACTAAACAATGAAATGGCAATATCTAAGCGCCTTAAACTCTCTTCATATTGTTCTCTAAATAATTAGCGTTTTCCTAAAAAGGTTCATTGTGAATGGCTGAAATAACAATCATCTTTTTTTTAAATTCGCATCTCAGTTCACTTTTAATGTAAGGCAATAATATGGCTTTATTAAAAAGAAAAGGAAGCACTAAGTTTATTAAATTTGAGTAATGTGGGATTTTGCACTTTCCTTTGGAAGGCTTCTGGTGCATTAAGCTATACTGCAATACTTATCAATAAATGGTCATATAGAAATTTCTGATATCAAATTCAAGAAGCCCCAGTAGCATTTTTCTTTCTGAGGATCCTGGGAGTTGTAGTTCTCTGGGGGGACTGGGTAGAAGCAGACCAATCGATACTCTATATGACTGTACACGCCAGTTCTTTTCAATGAGATATTTCTTCATCAAATTTGTTCAGGCTGTGGTCTAGTCCATTATCCACCCCCTCTCCCTGTTCTAGCTGACCATTGTGTCCTGGATGCCAGTCAAGCAAACTTTTGCTGTCTGTTATGATTACATTCACAGTACTGGGAGACCTGCGGAATCACTTAAGTAATGGGGTCAAAATGAAAATAAAATGATTTTTGAAGCTTGAAGAGGTGATATTTTGCCTCATTAAAATGGTAAAAATATATTTCTGTCAACTGGATTAAAACCAGCAATTACATTCATGGCCTGCTTTGGAGAATGTCAAAATTGGATTGGGGGATTCTATTAAAAGTCCTAAAAATTATGCAGATTCGTGAGTGATTTGATGTGGGCTATTTGCGCCGACATTTGATAAGCTTCTAGAACAACAATGTTAAAGAGATTTATTAGAAAAGAAAAGGAAGATTGGAGGGTGCCATCGTATAATTTCCCCCTTCAGTTTTGTTAGGTTTCATACAATTATATATTTAAAAAGTACCAAGGTCTAGCCATCTTTCCTCTGCTTCAAATAACCTTTCTCAATACCCTCAGTTGTTTTACTTAGATGGATAGTGTTGCGTACGTTAAGTGGGCTTGCTTGCTGGGGAATATGGACTGCATGGCCAACAGAATGTGAACACAACTTCCAATATTTAGAATTAACTATTAAAGCTACACCCATCATTGCTGGTTCAGGTGCCTCTATATCATACAATGACATTCTTGGCTATTTCGTGTTTCCAACATTGTGGCAATAGTTTGGTGAAGGCACTTTCCTGTTTCAGCAGGGTAATAAACCCATGCACAGAGTAAGGTCCATAAAAAACTGGTTTGCAGGGATAGAAGGACTCACTTACATTTATTTGGCTTTCAATACCAATTTGTATGCAGGTATAGTAAACCTGTGCTGCTCCCTTTTTTACCATTACTACTAATGGCATTCTCTTAAAACTGTTGATTCTAAACACTGTCCAAGGTAACCTTTGACTCTTCTCTTGACTCTTGTCTAATTATGTCAATGCCATTATCAACACTAGGGATGGGCGAATTTTTTCACCTTGTTTCGCCGAATAAATGATGCCCATAGACTTGTATGTGTCAAAATAAAAAGAAGTGCGTCAAAAAAAATTGCACGTCAAATTTTGTTGGACGCCCATAGACTTTAATGGGCGTCGGCGACAAATTTTTGGCGAAACGGATCAAATTCACGCATCCATAATCAACACATCAAACTTTCTTAGGCAAGAACCATTTCTGGCAGAAATTACTATTAAAACACCCATCCATACCCTTATCCTAGTGATCCCCAACCAGTGGCTCATAACCAACATCTTTGATGTTGCTTCCAGTGGCCTCAAAGCAGGTGCTTATTTTTGAATTCTTGTCCTGGAGGCAAGTTTTTATGCATGCATACTTTGAAACAGAACCTTCTGTAGGCTGCACTTCCACATAGGGGGCTACCAAATGGTCAATCACAACACTTGTTTTGCACCACCCAAGAACATTTCCATGCTTGTGTTACTCCCCCACTCTTTTTACATATGAATGTGGCTTCCAGGTAAAAAAAAAATGGGAATCTCCTCCATATCTTAACAGTGTAGACTAGTTCAACCTACATACTACTAATTTGCCTCTCAGACTCCCATCTCTCCCCACATCAGTCCATTTTAAACTCTGTGCTCGAATCCTACTGACCAAGAATATGCTCCTCCTCTGTTAATATACTTATTAGGGCTCTTACACATGGGCATTTTTCTTGTGCAGTCCCCAGTGTGATGGCTTTTTTTGTTTTTTACCACACTGGATCATGTTGTTCCTCATCTGCTTCTGTTGTTTCAGTGCACTCCCATGGAGCTCCTATGCCAACTTGTTAAGTAAAAGCTAACTTTCAAACCCTTTTGCACCTTCACATTTCACTACACTACTGAACATAATTAAATTTGAGAGGGTTCAGAGAAGGACAACTAAGCTAGTAATGGGCAGGGAAAGTCTCAGTTTTGAGGAAAGACTGGCCAGATTGGGTTGAATGATAACTATGTATAAATACTATAGAAAGGGGGATCAAATAATATCTCTTTACCAGTCAATCCTTCCAGCTGACACAAGGTCACCTATTCTGATTAGAAGAAAGGAGGTTCTGACAAAATATTTGGAAGCGATTTTTTACAGTGAGAGCTGTGAAGATGTGAAATTCTCTCCCTGAATCAGTGGTACAGGCTGATACATTAGATAGATTTAAGAAGGGGTTGGATGGTGTTTAGCAAGTGAGGGAATACAGGGTTATGGGAGATAGCTCATAGTACAAGCTGATCCAGGCACTAGTCCAATTGCCATCTTGGAGTCAGGAAGGTTGAACTTGATGGACTTTGTCTTTTTTTCAATCTAGCAAACTATGTTACATCTCTTCATTGTGCCTCCATATGTCTCTGGTCATCTCCCCTGTTCCTCTGATACATAAAAACATGTGTAAAATGTCACTGCCCTATGCTTACAGTTGTCTTAAATGACTCACAGTATGATGTACAGTATATTTTAAGCACATCTTGCAGGAAAACTGTCAAGTGACACGATTCGTTGGAACAGACAAAAAACTGATTTCCATGGATAAATGTCACCTGGCAGTGATGTATGGCTCATACAGTCACCAGTCACTGAGTCACTAGCAGCATGAGTTAGTGTACATTTTACTTTAAAGATTTTTATGCCTCGTTGTAGCCAACGGCTTAGATACCTGGTGAGCAGCTTATTGCTTTGAGTCTTCCACAATGTCATTAGTAACATTCTGAAGGTTGCTCTGTCAGCACATCTCCAGCTGCCCACTTTATAGTAAGAAAGGGGTAGGCTTCACAGATAATGGCTTCCATCTATGTTAACAAGTGGGTTTCTTCCAGTCAAACCTAATTTTGGTTGACTTCTAATTGGGTTGACTTCTAGTTGGGTTGACTTCTAGTTGGGTTGACTTCTAACTGGGACATCTAACAAATCCAGCCATGAGATTATCAAGACATCTACATGAAAAAACGCGCAGTGGGTAGCATTCTTACCGTTCAGTGCTTGTGTCCTGGGTTTGGTTGGTCCATTTTTCATGTAGTTGGTACATTTTTGTGTCTGTGTGGCTTTTCTCTGGGTATTCCAGCTTCCTCCAGCACTCCAAAAGCATGCAGGAAAGGTAAATGGGTTGTTCACCTTTAAATTAACTATTAGTATGATGTAAAGAGTAATTTTCTGAGACCATTTGCAGTTAATTTTTATTTTTCATTATTTGTGGCTTTTGAGTTATTTCACTTTTAATTCAACAGCTCGTCCATTTGCTAATTCAGGAATCTGGTTGCTAAAAGTTAACTGAAAGGTGAACCACCCCTTTAAATGACTGCTGTGCTGATAAAAGTGTCCCTCTGTATTTGTGAATAATAATATAATAATTAAGATTAAGAATAATAGATTGAATATGTGTGTCATTATAATGGTTTAAGCATTATTATTTATGCAACCATTATACTGTATAGGAAGCTTCATGGGCCCAACTGAATGTTTCCTTTAAACATATACATTCCATAACCACTTAAGTGGCATGGTGAGCCCTAGATAGCTTGGTCCTGTAATACTGTATAATACATTTATTAAAGCTCTGTGTGCCATACTTGGCATATTCTAGATTGTAGCCCTATGTTCTACATGCTCATAGCACTTACCTTTTTCAGTATATGGGACAGGTATGGGACCTGCTTTCCAGAATGCTCATGACCTGGGGTTTTCTGAATTATTGATCTTTACATAATTTGGCTCTTCATACCTTAGGGGGCACATTTACAAAGCTTGAGTGAAGGATTAGAATGAAAAAAACTTTGAATTTCGAAGATTTTTTTGGCTACTTCGACCATCAAATTGGCTACTTCGACCTTCAACTACGACTTCGACTTCGAATCAAACGATTTGAACTAAAAATCGTTAGACTATTCGACCATTCGATATTCCAAGTACTGTCTCTTTAAAAAAAACTTCGACTACCTACTTCGCCACCTAAAAACTACCAAGCACCAATGTTAGCCTATGGGGACCTTCCCCATAAGCTTTCTATGCAATTTCTAATCAAAGGAAAATCGTTCGATCGATGGATTTGAATCGCTCTATTCGAAGGATTTAATCGTTCGATCGAACGATTTTTCCTTCGATCGAAGTAAATGCGGTAAATCCCTCAACTTCGATATTCAACGTCAAAGGATTTTACTTCAATGGTCGAATATCAAGGGTGAATTAACCCTCGATATTCGACCCATAGTAAATGTGCCCCTAAGTGTACTAAAAAATAATTCAAACATTAAATAAACCAAATAGTTTTGCCGTTAATAAGGATTCCTTATATCTAAAGGTGGCCATACACGGATAGATCCGCTCGTTTGGCGATGTCGCCAAACGAGCGGATCTCCCTCCGATATGCCCACCTTCAAGGTGGGCAATATCGGGCAGATCCGATCGTGGGCCCTAGGGCCCAACGATCGGATCCTATTTCTCACAAATGGGCGGTCGGATCGCGGGACCGCATCAACGAACAGATGCGGCCGCGATCCGACGGGATTTTTAACCCCATCCGACTTTCGGCCAGATCTCGATCGGGGAAGCCCGTCGGGGGCCCCCATAAACGGGCCAATAAGCTGCCGACACGGTCTGTCGGCAGCTTTTATCGGCCCGTGTATGGCCACCTTTAGTTTTGATCAAGTACAAGGTACTGTTACATTGTTAAATAATTGTTAAAAATGTGAATTATTTGGCTAAAAAGGGGGCTATGGAAGAAGATCTTCCTGTACTTGGAAGCTAACGGGGTTTCAGATAATGTATTCTATACCCGTTCTGTGTGAAACCAGTAGCTTTACTGTAAATGATTAGAAATATTAGCAGAGGCATTCTTGCACATTTATTTTGTTCATTTTATTATTTTCTTGTTTGTTTTCATGATTCTTCAACAAATACTTCTCTGGTCATCACTTGAGAGCCAGCAATCCTTGGCAAATATTTGTCTAATAAATAGCATTGCGGATAATCATTAACCGACTGGATGGGACTGAATGCGGTTCCAGACTTGTCTGAGCCGGGAATTTCTTTCCCCACTGTGTCTGTTTGTATCATCAGTGCGAATTTCCACTATCAACACTGGGTGTTTTTTTTTTTTCTTTTTATCATCATTTTTTATATTGCCGAAGAATATGCTGCCGCTGTGTAAATACATTTATCCACATAATAAGTTATAAGTACCAGCACTCAGCATTATACTTTTTTTCTAAAAGAAAATCTGGCCTTTTTACTAGTGTGACAGTATGGAGACCCATCCAGCAGGCAGCCATTTTTTTTTACTGTAACTACAAATCCCATCATCCTCAACTCATCACAAGCTACATGTTGTATGTTGGATATTTCTGTGCTAAAATTAGAGCTATTGTTCTTATTTGTTAGCTGAATTAGAGTTGTTTTATTCAAGCATTTCTTATGCTAGATCTTGAGACTTGCCAGACATAGGAGGTGCACTTCTAATGAGCAGACATTGTAATCATACCTACATGCTTCCATTTCAACGTTGCTTGGTAATGTCCCGTGCCTCTTTTGTGTCTATTAAAGCAGCTGAATGCTTCCTGCCTCCGTATTAATTTACCTCATGCTGTTGTGATCTAAAAATACTACATCCATACTTGTAACTGTATCTGGTGTTTCTGCTGTCATTATGCAATTTAAGTGAAGCCTGAGACTTTTGCTGAAAATCATATTTTAGTATGGTATATATGATCTAAAATTGCCATTACATGATTTTGTGGCTCACTAGTAACTCAAGGGGAAAATTTACTTACCTTCGAAGTTGCGCCAACGTTAGCTTCGTCGCACTTTTCCAAACAAAGTTTCGCTAGGGCGCCTCTAATTCACTAAAATCCAAAGTTGCGCTCAGGGAGGCGAAAGGTAGCGAAGTTGTGGTAGCATTAATTTGTCAAGCAAAGCGAAGTTACGCTAGCGATGCCTAATTTGCATACGGCGCCAAGTTAAAGTACACTGGACGTAGCTGTAGCAGCAAATACATTATACTACACAAGCCTGGGAAAAGCTTCATAAATCAAATAGAGTTGTTATTTTGCCCTATACATGTGCCCACTGTATAGTTTAGGTGCCATATGTTAGGAAATGTAGGGGGTAAGGAGGGTGCCCTCAAAAAAATTTACAATCTTTTTCAGCCTATCACCCTTAGAAAAGTAAAAGACGCCAGCGTTTTTTGGGACTTATATTTCAACTTGTTTTGAAGCAAGTCCTATCTACTCTATTGCACTTCGCCTGGTCTGAGGTGGCGAAGGGAAGTCTGGCGCAAGAGGTAACGTTCAGTAAAATGCGCAATTAGTGAATTAGTGTAGTTATGTCTCTTTGCCATAGCGCAACTTCGCCTGGTATAATTGTGAGAAGTAGCGCTAGAGTAGGTCCACTTCGCTATCGAATTTACGTCAGCACCAATTAGTAAATCGGTGAAGTAATGAAATGACGTTACGCTGGCGAATTTTCACTAGCGTCGTCGCCCTTTAGTAAATTTGCCCCAAAGTCTGATGGACTCCCCACATCATTGGTGCAGAATTTTTCACTAGCCTCCTCCATTGAACACTCCCTCGAATCTAGGCCATCCTGTTCTTACTAAATTCTTAATTGCTCTTGACCACAGAAGCATTCAAGCTTGCTGTAACATTATATGCATCGGAAAGTGGTGGAAGTAGATGGACCAATATGTGGCCTAGATATGATTTTGATGTCTGCAACCCTTAACCTTGAGCAAGATGCAAAAGGCAGCTGTCACTACCAATCCCAAGAAGTGCTAAATGGATGGGCCTTACTGGGATTAGTCTTTGGCCTCTTACTTAATGCCCCAGCCTTGGTAACTGAGCCCTTTAATGTTATAACTCTGAATATAAAGTGTTTCCAGATTATACTGTGTTGGGACTGGAGGAACGGACTGCATATTGTTTGGAAAGAAAGTCTCAAGACACTGGAGAGCCCCAGTGCAAAGATATGTTTCCCCCTTCTTTATTATCTTAAAGAAAACCTAACTGCAATCACTCTTATGCCCAAAGGTTCTCTGGCCCTGAATGCCATTGTGATGCAATAACTGCCTGGTGAGCAGTTCCTTTCCTGAACGTGTTCTTTCTTTCTTAGTCACAGAGGGATTCCTCACAACTGTAGCTCATGCCTCACATATTTACTCACTTGAAACATCAAGCACAACCGTCTTCTTGATCTGTGTAAATCTGAGCACTATTATGGTTGCCTAATCTGTTGAGGATTAATTGCCTCATATGTTTTAAAGTGATTATAACATTATAATGATTATGGAGATTGCCCCTACCAGGAAGTCCAACACACACTATAAATATGCTGTGATAGCTATGTATTGAGTCATTCTACATGAATGGTATCCACCTTCATTAACTGATATAATGCTCCCTTCCTTTTATCCCCAAAAAAATGCAACAATTTGATTGGTTGCTATGGGTTATTGCCCACTGGTAAATTTGTTGATGGATTGATATTTGTTGATGGGTTGATGAATAACACATGTCTGCCTTACATAGTAACATAGTAAGTAAGGTTGAAAAAAGACACACGTCCATCAAGTTCAACCACTTTTTTTTTTTATTATTATTTCTGCCTAACTGCCAGTTGATCCAGAGGAAGGCAAAAAAACCCCATCTGAAGCCTCTCCAATTTGCCTCAGAGGGGGAAAAATTTCCTTCCTGACTCCAAAATGGCAATTGTACTAGTCCCTGGATCAACTTGTACTATGAGCTATTGTTGTTGTTATATTTGTACCTCTATGACCTCGTACGTAAAGCAAAACCACGAAATAGTGCAAGTTCAAATACAATGAGGTAGTTTATTGTGTCCAAAATATAAGACAATAGATTTTGCCTGGTTAAGCGGTCGGAGTGTCACCTGGGTGGTACCCGAATGCTTTCCAAAGATACTCCCACATAACATAAGTTTATATACCCCATTTGATGTCATAGATGGAGGTGGTAACAAATGGGGGTATGTCAATATCATACATAGTCTAACTCCTCCTTGTACGATTAATGTCTAGATAATTTGCTTAGTCTTACAAGTATTTCAGACAATATTGCAACATATTGTTCTTAGCTCCAACGGTCCACAGTCTCGCTATTGGCTAAACATAGCCTTTGTGGTATTTCCAGTAAGTTTGAGCAACACTTATGCAAAAGGCAAGCTGGCATTGTGCTGACACTCTGGAATTTAAGTAACAGAGTGGTGATCTTTTATTTGTATGGCCTAGTATAAACTATATTAGTGACCATTGTCCACAGTAGACCATTTAATCCCTTTTTAGTCCATCCTGCCTTAGGCCATATAGCGTTATGGCGTCATAGAGGGCGGGGGTGACAACTATCAACCCTCTGACACTAGCCATTCGTCCGTCTTAGGATTTAGACCGTTCCAGACATCAAATTTCACTGTCACTATCTCCCATAACCCTGTATTCCCTCACTTGCTAAAAAGCCATCCAACCCCTTCTTAAAGCTATCTAATGTATCAGCCTGTACAGCTGATTCAGGGAGACAATTCCACATCTTCACAGCTCTCATTGTAAAAAACCCCTTCCGAATATCTAGGCGGAACCTCTTTTCATTTAATCGGAATGGGTGACCTTGTGTCAGCTAGGAAGACCTACTGGTAAATAAAAATTAGTATATGATCTCCTTAAATATTTATACATAGTTATCATATCTCCCCTTAAGCGCCTCTTCTCCAGCATGAACATCCCCAATTTGGCCAGTCATTCCTCATAGCTAAGATTTTCCATACATTTTACCAGCTTAGTTGCCCTTCTATGTACCCTCTCTAATACAATAATGTCCTGTTTGAGTGATGGAGACCAAAACTGTACGGTATATTCTAGATGGGGCCTTACAAGTGCTCTATACAGTGGAAGATTAAGCCCCTCCTCCTATGAATCTATACCCCTTTTAATACAGCTCAAGACCTTATTTGCCCTTGATGCTGCTGACTAGCATTGCTTGCTACAGCCAAGTTTATCATCTATAAGGACTCCAAGGTCCTTTTCCATAATGGATTTGCCTACTGCAGTCCCATTAAGGGTATAAGTGGCTTGGATATTTTTACATCCCAGGTGCATGACTTTACATTTATCAACATTGAAACTCATTTGCCACTTAGCTGCCTTGAACAGAGATATTTATATTGCACAAGTGAGATGCACCTGCAGCTCTGCTAATGTTGCACCTCGGACTTTTAAAAAGTTATTTGGGCTTGGGGTGGTAAATAACTGGTTATAGCATGGCGAATTCTTTCATTCCCCAAAGCCCAGTGAATTCTTTTCAGTATGAATATTACCCTTTCAACACTTTAATAAACCATTAAACTATAGTTAAGAGAATAATATAGTTAACAGAATGAATACATACAGTAGATTAAAAGAAACATAAACTAAATGTGCTATATAAAAAGTGTCCTTGCGACACAATCCATCAGAAAGTTAGCAATTGAGAACTACTTCTGATATTTTCTGTTATTTCTCCATTCCATCAAAGATTCAAGAATGAGTTCATTATTTGCACATGAATTACTATTTTCTCCGTCAGGCTGGAAATGCGAAATGAGCCCAGTGAACTCTAACTGTGGCAGTGCACTCTCTGGACCAATCAGAAAATGTCATGGAAGCATTTTTCTTTTTTGTAAATCTATTTACAAGTGAGTTCATTTGTAGCAAAATTTCCATCTTTTAGTTTTGCATTTTCAGTCTGCCAGTGAACTACACTTGCTCCAGCTATGGTAAAAAAAGCTGACAGTGAGAGAACGACAGTCGGTGGCCAGATGAGACAGATCAGCTATGGATGAAAGATATTTTACGGAGAACAGAGACTTAGGAGAGGAGTGGATAAGAGGTTTCCTTTGTGGATCATCTTGGCAGGTTAGTGGCATTCCGGCTGTGAGTGATGGGATAATATTGCAAGGGATGTGACCACAGATTGTATTCATAAGGAAGAAGAGAGTGGCAATAGTTACAGGATGGGGGGGAGTTATATAAATGAATATCTAAAAGCCGTAAACAACATCAGAAATTCAGATCCCCCCCCCCCTTTAAAGTACTGTTGTTTTGTATGATGACGATAAAGAGAACAAAGCCGTGCATCTCATATCCACATACTCATTCAGGATATTCAGTTTATCTTTTCATCTCCGGGACAGCTTTGTTTAAAGTATTTGTATCTTCAGGCTCCTACAAGGTCTATAAAACTATTTTGTACTCATCAAGGAAAATCAAGCTTTTAATCGGCATTCAGATTGCACATGCAGAACATTTCTTATTGATTGTGTACGGCTTAAACAAATATTGATGCACCAGAAGTATTTGATGAACCATATTTTTGTAGGCTGTGATAATAATGTTTTTTCCCCCTTCTTTCATAAATATCTGCTTTCTAAAAGCGAGTCTTCATTAAAAACGATTCCATTTTGTGCAAGGATGAAATCAATAACCCAAGCTGCAGCAGATTTACATTTACTTTGGGAGTCCCAGAAAAACATATTATTTTGGTTCTTGACATTTCCACGGTAAGATCCACTTCATAAAAGTCATGGTGGATCAGATAAACATTTTGTGTTTATATCATAGTCTGTGGGTATCGTGCAATGGTTACTAGATTTTCATACTCAATAAATATATGCTGGAAACATTCAACTTCTTACATCTTAAGCAGTGATAATGTGATACAATACCTCCAGTGTGCTGCCATCCTAACTCCCATAAACCGTTAGTTTCATACCTTCAATGTGCACAGCTCTACAACATTCCTTGTGCTAATATTTCCATGGCCTCTGTCTTGCCATAGTTTACTACAGTTATGCAACACACATATTGATCATGTACAGATAGTTTGATGACTACTCTTTGCAGATGATACCAATACCAATGATTTACAGATTCCGTGTCCCGTGGATAATTGCATAACTCTACAAAAAGGATGGAAAACTGTCACACATGCTCCGGTTTTCATCGTTCTTAAACAAACTTATAAACGCTTTGAGAGTGGAGCCATGATCCTTCGGAACATTAAAAATTTGATTGGATCTGAGTTGATGGGGTAGACCTGCTAATCCATTACCAAATGGATCAGCTCAAGAGCCCCATCAACTTGATGAAGGTGTGTTCATAATTATCCACAGTAGATGAGGCTAACACTAACTACATTTCGACAAGTCTTTCAAGAGTTCTTAACATTGAGACAGAACTTGGCATTTTAATGTTTATTGTCACAGACTTTGTATATTAGCACCCTTCCAATCAATATTGTCCCTAATTTCTTATTGACCATGGGAGAAAGAACAATCCTTCTTGCTCGCATTTAAATTTGTGTGTGCAAAAACTATGTATTATGATTAATTTTGTGCAGATATATGTGCATTGATTGAAAAAGTTACAAAAGTCTCTCTGCATGCCACAATAAGTGCATCAAAAACTTTTTTGACTGGCCCTTGGGCTCCTTTTTTATTATTAACATTTATTTATATAGAGCCAGCATATTTCGCAGCATTGTCTGTTGCATTAATGAGTCAATCCTCTGCATTATACCAATGATTCACAGGTTGCTCTGGCTTCTTTCATTATAGCAGGGCTGTCCAACCGTGTGGTGAATATGATCACGTCCAAGATCTCATACTTATGATTAAGGGGTTGTGTCCCGAAATGTGTATCATCCTTGCAGGATACTGCAATAAATCTGCCTCTCTTCTTACCGGAGTGCCATCTGCTTTTTGGTTTGGTGACATATATACAGTGTGGATGCTGTGGACAGAGTTTAGGAGCAGCCCTGTGGGATAAAGAACTTGAAGTGGTTCCTTTGGTTGAGATTCAAGATCTCCATAGACCTCTTTGTAATTCCTCTACCAGCTCAGAATCTCCCAGTTTTTGTTATATATGCCCTTAGAAGGAAAGTGTCCCTTATTGACCCAGGGGTATTAGAACTTATGTGGCAATTCCCATTGCCTTATAACACTTTTTTTGTATGACTTAATAAACACGTAGGGGATCACACCTTTGTATTTGTTCCCCATTCTGGTGCATACACAAGATTTTGGGGTGATGCAAAATTTATCTTAATAACAGTGTCCATAAAATGGCTCCTGTCTGCTTGCTGTGATAATAGTGTAATTCCAAGACTGAAGGAAGCAACATTTAAATAATTCATATAGGGGCACATTTATCAAAGGTCGAAGGGAAAATTCTAATTAAAAAAATTAGATTAGCAAATTTATGTGAACTTCAAATTTGATTTGAATTTTGAAAAAATATCGAAAATTAGAATTTTGAAATTTATCATTATTTATCAAAGGTCATGATTTATCAAAGGTCGAAGTGAAAATTTGAATCAAAGAAATAGAATTTCAAACGAATTTTTGTGTATTTCGACTAGTTAATAGTCCAAATTTGATTCAAATTTGAAAAAAAATTGAAAAATCGAATTTTGAAATTTATCATGTACTGTCTCGATTCGACTTCGACCATTCGCCATCTAAAACCTGACGAATTGCTGTTTTAGCCTATGGGGGACCTCCTAGAATCTATTTGGAGTGAATTGGTGGACTTTGAAAAATCTAAGTTTTTTGGGGGGGGAAAAACTTTTACTTCAATTCGTATAATTTGAATTCAAAAACTGCCTATTCGATCGAAAACTGTCCTATTGACCCAAAAAAACTTTTGATTTAATTTCGGTTGGTCTTTTTGAATTTGAAGTTGTTTAAATTCAAAGTTTTTCAAATTGAAATTCAATCCTTGATAAATCTGCCCCATGGTGTAAGTAAAGTTTGTTTTCCTAAGCTAACATGATAATAAAAAATTTAGAATTATTACTTAGGGTGACAGGTCCCCTTTAATTCAGTTGATTTATTTATACTTATTATATACAACCTCCCTGTATTAAAGCAGAACAGCCCTTATTAATCTTATCATGCTATAGACTATATTTATTTGGTTCAAAAGACTGGAAGGATGTAGAATGGGTGTAATATGTACCTATTCGTAATTTGTATGTAGTATTAAATTATTTGTAACCTAATTTTTAAATTTTCAGGGTTTTGGGGCTGTATCCTAGACAAGTACAAGTGTCGGATCTATTATCCAGAATGTTTGTCTGGATAGCCTGAAATATGTTGCAGCATGCCTAAAATTATCTAAAAGATTAATTATGAACTTTAGCTGGTTTGTTACTTGAAAGGCATTTTTGAAAGACAGGTGTCCAGGTGATACATGCCAAACCTGTATTTCTTATATGGACAAACCTTTTATTACTTAAGCTGAAATTATTTTCTGTAGTTTAGCTAGCAAGAGTCGTGGGTGCTTATTTTTATTTCTTAACATCAATGAATATTTTATTAAGTAAATGTTGCCTATTAGTGTATATTTATCCCGCTCTTACAGTATGTTCAGGGTAATTATGCCATTTTGACTTATCCTTATTCTGCTATTTTAATGTTCTGGTTGCTATCAGCATAACTGCGATTTTTTCAGTAATAATAATGTAGAAAATACTTTATTTAGAAAACTTACTGAAAGGAAAACTAAGGCTTAACAAAGAAGCATAGTAGAAATGTTGTACATGTTGTATGTTTTCGGGTTCAGTACCAGCCCAAGGCAACCTAAGTCATTTAGCAGTGAAAATCTATGCCACTGAATATGCCCCCTGTAGCTCCCCCTCTTATCTTTGCCAAGCGACTGACTCTCGATATGTTGTATATACTGTATATATATATATATATATATATATATATATATATATATATATATATATATATATATATATTATTATTAACATGTATTTATATAGCGCCAACATATTGCGTAGCACTATATATATATATATATATATATATATATATATATATATATATACATACATACAAACAATTAATAATTAACTCAATATGTCACTACATAGCTGCTTCGAAGACCAGTGTAATTTGCACCTCAATTGAATAATCAGCCCTGTAGCATCAGTGTCTATGATAGGCATACCTCAACTATTCATTTGTGATGACTCCTAATATAAGTTTCTCAACAGCTGCCCAAAACACACTGAGCATGTGCAGTGTCAATGACACTCATAACTGAATCTAAAATGGTGACAACGGTATGCAACTTTGAAGGTCTGAATAATTACTATTACAAAGAATTACTATTACAAAGATTCTGAAACTTTAAGGTGCAGATTTATCAAGGATTGAATTTAGGGGCAGATTTATCAAGGGTTGAAATTTCGAGTTTGTGGGAGTTTGCAAAAATGAAATTTTAAAAAAAAAATTTAAAAAAAACTTGGGGTGAATGGGATTGACCCGCAAACTTGAATTTGAAACAAATTTGATTTGAGTTTTTATTCCAAAAAACCCTCAATTTTCAGTAAGGCTGCAAACAACTCCAAATTGATCCCAGGACGTCCCGCATAGGCTAATTGTTTTAATGTGGCAAATAGTCAAATTTGAATTTTTAAAGGGCCAGTACATGATAAATTTCAAAAATCTAGTTTGATTTTTTTTCGAATTTGAATCGAATTTTAACAATTCCCTAGTCGAATGCCACAAAAAATCCTCAAAAATTTACATTTTCAATTCGACCATTGATAAATCTGCTCCTTAGAGTTCATGGGAGTTTGTAAAACTCGAATTTGATTAGAGTTTTTCTCTGAAAAAACTTGATTTTCAGGAAGGCTGCAAACAACTCCAAATTGATTCCAGAACATCCCCCATGGGATAAAACAGCAATTCGGCAGGTTTAACTTGGCGAATAGTCAAATTTGAATTCTTAAAGGCCAGTACATGATAAATTTTGAAAATCGAATTCTAATTTTTTTAAAAAATCAAATACAATTTTAACTATTCTCTAGTCGAATTCCACAAAAAAATCACTTTGACCCTTGATAAATCTGCCCCTAAGTAGATGCAATAAGTTCCGTATATAAAATATGGAATTTCTAGGCATACTGGTTTTTAGGGTTTAGTTTTTTAAAAAATAATGTAGTTCATAACATTTTTCAAGTCATTGCCTAAGTCCACTTTATATTACCCGTAAGTTTAAGTTAATGTTTACTGACTGATTCAATCTGCTTTACCAATATGCCTTTTTTTCCATGTAAACTGCGGACATTTTAATTCTGTGCAACTTTTATAAGCCAACTTATGTAAGTAAGTTCACCAACAATTTCTCAAATTTCAAATTGTTGCAGACACTCATGGGCAGACAATATTAAATATTATGATTCTGTGACCACAAAAAAAATTCAACATTGTGATTTTTTAAATACAATTTATGTGAATCAAGGCAAAACATGGAAAATAAGAGATATGCCCCTTGTAATATTTACTGATATTTGTATTTAATATTACTGATGGGCTGTACTCATCATATGCTATTAAAGGATACACATTCTCATATGACTTTTCCATTAAAATAGAATTGATATGCGGGAATCTAGAACATTCTTTGTTTGAGAATTCATAATTGAGGTATGAATAAGAGTGTCAGTTGTCATATTGCTTATCTTGGCTCAGGAACTTGCCCCAGACATCAGTATCAAAAGCTAACACTGCAACATCCTCTTCCTTTGATCTCTGTTTAAGGGAAAATAGCCATTTTGGATGATTTAATTAAGGGATGTAGAGGACCTTCATCTCAGAAATTCTCATTTCATAGTGAAATGGAAAGTTCAAAAATGAAACTTAGGTTTATTGTCAGAAAAGGAATGCAAACATACAGTGAAATAATTTGAAGTGGATTCCATATTCTGAGCCAATTTACATAGGAATTAAACATGAAAAGGTAATGATGGAATAGGATTTTAGTCAATTAGGTACGGTTCTTGAGTCTTCTTAATGCAGTCTCACCTCATTAATGATATGATCTGGACCATATAGCAGGGCCGGAACTAGGGGTAGATAGAAGAGACACCTATGTAGGGTGCAATGATTGGGGAGGGGGCTGCCTGCCCCTAGTTCATGTTCACTCTCCTCTGCCTCTCTCCCCTCCCAGCCCTCTGACACTGAGCATGTGCGCACTGGGGGGTCCGTGTATTGGCTGGCCGGGTTGCCTAGGGCGCCAGGTTGCCTTGACCAGCCCTGCCATATGAGTAAATTATCAGAACCCATGTCAATAAACACAAACTAAATTATTTTTTAAAGAACAAAGCAAGGGTGATTTTTTGGACCTTTCTATTCAACATTCTGGTTTTCTATTTATCCTGTTTTTTTTTTAGCAAACATTTACGCTAGCTTTATGCCCGCCACTCATTCAGTTAAATGGCCTAGATTTATCAGGCAACAAAAAGAAAGCTTTTCAAAAGTCTGTTATTGTATGCAACAGATTTATTAAGCATTGAGCTATTTGACACTTTGATAAATCAGCTCTCTGGAGCAACATTGCATTTGATAAATGTAGACGAATGCCTCTAAGTTAAAAGAAGCAAGTCACAAAAACAAGCAGAGTATAAAAACCATAGCCTGTGTCACAAAGAGGAGAATAATCCTTTCTATTCGGCAGGTTTTCCAATGAATATTCTATTTCCTGCTTTCCTTTCCATTGTGGTAACACTATTAAAAAAAAAAGATTAGTACTTCACTGGTTAATGTCACTTACGTGTCGGAAACAGTTTTCCATTTGCTAAGCAGATCCAAAATAAATAACCACCCCAAAGTCCTTGTTATTGCATGATTTTATAATGGGATTAGCAATACAATAGAGCTTCTATTGTATAGACTGTCTACAACCTATAGAATTTGACAATTGTCATTGGTCAATCTCGTATAAAGAAAGTAATAGGAAATAAAATGGGTGCGGCAAATTCTTCAAATATTAAAAGGAACAGCTAATTGGGGTTTGGAAGAGCAGTCATTGTAAATACTGCAGTCAAAAGAAGAAAGTGATCCACTTTAAAGAGAGAAAGTCTATAAGGATAAAGGTGTTTCTGGTGATCAAAAGAAAAGTATTAATCTAGGCAACTTTGCATCCTAAGTATTGGACATATACAACCTTTATTAAAACTGAAGGAACCACCATAGCAAGAAACCACTATAGGAAGGGGTTCCTTGCTGTAAGAACAGACCTGTTACACAATTCTCTGCAGAGGTTGGAGGAAAAGGACTTAGAAAGATGGTTTTGTCCCATGGGTTTAAATTTGCAGCTTGTCTTACGTGATAAGACATCTAATCATCAGACCTGCTAGTGGCAATTAGAATGCTTAGCCACAGGCATCTATATTTGCAGTTGGCTTCCTTGCTTTCATTGAAGTTTGTTACATATTAATTATGAACTAAATGTTGAGACAAAATGGAGCCCAGTTTGGAGACGAATCAGTTGCTGCAATATATTCAGTCTCTGTATCCCTTGTATGTCTTTTTTAGAAGTTTGATTTGTTATTCATAAGCTTTCTGTTTCTTATATTCAGAATGGATAATTTTTAAACCTTGACCATGTACATATAAGTATCTGCAGTAGATGCAGCAAATTCGCTGATTATACAATATGGAGGATTCATCTACTGTAGATTTCAATATTTAATTTGAGGTCCACAACCTGTTGCACTTCAGCTCCATGATAGTCAGGGACCTTACGATCTCTAATTTATCCTGCTTGCAGATTGTCTTCTTTATTCCATTGTTCAGAAAGAACTTTGCGATTTTAAAGTTTAATTTGTCTTGGTGTTGTTTTTTTCAATGTATACTAATGAATTTTTTAATGTTACTCGTCCTTTAAAGTGTGGTGAAACAAATTACAGAAGGATCTAGAAACCCCCAGATCCTGAGCATTCTGGATAATAAGCCCCATACCTGTTCCCTAAAAGAATTCATATGGAGTAGCATATCAAGATAACAGTGCATTAAATAACTCTTGAATTTGAAGTGATTCACATGAATAAAATATATTTCTGTCAGTATAGAAATTTTTATATAAATATTGGGTTATTGATCTCAAGAATATGCACCTCATTGTGAGTATAGAAAAATAGGGATAACTATATATCTGTATAAATTCCTATGCACTCAAATAGTATTGGTCTTCAGAGCAACTTTAGACTCGTGAATCTGATGTTTCCAACAATGGAGACCAGAGGACTATCCTGAAGTTTTTTGGCAGATAGATAAATATGCTTATAGAATCCTTTAATAATAACTTGGCGTCTCTGCAGACCTCTAGTTTGCTTCTAGAGTTTAGCTTACCCTGCATTTATTAGTAAGTGATATCATTTAAGAGGACAAGCATGCTATCTCTGGAGAAATATCAATTTCAAGAAGAAAATAATAGGCAAAATATAAAAGCTTATATAAAAAGATGAAATTAACATAATAATCTAATTAAGGATAAGGATTTAGAGCTTGACTGCTTACTTTTCTTCAAAATGTTAGCTTCCTGTCTTTCCCAAACATGAAGGTTTTTTCCCATACTGAAGCTATTTTGTCCTACTATAGCTTCACCTGTCCTCCATCACAAGCAGATAATAATAAATGGCACTCAGTAGAGAAGACACATTTGTTGAAATCTGAGACCCTTTGAAGGATACCAGTTTTTTTGCGATTATTTTGAAGCATTGCGTGGAACATTATGGAAGAAAATGCCAATGATATAACTTTCACCTCCTGCTTGTGTAGGGACCCATAGGAAGTATACAAATATGTAACGAGTATATGCTGTATTAGAATATGTTGATTGAATTTACCGCTGTACACTGTGGGACTGGGTGCACCCCCAGACCTTCAGCAAAGGGAGCAAACTCCAGAAAACATCAAAAGGAGGCTGGCACAAGACTGGACCCATAAAGTAGTAAAGCCGGAGTCAGATTGTAAAAGGTAAGCCTTTTAACCTTTTACAATCTGACTCCGGCTTTACTACTTTGTGGATCCAGCCTCCTTTTGATGTTTCCTAGGGACCCATAGGATAATGACCGGACGGCTTCATTCCCTGCCAGTACCTTATTTCCTTGTTGCTAGGTTAAAACCCATGTAAATATTTCTACTTATTTTGCATATCCAGTTCATTGGCTCCCAGGGTGATGACCATTTCCTGCATCACTGTAACTGCTTTGTAAGGGGTGGTCCTTCATCTGTGACCTGCAGCAGTTGATCAGGGTGAATGCTGATTGAACCTGGAGTCAACAAGGCCCCAGAAGTGTTAGGCCCTAAAGAGACAACCCCTTTAGAGAAGTCGGGGTACATGGACCCCATGAACAACATTAGCTAGTATACAGGATAGTCACTGTTTTAGCACTCTCTAGGAGGATTGCTGCAGTCAACTAGTTAGTAAGAGCAGCCTGTGCCCCATCAAAGAGTATAGATGGAAGTTGCTCTCCCCAGGCTCTACTTGCCTGTAGTGAAGGGACCAAAGTACTGACAAGGGAAAAAGTTTATGTTCTATCCCTGGTCCACATCTTTTGTAGGGATCTGGACCATATGACATATTGACAAACTGGAAGGTGTATACTTTCAACTCCCCCTGTTATCCCTTCAGTGGTGCCATTCTGTGCTGTATCTGCTATACCTGTGACTGTTCCTGGCATTTATTGAACTACGTGTACCTCATGTGCTGTGATTATTGTCAACTCTGTGGGGCTTTTGTTGAATATAGCCTGCTGTTATTTTGTCTGCAAAGAACCCCTGGCATCCTCTATTATTTCACATTTTGGCAGACGTGTAGTTCAACAACACCCTCACATGCTCTTACACATAGCGAAAGCCCATCCTGCTGAAAGAGGGTCTAATGTAGCCCATGATCTAATTCACTAGTTGGTTTTAGCTATTTTAAGCCAAAATAGAGTTACATTTGCTAACGTTTCTGCTTACTCTGCAAAAACATCCAATTCATTGTATTTCAAAACCTGAACATTTCACGTTAGAGTGAAAAACCAGTAGAAAAGTAGAGCGTCAGACAGAAGTGGAGGCTAACAACAGTTTCAGTTGATAAATGGCATCATGTATTTGCAAATCCAGCTGAACCATTTGTTTGAAGGGGAATTAGGCGTTTTAATTGGGGAATTTAGCATGCCTAGGGTGGAAAAGGATATACTGCATATTTGGTCCGTGATAGCTTATTAAATGCTTCACATATTATGTTTATAATTCCTTATAATTAAAGGACATGTAAAGTCTAAAATAGAATAAGGCTAGAAATGCTGTATTTCGTATATTAAATATAAACATGAACTTACTGCACCACACGCCTAATCAAACAAATAATTTATGCTTTCAAAGTTGGCTACAGGGGATCACCATCTTGTAACTTTGTTAAACATCTTTGCAAGACTAAGACTGTGCACATGCTCAGTGTGGTCTGGGCTGCTTAGGGACCTTCATAAACAAAGCTGCTTGAGTTCTGTCTGGCTGGGAAGTAAGGCGGGGGCTCCCCCTGCTGTTCACAAGTATGATTGTTTCTCTGCTCAGCAGTTAGGGACCATTTGACAATTCCTATCCACAGCAGTAAATGAAGGGAGAATTTCACTGCATACAGTCAGGTTTCTTATAAAAACGGTACACATTTTTTAATTAAAGTATATTGGAGATAGGTTTCTTTTTCATTAAAGAAAGTAAAAATTGGATTTTATTATTTTTGCCTTTACATGCCCTTTAAGAACACAACATTCTATGTTCCCTGATTTAATTACAGGGCAAATGCAGTTTTTTTTTTTTAAATTAACACTCAATCCATACCATTTAAAAACATTATTATTATGATATCCATATGTCTGGAGGGTACTTTTGTTTCCCTATTTAAATGTGAACTTTATATTTTGAGACCCTCCCTTTACCCTGTATATCAGACATAATGGTAGTTGTAAACTGGGATGAGTGGAACTAAATCATTCCTCTCTCCTCCCACATTGACCCTACAGAAATACATATAATAAAAACTTTATCTATTAGAACTTTGTATTTTATTTAAATTAAAGGCAGATCATTTGTTCAACAAAAGCTTTATTTATTGGTACATTCATTGTCCCTCTAAATTATAAAAGTCTTCACGACTGAGATAGACACTGTGTCCCCTGTATTTCCCCTTAAATATCACTTGTTTATAGTGTGGATATAGCATGAACAAAAGTAACAAAACTTAAATGTCATTCAAGATGAGGCCACCATTATTTTGATGGCAAAACATTTCCAACAAAGTCTTTTTTGTTAGTTCTTGTTAACATAGGCATTCATTGCCTTTTCCAATTATAAAAGGCTTTAGATGGACATTGTGTTCCTTGAAGTCCTTGAATGTTCCTTTAAATATAACTTGCATAAAGCATGGTTGTAGCATGAAATATGTTGGGTAGTAACACAAATTCAATCAGGATAATGTCACCACGGCTTAGATTCAAATAATTGGATTGGCAAACATACCATAAATAAATATGATCATTTTAAATGTAAGGAACCCCAAATATAATGTGTTCAACCTTTTTCTTTATTCTTATCCAGATGGAATTCTTGGCTTTTCATTATCTTCATATAAGTATAAACAACACTTTGTTGGGCTTGGGGGAAACATGTCTATCACATTACACTTTAATCTGAATTAGGTAAACTGGCTCAGTTCTTATCAGTGGTGGAACTACCGGGGGAGCAGGGGGTGCAATTGGGCCAGGGCCCATACCCCCTCAGGGCCCCCCAGTGGCTCGAGCCCTGCAGATTTTGGGGCAAATAATCTGGTACGGAGGGGCCGCCGGCACGTCCCGCACCAGGGCCCAACCCCCTCCAGTTATGTTACTGCTTCTTATTGTTGCCTCTCGCAAAAGATTTATATGTAGTATATCTGTAATGTGTAAAATGGATGGGATAGAATTAAAACATGGAAGAGAATGCTTTATTCATTTACTGACACTTTATTTCCATTTGGAGTGTGCATGCTAATGGGACTCAAGGAACCATGGACCATTATGGTTTGGGAGCACCTATATGTCATTAGGGGGAAAACTCTGCACTATGGAGAAAATGGTACAGTATAACTCCAAATAGTCTTGCCATATAAACATGGTGTTTAGATCCCTAGATAGATTGCCAACCTTTGCCCACCCTCATTATGCTTGTCAGCAGGTTTCAGGCAGAGTAATTAATGTAATTCCAGAACTCACTTGCAAATGTTGATGTTTTGCCTTGGGACAAAGCCATTTGTAATTAATTCACATATGTGAGAAGAATGCACACAAAAGCAATGACATTTGAAAGTGCCCTTTAATATCACCTGGATACATTTCTGGCCAGTTGAACAAAGCCAGTTCTGCTCATTTCTAGGTGAGCTCTATTCTTATCCCCAACCTTACCTGTGTATTGTCACATCAAAGGCACACAACTGATCGTTATTTTTGTATTAGATTGTCAATATCCAGTGTAGTTATTTATGAACGGCATAGAAGCAGTGGAATGTAGACCAACATTGCTGCATTTCATGAGGTAAACTTTTTCATTGTGCTCTGGAATAAGTTTAGGCTCCAACAATGAGAGGGTTATTTACTAAAATCCGAAAAATTTCTCACTATTTTCTTAAAACCACTTCGACCAAACTCCTGTGCACATTTTTACCATAATAAATTTACTCAAAAAAATCTGGTGTGGGAAAAGACTCTACAAACTCATAAAAAAAAATCAGAATTGTATGATTTTTTAGGGTTGATGTCTGAAAACTCCATCTTATTTGGATTATCGCTTGAAAACCACAAATTATTTGGATTATCATACGAAACCCAGCACAGATCATGATATGACATTACCACGGCAGGTTTGAGTTCTTTTTTATTTGGACTTAATACATTAATAAATAAATTAATTAATTAATTAATAAAATTAGAGGGGTTTTGTTTTCCCCAACCAGAAAATATTGGACTTTAGTAAATAAATAAATCTGCCAATTTTAGAGATTATGGGGAATAAGGGGAAAAAGCACAGTAAAATGGCCCAATAATATATGTTATATAATTAACATTACTTATTCAATAATATTGCTTTGTAAAATAGCCTTAATACATTAGTTCACGTCTCTGGCTCCTGTAATAATGTAACAATTCACAACTACAGGTATGGGACCCGTTATCCAGAATGCTCTGGATCTCGGGTTTTCCAGATTATGGATCCTTCTATAATTTGGATCATCATACTTTGTCTACTAGAAAATCATATAAACATTAAATAAACCCAATAGGCTGGTTTTGCCTCCCTCCAATAAGCATTAATTATATCTTAGTTTGGATCAAATACAAGGTACTGAGAAAAATGTAATCCTTTTTGAAATTTTGGATTATTTGGATAAAATGGAGTCTATGGGAGACAGCCTTTTCGTAATTCAGTGCTTTCTGCATAACGAGTTTCCAGATAACTGATCCCATACCTGTCCACAGAAGAAAGAAACATTTAGAAAATTGCCTTCTCTCTCTGAAGAGACAATGGCTCCTCTTGGATAAACCAGAGCTGGACAAGTTGTGGTGCTGACGTTCTACAACAGTGCTGTTCAACTATTTACATGTCATGGGCCTATTATGTCTCATACTGCGTATTTGAGGGCCAGATTCTATGGTGGGGTGTGTGTATGGATGCTGGGTTTTCATTTTCAGGAGTTGAACCTGATGGACTTTGTCTTTTTTCAACCCGATTTAACTATGTAACTATGTGAGATTATATTAAAATGATGATGTCATACAATCAAGTCCATGTAGTCCTTGATCAGACTAGGGGGTCATACAAATTCTGTGAAGGGTCACATCCAGCCCACAAGTTGATGATCAGAACTTCTTCTATGTAATTGCTTCATGGTAAGTACTAGGTTTTAATGATACGGCCCTGTTATTAAATTATTAAATTTAACCTGAAAATCCCATTCCCACAATGGCAGATTTTTTAGGTTTGTGATACTGAAAGAGGTAACTTAGTAGCAGGCAGAGGTTATCAACCTAGACATTTCTAGGGTATGGGATCTGTTATACGGAAACCTGTTATCCAGAAAGCCGTCTCTCCTAAACATTTTACTCAAAAACATTCTTAAAAAGGATGTCCTTTTTCACTGTAACAATAAAACAATATTGTGTACTTGATCCTTTATCTAGAAAACCCCAGGTAAAGTGGCAAGGCACAATCCTTTAGGTTTGGGTATATGGAGAGGATTGAGAAATGGAGTATCAAAACATGGGTGACAAATCTTGTACTTGAACCTATGGGTGTCTAGTTACCTGTTTTTGGTAAAAATTTGTGCTGTTCAACTTTACTGCTTTGCACACAAATCACATGTAACAAAAGAGAAAACTCAGAGGTTGGATTACTTTTCCAGCATGAAATAGATAAGGGCCAATTTGTCAATATTTAACTTTTTGCCACGATTCATATTTATTTTGCACAAAAAGTAACAAATTCGAATTATATTTTCAAAATGTTTGGTATTTATTAAAACTTCTGCATCTAAAAGCTTGCAAGTTCCTGTAGAATGCCAATGTTTGGAGAGAAAAGTCGATGGCGGAGCTCTCTCCACTCGGTCTCACTCTCTTCCGCCGCAGCTATTGCGGGATCTTGGTAACTTTCAGCCGAGTACTGGGATTCACTTGAAGGAAACTACCCGCTGGCAGCGCAGGCAGACATATCCACGGGAAGCGGTAGGATTAATATCAATATGCGGCTTTATTTGAACATACACGGTGGTTACAAAAAGTGGGTGTACGATGAACTAACATATTTCGTGCCCCAAAAGCTGGGCACTTCCTCAGACTTCAGTGAAAGTGACGTCACAATTCATTTAAATAGTTTAAAACACATGTGTCATACATTGATCAATTAAATTACATTAAAAGTGCTATGCATTATTCCATATATATTTATAAATAAAACATGTGTAATTGTGCAATCAATAGAATAAAATAATCAAAACACATAGGGGCACATTTACTAAGGGTCGAATATCGAGGGTTAAAATACCCTCGAATTCGACCCTCGAAGTAATATCCTGCGCTACCGGCGGGTAGTTTCCACCAAGTGAATCCAAGTTCCTGTAGAAGTCAATGGGAGTTCAAAATTCAAGGTATTTTTTTTTCGAGCTTGTTTGAGTTTTTTCGAGTTTTCGTCACGATTTATAAATAAACGTTTTTTTTTTAAATTGTGAGTTTATTCAAAGTATAAAAAAAACTTCATTTTTGATAAATCAGTTCCATTTGAGTGATCACAACCATCATTGTTTTTATTTGCATCATAAAGATTTTAAATGGATTTGATGCCATGCCGATTGGCACAGGCTGAGCAGTTACATGCTACATTTTAATTTTCATACAAAGACAACTACAGCTAATTGCTCTAAACAGCTGTAAATTAAAGGGGTTGTTCACTTTTGAGTTAACGTTTAGTTTGATGTAGGGAGCGATATTCTGAGACAATTTGCAATTGGTTTTAATTTTTTATTATTTTTGGCTTTTGCGTTAACTTTTTATTCAGCAGCTCTCCAGTTTGCAGTCAGCAATCTCTTTGCTAGCAACCTTGCATGGATTTAAATGAGAATTTGGAATATTAATAGGAGGGGGTCGGAACAGAAAGATGTGTAATAAAACGTAGCAATAACAATAAGGAGCATATTTATCAAGGGTCGAATTTCGAATTTGAAAAACGGCAAAACTCAAATTCAAAAAGACCAAATGAAATTAAGTCGAAGGTTTTTTTGTCCGAATAGATCCGTTTTTGATCGGATAGGTCCATATTCGGTATTCGTATGAATTGAATTAGTAGTGCATTCGATCGAATTCGATTAGAAGTTTTTCCCAAAAAAACGTCGAGTTTTCAAAGTCCACAATTGAGTCCACGTAGGTTCTAGGAGGTCCCCCACAGGCTAAAACAACAATTCGGCAGGTTTTAGATGGCGAATGGTTGAATTCAAATTTTTAAATAGACAGTACATGATAAATTTCGAACTTCAATGTTATTTTGCAAATTTGAATCGAATTTGGACTATTCCCTAGTCAAAGTAAACAAAAATAACTCGAAATTCAATTTTTTTTTCATTTGAAAATTCACCTCGACCTTTGATAAATCTGCCCCTTAATGTGCAGCTTAAGAGAGGATTTGTTTTCAGAGGGGGTCAGTGACCCCCTTTTGAAAGCTAGAAAAAGTCAGGCAAATAATTCATAAACTATAAAAAAAAATAATGAAGACCAGTTGAAAAGTTGCTTAGAAGTGGCCATTGTATACCATACTAAAATTTAACCTGAAGGTGAAACACCTCTTTAAGAGGCTGCCACATCACCCATGTTATGCCTACAAATTGAAGTTGAAGTCATAGTAAGCCAGCAGCAAACTACTACATGGGTGCTTTGTGCCTTGATATTTTCAGATGTACTAGTATAATAAGAGAAGTATCATCTATCACTGGAGAGATCTGCGGAAGTCAGAAAGCCCAGCGTTATGCCCTAAAATGTAATACAGGCACCTAGCATGACTGAGTATATGTTTGTAACGCTTTCTTGGCCTATTCTGCCAATTAGGAGTTAAGGGTGACCAGCTAGGTAGTGAGCATGGGTTACATTGCAAATCCTCACCCAGGGCAGAGCCTCCGCCAAATGGAAGCTGGAAGCCAAATGGAAGCTTCCCCTTTAAACTGCAGGCATATAAGTGCAAAAATAGAATAATGGATGCCAGGAGGTTCTTTAAAAAGGTAAAACAGGAGCACAGATTTATTATGCCAGAGGCAAATGACCTTAGGTTTACTTACAAATATACTGAGGACACAGCAGGTGGAATCACTTTGGACAGTACAAGGTTCACAGTCAAACAGGTGCGACTCCCAAAGATATTGCAGATAGGTGTACATCAATTCCCAGTTCAACCGACGTTGCACAGTGAGGGGATCGGGATCGATCAGGTAGGGTACAGGTAGTCCTTTGCTCACCTAGATGCCTATCAACTGAGTTCCCTGCTCTAAAGGCAAACAGGCCTTGTGGGAAGATACTTCATCCTACAATCCTCATTGGAGCGACAACTGCTCTTTCTGCTACACCTCTCTGTCTTTCTCTCCTTGAGAGACTATAACAAGATCTTACTATCTTAGCTGGTCCTCGTTCACGGGGTTACCTGGTCCCCGACTTAGCACCAAAGGTGTCAGGTCCCACTGGGGTAAATGCTTACTGGGGCCTATGGTGATCCCAGGCTCAATGGGGATTCACCTAGCAGCAGCACCAGGAGCCAAAGAGGAAGAGGACACTCCCTGCACAACACTATATAGCAGTGTGGCAGGGGAGTGTCATTACACTCTTTGTCCAATAGGTGTGGGTGTTACACTTTACCAATTAGAAGGGCTTGGCCCAATAACAAGGGAAAAGAGAACTACATACAAAAGGTAGGGGATTAACTCTATAGGGATAGGATATCCTATAGGTCCTTACATGTTCAATATAATTGCTTGGCACTTTGTCAGCCTGCGTGTTATGAAAGTGGAAACAAACAGTTTTTATTTCAGAAAGGTTCCATGAATAATGAGCATGTGACCATGGGAGAATTATCTGACACTAAGCTATAAGGAAATTATCAATTTTATGAATGGCTTTTGGTATGGTAAGAGCGAGTGGTGGAACACCGACGCCTAATAGAGTATTTTTTTCTTCCTGGAGTGAGCAACCTCTATTAAAAGATAAACCCCCTAGTGCTTGAATTTTCCTCTGTGATATACTAGGCTTGCTAACCCATAGGCCAAACACCTCTGCTGCACAGAGTAATAGTGAAGCATTCTAATTTATAGCCATGTTGTGTGAATTATCAGATTGTAGCTTTAAGGCATAGTTCTGATGGTATTCAGGGCCACCGTGAGAATTCACATTGCATTAGCAATAATAAATAAATCAAATGAATGAAAAGATGAACAAACATGTAGGTTCAGTGAAAGCAAAATAAATAAATAAAATAAGGTCTTGATAAAATGTGGCATTAAAGGAAAAGTACCTATGAATGATTTCTGATTTTTCTCCTTCTTCTTATATGTCTATAAAAATATGCATATACTGTATATGCATACTTATATAAAAATCACACAACCCAATGCACCGTACTAGATAATTACTAGATAACAAGAAGATAAAAGTGTTAACATTCCATTCATCATATTTCTGTTAATAGCAGTTTATTTTTGTAAATAAAAACACATATAATAATGTCACAGAATTAATGTGTGAACTGCCAATTGTTCCCTTGAGGGTGAAAAGTTGTAAGGATCATTGTAATAAAATAATAAATATAAAATGTCACAGATACAGTTCTTTTGTTAATCTTACCCAGTTCTTCTTTGAGTACAGTTGTGTTGTATGGAGCATTGCAGTTTCGCCCAATGTGTACTTAAACCAATTTACTGGGTAATTTATTGGACTTGAAACTGGAAGAGCATTATGTAAAAGGTGACTTCTAAGGCTAGTGGTAAACTGGTTGGTTCTAATGCAGGGGTCCCCAACCTATTTTTACCCATGAGCCACATTCAAATGTAAAAAGTGTTGGGGATCAACACAAGCATGAAAAACGTCCCCAGGGATGCCAAATAAGGGTTGTGATTGGATATTTGGTAGCCCCAATGTGGACTGGCAGATTATAGAAGGTTCTATTTGATAGTACACCTGTTTTTTATGCAACCAAAACTTGCCTCCAAGCCAGAAATTCAAAAACAAGCACCTGCTTTGAGGCCACATCCAATGGGCTTGTGAGCAACACTGTTCTTATGAATAGACAAGCAAAAGGAAATTGAATTTGCAAACCATTCTATTAGTGAAAGTATACTTTGCAGTAGGTGTATTTTCGATTGGGTAATCTGATCATAAGTGGATAGGATAGTAGCAGCAGAATGCACTAATTATATTACATCAATCACTAGGTTGATTCATTTTGTTTGTCTCGGTGACCCCTTATAAATGTTTCAGACCTTTCTTTACTTTTGTATGCAATTGGGAAATCCCCCAGGATGCTTGAAACGATGCTACTTTTCAAGGAAATCACAAGACAAGATTTCCTATAAGATGTTTTAATGCCTAGTTGGGATTAGCTATCCTAATTAGTTCCACATCATGCTGTTTAAGCTCCATATGTGAAGCCTGTGCAAAAAGCCTGAGCAAATCTTAGTGGTGGGATGATGGGAATATAACAGATTACAGAAGTCTAAGGCCCAATGAAGTACCTGATATAATGTCAGAAGTCATGCATTTAACTTATAAAATATGTCATAGGTTCTAAAGCGTAATAAGAACTTGCGTGTGGTCTTCCCACTAACAAAAAAAAAAAAACTTCAAAGTCAAGTTTTTTTTACACGTTAACCAAAAAAAAAATGTGGATTACACCAGAAAAACTCGATTGTGGAAATTTGTGAAAAACTCCATCTACATAACATTGTTCATTCATCAAAAACCTTAATTTTTAAAATAGCTGAAGTGTTGAAAATACACATCCCATTGACTTTTACAGAATCTCCCCAAGCTGTAGTTGCCACATTTTTTATTCATTTTTTTGAAGAATGATACATTTTGAAAATTTGAGTTTGGAAAACTGGAATTGCAGTTTTAATAAATTTGCCCTACAGTCTCAACAGCCCTTGTAGAAATATGAAAACAAATAGCATTTTTTACACCTTTTGAAAACTTTCAAAATAATTTGTCTTCTTGTCTATGTCCACATGGCACATACAGTAGTATCCTAGGTTAGCATGCTTGGGGTGAGGAGAAGTGGGAGGTGGAGAGTTGATGATGCATGCCCCCCCATAAAAGCTCTCATGTGAAATACTATGAAACCTGCTTTGAAGAATATCCAAAGTACTGACCTGCTATAAATATAGCTCCTGCCAAGAATATGTTCTTCTGGAGCATAAATGAATATCGTTTGCAAATCAAGTTCCCTGTAGATGGCACTGCTTCATGTTAAGTGATCTTCATCTGCCTTTCACAAGCGCATTTCCAGGAACCGTGATACGCTAAGAAAGACATGAAGATTAAAAGGTAATAAAATGGCCAAATTGTTACCTTCAGCTGTAATTTGTATCAGTCCCTCTGATTTATGGCTGCACAAAATCTCTGGCTTTTACTGTTATGTAAATTCTTCCAGTTAATAGATAAAATTTGCATGTTTAACTCAGATTGTAGAGTGTCGTAATATGCACTGGAAACAGGGTTGTTATAGAATCTCTGTCTTGTAATTTAGTGGTCTTTGGTAACATTAAAGGTTTACTACAATCCCTCATAATACATACAATCCATTTGATCTGCCTCTGTGTGGAATGTAGGCCATCTGTACGGGAAACTCCTTTTCATTTCATCTGCAACTTTGTGTAGGGAGAGAAAAGACCCATCTGTTAAAATAGAAGTATTAGGCAGAGGTGACAGATATGTAAATAGGAATTACAGACCTGCCAGACTAATTTAACCCCTCTGCTAAGAATTACTGCTGAGCCTGCAGACATGAAATCTTAATGGATATTCACAAGCTATATAAGGAAAGGAAATGTTTAAAGAGAACTATTCATGGATTAAATGAAATGTTGATGTAAGTTTAGCTCCTAGTTTATTGAGGATAGATATACAGTAGGTAGTCGATTTAGGATCCAAGAACAGAGAGAAAAATCTAAAGAAAATAAACCAAAAGTAAGTCAAACTCAACATTGTAATGATTCAATGTATCATTGTCTTTTCTTCTGTGTAATATGGAGGTATCATACAAATATATTGATGCCTAAGTAACGGGCTGTGGTCTATAAAAGTACCACCAGAAGAAACATGAATAGAAGAAAGTGAGCTTAACTTTTATAAATGAACCACCATAAACACCACCACATATTTTGGAGGCCTCGCCATCCTTTGAATAAACCTATAAACAACGGTGTATGGCTCTGAACAAAAATCATAGATCAAAAAAAGAAAAAAAGTTAGAAAGTGGTCTCTTCCCGGGAAAACCACCAGTCCAAGGGTTACCAATCGTTGTTGGAATAAATGGAAAATTCTAAATAAGAAGAGACCCACTACTAGTTAAGTAGTAGCCAAAGTATTTATAAAGTTAAAAAGACTTTATCAGGATATACATAAGCCTGAATGGACACTTACTCATTGGCCCTCACCATACTTTGAGACTATTTAATATAAATATATATTTACTTGGCCCCAAAAATGTGCAATTGCAAAGCATGAAGCTACAGTAAATAAAGGTTCATCCTTATTTACACAAAATCATCTTATCTGTTTGCTTGGCTCTTCCACCTATTATACAGTATTGGTAATTGTTCAAAACCAAGTCCTTTCCATTTGCTGATCTACTGTATTCTTATGCAAGAGTGATCTACCGTGATTTGAAATAGAATCATTTGGCAGCCACTCTTGCACAACAGATTTTTATTTTCATTATTTACGCAATCACTTTTATGAGACGGCTGTTTGAAAGGCAGTACAGAAAGAAGCCAATATTGTTTGTCTTTAACCAGTTTTGCTTAATGATTAGTGAACAAACTCCTATTACAGGCCAATAAATTATAATGAGCTACTGGAGGGAGGAGGAAGTCACTCACCTTTAGAGTATTTAAAGCACAAACCAAACAAAACTAAGTGAAGTTTATTTGTCTTTTGATAATTAGCAACTTGTAGCTATGTGCAACTACACTAAAGCCAAAGTGATATGTTTGCACAAAAGTATCTAATTCACCTAACAAATGCTAGATAACAGTGCAAATTAGGGTTAGTTCACACGAGGAGATTCAGGGAGATTTTGTCGCCTGGCGACTAATCGCCTCATCTTCTGAGCGACAATCTCCCCAAACTGCCTCAGCGTGTTTTCCCATAGGCTGTAATGAAAAGTCTCCCGTGCTAAAGCACACACGGCAATGCGTTTTCCATAGTCGCCCGAAGTTGTCTCCGTGAAATCTCCCCGAATCTCCTCGTGTGAACTAACCCTCAAGATGTAAACCACTGCATACAGTATGTGTAACATTGTGGGTAAAACCTGCTCTTAAAGGGATACTGTCATGGGAAAACCTGTTTTTTTTTTCAAAACGCATCAGTTAATAGTGCTGCTCCAGCAGAATTCTGCACTGAAATCCGTTTCTCAAAAGAGCAAACAGTTTTTTTAACATTTAATTTTGAAATATAACATGGGGCTAGAAATATTGTCAGTTTCCCAACTGCCCCCAGTCATATGTGCACTGATAAACTTCAGTCACTCTTTACTGCTGCAGAAAGCATGTCCATCCTAAAGTGCTGGCTCTTTCTAAAAGCACATGACAGTCAAAATGACCTGAGATGCACCTACACACCAATATTACAACTAAAAAAAATACACTTGCTGGTTCAGGAATGAAATTTTATATGGTTGAGTGAATTATTTGCAGTGTAAACAGTGTAATTTAGAAATAAAAATAACACCATAAAAATCATGACAGAATTTAAAGGGCATGTAAAGGCAAAAACCTAAAATCCCATTTTTACTTTATTTAATGAAAAAGAAACCTCCAATATACTTTAATTAAAACGTGTACCGTTTTTTATAAGAAACCTAACTGTATGCAGTGAAATTCTCCCTTCATTTACTGCTGTGGATAGGAATTGTCAGATGTTCCCTAACTGCTGAGCAGGGAAACAATCATACTTATGAACAGCAGGGGGAGCCCCCACCTTACTTCCCAGCCATGCAGAACTCAAGCAGCTTTGTTTATGACGATCCCTAAGCAGCCCAGACCACACTGAGCATGTGCACAGTCTTAGTCTTGCAAAGATGTTTAACAAAGTTACAAGATGGTGACCCCCTGTAGCCAACTTTGAAAGCATAAATTATTTGTTTGATTAGGCCTGTGGTGCAGTAAGTTCATGTTTATATTTAGTATACAAGATACAGCATTTCTAGCCTTATTCTATTTTAGACTTTACATGCCCTTTAAACATAAGCCTTTGTCTACTGGTTTAAGGCCTCAGCACTTGCATTTGTTTCTATGGACTCTCGTCTGCACTTAGGATGTCCAAAGCAACATTCAGTGACCACTTTTGACTAATTAATGAAAACATAATAAAAGTAGACTAGGTGCAGTATCTCTTAATATAGTCTAGGGGAAGAATAGCAGGCTCTTAGCTCTGAATAACCTATGACATATACAGGACCGCACACTCATAGAGTAAAAAGTAAAAAATGTATTAGATCAACAATCATTAATTACATAATATGTAATGCTAGTTTTTATTTAAAGCCAATTATGGGTTGCCTCCAGTTTACCAGCACCTGGGTGCACACAGGTGAACTGATGGTGAACTGAATGGGTACATTGAAACAAAACCCTAGCAATTAATGCATTATATTCTTGCCTTAAATACAATGACTAGTTATTAAAACTTGTTAGTGGTTTGTGGTACCCATAACATGCACAGGAACCTAGCCAACCCCATTCAGATTGGCCAGGCACTGTTTCTCTCAGCCTAGATGATATATTTCTATTATGGATTGATAACACTGTGCAAGCTTCTTCCAACATTTAAATCTCATCTGCCACTAAGATCTCCAAACCAACATAGAATGCCCACTTTTCAGTAATTAAAAAAAAACAATATTAAAACAAGACTCAGTGCTGTACTCTGCAGAATGTCTCTTAAGATAGTCCAGTGGGAGAATATAATGCTCTTGGCGCTAAATAATCTGTAGCCAGATGGTCAACATATTTAGGGTAGTAGAGGAATAAAATGGCCAGATACCGTACTATATAACATTTAGGTGGTGATATTACTGCATATACACATTGGGAATACTATGCCATTATTAGATTGTGACATTGATTCTAATACTTCTGCTATAGCTGAATATAAAAAAACCCTACCATATACCTGCAAACTGAAATCCACATGTATCGTGCATGCTAAACCTTAACTGTTGTTTTCTAAAAATTGTAGCATATCAGCTTTCCATGAACCCTGAAGTAATGTGTCCATGGTTTATGGATTCCATGAAGATTTAAAAATAGTGTTCTGGTTTCAACAAGAGCAAAATCCCCCAAGTATCCTTCAACAAATGCCATCTGGGCTAAATGTTCTATGTACTTAAAGTTTATCCAATCAGCCTCAGATTCTAAATTAGTAAATATGTTCTTTCCACGAATCCTGTGGCACGGTGCCTGCGAGCATTGATTTATTGAAGATTAAAAATAGTATGCTGTTTATTAACAAACTACTAAACAAATCATTTCCATGGAACAGGTGTTTTCTGCACTTTTGTATGTAAGGCTGAGAAGGCATCTGTTTGGCTTACGAACTTCTCTAGTCCGTTATAATTAGATTTCAGTGTTCTGAGGACAAATATACCAGGTCCCGGCACAATTTGTGTAGCAGGTACAAGGGGAGATGGTAACTGTAGGGCAAGGTGGTGATATCAGTGTGTCCAAAGTTGTAGTTATTGAAGTTGCTGTTGAAGTACAGCTCTCAGCAGTCATACACATCAATGTAGTACTTTAACAGCTGCAGTGTCATGAACTGGAGAGTCCTACTTTATTAAAATAGTTTCCCCACCCTATATATATAAAGAATTGTATTTTTTGGGGAAGTAATCATGGCATTGCCGTCTTAAAACATATATTGCAATTTGAATTGTAAATTCTGTTTGAGTGAGTATTTGTTACTGTGTTAGTAAGCATCAAGGTAAGAGAAGAGATTTATTACCATAGCATATATAGGTTACCAACATGTGCGAGATGTAATATTGGGGTTCTTCGGTTTATCACTTAAGTAACTGAAATATGTAATGCTAGTCACCAAATAAACATAGCATGGATAGGTATTGGTGATATTAAGTAATCAATGTCATTAGCACTGATATAGTTTAAAGTAGCCATACAGATAAGAAAAAAAGGTTTGTACGATTATCTGTGCATGTATTGGGGCATGCCAGTCCTAACCAACATCTGTGTACTGTGGATATCAGATAGACCAGGGATTTGCCAGGTTTAAAAATCTCATGCACCAGTGCACAATGTGGCCAGGATGTAGTGCATTGACAGATCATTCTTTGCACAAATGGCAGAGATGCTGTGCGTTTAGCCCATGGGCTGATCGGTTGGAGCAGATCAGTACCAGATTGTTAGGGCAGAGACACATGATCATATTCAGGTGACAAATCTCCTCTTCTTTGGGGTGACTAATCTCCCCGAACTGCCTTCCCCTGCCTTCCCGTCGGCTAGAATGTAAATCGCCGGTCGAGGTACTCTGATCGATTTGTTTTCAGAAGTCACCCACAGTTGTCTCACGAGGTACGGGCAACTTCGGAAAATGAAGCGATCCAAGTGCCATCTCACCGGCGATTTACATTCTAGCCAGGGGGAAGGCAGTTCGGGAGATTAGTCACCCCGATGAAGAGGAGATTTGATGCCATGCGATCTCCTAGAATCTGACCGTGTGTCTCTGCCCTTAAGTGTTTGGCCACCTTTACTCCTCAGAAATATATCTGCATGTGCAGAGGGACTCAAATAACTTTATTCTGTTCCTGTTTGCTCCATAACAAACAAATAGGTCTATTAGCATAAATGTTTCTATTTGGACCACATTTTGGGCCACATTTATTGGTTTTATGGGAAATCCTGCATAACCAAAACGTAAGCATTCAATCTTTGCCAGAATATATTAAAAGATCTATGAAAATTAACTGAAACAATAGGACAGTTTTGACCGATTTGATCAAAAAAAGTTATTTACCAGAATCCAAGTCATGCAAAATTCCTTATGTTTTGCTTTACTTTTCTTTTTCTGATTTCTCCAGTGATTGATACAGTTGGATCAATTCTGAGTCTATATTTCAGATAGTTACTTGCAATAACTGAAATTGCTTATTCTATGAGGACTGTGAATGGATCTGATCCTGGGTCATTCTGTTCTAGCAATGGACTGGAATGGTTTTGATCAGTTTTCTGTAACAAAAATAACAAAGGCAAAAATCTGGTCGCTATGAGTTACCCAGCATTAGCAAAGGACACTAAAGGGCATACAGTATTTAAACATCTATGAAAAGATGTGAATTACAATTGACACTGAACTTTGAACACCCTGTAAAACATGTTGAACCCAATAATTCTAGAGACTAAAAACTAAAGTGAAAAAGAATTGCAAAATCTTGTTGGAAATCTTGCATAGCTGTTCTGTGTTAGATGTCAGATATTTACAGACTTTTAGGGGCAGATTTATCAAGGGTCGAAGTGAATTCAAGGGAATTTTCTAATTAAAAGAATTTCGAAATTCAAAGTGATTTTTTTGGATTTTTTAGATACTTCGACCATCAAATGGGATACTACGACTTCGAATTTACTTCGAATTCGATTCAAAGTAAAAATAGTTTGAATATTCGACCATATTGACCATTTGATAATCAAAGTAGTCTCTTTAAAAAAAACTTCGATTTCATACAATTAAACCTGCCGAAGTGCTATGTTAGCCTATGGGGAACTTCTACAACCATTTTCTAAGTCTTTACACATTGAAGTAAAATCATTCGATGGTACGCTAAATTGATCATTCGATCAATTTTAATTGGATCGTTCAATGGCCAAATTCGGTGAAAAATACTTTGAATTCAATATTCGAATTCAAAGTATTTTAACTTGATGGTCGAATTTCAAAGTATTTTACACTTACACTTATACCTTGATAAATCTGCCCCTTAAAGATATGCCTCTTAATGGATAATGTGCGCACTGGAAAACGGTTCACATAAAATTATACTGTCACACATAAGGTCACAAAAATCACTAAGGGGCATATTTATCAACATTCAAATCCGACTTTTTACAGCAATTCAAGTTTTTTATCAGCAAAAATTGTGAATTAGAGTTTTCAGATTTTACATTTTCATGATTTCTTAAGCACAGACTTGAACACAGTATATAAATTCTACATTTAAAAACTGGCGAGTTCATGCAGAAGTCAATGTGAGTTGTATTAGCAATATTCAATATATTTTGAGTCTTTGAAATGAATTTGTAATTTGCCAGGAAAAATGATCACTGCATTTTATTTGTTTTTTTTCCAGTTTTTGAAAGATGAGTTTAAAAAAATAAATAAATAAACACATTTGATATTTTTGAGTTTGTTTAAAATGAAAAATTGCAATTTCTAGTTCCTGCAGGTCACATTTTTTATCTAAAAATTGGTGAGTCCATGTCAAAGTAAATGGATTATGTATTGGCAAATTCAAGCTATTTTTCAACTTGGGGTTATGAATGAATTTAAAATTTGGCAGACCCATTGCAAATAATGGGTATAATGTGATTTTACTATGTCAAGTATTTACAGAATTCAGTTTTTGAAATTTGATTATTTTTTTTAATAAATAAGAGCATGTTTGAAAGAGTATTAATTAGCAGTGTAAAATTAAGGAAAACAAAGACAGAGGAAGAAAAAGGCTACAAATGTAAAAAAAACCTGGATATCATATGTTAAAGAAATTTATGAATACATTTGACCTTTTCTATTTTTACTACTATATACTATTTAAATAAATATTGTAATAAATGTAATGTATATAATAAACCGTATAATATATAATAAAAAATATTGTAGAATGACATGCAAAGAAATGAGTAATTACCTTTAGTATCTACAAATAAATCATTTTCTCTATGCTCAGTCGATTTTAATCCAAGGTCTATAATTTCAAATGAAAGAAATCTGCCCTGTTATCTAATATTACATTTTGCAACACTTTTTGTCTGTCAAACGAATAATGACAAGATGTTCTCTCTATTCTTATTTATCAAAAGAATGGTTTGAACAATTGCAATGACTAACTTGTTTTTTTCTTTGCTCCCCAATCTCCTGTGAGGAGCATATATCTGTCGGAATTATGAGCCTTCTGTTTCTTGTGTTTCTTCAGTTCTCTTTATTACATTTCCCTTTTTGCCTTCTCTAATAAAGTGTTTCAAAATGCTTTCAAAGGTGACAATTTTCCAATGCCCATGGGAATAGAAATGCCATTTTCTTGCTTGTACTGCTGACTCACTTGGCCTTCAAAACCTATAGCTCATTGTTATTATATGAAGATGCAATGGCCACATATTTGTTTTACTAAACCTGATGCTTTTGTTAGTATTTCACACCTCTTTTGTCATCTTTCTCAGCAGCCAACCAATGAAATCATCTTTCATAACAGTCAACTAATGATAATATTTTTCTGATAATATCTTTCTTCAGGGAGTAAAAAAAAATATATTAATATTAATTAAATTCAGGTATGGGACCCTTTATCCAGAATGCTCGGGACCTGGGGTTATCCAGATAATGGATCTTTCCGTAATTTGGATCTTCATACCTTAAGTCTACTAGAAAATCATGTAAACATTAAATAAACCCAATAGGCTGGTTTTGCTTCCAATAAGGATTAATTATATCCTAGTTTGAATCAAGTACAAGCTACTGTTATATTATTACAGAGAAAAATGTAATCATTTTTAAAAATTTAGATTATTTGATTATGACGGAGTCTGCGGGAGACAGCCTTTCCGTAATTCTGAACTTTTTGGATAACGGGTTTCTGGATAACGGACTCCATACCTGTATGACAATATACAGAGTATTATAAATATAGCAGTTTATGGTGGCTAGGGATGGGCGAATTTATTCAGCAGGCATGGATTCACAGTGTAACTGCCGCGAAAATTCGCTGTGGGAAAGTTCGCTGGAACAAAAAAATTGTTGCTCGTCAAAATTGTCACATGTCAAAATTATTTGGACTTTAATGCATTTGGACAAAAGAGTTGTGCGTATAAAAATTGTCGCTGGTGTCTAGCGATGGGCGAATTTGAGCCGTCTAGCTTCGCTGAAAAATTTGCGAATTTCCCATGAAATTCGTGAAACAGCAAAAGATCCGCGAAACAGCGCCGGCGTCTCCGTTTTTTTACGCCAACGGCTGTTTTTTACGCTGTCGTCCATTTTTTTCTACGCCAGCGGACATTTTGGACGTTTTTTCCGATGCCGACGACAATTTATTTTACGCCGGTTTTGCGAATTTATTCGATGCCGGCAAAATCGCGGATGCCGAATAATTTCGCCCATCACTACTCGTGTCAAAATTGTTGCGCATCAAAATAATTTTGATGCCCATTTTTTTTTCACACATTTTTTCTGAGCTTCGCAAATTTCTCGGCAAAGTAACACGGGACAGATTTGCCCATCATTAATGGTGGCACATACCTCCTTAGTATAAAATTTTTAAATTGTTATAGTTAAGGCTTAAGAGGGTTTATATTGGAAGGGAAGATAAATCACCTTTATCTGCAGATTATTTCTGCAGTTATAGAGCTTTCTGTTTTGGATTTTATATGAAACGTGTACCTTGAGTATGACATGCAAAGGCATCCCCCAGCACCACCACCCCCTACTTCATTTATTTTACTTAAAGGAATACAAAAAAATTATTCATGGTTGCCTATGGATGCATGTTCACTTTTCAATCTGAAATTGAATATAGTTCCCCAGTTACAGTTGAATTCCTTGTTCCATACAGTTGTTCCATATAGTTTTATAGATTGTCCAGTGAGTTCCAGCAAGAGATCAAGGGATTTCAAGTGGTGACTATGTCTTTGTATTGATAATACATTTTAATAGACATTATATATGTGTTACCTTTACCCTCAAGACTCCTTTTGCCTTGGAGTTTTTTGAATTCAGTGAAAAAAATATGAGATATTTACAGTAAGACAAAATTCATAGCCAAATAAAGGGTCCAGGTTTAGCATTACAAATGCAACACTGCGTCCCAATGCTTTTAAACAATGTATGCTCAGCTTTCACACTGTGATTACACCAGAAGGTTTTCTTTATGCGTGTATGTCCAAGATACTTCCTAGAACTGCTGACTGCACTTGCCTACTTTATTATGTACAACAGCAGATGTACCTTTAGGGATAAAAAATGCATTCCTATAGTCTTAATAAAAACGGATGTGCAGAAAGATAGCGAAACATCGTTCAGAAAAACCTGAATTATCTCATTAGTGCATCTCAGCAGAAAGGCTGCTGCTCCTGACTGTGGATCTCATCTGAAAAGCTGTTGTTCATGACTAAGCCTTAGCTTAAGCGATTCTGAGCTTAGGGACATCTTAAATACAATTCAACACACTATTATCCACCAGAAAATGGAATAACTGGTTTCCTATATGTACATAGGTGCATTTTCTTTTTCTTTATTAACATAAATCAGGTACAGAATATATTTTCACATTTTTCTTTTAGATTCGAATCCTGATATTCTTTCCAAGCTGTAAATAAAATTAATATCATAAGGAGCTCAATTGGTCACGCACACAACAACAAATCTGTACATCTTTTTATTGGCCCTCTGGGACATAATGTTAGTTCTTAGGTCTTTGCCTATACTGTAGTAATCTGGTGATCTAGCCAAGGACAGCATTTGGACCATCCTACTTAGCTTTTTAAAAATAACATCTGGGCTACTAAGGGACTGAAATAAAAAAAAAATTGCACCTCTAATAGAGGTTTCATGCACAAAATCAATTTACAATAGTAGTCCCAACGCATTTGGGTTTGTAGGTATCATTTAATATAAAGCAAATAAAAATATATTATAAATACTTTAATGCAGACAGATTTATTTTATGATATTTTCTGGAAAAAAGAACTCGCTGATAATGAGGTTTCATTCAGTTTTAAGTAGTATCACATAGTTTCTAAAAATGTTAAAAGTTTTAGTCTAGAGTCTGAAAAAACACATCCTATTTATTTTACATTCAGTATTTGGTATCATCTCTCCTATTCCTTACTCAACACAAACACTGAAATATTGTTTTGTTTTTGTAAAGCCCCATGGGTGAAGTCAACTGAAGATTACTCCCAAATCCATAGGGGTTAAAGGGCCCAACATTCAATAACATTTTAATAAATGCTCATTTTAAATTACTAGAAAAGATGTGTGCCTGACAATATATCTATTTTAGAATACTGTGGGTGAGTAGGAGAACTGGCAAAAATAATTGAGACGTTGGAACTGCAATATAAGTATTATATTCTTAGGAAGCAGCGAAAGTAAAATCTACCATAACATTTTTCATCTTCAAACTATGCATCTAAATATTAGTTAGTAGGTCAATAGTTACATTAAACATGACCCAAGAGGACAGAGCAGAGTGCAGTGCCCTTCATATCATCTTTCTACAAGCCCTGAGGGGAAAAAGAGAGGATCTTATCAGCCTATCCCAACTCTGATCCATATAATTGAGATTTTCTTCCATTTCTGTATATTCTGACAAGGGTCCACCCAGTCAGTTTCAAACCATGGCCATATCCATTATCATAAATATTTTGCAGACATATTTCCTAGATGAGTTCCAGTTTGATACATATTTAGCAATTTATTTCATTCACAGCTCAGCAGTGAATATTCCGCCCCAATATTTGCTGCCTTCTGCAAAGTGTCTTCAGTAATGCTAAATCTGTGTCAATAACAACCTCATGAATATGTGTCTGCTTTATTTAAGCAACCTGCATCTGCAAGTGCGTAATGTATTAATTGTGAAAATTAGATTAAAAATATATTTCACTTGCTTATCCTCACTCAGTGTGAACATAAATTTATTCCAAATACAATTTTGATTATAAATGTATATAAATATTTTTTATAATTATCTTGACTCATCAAAATAAGAAATTAATAAATTGAATTAAAAAGTAGGGATTCAATGATTTGAATGTATCTAATAAGAATAATAAGAATTATCTAATAAGGAATAGAGATGGCGCGAACTGTTCGCCGGCGAACTTGTTCGCGCGAACATCGGGTGTTTGCGCTCGCCGGAAGTTCGCGAACGTCGCGCGACGTTCGCCATTTTGGGTTCGCCATTGTTGGCGCTTTTTTTTGCCCTCTCACCCCAGACCAGCAGGTACATGGCAGCCAATCAGGAAGCTCTCCCCTGGACCACTCCCCTTCCCTATAAAAACCGAAGCCCTGCAGCGTTTTTTCACTCTGCCTGTGTGTGCTGAAGAGATAGTGTAGGGAGAGAGCTGCTGCCTGTTAGTGATTTCAGGGACAGTTGAAAGTTTGCTGGCTAGTAATCGTGTTGATACTGCTCTGTTATTGGAGGGACAGAAGTCTGCAGGGGGTTTGAGGGACATTTAAGCTTAGGTAGCTTTGCTGGCTAGTAATCTACCTTCTACTGCAGTGCTCTGTATGTAGCTGCAGTGGGCAGCTGTCCTGCTTCTGATCTCATCTGCTGACTGCTGCAATAACAGTAGTCCTTGTAAGGACTGCTTTTATTTATTTTTTTGTTGTTTTACTACTACTACTACTACTACTACTACTATAAGAGCCCAGTGCTATTAGTCTAGCAGTGTTGGGGAGTGGGACTGGTGTGCTAATCTGCTGCTCCTAGTAGTTCAGCAGCACCAACTGTAATTTTTTTTTTTTAATATTCATTTTTTTTTTATTTTACTTTTTTTTATTTTACTACCGCTGTAGTAGTGTATAAGTTGACCTTTTAGGCATTATTTGCCCTGTAGGCATTTTTTGCCCAGTGTGTTATTCAACCAACTGCCATCTAGCTGTGTGACCTTGTTCACATTCTGTCTAAATATCCATAATATTACCGTCTCCAGAAAAAACACCGGAGTGACTGTTTTCAAGCAGCCATAATAAATTTTACGTAATCCGCATCCATCGCTGTAGTAGTGTATAAGTTGACCTTTTAGGCATTATTTGCCCTGTAGGCATTTTTTGCCCAGTGTGTTATTCAACCAACTGCCATCTAGCTGTGTGACCTTGTTCACATTCTGTCTAAATATCCATAATATTACCGTCTCCAGAAAAAACACCGGAGTGACTGTTTTCAAGCAGCCATAATAAATTTTACGTAATCCGTATCCATCGATGTAGTAGTGTATAAGTTGACCTTTTAGGCATTATTTGCCCTGTAGGCATTTTTTGCCCAGTGTGTTATTCAACCAACTGCCATCTAGCTGTGTGACCTTGTTCACATTCTGTCTAAATATCCATAATATTACCGTCTCCAGAAAAAACACCGGAGTGACTTTTTTCAAGCAGCCATAATATATTTTACGTAATCCGTATCCACCGCTGTAGTAGTGTATACGTTGATCTTGTGGGCATTATTTGCACAGTGTTTTCTTCAAACCGCCATCTAGCTGTGTGAGCTTGTTCACATTTTGTCTAAATATTGATAATATTATCGTCTCTAGAAAAACCACTTGAGTTACTTTTTTTCAAGCAGCATTCTTATATTTTACGTAATCCGTATCCACCGCTGTGTATACGTTGACCTTGTAGGCATTATTTGCACAGTGTTTTCTTCAAACCGCCATCTAGCTGTGTGAGCTTGTTCACATTTTGTCTAAATATTGATAATATTATCGTCTCTAGAAAAACCACTTGAGTTACTTTTTTTCAAGCAGCATTCTTATATTTTACGTAATCCGTATCCACCGCTGTGTATACGTTGACCTTGTAGGCATTATTTGCACAGTGTTTTCTTCAAACCGCCATCTAGCTGTGTGAGCTTGTTCACATTTTGTCTAAATATTGATAATATTATCGTCTCTAGAAAAACCACTTGAGTTACTTTTTTTCAAGCAGCATTCTTATATTTTACGTAATCCGTATCCACCGCTGTGTATACGTTGACCTTGTAGGCATTATTTGCACAGTGTTTTCTTCAAACCGCCATCTAGCTGTGTGAGCTTGTTCACATTTTGTCTAAATATTGATAATATTATCGTCTCTAGAAAAACCACTTGAGTTACTTTTTTTCAAGCAGCATTCTTATATTTTACGTAATCCGTATCCACCGCTGTGTATACGTTGACCTTGTGGGCATTATTTGCACAGTGTTTTCTTCAAACCGCCATCTAGCTGTGTGAGCTTGTTCACATTTTGTCTAAATATTGATAATATTATCGTCTCTAGAAAAACCACTTGAGTTACTTTTTTTCAAGCAGCATTCTTATATTTTACGTAATCCGTATCCACCGCTGTGTATACGTTGACCTTGTAGGCATTATTTGCACAGTGTTTTCTTCAAACCGCCATCTAGCTGTGTGAGCTTGTTCACATTTTGTCTAAATATTGATAATATTATCGTCTCTAGAAAAACCACTTGAGTTACTTTTTTTCAAGCAGCATTCTTATATTTTACGTAATCCGTATCCACCGCTGTGTATACGTTGACCTTGTAGGCATTATTTGCACAGTGTTTTCTTCAAACCGCCATCTAGCTGTGTGAGCTTGTTCACATTTTGTCTAAATATTGATAATATTATCGTCTCTAGAAAAACCACTTGAGTTACTTTTTTTCAAGCAGCATTCTTATATTTTACGTAATCCGTATCCACCGCTGTGTATACGTTGACCTTGTAGGCATTATTTGCACACTGTTTTCTTCAAACTGCCATCTAGCTGTGTGTATTATCGTTTCCAGAAAAAACAACTGAGTTTTTGTTGTTGTTGTTTTTTTAAAAATAATGCCAGGCAAAGGCAGGCCGCCACGCAGAGGCCGTGCTAGGGGCCGTGCTGCTATGCAATCCTGTGGCCCTAGCAAATTGCCCAGTTTTAAAAAGCCAATGACCCTGAACTCCCATAATGCTGAAGATGTAGTTGACTGGCTTACACAGCACACCCCATCCTCTACCGTTTCTAACTTTACCACAACATCCTCCTCATCCTCCACTGCTATGGCCACCCCACGTAACACTTCCTCCACCACTGGTGCCCCTTCTTCACTGGAATCAGAGGAGTTATTTTCCCATGAGTTTCTTGAACTGAGTAATGCGCAACCATTATTGGCAGAAGAAGATGAAGGAGATGAGGACGTTACACCAGATTTAATTCTGGCAGAGAACACGACAGAGATGGACATAATGATGAGTGATGAGGAGGAGGTCCCCGCTGCTGCTTCCTTCTGTGATGTGTCAGAAGAAATTGATGCATCTGAGGAGAATGATGATGAGGAGATTGATGTTTTGTGGGTGCCTAGTAGAAGAGAGCAAGAGGAGGGTAGTTCAGATGGAGAGACGGAGAGTCAGAGAGGCAGTAGGAGAATAAGACTTAGAAGAAGCAGGGAGGACAGCCCGCAGGGATCAGTAGGGCAACAACATGTATCGGCACCTGTGTTCAGCCGGCCAACGCACCCGCCATTGCCGCCAATGCCGCCAACTTCTACTGTTACCGCCAGATCGCACACTTCCAAAAAGTCAGCAGTGTGGGATTATTTTAATGTGTGTGCCTCTGACAAAAGCATTGTAATTTGCAATGAGTGCAGTCAGAAACTGAGCCTTGGTAAGCCCAACAGCCACATAGGTACAACTTCTATGCGAAGGCACATGAGCGGCAAGCACAAAGCACTTTGGGAGCAACACCTCAAAGGCAACAGGCAAACTAAAAGCCACACTCCTTCTGGTCCAGCATCTTACTGCTCTACCTCTGCTCTCCTTGACCCATCTGAACCACCCTCCACTCCGCCTTCCACCTTGACCACCTGTTCCCATTCCCAGTCATCTGCCACCAGCCAAGTTTCTGTGAAGGCCATGTTTGAGCGTAAGAAGCCAATGTCTGACTGTCACCCCCTTGCCCGGCGTCTGACAGCTGGCTTGTCTGCACTCTTAGCCCGCCAGCTTTTACCATACCAGCTGGTGGACTCTGAGGCCTTCCGCAAATTTGTAGCAATTGGGACACCGCAGTGGAAGGTACCCAGCCAGGCACGTTTCAGGGGCTGCTGCCGCCTGAGGCAGCAGCCCCAATGCCGCCAATCGCTAGAGCAGTGAGCGCTATTGCGCTCGCTGCACTAGAAGAGCCGAATTTCCGTTTTAAAAAACGGAAATTCGGCTCTTAAAGTTACCAGAGGCGGCTTTTTGCCGCCCCTGGTAACTGGCCGCTCCGTGCCGCCTGAGGCAAGATTCTCACCTTGCCTCATGGCCGGAGCGGCCCTGTACCCAGCCGCAATTTTTTTTCTAAAAAGGGAATACCACACCTGTACCAACATGTGCAGAGCCAAGTTACCGCATCTCTGTCACTTAGTGTTGGGCCAAAGGTCCATATGACTACTGACGCATGGTCCTCCAAGCATGGTCAGGGCAGGTATGTCACCTACACTGCCCACTGGGTGAACTTGGTAATGGCTGGGAATGGGAAGCAGGGAATGGGTAGCTCAACAACAACAACAACAGTGGAGTTGGTGTCACCGCCACGGATTGCACGCGGTTCTGCCACCACCTCTACTCCTCCATCGCTCTCTACCTCGTCTTCTTCCTCTTCTTCTTCTTACTCTGCTGCTGGGTCCTCCTTCTCCTCCTCCACACCTGTGCACCCCCAGCTCCCCCTAGGCTATTCGACGTGCCAGGTACGCCGTTGTCACGCTGTCTTGGGGATGACGTGCCTGGAAAGCAAAAACCATACCGGATCTGTACTCCTGTCATCTCTGCAGTCACAGGCCGATCGGTGGCTGACCCCACACCAACTGCAGATCAGAAAAGTGGTGTGTGACAATGGAAGCAATCTGTTGGCAGCGTTGAGACTGGGAAATTTAACACATGTGCCCTGCATGGCACATGTGTTAAATTTAATAGTCCAACGTTTTGTCTCCAAGTACCCAGGATTCCAGGACGTTCTCACCCAGTCCAGAAAGGTGTCGGCCCATTTCAGACGTTCCTACACAGCCATGGCACGCCTTGCTGACATTCAGCAGCGCTACAACATGCCAGTCAGGCGTTTGATTTCTGACAGCCAGACTCGCTGGAATTCAACGCTCCTTATGTTGGAACGTCTGCTGCAACAACAAAGGGCCGTCAACGAGTACCTTTTTGAACTGGGTGGTAGGACTGGATCTGCAGAGCTGGGGATTTTTTTCCCCCGTTACTGGGTGCTTATGCGCGATGCCTGCAGGCTCATGCGACCTTTTGAAGAGGTGACAAATATGGTCAGTCGCACCGAAGGCACCATCAGCGACCTAATACCCTTCGCTTTCTTCCTGGAGCGTGCCGTGCGACGAGTGACAGATGAGGCTGTAGACCAGCGTGACGAGGAGCTGGAAGCGCACGATTTATGGTCGGAATCACCAGAACGAACCCAGGCACCTGCTGCAACGCAGGGAGAGGTGCCAGAAGTGGAGTCAGAGGAGGAAGGTGGCTTTGTGGAGGAGGAGGAGGAGGACCAACAGGAGCAGGCTTCCCAGGGGGCTAGTGGTGACCTTTTGGGGACCCCTGGTCTTGTACGTGGCTGGGGGGAGGAGACCGTGGATGATGCAGTCCTTGATAATGAGGAAGCGGAGATGGATAGCTCTGCATCCAACCTTGTGAGAATGGGGTCTTTCATGCTGTCATGCCTGTTGAAGGACCCCCGTATCAAGAGGCTTAAGGAGAAGGACCTGTACTGGGTCGCAACGCTACTAGACCCTCGGTACAAGCATAAAGTGTCAGAAATGTTACCAACATACCACAAGTCCGAAAAGATGCGGCATTTACAAACCAGCCTGCAAAACATGTTGTACAATGCTTTTAAGGGTGATGTCACTTCAGGAACTCATCAACATTCCAGGGGCAGAGGTGCCAGTAATCCTGCCACGAGCACACCTGCAAGGACAAAGCCCTTTGGCCGGTCTGTAACGTCAGACATGCAAATGTTTTTCTGTCCAAGGCAGCGCCACAACCCTTCTGGATCCACCCTCAAAGAACGCCTCGACCGGCAGGTAGCGGACTACCTGGCATTAACTGCAGATATCGACACTCTGAGGAGCGATGAACCCCTGGACTACTGGGTGCGCAGGCTTGATCTGTGGCCAGAGCTGTCACAATTTGCCATGAACCTCTTGTCTTGCCCAGCCTCAAGTGTGCTCTCAGAAAGGACCTTCAGTGCAGCAGGAGGGATTGTAACTGAGAAGAGAACTCGCCTAGGTCACAAAAGTGTCGATTACCTGACCTTTATTAAAATGAATGAGGGGTGGATCTCGGAGGGTTACTGCACGCCGGAAGACTTGTTCTGACTTCTATGCAGCTGTCCTTCTCTTCAAGCCTCATGACTCCACACACAGCTGTCCTTTAGCGTCCTCCTCCCTCCGCCACCGTTACAAACTAGGGTGCAAACCCTACTGGTTTAATTTTTTCTGGCCTCTGTGCTTCAGTGGCTGCAACCAAAAAAACTGGGCAAACAATGTCTACAAGGTCAACGTATGGCGAAAAATGACTATTTTCAGCATTTATATGGCATATTTTTTCTGGCAACTGTGCTTCAGTGGCTGCGTCCAAAAAAATGCATATTTTCTGCATTTATATGGCATAATTTTTCTGGCCTCTGTGCTTCAGTGGCTGCAACCAAAAAAATTTATATTTTCAGCATTTATATGGCATAATTTTTCTGTCAACTGTGCTTCAGTGGCTGCGTCCAAAAAAATGCATATTTTCTGCATTTATATGGCATAATTTTTCTGGCCTCTGTGCTTCAGTGGCTGCAACCAAAAAAATTTATATTTTCAGCATTTATATGGCATAATTTTTCTGGCAACTGTGCTTCAGTGGCTGCGACCAAAAAAATGCATATTTTCTGCATTTATATGGCATAATTTTTCTGGCCTCTGTGCTTCAGTGGCTGCAACCAAAAAAATTTATATTTTCAGCATTTATATGGCATAATTTTTCTGGCAACTGTGCTTCAGTGGCTGCGACCAAAAAAATGACTATTTTCAGCATTTATATGGCATATTTTTTCTGGCCTCTGTGCTTCAGTGGCTGCGGCCAAAAAAACTGGGCAAACAATGCCTACAAGGTCAACGTCGTTGACCTTGTAGGCATTGTTTGCCCAGTTTTTTTGGCCGCAGCCACTGAAGCACAGAGGCCAGAAAAAATATGCCATATAAATGCTGAAAATAGTCATTTTTTGCCATACGTTGACTCAACGTATATGGCAAAAAATGACTATTTTCAGCATTTATATGGCATATTTTTTCTGGCAACTGTGCTTCAGTGGCTTCGACCAAAAAAACTGGGCAAACAATGCCTACAAGGTCAACGTATGGCAAAAAATGACTATTTTCAGCATTTATATGGCATATTTTTTCTGGCAACTGTGCTTCAGTGGCTGCGTCCAAAAAACTGGGCAAACAATGTCTACAAGGTCAACGTATGGCGAAAAATTACTATTTTCAGCATTTATATGGCATATTTTTTCTGGCAACTGTGCTTCAGTGGCTGCGTCCAAAAAAAACTGGGCAAACAATGTCTACAAGGTCAACGTATGGCGAAAAATGACTATTTTCAGCATTTATATGACATATTTTTTCTGGCAACTGTGCTTCAGTGGCTGCGTCCAAAAAAACTGGGCAAACAATGCCTACAAGGTCAACGTATGGCAGTTGTTTAAAGAGAACAGTAGATTACTAGCCAGCAAAGCTACCTAAGCTAAAATGTCCCTCAAATCCCTGCAGACTTCTGTCCCTCCAATACAGAGCAGTATCAAGCAGATTACTAGCCAGCAAACTTACTATCATCTGTCCCTGAAATCACTAACAGCTCTCCCCCTACACTATCTCTTCCAAGCACACACAGGCAGATTTTTCAGATACATTTTTGCCCTTGATCCCCCTCTGGCATGCCACTGTCCAGGTCATTGCACCCTTTAAACAACTTTAAAATCATTTTTCTGGACAGAAATGTCTTTTTTAGATGTTAAAGTTCGCCTTCCCATTGAAGTCTATGGGGTTCGCGAACCGTTCGCGAACCGCTCGCATTTTTGCGCAAGTTCGCGAATATGTTCGCGAACTTTTTTTCCGACGTTCGCTACATCCCTAATAAGGAAGATAATCATAATGAAATGACCTGTATATATAATAACCACATAATAGCCACAAAAGATTTCTTTACAAATTTTAGGACTGATGTGTATCGATGATGAAGTAAGTTTTGGTAGGTCCACCTCTTAGAGCCACAGAAATCCTCAAGGATCTGGTCTTATATTACTGAATTATGGAAACTTGCCATCTTGATTGCCTGGCAATTTATAGTGGCTGAAATATTGGTAAAATGATTTAGAGTGTTTTGAAATTATGACAATTTTCATAGTTTTGAAAAATTATTTCAAAAGGTGCTATTTGTCAGGATGAGGGATGAATGGCAAACTTTAGTTTCCAACACCTAACAGGGAAGGGTTCATCTTAGCTGATGGTGGTTCATATAAATAGGTAGACACATAGGGGCAAATTTACTTAAGGTCGAATATCGAGGGTTAATTAACCCTCGATATTCGACTACCAATTTTCGAAGTTGAAGGATTTACCGCAATTCGTTCGATCGAATGATCAAACGAAAAATTGTACGATCAAACGATTAAATCTTTCGAATCGAAGGATTTAAATCCATCGATCGAACAATTTTTCTTCAACCAAAGAAAGATAGCAAAGCCCATAGGCTAACATTGAGTTTCGGTAGGTTTTAGGTGTCGAACTAGGGGGTCGAAGTTTTTTTTAAAGAGACAGTACTTTGACTATCGAATGGTCGAATAGGCGAACGTTGTTTAGTTAGAATCGTTCAAAGTCGAAGTCGTAGTCGATGGTCAAAATAGCCCATTCGATGGTCGAAGTAGCCAAAAAAAATATTCGAAATTCGAAGTTTTTTTTCCTCTATTCCTTCACTCGAGCTACTGTAAGTAAATGGGCCCCACAAAGTTAAGGAGGCAGATTTACTAAAGGGCGAAGTGGGCTCAGCTAGTGAAAATTTGCCAAAAAGACATTTCGCAGGGACATTGCCAATTTCCTTAAATGTGTAGAGGACAATTCGCTAGGGAAAGAGCTCAGCACTAGCAAAGTTTCATCCACAAATTCATTAAAGTGCAAACTTTTCAATACGTTACCCTTTTTGCCAGAGTCTTTGATAAGATGAAGCTATATCTTCATGTCAGTGACATAATATCCTGACAAAACACTGGCATTTTTCATAGTTTAAGGTGGTTTTATGTTTAAAAGTTGTAAGGGTTATATATATATATATATATATATATATATATATATATATATATATATATTTACTTTTTTTTAACCATTTGAAGCTCTTGCCACATTTGTTGGGTGGGCTCATGTCTAGGACAATAGAGGATCTCTTTTGTCTTTATTTTGCTTCCTTGGACATTTTTAATAATAAGTGGCCACTTACAGCAATTTCACCAACACTAATAAAGACATATATATATATATATATATATATATATATATATATATATATATATATATGACCTATATGTACCTTTCTATATTTAAATATACGTAAGCATAAGTTTGTTAATCTTTTTCTAGGAAGAAAGTAGCTAAAATTTGCTTAGACATGTTCATCTGCCAAGACAAAATTTCGTATTTTGAACATGCGTATTCGCTGCGAACTAACATCTGACGCAGTTGCACAAAGTATGGTGAAGCACTCTGAGGCGAAAAATCTCCCTAGTGAATTTGCCCCATGTTGTGAAAAAATGTGGGAGAAAAGGCCAGTTTCAGTATTAGATTTTTGCCATGCAAAAAAAAAAGAACAATAACCAGAAAATGTCAATGGCATTAGAACTAGTTCGCGCGAACTTCGACTGTTCGCGTCCGCCGCAAGTTCGCGAACGTCGCGTGACGTTCGCCAATAGGCGTTTGCGTCAAAATCGTTCGACCATTCGACCATTCGATCGCTAAAATCGAACGATTTTCGTTCGAATCGAACGATCGAAGCCATTGGATTGAATGAAATCATTCGATCCAATGGCTTCGATCGTTCGATTCGAGCGGAAATCGTTCGATCGAACGATTAAAATCCTTCGATCGTTCGAATCGAACGATTTTCGGATGTTCGAAGTTCGCGAACTGTTCGCGAACTGTTCGAATTTTTTGCTGGTGTTCGCGAACGGCGTTCGCGAACACATTGTCGGCGGTTCGCTACATCCCTAATTAGAACTGCATTCACACTCATTGGCTCCAATGCATTTGCTGAAATTTTATCTATTTCTATAATTTTTTTCAGCTAAGCAGTAAGGGGTAGTTTTGCTAATGCTTACTAAAGAATTTGTAAAGTAGGATTAAATTGTAGTATACAGTAGCTTTTATTGCATAATTATTAATGCTCCAAGGTTACTGAGCACTAGCGGTTAAATAAGAGCTTTTTTCAAAACTCCTCTCTACTTTTGCTTCTACTTACATAGATCTAATACAGAACATGTCTTTATTTGCATGACTCTATGGGATGTCAGTATTGAGATCCTTTCTGTTGGAATGTTCTCTGCCAGATCTTGTCAAGGTTATTCATCATCAGCCAACGCTGACTTCCTATAACTGCAGCCTTGGAAGTATACACTGGGGATTCTAAACCAAGGTGCTTAGATAGATGCCACCAAATCATTATTTTTATCTCTTTTAGTACATGATTGTATCCTTTATGTAAGTCACTCATGTAAAGATAGTATTGGAAAAGTGAAAATAATGAAACCAATAAATTATTATGATCAAATCAGGAAGCATAAAAATGTCCTGGGAATGTAAGAACTTACCAGTTATATAAGACTAACCATTTGTCAGAAATAAAGTTTAAAGGGCTCAGCTGTTTTGCTATGTCCTTTTTTTATCAGAAGGATCTACATCCCCTATAATGAGTCTGTGGAAATTTCCTTACAATAGCAAGTTAACGGGACATAGTGTCATTTTGCGCATATAATACCCAGTAGTTAAAAGTTGAGCATTATTCTTGTGTGGTTTTCATGGTGGAAACATTTCAAACTGGATCATTACTCCTGAAAGATACCATACAATGTTAAGTATTGCCAACACATTTTATTTTATTTTATTTATTACATGCCTTTTGTTTATGGCTCTGAGAAAGTTCAAAATGTGGTCCTTTTTAATAATACCACTTCCTGCTAAGAGTTTCTGCCATCTTCGTAAGAAGTAAGGCAAATACTTCATACTGTAATCCTTGATTTCAAAAGAGCTTCTTGATGGGCACCAGCTAAGCTGATTTAAGATGTATATCCCTCAAGAGCTTTATGATTAGAAGATATAAAACATATACAGTAATAGAACATATACATTTTTTATATCATGACCTATTAAGTACATAAATATAATGGAGAATTTCTTATTTCTTGCATAGATTTCATCAGCCACAAAGCCTTGATCCACAACCCCCTCCAGCCCCCTGTGCATGCCTTTTTCTTCTTGTGGCCCTGGCGGGGACCAGGCATGGTAGTCAGAAGTAAAGGCTTCATGCAGGTAGCCCTGTATCCCACCAGCCCAGTCCAATCCTGGATTTCCTAAAGTATGAATTATCAGTCTTTAATAAAGCAACTACACAAATATTAAACATTATATGGCCCATATAATGTATATATGGAGTATAAGCCGAGTTTTTCAGCCCCCAAAATATGCTGAAAAACTCTACCTCGGCTTATACTCGGGTCAAGCGCAAAAACGGTCGCCGGCACCTTAGAATAGTAGCCGGCGCCTTAGAATAGTAGCCGGCACCTAAGAATATTCGCCGGCGCCTTAGAATAGTAGCCGGCGCCTAAGAATAGTCATCCAAAAACGAGATTGAAACTTACCAGAAGCTGCTGCATTTCTCACCCCTTCGGCTTATACTCGAGTCAATAAGCTTTCCCAGTTTTTGGAGGTAAAATTAGGTACCTCGGCTTATACTCGGGACGGCTTATACTCGAGTATATATGGTAAGTTCTGACTTTTTCTTAGCGGGAATTGCACTGGTGCAATTTAGCATCTATTTTATAAGCTCCGCAATATTCTATACTTTTTGCACTGCCCATCTTTAGTAGCACTACATACAGAACAGAATGCAAAGTGGACATAACATGGACATTCACAGGCACTTATTCCGAATGTCCAAAATATAATACATAATAGACATATAATATAATAATATACATATAGGATGGTAGAGAGCCCTGTTCCTACATCTATGGTGCTGTGCCCTATGCCTTGATCCCAGTTTTTTTTAATCTTGGCAGCACTGCAAAGATTAGGTGCTGTTGACCAGTGCATGAGATTCTAAAGGGACATGATTTTGCATCCATTAGCAATCTTGCATTTGAGTCCTTTTCATATATATTTTCTTAACCAACTACTCTTTCTGTAATAGGCAGGATGATGTATTCAGCTGCATAATATTACAGAGAGAATTTAGCAGTGGACAATGGAAACAAATGTATGCCTACACCCCTGAGTATTTTTTCCACATTATTCAGAGGTTAGATGTTAGGTAAAAGGTGACCGTGAAATATATGACTACTAGAGCATTAACGAGAAGAAAAAAGAAAGGGTAAGAGCTGTTACCCCATAGGAGAACCTTTGGGGAATGACAACCACAATCCTGAATGGTTTGTAGTAAAATATAATAACGGAGTCCTCAAGAGCTGCAATGCTGTGTTTTTCTTCTAGGAAAAGTGCAGTTTTGGCCACCTTGAAAATGATATATCTGTGTGTGAAATTTACAGCTGGAACAAAGATTCTATACAACGTTAAGGCCTTTTTTAATAGTTTCGATGGACATGACAAAGGTGGCTGTAAATGTATGCTGACTGCAGGTATTTTTTATGAGGCCGTCAATGTTTAATCTTTCCGAAAAAGGTTACATTTCAGGATCCATACAATACCATTGGCAGTTCTGTATTGAGTCTTTTTCTAAAAACAAAACAATCTCACGACAGGACTGTATAGGAAAAGCATTTACTTGCTTCTACTAATGGAAAACTGTGATAACGATCTTTGAATAATAGGTTTTTAGAAACATCAGCCACTGGGCCTAGTGTAGCAGTTTTATCAGTCGATACTGCCATCCTCTTTAAAAAAAAAAGAAGAAGAAAAAAGAAAGACAAGAGTAGAAAGATGTACTTTATACACTTCTCCTTAGTCTTTAATCATTATTTTTCTTCTTTATCAATGTTTTGCAAAATTAAAATTGCTAGCAAGGAAAATGTGATTATTTCCATTTAGATTTGCTGATTAGTCATCTGCTTAGCTCCTCTTTTAGGGCACTTGTGTTAAGTTATATATTTTTTTGTTTTTGGAGTTATATTTAAAGTGAATATGATACTTACTGTATCTCAGCTGAATGATTTTTCAATTAGTCTGCTGTTCCCTGGCTGCTTTCCTTCAGTAGTCATATATTGGTGAAGCAGAGCAAATGTTTAGCACAATTTATGATCCTTGGAGAGGCTGTTTGTCAAGAAACAATATCTGAAACAACTATTATTGTGAGAAATCCAAACACAAGTCTTTGTATATTTTACAACGCTGCCTTTTTTCCAACTTGTAAGAAAGACAAATATCTTGCAATATACGTCTTGTTCTCATAGCTGCAGGGCATTCCTGGTTTGATATGTTGTATACGTCGTCATGGAGTGCATTGATCTGTGTCTTTGATGGTGCCCCACTAGAGTTATTGTGCTTAATGGTATATACTCTATCTCTTTCAATATAAGATAGTGTGTGGTCATCTAGGATTATTCCTAGGTGCAGGCAAACATATCTAATTTGTAGATTGAAAGTATCATATTCTTGCAGTGTAAATAAATATACAAGCTGTCCAATATATCTTACAACAAACAATCTTAATGTCCCTAATGCCTGCCATCTCTGCTTTGATGACTGACAACAAGTAAATTATATGAAGAGAGAACACAAGAGAGACATAGACTATGAAGTAACTTTGAAGCTTTACATTTACATAAGGATCCTGGTTGTTAAATAAATAAATGAATAAATAAATAAAGCCAAGTGTAAAGAAACACCACATGTCTTATTTCTCGTGTAATACAATGAGTATCCCATGATATTTATATCACTCACTTCAGCCACCACATACAGTATGTATTGTTTTATACTTTAATGATAGTATGGCCAGGTTCAGACATTTTCACTGGATCACATAGGGATTCTTGTTGGGCCTAGACATATTTTTTCCACGGTTATGATGCCTTCTCTGCTTGATCTAGGTCTACAGTCCTAGCCTAGAGGAATATGTTTTAATGGGATTGAACAAAAAAGTAGATACTGTAGGTTCAAAGTTTATTGGAAGCTTATATGAGAAAGAGAATATATATTTATGTAGGTGGTGAGTGAGAAGAAAGGGGAAATTCTAAGCTAAATGTAAATTTAAATGTGAGGAATAGTGATTTGTGAATTTGTGAATTTGTCGAATAATTTGCGGAATGCCAAAAATTTACTAAATGCATTGGGTGTCCAAATAATTTTGATGCACGTACATTTTTGGCGTGAGCGACAATTTTTATACCCACTGCTATTTTGTCCAAATGCTTTAAAGTCAAGGTTTTTGTTCATCAGCAAATTTTCGCTGCAGTTTTGCAGAAGCATTTGCGGGTTATGAAACGGTGGAAATTCGTCGTAAATCGATGCCTGTCCAATTTATTCACCCTTCAGTAGTAAGGAAATGAAAAGAAGAGATAAAGAAAGGTAGACCCAAAAATAATTCAAAATGTATGTTAGTAAGTGGAAAGGGAACAAAAAACTAAACAGAAGTGATTAAAAAGCAAAAACGAATTAAAAGATGAAATGAGGAACGTCAGAATTAATTGAGAGAGACAATAAGTACCAATAAAGTTAGAGAGGAAAAGCATAAGGGAAAACATTGAAGTAACAGAGAGTAGGAGAGGAAGGCACAGGGAAAGAAGTAGGAATAGGGAGTAGGAAAGAGGCATTGAAATGAAGAAGTCATATGGAATAGGCAGGGGAAAAAGTAGAAGTGGAGGAAGGGAAGAATGAGGGAAAAGAAAGACGTAAGAAGACGTGTGTATGAGTGTGTTGGAGCAGAAATGGAGATGTAAAGATATAGGGTGAGATGTTGGAGAGGGTTGAAAAGGACAGATGGAGGCTAAAACATGATTGGTAAAAATTAATATTCATCTTAGAAGGTGAAGGAACAAAAATAAGCAAGGGATAAAGGAACAATGGTATGAGAAAGCCAAAATAGAGAATAGAAAAGCACAAGAGGGGAGGGTAAACCAGTTAGCTCATAAAGAAGAATAGAGAAGAGAAAACAAAAGATGATTGCAGAAAGGAGAGTTTCCTTGCTCTCTTATTTCCTTATTTTTCTCTGGATCTGATAAAATATAAGATATGAATAAATAATATTTTCCTGTATTTTATCAAGCCTCTATAAAGGTAGTTGTGGTCCAGCTTTTGCCGTGAGTAAAAAAATCATGTGTCTTTGACAGTGGGGTCACACGCTTTCATAGCTCCTTTCATATCCCTCCTACATGCAATAATAACAAACAAGAAGTAAAACGGTGATAGCTGCTTGGATCAACTCTGGTTTTCTGGTTCTCTAAAATAAACTAGTATACATTTATGTTAGCATTGTAATGCACATGTAAAATGCACAGTTCTGCAAATAAAGATTGCCCTTGAAGGTTAATGGCACATGGGACTTGGAGATTTCCATGCAAGTCACTGAGGATTTCAGGTAATTTGTTTCCATGTTTGTGACTACTTACAAAATGTGGAGTTTAAAGTGCCCCATATGCCATTACCCTAATCAAAGTAGACAACTAAGATCCTAGCCATACCATAAACAAAGAAAACAAATATAACTATTACAAAGAAATGAGAACTGATAGATTGGCAAATAATGCAGAGATTATAAATAGAAGGAGGGAGGGCACTGGGTTAGGATTGAAACAAAATTCAATACTGGGAAAAAATGCTTGTGAGCCAACATATATTGTATATACTGTGCACCTAGACATGCTTTCTGAAGGACACCCATACACTAACTCCTATTCATAGATACCAACCAGAAAGATTTATGGGGCTAGTTTTTTAGAAATAAGTGAAATATATGAAACAGAATAATTATATAAATACACTTATTTTAATAACTGAAAATACAAGTTACAATAATGTAAAACATAAGGAATAAAGACTCTTGTAATCTCATAGTGAAGACCAACATGTCTGTGATGTGCCAAAAGTAAACCTGCACCTTAAAACAAACAATACATCTTTAATGGGTTCATGGGCTACTGGGCAGTGAGTGTCGAATTTCTCTTGTTATGCTTCACCAAAAAATTTGCGGATTTCCCACAAAAAAAGTTCGGGAAAAAAATGGTGAAAATTGTAGGAAAAGTTTTGATGCTTGCGTTAAAGTCAATGGGCGTCTGAATAGTGTTGACGTGTGGGGATTTTGATGCAAGCGACTTTTCGAGATTCTCAAATTTATTCTCCTGCGGCGAAATGCGGAAGTTTGCAGCAAATTCGCGACAGTCAAATTTATATGCCCATCACTACTCCTGGGTGCACTTGCTTCACTTAAAAGTGCCTCAAAGTCTAGGCCATAGACTTTGAGGCAAGGAACCACATTAATTCAGCACCTACAATTGTTTTAACTTTCTGTAATGTACAGCATTTTTAGGATCGGATGCTACTTTAAAATGCCTACAAACCTTCCAAAAATAATACTGTATGCAAGGTGGGCCCTACTGTGTACTGCACCTATTATACTAAAGTCACAACAGTAGCTTTAAAGGGCACATTTATCTTAAAACTGTTTCTAGTAATATGCAGAGATTGGTAATTTATGACAGATTACATCTGCTCTTTGTGTCTTTGTTGTTTTAAGATTGAATGACAAATTGGGTGAAAAATAAAAAAAGGGGGCCAACTGATTCCCATAGGAAAAATCTAGCTTCAGAACTAATCATCTTTTTTAACAAAAAATTTAAATCTCAGTTTATAACTGTATCAAACAGAAGGCCAGTTCAGGTATCTTATAGTTTATTACGTGAAAACTCATGAACAAGATTCAATTTGAGGAGGAGAAAGCCTGCTCCTAATTTCAGTTTATTCCCATAGACTTCAATAGAGTTTTCACAATGATAAACAGTGAAACATGGAGTCTTGTTTATTATAGGTTGGATTTTTAATGGTTTTTGAAACCACAACTTAATTCTAAAGCCACGATTGTCATTGAATTTATTAAAAGATATGAATATAAAAAGTAAAAAATAAATTCTGAACAATGCAGTTAAAATTATGAATACCTCGAAAATCTCAAAAAAATTTAGTTTTTCTGACAATTTCTAGAGTAGACAAAAATCCGAAAACCTATAAAAGGCCGAATTAATTTAAAGCAGTGAAATAGGATCAGCACAGCTCTCACTGACTTCTATAGCACCTCAAAAAAAATTTTCTTGGCAAAGTTTTGTCTTAGAGGTTTTTGTGGTTTAATAAATAATTTATAATTATATAACTTAATAATTCTCAGTTTTTTAAATCTTTTTAGAAATATAGGAAAACCATGAGATTTTTTGAGATTTGTGGAAAAAAACCAAAATGCAATTGTTAGGCCCCTAGGTTTTTCTGAATGGAATTGCATCTCAAATTGAATCTCATCCATGAGTTTTCATGCGATAAACGTTTTTTTCACTGAACTGAATCTGGCACAAAGGGTGATGGCACACAGGGCTGTGTACATAACCCCAAAACATGGGACCAATGCTCCCAAAACCACCCCCCATACACGTATTTTAAATGCCTGATTTTTTTTTTGATTCAATTTTATAGGGTTGATTCTTGTGCTATAATTCTATAGGGTTATTCTGGCACCTTGTACTTGGGCTACTTAAAACACAGTGCTCAAAACAAGCCTATGTGCCTTTATGATTGATTTTAAGATAAACTTCTCCTTTCACGTGGAAGGAACAGGTTTTAGGTGGCATTTTGTGCAATTTTACAAAGGTTCATTAAAAAGACACGGGGGCAGATTCACTAAAGTCAAAGTAAACTTTATTGTCATCTCAGCAGTATACGAATACACAGTGAGACGAGACGACATGGCTCCAGCTTGTACATATCACAAAAAGGCACATAGAATACACAATAAATATGTAAACATTTGAAATGTGCAATATATTGGCAGAAATTGGATATATACATGTGTAAACCTTTAGGATTGTGCAAATGAATTAACAGTTCACAAAGTTAAGTTCACAGTTCAGGTGTGTCTGGAATGTAGTGGGAGGGCAGGCAGTGAGTCGAGGAGTCTGATCGCTTGTGGAAAAAAGCTTTCGCGCAGCCTGGTTGTTCGGGCTTTAATGCTGCGAAAGCGTCTGCCGGATGGGAGCAGCGTGAACAGTCCGTGTGTGGAGTCCAGTGCAATGCAGGAGGCCTTTCTTACACAGCGCTTGTGGAAGATGTCCTGCAGTGATGGAAGAGCCACTCCAATGATGTTGCCAGCTGCTCTGACAGTCCGCTTTAGACTTTTCCAGTCAGCAGAGCTGGCACTACTGTACCAGATGGAGATGCAGCTCGTCAGGACACTCTCTATGGTGCCCCTGTAGAACACTGTGAGGGTTTGAGGCGGAAGGCCGGTCCATTTCAGTCGTCTTAGGAAGTGAAGACACTGCTCAGCCTTTTTGGTGATGGAGGCGGTGTTGGTGGTCCAGGTGAGGTCATCAGAGATGTGGACTCCCAGGAATTTGGTGTTCTTTACTGTCTCTACTGTGGAGCCATTGATGTTGAGTGGCCTGTGAGTCGATGATCATCTCTTTCATTTTATCCACATTCAGCGACAGGTTGTTCTCACTGCACCAGACCGCCAGCTGCTGAACCTCATCTCTCTACGCTGACTCGTCATTGTGGCTGATGAGCCCCACCACAGTTGTGTCATCGGCGAACTTGATGATGTGGTTTGAGCTGTGTCTCGCTATGCAGTCAATGTGTGCAACAACGGGCTGAGAACACATCCTTGAGGACCTCATGTGCTCAATCTGATGAGGCTGGATACGTTTTCGCTGATACGAACAGACTGAGACCTCTCTGACAGAAAGTCCAAGATCCAATTGCACAAAGAGGTGCTCAATCCCAGCTCACTTAGGGGCAAATTCACTAAGATTTGTAGTTGCGCCAGGCTCAACTTCGCCGCGCTTCGCCGCGCTTCGCCGCACTTCGCCAGGCGTAGTTTCGACAGCGCTCCGCAAATTCACTAAAATCCGAAGTTGCGCACAGGGGTAGTGTAAGGTTGCGAAGTTGCGCTAGTGTTGATTCGCTAAGTGAAGCAAAGTTACGCTAGCGAAGGTTAATTTGCATACGGCGCCAAATTCAAATTTCAATGGAGGAATACGTATCAGCATTTTTATTTTGCTCTACACATTTGCCCACTGTATAGGTAAGTTGCCATGAGTCAGTAAATGTAGGGGGGAAGGAGGGGAGCCCTAAAAAAATTTTTCGATCTTTTTCAGCCTATCACCCATAATGTAGAAAACACGCCAGCGTTTTTTGGGACTTAGAAAAATTTTTGATTTTTTTTGAAGCAATCCCTATCTACTCTATTGCGCTTCGCCTGGTCTGAGGTGGCGAAGGAAGTCTAGCGTAAAAGGTAGCGTTCAGTACACTGCGCGCGTTAGTGAATTTGCGTAGTAACGTCCGTAGCGAAAATTCGCCAGGCGTAAGGGTGCAAAGTAACACTAGCGAATCTACGCCAGCGTTTGTTACTGAATTTGCGAAGTAACGAAAATGCCCAACACTAGCGAATTGACGCTAGCGTTCGGTGCTTCGGCGCTTAGTGAATTTGACCCTTAGTTTCCCACTCAGCTTTTGAGGGATGATGGTATTGAAAGCTGAGCTAAAGTCTAAGTGACGAATTTCCGTTAGCGTCCACTTTGCTCAAATCACAACACTTCACCAGGCGTAGATTCGCCAGGACTACGCTAATTCACTAAGATCCGAAGTTGCGTCCAGTGTGCCAAACGCTGGCAAATTTGTGCTAGCATTACTGCAGCAAGTGAAGCGAAGTTGAACTAGCATTAGTGCACTAATTTGCATACGGCGGGAAGTTAAAGTTCAATGGATTTATATGTTGCAGCCAATACATTACACTACATAAGCCCGGGAAACCGTTATAAAATAAAATAGAGTTGTTATATTGCCCTGCACATGAGCCCAGTGTATGTAGGGGGGGAGCTGGGTATCCCGGAAAAAAATTACAATCTTTTGCAGCCTATCACCCTGAAAAATGAAAAGTCGCCAGCGTTTTTTGGGATTTAGAAAAATGGTCAACTATTTTTTGAGAAAGTCCTGGCGCAAGAGGTAACGTTCAGTAAAATCTGCATCTTAGTGAATTTGCGTATTTAAACCCCTTCGCCAGAGCGCAACTTTCCCAGGCGTAAGGGACCAAATTACCGCTACAGGGATCCCCAACCTTTAGAACCCGTGAGCAACATTCAGAAGTCAAAGGAGTTGAGGAGCAACACTAGCTTGAAAATGTTCCTGGAATGCCAAATAAGGGCTGTGATTGGCCATTTAGTAGTCCCTATGTGGATTGTCAACATACACTGAGGCTCTGTTTGGCAGTGCACCTGGTTTTTATGCAACTAAAACTTGCTTCCAAGCCTGGAATTCAAAAATAAGCTCCTGCTTTGAGACCACTGAGAGCAACATCCAAGGGGTTGGAGAGCAACATGTTGCTCATGAGCTACTGGTTGGGGATCACTGCGCTAGAGTCTATCTCCGGTAGCGAAGTTACTCCTGTGCCCATTAGTAAATCGGCAGAGTAACGAAATGACGTCACAGTGATGAATTTTTGCTAACGTTAGTCACTTTGCCCTTAAGTAAATCTGCCCCATGGTGAGAACAGATTTGGAACCATTGCTGTTATTTATGGTAATCTGGACTATGTATGACTATATGGCATATAAAGCATGCTGCACACATACAAAAATTGTTTTAGAAGGTACTGTTTAAATGGATACCTACACATTTCTATAATGTATATCTATGTATTTATCTATATAATATAAGGTAGCCAGCAGTCAATGCAGAAACTACTGGGTTTAACTAAAAACGGAACAAGACTATCTTGATCAAGATATACAGGGCAATCTATGGCAAACATGCAGCGTGAAGGCGTGTGAATTATGTTGCTTTAGCAACAAACGCATGAAGTGAAAAGATCAGAGGTGTTTTAAAATGAGTTCATATAGCATTTGAACCCTGTAGACACCTCATCAATGTTCTTTTATGAGAACTCTTTCTCAGATGACATTTGGAAAATTGTGATATCTGCCACAAACTTGAGGTTGGCTGCTCTGCCCACACTTCACGCTGCAGAGTGTAATGGACAACGTCTTTTTTTTCCCCATTATAAATGAGAAATGTAAGTGTGTTTAAATTAAAAGAAATTGTGTCTCTGTACTCACTGTAGACTTCGCCATGGATAATACGGCAGGATTGTGAAGTGTACAGATGTGCTGTCAAGAATGCTTTCTATGTAGGATAGCCATTGACACTGTACAATGATTAAACAAGTGCCGCTTACCATTTACCACCGGGAATAATACAAAAGCCAATTGATAAGGAAAGTATTAAAAGTGATAGTAACACAAAAACATATGTATATGTAGATACAATGTTTAGCCTTTACTTTCTTGTTCGGTTTTGCTGGTTTGTGTTAGTCATTGATCCTTAAGGGATAAAGTAATAAAAGTGGCTAAGTTTGCTACAGGTGAAAGTCTAGTCACCTACAGACCAGAATTTATTGGTCACTTGTAACTTGCTATGGCTTGGGCCTGATGATAAACAGGTGGAGAATCTGCTGCCCAGCTGTTCCCATTCTCTTCTGCAGGTATGGTGGATTAAGGGGCCGATTCACAAAGGGTCGAATATCGAGGGTTAATTAACCCTCGATATTCGACTGGGAATTAAAATCCTTCGACTTCGAAGGATTTTAGCGGAAATAGTGCGATCGAACGATCGAAGGATTATTCCTTCAATCGAATGATAAAATCCTTTGAATCGAATGATTCGAAGGATTTAAATCCAACGATCGAAGGAATATCCTTCGATCAAAAAAACTTAGGAAAGCCTATGGGGACCATCACCATAGGCTAACATTGAGTTCGGTAGCTTTTAGATGCCAAATTAGGGGGTCGAAGTTTTTTCTTAAAGAAACAGTACTTTTAGTTTGATTCCTTCGATCCGAAGTCGTAGTCTTAGTCGAAGGTCATAGTCGAAGGTCGTAGTAGCCCATTCGATGGTCGAAGTAGCCCAAAAAACACTTCGAAATTCAAAGTTTTTTTTAACTTAGTGAATCGGCCCCCTAGTGTCAGACCTGTCTTTTTCTCAGGTAATTCAAATTAAGTTGTAGCGACACAAAGCTGGCTTACAACCAGGTATGCACTTGGTTACTATTAGTATTACTATTATTATTTTTTATTAGAGAAACCCACTCAATTGCATGGGAACCTATTTTTGGGTCCCAACCCATAGGCTAAGAATATCTGGTATAAGGATTTGTGGGAGGAGGCATAGGTATGCCCTTTGGACAGAGGATGGCTTCCATTGGTGCAGGGATGTCAGGTGATCTTGCTTAGAGGGGGAGGAGCCGTCTTCAGTCTCTTCTGCAGTATGTCAAATAGTGTGGAGGCAAGGAAGACCCAGTGAAGAAAACTCCTCAGAGACAATTGGAAAAGAGAGTGCCCTGGGCAAAAAAAAAACATCTAGTAGAAGACTACATCCAGTCTGATGCTTCACTGTGGTGGGTTGAGGGTTAATATACAGGTGTGCTCTGCTGGTTTAGGGACTCAAGTGGGTGAACTTGGGATAAAAAAAGAATTCCTTGAAATTCACCTTCAGCTATGGAAACTAGTTGCATGGATGATGTGCCAGTTCCTTACTGATTTAGACCAATAGCCACTATTCTCTTTAAGGCTACAACGCGACAGTGCCATTGGGATTTGTTCTTCATATAGACATGCATATGTAACACTAATCTGGGCTATCCACACCACAGATAGCTAATGTCCAGCCAAGGTAGGAGCATGGGTTACATTTGGACTCTCTCTGCAGGATTAGGGCCTTTACTAAGTAGAAGCATTCCCTTTAAGGTGTAGTGCAACTACAACACCCAGACTACTGTGCAAACAAAAATGATTGGCACCTGGAGATTCTTATGATGCAAACAAAGAACTGTTTATTAGTCATAGACAATGTCCCCAGGTTTACTCACATCCAATGGTAAGAGGGAAAAAGGCACAAGCACATCACATGCAGCTTTACACATGCTGACACTCCCTTAGGACAGACTTGGCAGGTATCCCACTTCACCTCTGCGACATATTCCGGTAGTGGTCTCTGGATCAACCTCAGGGCAATCATCTCTCCTGATTCCCTCTCTGCTGGGATCCCTATACTACAGGCAATATGTCCTGGGAGAGATTCCTCCAATCTTTCACTCCTATGTTGGAGCTCAGAACTGCTCTTTTTAGCTCAACCCTGACTATCTTACACTCCTAGAGTGTACTAGTACTGGGAGCTACACCTGCCACTTTCTATTCCTCATTCACGGGGTTGCCTGGTCCCCGACTTGGACACATGACTTTCTGGGCCTTGCTGTACCCAGGCTCCCCTGGGAACACCCAGCTGGATCAGCATCCAGATGCCAAAGAGGAAGAGGCCATTCCTTACACACACTATAGTGCAGTGAGGCAGGAAGTTGTCATATCACCTCTTGGCCAATAACACTGAGCAAAGGTTGGGGCCTTAAAGCCATAGGGGCAGATGGGCCCCTACACTTATTTAAAATGGAAGAACCTCTGAACATACAGTAGCATCTATGAGCAATGGTAGACTCTTCAATTTAGTCTGGGATGATCCCTAACATTTATTTCCCCAGCTGAAATGAGGTACAAAGCCATTAAAACAAGAGGCCTGGGGATCCTAAAGAATGTTTTACTCTTTATACAGTTCAAACAGTTTAGAATCAGTGAGATTCAGTAGCAAAATACTTATATGTTTCCTCTTAAAGTTCTGTCATACTGTATAACACACGCTGTAATTCTATGCATCTCAATAGCAAGGAATATGTTTGCAAACACAGGAAAAATGATAGAAAACAACTCATCAGCGAATATGCCAGATCAAGCCATCAGCTACAATTAGATACATCTAACTGAGCTATAAATTCCTTGAAATCAGTTCAATCAGCTTAGAAAGCAATCCTTTCTTTCTCCAAATGGCAGTGGGACCAGTCCCTGGATCAACATAGTAAGAGAATAAAAAAGCACTATGCAGCCAAGCATTCTTTGAATCTATCATTTACCCAATATAACATATATAATATCTATCTACCCAATATAACAGTTCTTACTCTGCAAAGATCTATGAAGAAGGAACCACTGTAGGGTCCCATTATATGTCTATATATCATTACTAGGGATGTAGCGAACGTCGGAAAAAAAGTTCGCGAACATATTCGCGAACTTGCGCAAAATTGCGAGCGGTTCGCGAACGGTTCGCGAACCCCATAGACTTCAATGGGAAGGCGAACTTTAACATCTACAAAAGACATTTCTGGCCAGAAAAATGATTTTAAAGTTGTTTAAAGGGTGCAACGACCTGGACAGTGGCATGCCAGAGGGGGATCAAGGGCAAAAATGTATCTGAAAAATCTGCCTGTGTGTGCTTGGAAGAGATAGTGTAGGGCGAGAGCTGTTAGTGATTTCAGGGACAGATGATAGTAAGTTTGCTGGCTAGTAATCTGCGTGATACTGCTCTGTATTGGAGGGACAGAAGTCTGCAGGGATTTGAGGGACATTTTAGCTTAGGTAGCTTTGCTGGCTAGTAATCTACTGTTCTCTTTAAACAACTGCCATACGTTGACCTTGTAGGCATTGTTTGCCCAGTTTTTTTGGACGCAGCCACTGAAGCACAGTTGCCAGAAAAAATATGCCATATAAATGCTGAAAATAGTCATTTTTCGCCATACGTTGACCTTGTAGACATTGTTTGCCCAGTTTTTTTGGACGCAGCCACTGAAGCACAGTTGCCAGAAAAAATATGCCATATAAATGCTGAAAATATAAATTTTTTTGGTTGCAGCCACTGAAGCACAGAGGCCAGAAAAATTATGCCATATAAATGCTGAAAATATAAATTTTTTTGGTTGCAGCCACTGAAGCACAGAGGCCAGAAAAAATATGCCATATAAATGCTGAAAATAGTCATTTTTTGCCATACGTTGACCTTGTAGGCATTGTTTGCCCAGTTTTCTTGGTCGCAGCCACTGAAGCACAGTTGCCAGAAAAAATATGCCATATAAATGCTGAAAATATAAATTTTTTGCCATATACGTTGAGTCAAGGTATGGCAAAAAATGACTATTTTCAGCATTTCTATGGCATATTTTTTCTGGCCTCTGTGCTTGAGTGGCTGCGGCCAAAAAAACTGGGCAAACAATGCCTACAAGGTCAACGACGTTGACCTTGTAGGCATTGTTTGCCCAGTTTTTTTGGCCGCAGCCACTCAAGCACAGAGGCCAGAAAAAATATGCCATAGAAATGCTGAAAATAGTCATTTTTTTGGTCGCAGCCACTGAAGCACAGTTGCCAGAAAAATTATGCCATATAAATGCTGAAAATATAAATTTTTTTGGTTGCAGCCACTGAAGCACAGAGGCCAGAAAAATTATGCCATATAAATGCAGAAAATATGCATTTTTTTGGTTGCAGCCACTGAAGCACAGAGGCCAGAAAAATTATGCCATATAAATGCAGAAAATATGCATTTTTTTGGTTGCAGCCACTGAAGCACAGAGGCCAGAAAAATTATGCCATATAAATGCAGAAAATATGCATTTTTTTGGACGCAGCCACTGAAGCACAGTTGCCAGAAAAAATATGCCATATAAATGCTGAAAATAGTCATTTTTCGCCATACGTTGACCTTGTAGACATTGTTTGCCCAGTTTTTTTGGTTGCAGCCACTGAAGCACAGAGGCCAGAAAAAATTAAACCAGTAGGGTTTGCACCCTAGTTTGTAACGGTGGCGGAGGGAGGAGGACGCTAAAGGACAGCTGTGTGTGGAGTCATGAGGCTTGAAGAGAAGGACAGCTGCATAGAAGTCAGAACAAGTCTTCCGGCGTGCAGTAACCCTCCGAGATCCACCCCTCATTCATTTTAATAAAGGTCAGGTAATCGACACTTTTGTGACCTAGGCGAGTTCTCTTCTCAGTTACAATCCCTCCTGCTGCACTGAAGGTCCTTTCTGAGAGCACACTTGAGGCTGGGCAAGACAAGAGGTTCATGGCAAATTGTGACAGCTCTGGCCACAGATCAAGCCTGCGCACCCAGTAGTCCAGGGGTTCATCGCTCCTCAGAGTGTCGATATCTGCAGTTAATGCCAGGTAGTCCGCTACCTGCCGGTCGAGGCGTTCTTTGAGGGTGGATCCCGAAGGGTTGTGGCGCTGCCTTGGACAGAAAAACATTTGCATGTCTGACGTTACAGACCGGCCAAAGGGCTTTGTCCTTGCAGGTGTGCTCGTGGCAGGATTACTGGCACCTCTGCCCCTGGAATGTTGATGAGTTCCTGAAGTGACATCACCCTTAAAAGCATTGTACAACATGTTTTGCAGGCTGGTTTGTAAATGCCGCATCTTTTCGGACTTGTGGTATGTTGGTAACATTTCTGACACTTTATGCTTGTACCGAGGGTCTAGTAGCGTTGCGACCCAGTACAGGTCCTTCTCCTTAAGCCTCTTGATACGGGGGTCCTTCAACAGGCATGCCAGCATGAAAGACCCCATTCTCACAAGGTTGGATGCAGAGCTATCCATCTCCGCTTCCTCATTATCAAGGACTGCATCATCCACGGTCTCCTCCCCCCAGCCACGTACAAGACCAGGGGTCCCCAAAAGGTCACCACTAGCCCCCTGGGAAGCCTGCTCCTGTTGGTCCTCCTCCTCCTCCTCCACAAAGCCACCTTCCTCCTCTGACTCCACTTCTGGCACCTCTCCCTGCGTTGCAGCAGGTGCCTGGGTTCGTTCTGGTGATTGCGACCATAAATCGTGCGCTTCCAGCTCCTCGTCACGCTGGTCTACAGCCTCATCTGTCACTCGTCGCACGGCACGCTCCAGGAAGAAAGCGAAGGGTATTAGGTCGCTGATGGTGCCTTCGGTGCGACTGACCATATTTGTCACCTCTTCAAAAGGTCGCATGAGCCTGCAGGCATCGCGCATAAGCACCCAGTAACGGGGGAAAAAAATCCCCAGCTCTGCAGATCCAGTCCTACCACCCAGTTCAAAAAGGTACTCGTTGACGGCCCTTTGTTGTTGCAGCAGACGTTCCAACATAAGGAGCGTTGAATTCCAGCGAGTCTGGCTGTCAGAAATCAAACGCCTGACTGGCATGTTGTAGCGCTGCTGAATGTCAGCAAGGCGTGCCATGGCTGTGTAGGAACGTCTGAAATGGGCCGACACCTTTCTGGACTGGGTGAGAACGTCCTGGAATCCTGGGTACTTGGAGACAAAACGTTGGACTATTAAATTTAACACATGTGCCATGCAGGGCACATGTGTTAAATTTCCCAGTCTCAACGCTGCCAACAGATTGCTTCCATTGTCACACACCACTTTTCCGATCTGCAGTTGGTGTGGGGTCAGCCACCGATCGGCCTGTGACTGCAGAGATGACAGGAGTACAGATCCGGTATGGTTTTTGCTTTCCAGGCACGTCATCCCCAAGACAGCGTGACAACGGCGTACCTGGCACGTCGAATAGCCTAGGGGGAGCTGGGGGTGCACAGGTGTGGAGGAGGAGAAGGAGGACCCAGCAGCAGAGTAAGAAGAAGAAGAGGAAGAAGACGAGGTAGAGAGCGATGGAGGAGTAGAGGTGGTGGCAGAACCGCGTGCAATCCGTGGCGGTGACACCAACTCCACTGTTGTTGTTGTTGTTGAGCTACCCATTCCCTGCTTCCCATTCCCAGCCATTACCAAGTTCACCCAGTGGGCAGTGTAGGTGACATACCTGCCCTGACCATGCTTGGAGGACCATGCGTCAGTAGTCATATGGACCTTTGGCCCAACACTAAGTGACAGAGATGCGGTAACTTGGCTCTGCACATGTTGGTACAGGTGTGGTATTCCCTTTTTAGAAAAAAAATTGCGGCTGGGTACCTTCCACTGCGGTGTCCCAATTGCTACAAATTTGCGGAAGGCCTCAGAGTCCACCAGCTGGTATGGTAAAAGCTGGCGGGCTAAGAGTGCAGACAAGCCAGCTGTCAGACGCCGGGCAAGGGGGTGACAGTCAGACATTGGCTTCTTACGCTCAAACATGGCCTTCACAGAAACTTGGCTGGTGGCAGATGACTGGGAATGGGAACAGGTGGTCAAGGTGGAAGGCGGAGTGGAGGGTGGTTCAGATGGGTCAAGGAGAGCAGAGGTAGAGCAGTAAGATGCTGGACCAGAAGGAGTGTGACTTTTAGTTTGCCTGTTGCCTTTGAGGTGTTGCTCCCAAAGTGCTTTGTGCTTGCCGCTCATGTGCCTTCGCATAGAAGTTGTACCTATGTGGCTGTTGGGCTTACCAAGGCTCAGTTTCTGACTGCACTCATTGCAAATTACAATGCTTTTGTCAGAGGCACACACATTAAAAAAATGCCACACTGCTGACTTTTTGGAAGTCTGCGATCTGGCGGTAACAGTAGAAGTTGGCGGCATTGGCGGCAATGGCGGGTGCGTTGGCCGGCTGAACACAGGTGCCGATACATGTTGTTGCCCTACTGATCCCTGCGGGCTGGCCTCCCTGCTTCTTCTAAGTCTTATTCTCCTACTGCCTCTCTGACTCTCCGTCTCTCCATCTGAACTACCCTCCTCTTGCTCTCTTCTACTAGGCACCCACAAAACATCAATCTCCTCATCATCATTCTCCTCAGATGCATCAATTTCTTCTGACACATCACAGAAGGAAGCAGCAGCGGGGACCTCCTCCTCCTCCTCATCACTCATCATTATGTCCATCTCTGTCGTGTTCTCTGCCAGAATTAAATCTGGTGTAACGTCCTCATCTCCTTCATCTTCTTCTGCCAATAATGGTTGCGCATTACTCAGTTCAAGAAACTCATGGGAAAATAACTCCTCTGACTCCAGTGAAGATGGGGCACCGGTGGTGGAGGAAGTGTTACGTGGGGTGGCCATAGCAGTGGAGGATGAGGAGGATGTTGTGGTAAAGTTAGAAACGGTAGAGGATGGGGTGTGCTGTGTAAGCCAGTCAACTACCTCTTCAGCATTTTGGGAGTTCAGGGTCATTGGCTTTTTAAAACTGGGCAATTTGCTAGGGCCACAGGATTGCATAGCAGCACGGCCCCTAGCACGGCCTCTGCGTGGCGGCCTGCCTTTGCCTGGCATTATTTTTAAAAAAACAACAACAACAAAAACTCAGTTGGTTTTTCTGGAAACGATAATACACACAGCTAGATGGCAGTTTGAAGAAAACAGTGTGCAAATAATGCCTACAAGATCAACGTATACACTACTACAGCGGTGGATACGGATTACGTAAAATATATGAATGCTGCTTGAAAAAAAGTAACTCAAGTGGTTTTTCTAGAGACGATAATATTATCAATATTTAGACAAAATGTGAACAAGCTCACACAGCTAGATGGCGGTTTGAAGAAAACACTGTGCAAATAATGCCTACAAGGTCAACGTATACACAGCGGTGGATACGGATTACGTAAAATATAAGAATGCTGCTTGAAAAAAAGTCACTCCGGTGTTTTTTCTGGAGACGGTAATATTATGGATATTTAGACAGAATGTGAACACGGTCACACAGCTAGATAGCAGTTGGTTGAATAACACACTGGGCAAAAAATGCCTACAGGGCAAATAATGCCTACAAGGTCAACGTATACACAGCGGTGGATACGGATTACGTAAAATATAAGAATGCTGCTTGAAAAAAAGTCACTCCGGTGTTTTTTCTGGAGACGGTAATATTATGGATATTTAGACAGAATGTGAACACGGGCACACAGCTAGATAGCAGTTGGTTGAATAACACACTGGGCAAAAAATGCCTACAGGGCAAATAATGCCTACAAGGTCAACGTATACACAGCGGTGGATACGGATTACGTAAAATATAAGAATGCTGCTTGAAAAAAAGTCACTCCGGTGTTTTTTCTGGAGACGGTAATATTATGGATATTTAGACAGAATGTGAACACGGGCACACAGCTAGATAGCAGTTGGTTGAATAACACACTGGGCAAAAAATGCCTACAGGGCAAATAATGCCTACAAGGTCAACGTATACACAGCGGTGGATACGGATTACGTAAAATATAAGAATGCTGCTTGAAAAAAAGTCACTCCGGTGTTTTTTCTGGAGACGGTAATATTATGGATATTTAGACAGAATGTGAACACGGGCACACAGCTAGATAGCAGTTGGTTGAATAACACACTGGGCAAAAAATGCCTACAGGGCAAATAATGCCTACAAGGTCAACTTATACACTACTACAGCGAGGGATACGGATTACGTAAAATTTATTATGGCTGCTTGAAAAAAGTCACTCCGGTGTTTTTTCTGGAGACGGTAATATTATGGATATTTAGACAGAATGTGAACACGGGCACACAGCTAGATAGCAGTTGGTTGAATAACACACTGGGCAAAAAATGCCTACAGGGCAAATAATGCCTAAAAGGTCAACTTATACACTACTACAGCGATGGATACGGATTACGTAAAATTTATTATGGCTGCTTGAAAAAAGTCACTCCGGTGTTTTTTCTGGAGACGGTAATATTATGGATATTTAGACAGAATGTGAACACGGGCACACAGCTAGATAGCAGTTGGTTGAATAACACACTGGGCAAAAAATGCCTACAGGGCAAATAATGCCTAAAAGGTCAACTTATACACTACTACAGCGATGGATACGGATTACGTAAAATTTATTATGGCTGCTTGAAAAAAGTCACTCCGGTGTTTTTTCTGGAGACGGTAATATTATGGATATTTAGACAGAATGTGAACACGGGCACACAGCTAGATAGCAGTTGGTTGAATAACACACTGGGCAAAAAATGCCTACAGGGCAAATAATGCCTAAAAGGTCAACTTATACACTACTACAGCGGTAGTAAAATAAAAAAAAAGTTAAATAAAAAAAGAATGAATATTAAAAAAAAAAAATTAAAGTTGGTGCTGCTGAACTACTAGGAGCAGCAGATTAGCACACCAGTCCCACTCCCCAACACTGCTAGACTAATAGCACTGGGCTCTTATAGTAGTAGTAGTAGTAGTAGTAGTAGTAGTAGTAGTAAAACAACAAAAAAATAAATAAAAGCAGTCCTTACAAGGACTATTGCTATTGCAGCAGTCAGCAGATGAGATCAGAAGCAGGACAGCTGCCCACTGCAGCTACATACAGAGCACTGCAGTAGAAGGTAGATTACTAGCCAGCAAAGCTACCTAAGCTTAAATGTCCCTCAAACCCCTGCAGACTTCTGTCCCTCCAATAACAGAGCAGTATCAAAACGATTACTAGCCAGCAAACTTTCAACTGTCCCTGAAATCACTAACAGGCAGCAGCTCTCTCCCTACACTATCTCTTCAGCACACACAGGCAGAGTGAAAAAAAGCTGCAGGGCTTCGGTTTTTATAGGGAAGGGGAGTAGTCCAAGGGAGAGCTTCCTGATTGGCTGCCATGTACCTGCTGGTCTGGGGTGAGAGGGCAAAAAAAAGCGCCAACAATGGCGAACCCAAAATGGCGAACGTCGCGCGACGTTCGCGAACTTCCGGCGAGCGCGAACACCCGATGTTCGCGCGAACAAGTTCGCCGGCGAACAGTTTGCGACATCTCTAATCATTACTAAATGACCACATGCCACTGGATTATAAGGACAATGTAGAACATGTAGGGATTGGGTTTCCAAAATACATACAGTGTGTGTGTGTGGGCAGATTTATCAAGGGTTGAATTTCGGGGTGATGGGAATTTTTTTAAACTCTCATCACCTCGAAATTTGAATAAAACGGACCAACTGAAATTTATTTAAAAAAATCAGATTTTTAAATTTCGGGTGAATAGGCTGTTTGTGATAGTTCGATTTGAATTCGGACTGTATTTGATCGAATTCAAATTGAAGGATTTTTTTTAAAAAAGTCCACCAAATGACTCTTAATAGGTTCTAGGAGGTCCCCCATTGGCTAAAACAGCAATTCAGCAGGTTTTAGATGCAGTGGCGGAACTACCGGGGGAGCAGGGGGTGCGAGCGGGCCAGGGCCTGCACCCCCTCAGGGCCCCCCGGCAGTCCATTCTCTGCTGAAAATGCAGCCAAATGCGGCCGTACGGAGGACGGTTTAGATGGTGACTAGTCGAAGTCGAATTTTTAAAGAGACAGTACATGATAATTTTCAATATTCGAATTTTCTAATTTTTTTCAAATTCCAATCAAATTTGGACTATTCCCTAGTTGAAATACACTAATAGGGGCACATTTACTAAGCTCAAGTGAAGGACTAGAATAAAAAAAACTTAGAATTTCGAAGGTTTTTTTGGCTACTTCGACCATCGAATTGGCTACTTCGGCCTTCAACTACGACTTCGAATCGAACGATTCGAACTAAAAATCGTTCGAATATTCGACCATAGGATAGTCGAACTACTGTCTCTTTAAAAAAAACTTCGACCACCTACTTCGCCACCTAAAACCTACCGAACATCAATGTTAGCCTATGGGGAAGGTCCCCATAGGCTTTCTAGCCAATTTGGGATCGAAGGAAAATCATTCGATCGATATATTAAAATCCTTTGAATCGTTCGATCGAACAAATAGCGCTAAATCCTTCGACTTCGATATTCGAAGTCGAAGGATTTAACTTCAAGGGTCGAATATCGAGGGTTAATTAACCCTCGATATTCTACCATTGGTAAATGTGCCCCTAAAATTAGCTCAAAATTCAAATTTAAAAATGTGATTTTTCAATGCGACCCTTGATAAATCTGCTACAAATATATATATATATATATATATATATATATATATATAATGTGTATTTATTTTTATTTTCATAGAAGAATTAGCAAAATAGCAACATATCGCCATATGCATTGGAGGCAAAGGGTGTCTTTTTCCTTGTGTCTATAGGTATGGGATCTGTTATCCAGAATTCTCTGAACCTGGGGCATTCCTAATAATGGATCTTCCTATAATTTAGATCTCTATACCTTATGTTTAAAAAATATGTAAAACATTAAATAAACCCAATAGAATTGTTTTGGTTCCAATATCTTAGCTAGGATAAAGTTCAAGGTAATGTTTTATATTATGAAGAAAAAGGAAATTTGAAAAATTTGAATTATTTGATGGAGTCTATGGGAGGTGGCCTTCCCCATCTGTTATGTGTTTCCGGATAATGGATCCTATATCTGTATTGCATTGGAATGGGTGTTTTTCAGGTGAAAAAAAGGCAAGCAAAAATTCAAAAAGCTGTTGGCATCTCTACCCACAGTATTGAGTTCCAGATTGGTTTATTAACCCCCGGCCCTACCTTCTCTTTATTTCTATACACACTTCTCTCATATTTTTTTCCCCTTTAGTCATATTTTTTTGTTATTACTGCTTATTTAGAAAACTGTAAAAAAAATATTTTTAGACACTTTCCCAAGCAGCCCACCCACAACAATTAAACATATTAAATACCTTGAATTATTGTTTTTTCAGTTCCCTTCTCTCTTTGAACAAGTACCGATAACAGTTTAACTGGGTTACTATAAAGTTAAAATAATGGCGACTAATTGATATAGGATCCTTTTAAAGGAGAACTTAACCCTTTAAATGAATGTGGCTAAGAATGCCATATTTTATATACTGAACTTTTTGCACCAGGCTAAAGTTTCAGCTTGTCAATAGCAGCAATGATCCAGGACTTCAAACTTGTCACAGGGGGTCACCATCTTGGAAAGTGTCTGTGACACTCACATGCTCAGTGGGCTCTGAGCAACTGTTGAGAAGCTAAGCTTAGGGCTCGTCACTAATTATCCAGCAGAAAATAAGGTTGGTCTGTAATATAAGTTGATGCTTATATTATATATTCTATGGGGCACATTTACTAAGTTCAAGTGAAGGATTAGAATGAAAAAAAACTGTGAATTTCAAAGTTTTTTTTGGGGGTACTTCGACCATCGAATTGGCTACTTTGACCTTCGACTACGGCCTCGAATCGAACGATTCGAACTAAAAATCGTTCGACCATTCGACCATTCGATAGTCGGAGTACTGTCTGTTTAAAAAAAAACTTTGAATACCTACTTCGCCACTTTAAACCTACCGAGCGTCAATGTTAGCCTATGGGGACTTTCCCCATAAGCTTTCTAAGCTTTTTTCGATCGAAGGAAAAATCGTTCGATCGATGGGTTAAAATCTTTCGAACGATCGAACGATTTTTCGAAGTATTTGCGGTAAATCCTTCGACTTCGATATTCGAAGTCGAAGGATTTTACTTCGAGGGTCGAATATCGAGGGTTAATTAACCCTCGATATTCGACCAATAGTAAATGTGCCCCTAAGTGTACTGTATATTGTGAGTGGGTCCCTAAGCTCAGTAAGTGACAGCAGCACAGAGCATGTGCAGTGAATCAGCAGAAAAGAAGATGGGGAGCTACTGGGGCATCTTTGGAGACACAGATCTTTACTGCTAAAGGGCTGTGGTTGCCTTGGGCTGGTACTGTATCTCAAAACATAATGTACAATATTTCTAGACTATTTCTTTAGTGAAACTTTAGTTCTCCTTTAAAGAGACAAAACAGGACAGTATCATACATAATGAAAAAAACTGATATTATGACCTGCCCTACAGAATGTTACAGTGTCAGCCATGGCATACGACATAAAATAAATGATATTGTCTGCTGTGTTTTTCCACAGGCTGAGGGGGGTGAAGAAAATCATTGCGCTGTTCTTTGCCAACAAGTTCAATGATTCAGCAGAGTGTGGAAATATTAGAAAGTGTCACTGCTACAACATGCTCTTTAAATAAAAACAAGTTTCTTTGTTTTGTAACAAGGAGAGTGATTGTCAGCCGAGAAAGTTACATCTACCAGCTCTTATTTGGGAAATCAAGTTATAACTTCAACACGGTGATTATATTGACTCATTTAGGATTTAGTACTAATTGGTGTCGAGTGGAGAATATAATACTGGAGTCGATTTTGGGAAGTAAAGCACCAATTAAAGATAAGAAGAGAAAGACCTGGTGAGAGTTTGCAATGCTTGCTGTACTGCTGGGAATTTACAGAACAGGTATACACATTATTGAAGCAGTAAGCTTATGGTATTCTGAAAGGTTTTGGGCTTTAAAACAGTGGCAGTTAGAGAGTTATACGGGGGAATGTAATAAATATCGCTAACGGAAAAACTATTCGCAATGCGAAAAGTTATGCCTTTGCGCAAACAAATTTTGCGTTGTGCGAATTTAATATAGCTTTTTGCGAGCCCAGAAACTGTTTAGCGACCACTTCCGACAGTGAAAGACCGTTTGCGAATTTTATAGTTTGCGCCAATGCGCAGTCAATGTAAATAAAACTGCTTACTGAAAAAGTCGTTATGTTTGCTCCAAAAGATTACGACACCTTCAAGCACTTCTTATGTGTGCGCAATTAAAATTCGCAATACGCAATTAAAATTCGCAATGCAATAAGAGTTTCAGGAACAATATTACATTGCGAGATGTGGATTTTTAGTCTTATTGGTGTGAATTGTTTTGCTCAATTAGCCCCCAACCATCTTTTTATCCAATAATTTGACAAGTTTTATGCATTAAAATATTGACAGTTGACAATATACACCTGCCTTAAAAAAAGTTTCAAAAGTAGAAAGGTAGTTTAAATTCTCCTAGTTAAAACCCCTACATGATAAACTCCTCCTTATCTATAAAACTGAAACTCTAAGGGGCCGATTCACTAAATTCGAGTGAAGGATTCGAAGTAAAAAAACTTCGAATTTCGAAGTTATTTTTGGGCTACTTCGACCATCGAATGGGCTCCTTCGACTACGACTACGACTTCGAATCGAAGAATTTGTAGTAAAAATCGTTCGACTATTCGACCATTCGATAGTCGAAGTACTGTCTCTTTAAAAAAACTTTGACTCCCTAGTTCGGCAGATAAAAGCTGCCGAAGTCAATGTTAGCCTATGGGGAAGGTCCCCATAGGCTTGCCTAACTTTTTTTGATCGAAGGATATTCCTTCGATCGTTGGATTAAAATCCTTCGAATCGTTCGATTCGAAGGATTTTATCGTTCGATCAAAGGAATTATCCTTCGATCGTTCGATCGAATTTTCTGCGCTAAATCCTTCGACTTCGATATTCGAAGTCGAAGGATTTCAATTCCTAGTCGAATATCGAGGGTTAATTAACCCTCGATATTCGACCCATAGTGAATCAGCCCCTAACTGTGAATAAATTGGGGAAGAAACAAGCTTTTATTGCACTTCTTTAGCCTTAAGATGGCTTGACCACTGACTTAACCATTCGTGGCTCTTATGCTTATTGTGGAGGCTTTTTTTTATTAAAGGTTGGATTATAGTAGTTTTAGAGGTTTTAGAAACCGCGACTAAACGCAGAAACACTAAAATCACGACTGTTTTTATTTAAAGTTCTGATTAAAAAAAATACGAATGAAAAAAAGGGCTGAACGATTCTTTTTTTTTTCAAAATATAGGAAAACCACAAATGTTTTGAGATTTGTGAAAAAAAAACTGAATTTGATTGTTAGTAAATGGGCCTCTTAGAAAATTACAAAATTATGACTTTCCTTAACAGGGTCAAGCATTGGCTATGAATGTTGTGCAATGCTGTCTTAGTAACATAGTTAAATCGGGTCGAAAAAAGACAAAGTCCGTCAAGTTCAACCCCTCCAAATGAAAACCCAGCATCCATACACACACCCCTCACTACTTTTAATTAAATTATATATACCCATATCTATAACTATAGAGTTTAGTATCACAATAGCCTTTGATATTATGTCTGTCCAAGAAATCATCCAAGCCATTCTTATAGTCATTAACTGAATCAGCATCACAACATCACCCGGCAGTGCATTCCCCAACCTCACTGTCCTGACTGTGAAGAACCCCCTACGTTGCTTCAAATGAAAGTTCTTTTCTTCTGGTCTAAAGGGGAGGCCTCTGGTACGATGATTCACTTTATGGGTAAAAAAGTCCCCTGCTATTTGTCTATAATGTCCTCTAATGTACTTGTAAAGTCTAATCATATCCCCTCTCAAGCGCTTTTTTTCCAGAGAAAACAACCCCAACCTTGACAGTCTCCCCTCATAATTTAAGTCTTCCATCCCTCTAACCAATTTAGTTGCACTTAGTCTCTGCACTCTCTCCAGCTCATTTATATCCCTCTTAAAGGAAAACTATACCCCCAAAATGAACACTTAAGCAACAGATAGTTCATATCATATTAAGTGACATATTAAAGAATCTATAACAATCTGTTTACCTCGGATCCCGGAGGAAGGTAGCTGATCCAGGAGAACTGATGGTAACAGGAACCTCTGTACAGCTCCGGTATTCACCGACGCCCTTTTGGGGCCCCGGGCTTTCTGCTGCGGAGGTGGTAGAGAAGCCAGGCGAGTTACCAGGAGCGAAGTAACAAGGGATCAGGCAAGGCGTAGACAAGTGCAGGCAAAGGTCGTTTCCAGAAGACAGGTTTCAAAGAAGCGAAGTACCAAGGGGTCAGGCTAAGGCGTAGTCAAATGCAGGCAGAGGTCGAATTCAGGCAGCGAAGGTTCGGAGGTCAGGAAAACAGGCAGAGGGTCAAAACCAGGAAACTCGAACAACCAGGGCTTTAGCAGGAACAGTAGGAACTGAAGCCAGCTTGGGCAATGTGAGGAGGAAGAGGAAGGTATTTAAGGGAACAGGAACCAATCAGGAGCAGGCTGAGGAAGACAGACACATCAGGGACCAATAGGAAGCCAGGCGCCTAAATTAGAGGTCATTGCTCCTAAGAATGTGAGCTTCCATTCCTGCGCAGGTGTCCGATTTGATGTGCGCGGGCGCCTCAATGCCGGCGCCCAAGTTGACGCGTGCCTGCGCTTATGCGCCGGCGCTCAAAACCAGCGGCGGGTGTTACAGAATCTTACCAAACTGGAATATATATATTTAAGTAGATATTGCCCTTTTACATGTCTTGCCTTTAGCCCCCATTTCGTGACTCTATCTGTGCTGTCTCAGAGATCACCTGACCAGAAATACTACAACTCTAACTGTAACAGGAAGAAGTGTTGAAGCAAAAGACACAACTCTGTCTGTTAATTGGCTCATGTGACCTAACATGTATGGTTTGTTGGTATGTTTGTGAGTACAGTGAATCCTACGATCCCAGGGGGCGGCCCTTATTTTTTAAAATGGCAATTTTCTATTTATGATTCACCAATGGCACATACTACTAGAAAAGTATATTATACTGAAAATGGTTTATTTACATGAAGCAGGATTTTACACATGAGCTGTTTTATGCAATAACTTTTTATAGAGACCTACATTGTTTGGGGGGTATAGTTTTCCTTTAAGGGCTTCAGATTTACACAAGTAAAATTAAGAGGAAATGCTCACTCTTTTATAGTGTATTTTCTGTTTATAAAACTGCCTAAGGTAACCCCCACATGGGATATGATAGTTATATGGGGTTTGATCTTGCCACCTTTGCTGAGTTATAAACTGGACAAAGAGGGTGTGTGAAATATGAGTGTGTGGGTACTGATGTGATGACATTTTGAGCAATATCATAATGCCAGGGTGGGTTTATTACATACATTGGATGCAATTCAGAGCATTTCTGACCAGTTTATGCCAGGCTTTCTGGGTTCAGACCAGACTAAAGGCAACTCCATCTGAGCTACATAAAGTGCAATGTGGGAAGTGATTGTATAAAATTCTACTGAGTTGAGGAAATGGAGGCTGTAGTTTGATAATAATGAAAATGTATTATATATTCCTATATATTTACATTTTCTCCAGAGAAAAGGAGGCCTCTATTGGTCGCCTCCCCGAACAAAAATGTCATCCTCCTCCTTCTATACTAGGAACCATGTTCACTTAACTGATTAATAGACATAACCTAAAGACACCAGTGAGAAGTCAGATCTGATTGGTCAAGTACATTATGGCCAATGAAAGAAATTTAAACTGTCTGGTTCGTTGCTATGCACCAGCTCTGTGGAATCCATCCCATCTGCCCCCATAGGTTGGAGAAATTGTACAAGTATAGAACCTGCTATCCAAAATGCTTGGTACTTGGGGTTTTCCGGATACTGTATCTTTCCATAATTTGGATCTTCATACCTTAAAGGGATCCTGTCATCGGAAAACATGTTTTTTTCAAAACGCATCAGTTAATAGTGCTACTCCAACAGACTTCTGCACGGAAATCCATTTCTCAAAAGAGCAAACAGATTTTTTTATATTTAATTTTGAAATCTGACATGGGGCTAGACATTTTGTCAATTTCCCAGCTGCCCCTGGTCATGTGACTTGTACCTGCACTTTAGGAGAGAAATGCTTTCTGACAGGCTGCTGTTTTTCCTTCTCAATGTAACTGAATGTGTCCAAGTGGGACATGGGTTTTTACAATTGAGTGCTGTTCTTAGAGCTACCAGGCAGCTGTTATCTTGTGTTAGGGAGCTGCTATCTGGTTACCTTCCCATTGTTCTTTTGTTTGGCTGCTGGGGGGGGAGGGAGGGGGGTGATATCACTCCAACTTGCAGTACAGCAGTAAAGAGTGATTGAAGTTTATCAGAGCACAAGTCACATGACTTGGGGCAGCTGGGAAATTGACAATATGTCTAGCCCCATGTCAGATTTCAAAATTGAATATAAATCAATTTGTTTGCTCTTTGGATTTCAGTACAGAATTCTGCTGGAGCAGCTCTATTAACTGATTCATTTTGGTAAAAAAAATTCTCCCATGACAGTATCCCTTTAAGTCTACTAGAAAATCATGTAAACATTAAATTAACCCAATAGGCTGGTTTTGCTTCTAATAAGGATTAATTAGATCTTAGTTGGGATCAGGCACAAGCTAGTGTTTTATTATTACAAAGAAAAAGGAATCTGTTTTAGAAATTTGGATTAACTGAGTGTAATGGAGTCTATGGGAGATGGCTTTTTTGTAATTCGGAGCTTTCTGGATAACAGGTTTCTGGTTAACAGATCCCATACCTGTACTGCTCAAAAGAAAATGATAGATGTTTAACAAATAATGATCCCAGAATGAAAACGTTTTAAATTTTGTAAAAAAAAATTTTTGTGCAAACCTAAATCACACTTTTATACCACAAAGGGGCTTCTCTTTTATTGCTCATATATTCTTCTATTTTTTTCTGAATGTCTTTGTGTGTGTGTGTGTTTGTAAGCTTTTATATTAAAATATATATATAAACTTTAGAGGGGCCAATATAAATATAGAGCTCACTTTATTGTACCAGACACAGTGTGGAGTGCTTTAAACCTAGTTGTGTATTTTGCAGAGGTCCTCAAGCTCTATTAAATGGTTAATCCATCATAAAGTGAAATACATTGAAAACTTTCCACAATAAACCTTCCTAACAATAAAGCACCAATAACAAATTGCTGGAGCACAGCTCTTAAGTCAATATGGAATTCAATGTAGCAATAACAACACTGTGGTAACCTATGATCTGTACAATTTGACAAAAAACAAAAATATAATAATTCTGATAAATGTAGAAACACTGGAGCCTTAAAGCTGATTTATTTTTCTGCTACTTTTTCTTCAAGGAAATTACATGTTTAGAAGTATTTTACTTCTGTTGGCAGTGAAACTAGGAAAAATATTATACAAAGCAGCGTTTTTTATCAGAATGTTTAGTGCTATTATATATTATATATTATATTTTATATATATATATATATATATATATATATATATATATGTATATATATATATATATATATATATATATATATATATATATATATAAACAAATATATATATATATATATTATGCTAATATATAGAGAGAGAGAGAGAGAGAGAGAGACAGAGAGATACAGTATATACACGTATATATACGTATATACGTGTATACGTATATATGCTCCCATTGTGGTATTTTAAACAGTGATAATAATTTAGAGTTCATTTCCAACCTTGCAAAGCCATTCTCACCAATGTACTATGAAAATTACACATATATCCTTTTATTGTCTTCTGGAAATTGCCTCTCCCCCGAGAGAGTTTTGAGGAAGAGCCGAGTATGTTGGCACGAAACGTGTACGTTTTATCTGTACACCCACTGCCACAACAATGTCACACTGTGGGGCGAATATCGAGGGTTACTTAACCCTCGATATTCGACTGCCGAATTGAAATCCTTCGACTTCGAATATCGAAGTTGAAGGATTTAGCGCAAATAGTTCGATCGAACGATCAAACGAAAAATAGGATTTCAATCCATCGATCAAACGATTTTTCTTTGACCAAAAAAAGATAGCAAAGCCTATGGGGACCTTCCCCATAGGCTAACATTGACTTCGGTAGGTTTTAGGTGGCGAACTAGGGAGTCGAAGTTTTTTTTAAAAGAGACAGTACTTCGACTTTCGAATGGTCGAATAGTCAAACGATTTTTAGTTTGAATCGTTCGATTCGAAGTCAAAGTCGTAGTCGAAGGTCGAAGTAGCCAAAAAAAACATTGAAAGTTTTTTTTATTCTATTCTTTCACTCAAGCTAAGTAAATGGGCCCCTGTGTGTTCCAATAAAGCCACATTGATATTACCAGTAGCGACTCTGGTGGATATATTGGTCAGCGCTAGATGTGGGCAAGAGCATTGGGAAGCATTGTATTGTTTTGAAGTTGCTGCGACCAGCCAAGAGATGCTACAACATGGAGGTGAGCTCCGCCATCAACGCATCCATAATTTCAATGCCTCTGAGACAAAGCACCGGAAAATACTGCATACAGGCAAGCAGGACCGCCAGCAGAAATCGCAGGGCCCCATATGAAAAAATTTCCTGGGCCCCCTGGCTGCACCCACCGCAAGCCCCACCTACAGGTCCGCCCTCCCCACCCCACAGGTCCGCCCCCAACCACACAGTAAAAAAAACAAAAAAATATTGGTGGCTAGGGTTCCCACATGTTAATAAAAAATAAAAAGATATTGGTGATCAGAGCCTCCCATAAAAAAACATTTGTGGCCAGGGCCCCCCCATTAAAAAATATTGGTGGCTAGGACCCCACATGAGAAAAAATGGTGGCCAGCCTCCCCCCACATTATAAGAAAATTGGTGGCCAGGGCCCCTTAAACGTCCATGCCTTCCCGAAGTCAGCAGCTCTCAGAAAGATGGAGGCCTGGCTTATCAAGTAAGTGTGGTGTGGCCGGGCCCCCTACAACTCTCCCCCCTGTCCCCCCCTGATGGCTGCCCTGCTGGCAAGTGAGTTCATATGGAGGGGAAAGTGTTTTCAGAGCTTCGTCTGCCATGGGAAAGGTGATTTTCAGAGGGTGACAAAAGCACCCATGTGCCAGCAACCTTCAATTGCATTAATGCCTGTGCTGATTCCCCTAAATATTAGTAATACTCCTTAGGTCACAAGCATTCTAGATAAAAGTTTGCATACGTCAGTGTGTTAATGTGGCCCTATTCCAAAAGGCCTGCATTGCCCTACATTCCGATTCAAGATTCAGTTGTTGGCCCAGGCGCCAAATAATAAGCCTAATGTGTCGAGTAACATCACCAAAATGACTGGATTTATGGCCAGTAGGGTCATTTCACTGCAAAAGAAAGTCCATAGACATGTATAGTTAAAAAAAAAATGCGGCACAACAAACAGCCGATTGACTTTAATTCATTTGGCTAATTTTTTGCAGTTATTGCAAATTTTTGGAGAAGCTAAACGGGTAAGATTCACCTGTCCTTAAAATTGCAGAGTTTTATTAGAATAGTACCATTAACTCTCCTATTACAGATGACCCTCCAAGCTTAAAATGATGTGATTGACTTAAGCTTTCCGCACAGGTTCTATATAGAGCAATATATTTACTGTTATCTCGCAGTAAATACTTTGCTGCTTGGATTCCAAAATACATATGTACTAGAATGAAGAGATCAGTGACCCGTTCAACTAGTAAATGATTGACAACTAGAAAAGTTACAATGGTCCTGAAATCCACCCAATTACAATTTAAGAAATGGCAGCCTCCCTGATTTCAGCTATGAAAATGAATTTCGGTACCTGAAATAACTTATAAGATGTAACCTTGATATTAATCCAAACTTCTGAAGGTGGCAAATCAAGTTCTTAATAAGGTGTGTCTTAAACTGTGTATGAACACACAAATGCCCAAAAAGGCCATAAACCCCAAGAGGAACAATAATCAAGACTATGCAAACACATAGGGGGGAATTCCCAAAAGTGTCGGTAAAATAAGTAACTCAGAAGTGGCGGTCGACAAATTTGTAAAATGTCGTACGAACGGCAAATTCACAAATACCATCTCTGAATGTCTCGTAAGTCCGACAATTTTCTAAAATGCCGTATATCTTTTCATCGTACAAACGACATTTATCAAGACTTTTCAAAAGACAATTTGACCGACATTTTCATTTTGGAGAGCCTAAAGTGTCTGAAAAATTGTTGGTAAAAAAGATGAGTTTACGAGTAATTCATAAAAATGTCGGGAAAAGTGGCGCTGAAAAAACCACACCCACTTTTAACGACACTAATTCAAAAGTGTCGTACATGTCGGAAAATTGGCGGAGAAATGCTCTGTGAATATATCGGCTGTTGCTACGACACTTCCTACGACATTTTAAAGACATTTTTTCGTTCCCGACACTTTTGTGAATTCCCCCCATAGGGGCAAATTTACTAAGGGTCAAATTTCAAAGTTAAAAATTCCACCCTCAAATTAAAATCCTTCAACATCGAATATCGAAGTCGAAAGATTTTCAGCGTATTCGATCAATATAGACATTCGAATAGAAATCATTCGTTTGAATAGAAATAGTTTGAATCAAACGATTTAGTGATCAATCAAAGGATTTCTATTCGATGTATAAAGACTTAGAAAAGTGCTGTGGATGGTCCCCATAGTCTAACATTGTACTTCGGTAGCTATAATTTGCCAAAGTATGAAGTCGAAGTTTTTTTTAAAGAGACAGTACTTCGATTATTGAATGGTCGAATATTCAAGCGATTTTTACTTTGAATCGAAGTTGAAGTAAAGTCGTACGGAGCACATTTACTAAGCTCGAGTGAAGGATTTGAATATAAAAAAGTTCAAATTTCGAAGTTTTTTTTTTTTGGGGTACTTCGACCATCGAATAGACTACTTCGACCTTCGACTACGACTTCGACTTCGATTTGAACGATTCTAACTAAAAATTGTTCGACTATTCGACCATTTTTTTAAAAAAAACTTTGACTACCTACTTCACCACTTTAAACCTACCGAACTCCAATGTTAGCCTATGGGGACCTTCCCCATAAGTTTTCTAAGCAATTTGTGATCGAAGGAAAATCGTTCGAACGATGGATTAAAATCCTTTGAATTGTTCGATTCAAAGGATTTAATCGTTCGATCGAAGGATTTTTCCTTAGATCGATCGATCAAAGTATTTGCGGTAAATCCGTCAACCTCGATATTCGAAGTCAAAGGATTTTACTTTGATGGTCGAATATCGAGGGTTAATTAACCCTCGATATTCGACCCTTAGTAAATGTGCCCCGTAGTATCCTATTCGATGGTCGAAGTATCCAAAAAATTACTTCGAAATTCAAACTTTTTTAACTTTGAAAATTCATTCGAGCTTAGTAAATCTGCCCCATAGACAAACAGAACATGTAAAAAGTACAAGTGATTTATTACATTGCTGAATTGTCTAAAATCACCATAACCCTTAGTGCGCATGTTTCTGTTGTGGCAATTGATGACTCTGTTAACAATCTGCATTGGCTGATAGGGATGTAGCGAACTGTTCGCCGGCGAACTAGTTCGCGCGAACTTCGACTGTTCGCGTCCGCCGAATGTTCGCGAACGTCGCGCGACGTTCGCCAATTGGTGTTCGCGTTCGATTCGAAGTAAAATTTCGTTCGACCATTCGACCATTCGACCGTTCGATCGCTAAAATCGAACGATTTCCATTCGTTCGAACGATTATAAGCATTCGATTGAATTAAAATCATTCGATCGAATAGCTTCGATCGTTCGATTCGAACGAAAATCCTTCGATCGTACGAATAAAATCCTTCGATCGTTCGATCGAACGATTTTATCGAGCGTTCGAAGTTCGCGAACTGTTCGCGAACTGTTCGCTTTTTTGCCGGTGTTCGCGAACGGCGTTCGCGAACACATTAACGGCAGTTCGCTACATCCCTATTGGCTGATGGCCGTAATTCACTTGGTTATTGAACATTCCTGGAATCTGACAGTTATTCTTTTTCACAACTCATCTTTATGAAATACTTTTCTCAATACTGAACTAATTAATCGTGACAGCAGAGATTGTTATTGATATTGATATTACCAAGGCAAGGTTGAAACTCTGTTGTGTGTTATTTTAAACATTTCAGATGAAACTCTGGGGCAAATTCACTAAGATTCGTAGTTGCGCCAGGCGTAACTTCGCCGCACTTCGCCACACTTCGCCAGGCATAGTTTCGCCAGCGCTTAACAAGTTCACTAAAATCCGAAGTTGCGCTCAGGGGTAGCGTAAGGTTGTAGTTAATCCCTTGGGGGAAATTTAATAAAGGGCGGAGTGGCTAACGCTGGCGAAAATTCGCCAGCGTGACGTCATTTCGGCACTTCGCCAATTTACTAATGGTAGCTGGCGTAAATTCGCTGGCATAATTTCGCCAAGGAGATAGACTCTGGCGCAATTTCGCAGTCTAACGCCAGGCGAATTTTCGGTCTGGCGAAAGAGCGTTACTACGCAAATTCAAAGTTTTTGATTTTACTGAACGTTACCTCTATCGCCAGACTTGCCTTCACCACCTCAGACCAGGCGAAGTGCAATAGAGTAGAGAGGACTTCCTCAAAAAAAAGTTGAAAATTTTTCTAAGTCCCAAAATACGCTGGCGTTTTTCCTATTTAAAGGGTGATAGACTGAAAAAAAACGTAATTTTTTTTTTGGGGTACCCTCCTTCCCCCCTACATTTGCTAACATATGGCACCTAAACTATACTGTGGGCACATGTGTAGGGCAATATAACAACTTTATATAATTTTATTAAGGTTCCCTGGCCTTGTGTAGTGTAATGTATTTGCTGCAGCTTATACGGCCATTGTACTTTAACTGCACGCCGTATGCTAATTAGCTAACGCTAAGTTACGATCGAACTGCTGATCGTAACTTCCCCAGTGTTCGGTACCCTGTGTGCAACTTCGGATCTTTGTGAATTAGCGTTGTCCAGGCAAATTTACGTCTGGCGAAGTGTTGCGATGTGTGCGAAGCCAGCGCTGGCTAATTTTCGCCTGTTAGTGAATTTGCCCCCTTGTATTTTTATATGTTCTGTTTATCTGTGTATTTACATATTCTCAAATGGTCTTCCTTTTCCCTCCTGCCTTTAAATCATTTGACATTATGATCCTATATGACTGATTCAAAAACAAAAGTGGGGTCTACAAATAGGAGTATTTTATACCAAGTCTTCTTATGGCCTGTACTTAGCGAGATCAAAAATACAGTCAAAAAAATCCCAGAATGAAACAAAAATATGAATCCTTGTGTTTATTATTTCTTTTCATATGTCTGAACGTTCTTTGTCCATTTCCCGTGAAAGAACGAGACTTGTGCACAGGTAATAAGTACAAGACTCCAAAGCAAAACAGTTATGGGCCGATTCACTAAATTCGAGTGAATGATTCGAAGTAAAAAAACTTCTAATTTCGAAGTGTTTTTTGGGCTACTTCGACCTTAGACTACGACTTCGAATCGAAGAATTCGAACTAAAAATCGTTCGACTATTCGACCATTCGATTCTTTAAAAAAAACTTCGACCCCCTAGTTCGGCAGATTAAAGCTACCGAAGTCAATGTTAGCCTATGGGGAAGGCCCCCATAGGCTTGCCTAAGTTTTTTTGATCGAAGGATATTCCTTCGATCGTTGGATTAAAATCCTTCGAATCGTTCGATTCAAAGGATTTAATCGTTCGATCGAATGAATAATCCTTTGATCGTTCGATCGAATTTTCTGCGCTAAATCCTTCGACTTCGATATTCGAAGTCGAAGGATTTCAATTCCTAGTCGAATATCGAGGGTTAATTAACCCTCGATATTCGACCCTTGATAAATCTGCCCCTATATCTCATTTATTTTCCCATGTAACGGTGTAACAAAGTTCTACAAAACGCTAGCCTTGTTCTGTTGATATTGATATTGATAGAACTCTGTATGCTCCGATGCATTCGAATGAAGTAGCGCTTTGCAAGGCACTGCATTAACTCATTATACTCTAAATAAAAAAAGGCAACTCAATTACAGATTTGTGTTTTTCATGTGGCATTGAACGTACATCTGTAATACTGATAAACCATAAAATAAGAGATGAAGAATTGGCATTGCAGCCACTAGAAAATTCTACCTGTCCTGTGTTTTATATACAGTGAGAAATCTCTGTAGCTATGAATCAGACTTGGAATATGTATCACAATCTTGAGTGGGGTAGAAAATGACTAGAAAGCAAATAGACACTTCTTTTACTAAAGTGTAAACTTTAACATTATCTAAAATGTTACTAAAGTAGCCATTATGGTTTTCTGTCAAACTTCTATATTTCTACACAGTGGCAGCCTCTTCTTTCACTGCTGTAAGACCTTGATTGAGAAAGATGTCTAAGAAGGTTTATGTCTATGAAATACGTATGGGAAGGATATTACTTGATGGAGAAACTGTTTTCAACTAGTTTGTTTGCTTTGATCATTTCTTAGAACCAGGTGTAAAAAATAGAAAATATTGATTGTTGCATTTAAGATCGGGGTGTACTGCCCCATAAGGGAAGTCTTAGCTATTGGGCAAAGTGAGTTGGGTATTGGAGCGACTCCCATGCATCTGTCGTAAGAAAAAACATTGATTGCAATGCATTTAGTGAAATGTCACCAATTCTTTCCACGGTTTTGTTAATCTTTAGAAATGGGCCAGTTTTGCTCATCACTAATGGGCTGTTTTTTGTGATATACTGTACAGCTATGGGATCCGTTATCTGGAAACCCATTATCCGGAAAGCTCCGAATTACGGAATGACCATGTCCCATAGACTCCATTAAAATGGAATAAGCCAATCTTTTTAAAATGATTTACCTTTTCTCTGTAATAATAAAACAGTAGCTTGTACTTGATCCAAACTAAGATTTAATGAATCCTTATTGGAGGAAAAACCAGCCCATTTAATATTTACATGGTTTACATAGACTTAAGGTATGAAGATCCAAATTACAGATCCATTATCCAGAAAACCCCAGGTCCTAAGCAGTCTGGATAACAGGTCCCATACCTGTGTTTCTAAAGAAACCTGCAATTTTCAAGGGTATACATTTACTTTTTAAAATGTTCACATAAACAGTTCTCAACTAGTGATGGGCGAATTTGGCGTGGTTCGCTTGGGCGAATTATAACGCGGCGGTTTTGGGAATTCACCGCAAATTCACGCCTGGCGAATAAATTCGCCCATCACTATTCTCTGTTTCAATATGTTTATTGACAGAAATAAAAAAAAATTTTTGCGTAACAGCAAAAGAATGTACATCACCTCTGAGTAAGTACAAACAAATACTGGAATCATAATACAACGAGACGATGGTGCAAATAAAAACAAAAACAAAAAGATTATCATAGTTAACAAAGAAATAAGAAAAGTAAAAGTAAAAAAAAAAGGAAAATAAAAGGGTAGACCAGTAGGTAATCACATATATCAAACAGTCAAGTGTATCGAATGCGGGTTACAGCATATATATAGGGAGTATGAGCAAAATCAAACATCAGTATAGCAGGTCCAAGCAATTGCCATATAAAGGAGCCATGTCAATTCAAGTACGGTCAGAATATGGTATAAAATACTATGGTGGGCCTCATGTTAAAAGGGTTGTCTGCCAAGATCTTATAAGGAAAGGGTAGAAACCGGTAGGGTTCGGTGGAATCTGTAATCTATCCAAGGTTGCCAGACGTCAACAAAGGTCTGATATTTATCTAGGTGGATACTGGTTAACTTTTCATTAATGAGAATCCAATCCAATTTCACCTTAACAATATTGTACTGTAGGGACTAAGATTTCCACGCCTTAGCAATAACCTGTCTAGCGGCCAAGAATATATGATTAAGTAAGCGGACCTGTTTCCTGGGGACATCACGAGGGACAGCTCCCAATAAGGCAACGTATGGGTCCCGCTTTAAGTTAAGATGCAACACAGAAAAAATAAGGGTATAAATTCGAATCCAAAATCTCACAGCTACGGGACATGTCCACCAGATATGGAACATGGATCCTGATGCAGAACAACCCCTGTAACATGTATCATTGCAATCGGGATAAAATTTAGCTAAGCGTACTGGGGTCAAATACCAGTGAAATAATACCTTATAACCTGCTTCCAGCATGACTGTGTTGATAGAACTTTTGCGCGTATTGTCCCAAAGTCGTAACCAATCCTGTTCAGGCAATGATTTACCGATATCCACTTCCCATTTAGTGATATAAGGTAGATCAAGCAAGCTGACCGGCAGGTTGAATTGCAAGTATAGAATTGAAATGGCTCCTTTAGGGGCTGCACCGTTTATACACCAACGTTCATAAAACGAGCTAGATAAATCATGAGTTTTGGTGGAATTCCAACATTTCTGTACAAAATGCAAAACCTGATAAGCTCTGAATCTCTCCGAATCTGGAAGTTGATAGTGGTCTAAAAGATATTGGATAGTGTAGGGACCTCTGGAGTGTATTAGGGATTTAACACATACTAGCCCATTCAATATCCACCAGTGAAAAAGGTGTTTTTGCAAACCAGTTAAAAAATCAGGGTTCCCAAACATTGGCGCTGCAGGAGTATGAGGTGTAATAAATGGGTGCTTACGAGATACTATATCCCATATGTGTAGTGAACAAGCTAAGCAAGGGCTCATAGTTTTAGGTCGGGATTTCCTGGGTAGCGAAAGGAAAGAGGAGGCATTACAGGGGGCAACAAAGGCATTTTCAATAGCAACCCACTGAGGGGGGTCAGAGGTGCTGTGTAAAGTCGAGATTTGACACAACTGTGCTGACCAGTGATAGTATCTGAGATTAGGCAGACCTAAGCTGCCAGTAGATAACGATCTATAAAGGATACTTCTATTTACCCTGGGAAATTTATTGTTCCACACAAATTTGAGAATCTTAGACTCAAAATTTTTTAAATCTTGGAGGTTGAGCGATAATGGGAGCACTCTAAAGAAATGCAATAATTTAGGGAATATTGTCATCTTAATAGCCCAAATGCGACCTATCCATGAAATATGATATTTGCCCCAATCCTCCAGACATTTGCCCAGTTTGTGATAAATATCGGAATAGTTAATTTTATATAAGGTATCATAGGAATTTGTCAAATGGATACCCAAAAAGGAGACTGATGTTTTCTGCCATTGAAATGAGAAATTAAGGGTAAGCAATTTGGTTACATCATGAGGAAGTCCTATATTGAGAGCCTCAGTCTTTTCCGGATTAATAGTTAACCCTGAAAGATTACCAAAGTTGGTCAATATGTTGTATAGATTAGGCAGGGACGTCATGGGCTGAGTCAAAAAGAGGGTCACATCATCAGCAAAAAGGCTAATTTTGTGTTGTCTATCATTAATTTTGAGGCCTCGAACATCTGGGTTAGTCCTGATTGTCTCCGCTAGGGGTTCAATGGCCATATTAAACAATAAAGGGGATAAGGGGCAACCCTGTCTGGTGCCTCTTAAGATTGGGAAGGATTCAGATACGTTGCAACCAATACGAACTCGGGCCGTAGGGGACTTGTACAGGGCCGCCAGCCATGTAAGGAAATTGAGGCCAAAACCTCTGTGCGATAAAGAGGACCAGAGGAAGTCCCAAGAGATGGAATCAAATGCTTTTCTAAAGTCTAGTTTGAGAATCATAGCTGGCTGTAATGTTGACTTAGCACGAGCTGTCAGCAATATGAGTCGACGTACTGCGTCGGAGGCCTGACGATCCCATACAAATCCCACCTGATCATTGTGAATTAAGTGGGGCATGATAGGGCCTAATCTAGTGGCCAAAATTTTTGCCAAAAGTTTAATGTCAATATTTAACACTGATATGGGTCTAAAGTTCCGGCAGTCAGTAGGCTCAGATGAGTGTTTAGGTATAGGGGAAATGTTAGCTAGTAACGATACTGGAGTAAAATGTTCTCCGGAGAGCAAACCGTTGAACATGTTAGTCATGTGAGGGGCTAATATATGAATGAACTTTTTGTAATAAATGGCAGAGAAGCCATCAGGGCCTGGTGATTTAGATAAATGCAGGGAAGATGTAGCCAAAATCACTTCCTCTATAGTAACCTTAGCTTCAAGTCGATCATTTTGTTCAGGGGATAGGCGGCAAAGATTACACTGTCGTAAAAACTGGAGTATAGCAGTTTTAGAAGGTTTAAGGTTGTTGGAATAAAGTTTACGGTAATACCGTGAAAATTCCTTCACAATGGCTCGAACAGATCTAATTAGCCTGCCAGTGGTCCCTTTAAGCATGGTGATTGGAGTAAAATCAAGTCTATTATTGAGGCGACGTGCCAATAACCGGGTGGGTTTATTGGTTTGGGTATAGAGTTTTTGTTGAGACCAGCGTAGGGCCTTTTCTGCACGCAAGGTGAGGACTAAATCTAACTGAGTTTTGAGGGACTCTATGCGCGACTCTAGGGACGGTGTAGGCTTGGTGCTAAAGTCAAGAGAAGCTTGGGTAAGTTCTTTCGTGAGTGAGACAATTTCTTGTTCTCTGGAGCGTTTCCTCTGGGAACCTATCTGGATCAAATTGCCTCTCAAGACTACCTTATGAGCTTCCCATAGAAGAGTAGATGAGGGAACTGAGCTTTTGTTATCCTGAAAGTAATTTCGAAGCGTCTGTTCCACTTGTTGTACTACCTCTGGAATTTTCAAAAGGGACTCATTAAGGCGCCAGCTAAATTCCCCTGTCGTATTATAGATCTGAGAAATAGTCAAAGCAATAGGGTCATGGTCTGACCAAGGTGTCACTAAGATCTTAGACACATGGGGGAGGTCCAGAACCTGTTGGGAAACCCATATATGATCTATCCTAGAATGGTGTTTGTGGGGGTGGGAGTAATGAGTGTATTGTCTTGTCATAGGGTGGTCCTCTCGCCAAACATCCACCAACCCTAAATGTAACATGCCCCGTTTAACCTTCTGAACATCTGGGTGACGTTTTACTACGGTCTGGGGAGTGTGTTGTAAGGGCTGTTGCTTATCCCAGAAGGAATCTAAGATCAAGTTTGTATCACCACAAAGTATAATTTTCCCTGTCTCAGCATGAGAAACATATGTGAGAAGTCCATCAAAAAACTGGGCTTGGGAAACATTAGGAGCATAATAAGAAATAATTGAGAAAAGTTTCCCCTCTAATTCGAACGTAAGAACCAAAAATTTCCCTTCAGGGTCAGAGTAAGTGTCTCGAATTAGTAATGGCAAACCCACATTGATACAAATAGCTACACCCCTGGTCTTGTTATCACTATTCGCTAGATATACCGTAGGGTATTGTTTATGAAAATATTTGGGGTAGGATTGCTTTGAGAAATTTTTCTTGCAAACATAGGATATCAGCTTTAAGGGAATTATAGTACATAAATGCTTTCTTCCATTTCACTGGGGAATTAAATCCCTGTACATTATGAGATAATATGGTTAGCCCCATAAATATCAAACAGAGAAAACAGATTAAGCTGAAAAGGGAATAACAGTCGAGAAACGGGACCTATGGGAAAGAGAATAGTAATAGCATAGCACAAAAACCAAAATGACAATAGCACCGGCTGTAAAAATGCCGCATAGTCCCATACGTAAGATCGTTCAAGCAATAGTGGTCTAACAAAAAAATAAGAATAAGAAAAGAAAAAATTAAAAAGGAGAAAAAACCATAACAACAATGTACAACAGGCGCTAGCTCTAAAGGTGGTAGACTCGCTAGCCACCATGGTTAGCGCCAAATTGGGGGCATCAAAAACTCCACGGGTCCTTCCCGTCGTTCCTGAAGATAAAGGCACTTGTATCCCCCCACTAAAAAGAGGGAAAGGCTGGAAATTGTGTGACACATCTCGTTGAAAAGGTAGTAAAGGATAGATCCGAAACAAGGTGTAGCTTGAGAGTCAACGGAGATACATATTATGGATCAGAAAAAAAAATAAAAAGTACAAAGTACAGCCTCAAGGAAACTCCAAAAAATAAAATGGAACATATTGCGTCATATGTAGTAGGGCAATAGAAACAATAAGCATGATGGCCAATACTGTAGAAAGGGCTCAAATCGGTAAAACGAGAATGTCAGTGTCACAGCATTTCAAGTCTCAATCAAAGGGACTCACCCTCAAAACGTAAATAGTGAAAAAGAGCTGCCATACCTCCGACGACGGACTTGCAAGGGCCAAAAGGGGAGAACATCCCCAGAAGGGGACAAACCTGTAGATAACCATGCCACAAGGTAAGTATCAGGGACCCAACTTCTGCGATAAGGCCGACGCTGTCGTTCTCCTGGTGACCGGTTTGCCTACCGTGCGCCAAATCGGAGAACCCGCCTTTGTGGTCTGCGGGGAGGATGATGGCGAAGATGGAGGGAGTGACGTAGTTAGCTTCAAGCGTTGAAGAAGGTCCATGGCTGACTCCAGGTCTGCGAAGGAGTGCTGCTTGTTGTTAAACGTGAATGCCAGGCGAAATGGAAATAGCCACCTGTATCTGATGCCATGGTGCTAGAGGACATGGACAACGCCGGCAAAGGTTTTGCGTCGCTGTAAGGTAACAGGTGCAATATCTGCATATATCTGGAATTTAACACCGTTATACTCTAAGGTCTGAGAAGCCCTTGCCGCTTGGAGGGCCTTCACTTGAGTTTGATGAAAGTGCAGCCTGAGGACAATGTCCGAGCCCGATGCACTCGATCACATTCAAACCTTTCGGCTGGTAGGTCAGGTAAGAGCATAGAGAGAATAGTACGAGTTACCGTTGGCAGGTCTGTCTCCGATTCCGGAATCCCCCGGATGCGTAAGTTGTTCCGACGAGATCTGTTATCGGAATCCTCCAGCTTATCCATGGCTTCCTTAAGCTGCGTTTGAAGTTGGACGATGTCCTGTTCATGGGCATCCAGCACCGTTACCACGTCATCTATCTTAGTTTCCACTACGTCAATCCGCTGGCCCAACTCATGCATCTGGCTTGCAACCCCTTTAGTTATATCGGCAGCGGTACTAGCCAGTTCTTGTTGCAATAAGGCCTTGAATTGCCCTATCAAGTCCGAGGTCTGGATGTCTCCTGAAGGAGGCGGGAGTGAATCGGATTGCGAATCAAGGCCTTGCCAGGAATCTTCCTGCGTCGCCATAGATTTAGGAGAGGGAGGCGGAGGCTTCCGTAGGAATGACGCAATAGTATTTGCTGTGCCTTTAGACGATTGAACGGAGCCTTTCTTCTCCCTTTGCCGTCTCCTATTAGCCATCCGGTGGGTCAGTAGAGGTTTAGAGATATATTACTGTAGAAATGGAACGGTCAGCTCAAGTGCAAGTTGCAAAAATGAGGGATAAGGCTTCCGTGGACGAGGAGCGATCTCACACCACCGCCATCTTGGATCGCTCCTCACGTGACCCCCCCGCCCATCACTATTCTCAACATAATCAAACATCATACATTTTGTTACTAAATATATTTTTGTAGATAAAAAAGATTTTGATTTTGAACCATAGTGACCTTTAGGGATGTCCTTCCCTAAAAACCTTTGTGATGTAAGAGGTACTATCAAAATACTTCTAGGGGGTTATTTACTAAACTCTGAATGAAAAATCACAAAAATTTATCATTTTTTTTATATAAAATCTGACTTTTAATTTTAAAAAATGTATGTATTAAATCTCGAGGATGGAAAAGTCTAAATCAAAAAATCTGGCATCTCAGACCTGTCAAGGTTGCATATAAGTCAATGGGAGACGTCCCAATAATATTTTGATGTGTGCTTGGTTTCGTGCAATACTTTTTTTTTGGCCAAAAATCTGAGTTTTCACGAGAAAAATCAGAAAAAATCTTGAAAAACAGATTTTTTTGCCTGCAAAGTAAATTTTCGAGAAAATGTAATAAGAAATAATAAATAACCCTAGTGGATTTTATTGGAGTTTGTAGCAGAACATATTGAGATCAATTCAGACTTTATTAAATAACCCCCATAATGTACAGGTATAGGATCCCTTATCCAGAAACCCGATATCCAGAAAGCTCCAAATTATAGACTCCCATAGACTCCATTTTATGCAAATAATCCAAATTTTTAAAAATGTTTTCCTTTTTCTCTGTAATAATAAAACAGTAGCTTGTACTTGATCCCAACTAAGATATAATTAATCCTTATTGGAAGCAAAACCAGCCTATTGGGTTTATTTAATGTTTAAATTAATTTCTATTAGACTTAAGGCATGACGACCCAAATTATGAAAAGATCTGTTATCTGGAAAACCCCATGTCCCGAGCATTCTGGATAACAGGTCCCATACCTGTAGCATGTTTTTATACTAAACAGATTTGAGAAAATGGGAAGTGGGTGCCAAAAATTGCAGGGGGTAGTGCCTACTTTAGTCATTGGTGTTGTAGCACTGAGCACAAAGGTTTTCTTTCTTTCGGTATTGGTATACTAAGGTTACAAAATAAAAATCACATGACTGTCAATTATTCCCTTGCTTTATATAAAGCCAAGCATGATGCGACTTGGTTATTTATGCATTCCATAGTAGATCCTTCCAGATAGATATACCTCCACTACGAGGATCTCAATGCTTTTCTAGGATATACATAATATGTATGGAGGATAAGCTGCCATCATCATTGTCTAGGACTGTTTCTGAAATTAATTAGTAATTCCTCTCGCTGGGACCTGATTTGATTTTGACAGTGGCCTCCACTTCCGTTTTTAGTAAATGGAGTAGAATGAAAAGATAATGACTTTCCCTCCCTCCCATGAAAAGGATAGATCCATATCTTTATTATGAGCAGCAGAAGAAAGAATAATCGGATGAACAGGTCTCACAGCTGAAACTTTAACTCCGGAACTTGCAAGTTTCTTTCCAGTGCTGTGTAATGGTATTTTTATATTTGTGCCAGTTACAAACTGTGCATGCAAGGAAATACAGATATGCCAATGTGGTACTTCAAATAACAAGGTTTGATTTGGTTTAAGGGTAAATAGCTTGAAACAAAAACAATTGTAGAAAATGATACAATACTTTTTTTTTTTTTCTTTTACAGTAAAATCAAATGATCATTCTTAGATGAGAATCATTTGTTACCAATTTTAAATGTAGCAGGGGGTCCAATTCAATGTCTCTTATACTCAGTCAATAACAATGGAGTTATTGATGATCAAACTTCATGTTTGGGCTGTTGTAGTCCTTCAAGCGCAGACCTTCCTGCCAATCACAGCCTTTATTTGGCACCCCCAGGAATTTTTTTTTGCTTATATTTCTCCCCAACCCTTTTAACATTTAGGGGCCGATTCACGAAATTTGAGTGAAGGGTTCGAATAAAAAAAAAATCGAATTTCGAAGTATTTTTTGGGTACTTCGACCATCGAATTGGTTAAATTCGATCGAATTCGATCGAATTCGAACGATTAGAATTAAAAATCGTTCGACTATTCGACCATTCGATAGTCGAAGTACTGTCTCTTTAAAAAAAAAATTCGATCCCCTAGTTTGGCAGCTAAAAGCTACCGAACTCAATGTTAGCCTATGGGGAAGGTCCCCATAGGCTTGCTAAAGTTTTTTTCATCGAAGGATATTCATTCGATCGTTTTATTAAAATCCTTCGAATCGTTCGATTCGAAGGATTTAATCGTTCGATCGAATGAAAAATCCTTCGATCGATCGATCGAATTTTTAGCGCTAAATCCTTCGAATTCGATATTCGAATTCGAAGGATTTAAATTCCCAGTCGAATATCGAGGGTTAATTAACCCTCGATATTCGACCCTTCGTGAATCGGCCCCTTAAACATGGCCGACGGGTAAAAAAATGTTGGGGACCTGTGATTTAGATTAAACTAGTAAAATTTTGTTCAGTACATAATATATGAGTTGTGTGCAAGATTAGCTCAATGTTAGACAATTCAAGTGTTAAATAAGCACGTATCAATATATATGTATTTTTGGTTAAAATCTGTTAGTTCAGACAGTTACAGGTATCATTCGTAAAATATCCACTGTATAGCCCAAGATTTTGTATATTAGTATAAGTTTAATTATACAGTAGGGTATACAGTATTGTATAGAACACACTGGGTCAGATTTATCAAGGGTCGAATTTCGAAGTGGAAAATACTTCGAAATTCGACCATCGAATAGAATCCTCCGACATTCGAATTCGAAGTCAGAGGATTTTATTCATCGTACAATTGTATTCCAATCGTATTCCGATCGTACTTTGAATCGTACTTTGAATCGTACTATTCGAACGATTTTATCGTACGATCGTACGATTTTCCTTTGATATCCAAAAACATAGAAAAATGCTCTGGCAGGTCCCCATAGGCTAACATAGCACTTCGCAGGTTTATGTTGGCGAAGTATTGAAGTCGAAGTTTTTTTTAAAGAGACAGTACTTCAACTATCGAATGGTCGAATATTAGAACGATTTTTACTTCGAATCGAAGTCGAAGTAAACCCAAAAAGTACCCAAAAAATTTATTCGAAATTCAAACTTTTTTAACTTCGAAAATTCACTCGAGCTTAGTAAATCTGCCCCACTGACAATGATAACTAAACGGAAAACTATGGGAAAAAGCAGTACAATGGGTCAAAATGTACGGGGACCCTGCACAAAAATATTTGTTTTGTTCATGTTAATGAACAAGGAAAATGCTACAGATCACTAAGAGAGACGTCTTGGGGCTGATAACATAGGTGCTAAATTATACCATTTTAGCCCGTAGCATCAAGTATGACATAAAAAAACATGTTTTTATAGGTTTCCATGAGTTACTGACCAGATGCAAATTTTCAAACTGTAAGTAAACAAGCCAAATTCTATGAAGACCAACATGGATCATTCCTCATCTGGCTCCCCTACAGCCCATTTTCATGATATCCTCTCTGGAACCAGAACCAGGTCAGGTCTGTACCTGTAGCCTGACCCTCATGACTAAATTAAGAACAAGTCATGTCAATGATCTCTGGTATACAAGTGGAATCATTTGCTTAGTGAAGAAGATCTAAGTGAACTCAAATCAGAAAGGCCTTAAGAGCTTCAGAGTTCAAAGGCAAATACAATGTAAGGGTCAGGCTGAACAAAACTGTCAAGACTCAATAACGGGATAAGGTCAAGATTAGGGGTAGGGATCAAGAGTAATCAAATAACAGACAAATTTCATCAAAAGGAACAAAACACAAAAAGACAGAAAAATCACAAGAAAACTCTTATAATAATAGGTCACCTCTTCAAGCCTCCTTATTGGAAATATTTAAAAAGGAATGGTTAAAACAACTTTCCACATATATAGGAAGGCAAAAAAATTGCACTATTATTAAAGAGAAATTGAAATATGTCGGCCACCATATTTATGCTGATGTTATTTTAAATTAAATTTATATTGTATTTTAACAAAATTTGGTATTGGTAAATTGAAGTAATTTACAGTAGGGATGCACCAAATCCAGGATTCAATTCGAGATTCTGCAAGGATTCGGCCTTTTTCAGCAGGATTCGACCGAATCCTTGTGTTTGACCAAACCGAATTCTAATTTGCTTATGTAAATTAGTGGCAGGTAGGGAAATCACGTGATTTTTCATCACAAAATAAGAATTTTTTCCACTTTTTCCTTTCCCACCCCTAATCTGCATATGCAAATTAGGATTCGGATTTGGTTCAGTATTTGGCCGAATCTTTCACAAAGGATTCAGGGATTCGGCCAAATCCCAAATAGTGGATTCGGTGCATCCCTAATCCCATTGTCAAATGGACAAGAAAAGCAATATCTTTTAGTCAGAAGTCGTCAGGGGTTGTGATTAGAGTCTGGAAGCGATATATGTGGTTTGGGTTGGGAATTCCATATGTAAAAGGTTAGATTTTAGTGATTTTAGAGGTTTTTGAAACCACAACTAAACTCACAAACTCTAAGGGGCCGATTCACGAAGGGTCGAATTTCGAAGTTAAAAATACTTCGAAATTCGACCCTCGAATTGAAATCCTTCGACTTCGAATATCGAAGTCGAAGGATTTAGCGCTAATCCTGCGATCGAACGATCGAAGGATTTTCCGTTCGATCGAACGATTAAATCCTTCGAATCGAACGATTCGAAGGATTTTAATCAAACGATCGAAGGAAAATCCTTCGATCAAAAAAAGCTTAGCAAGCCTATGGGGACCTTCCCCATAGGCTAACATTGACTTCGGTAGGTTTTATCTGCCGAAGTAGGGGGTCGAAGTTTTTTTTAAAGGGCAAGTACTTCGACTATCGAATAGTCGAATAGTCGAACGATTTTTACTTCGAATCGTTCGAATCGAAGTCGAAGGTCGAATTCGAAGGTCGAAGTAGCCCATTCGATGGTCGAAGTACCCAAAAAATACTTCGAAATTCGAAGTATTTTTCATTCGAACCCTTCACCCGAGCTGAGTGAATCGGCCCCTAAAACTATGAATGTTGTGAGATTTATTTAAAAATCTGAATAAAAAAAGTATGAACGGAAAATTACGCTGAGCGATGTGCTAAAAAATACGACAATTCCTAGACAAAAATACAAAAACTTCTAAAAGTCTGAAATTTAGAGTTTTATTTTTAAAAAAAATGTAAATTTAGAGAATCAGTCCTATAGGACCTCGACAACTTTTACCTGGCAAAGTTTTGTATTAGAGGTTTTTGGGGCTTTTACACTTAATAAATCTCAAATTTTTATAGATTTATTTTTTAAAAAAAATTAGAAGACCACAAATTTTTGGAGATTCGTGGAAAAAATTTAAATTACATTTTTAGTAAACTGGCCCCAAAGACTTAAGTTTAAAAAAAATAAGAGACCAAGAAAAAAAAACACAAGAGTAAAAATGGCAACAAAACAAGCTTTAACTTTAATTTTTTTTCTCGAATGTTAGCTTATATAGATTATAAGATTGTTTGCCACAATTATGGATTTAGGCAGTTTTGTTAACAGCTGCATAGTTAGTGGATGGTACTGCAATGTACTTTTGTATTATTACAAAGAAAAACAAAAGCAAATTAAAATTATTTGCTTAAACTGGACACTGTAGTCAAGAAAAACATATTATTTTCATCTGAAAGTCTAGCAATTAGGTCATGTTTTTTTCTTTGTGATTCATAGTATTTGCTCTTCTGCACAAGCATCTTTTACTATGTCCTACAAATTCATACCTACCCTGCATACTGAAGATTTCATATCCCACTACATATAATATGCCAACTAATATCATTACAAAAAAAAAATCTAGTGGTAAAAAAACTGGAATTTTTCCAGATTCTTTTTACCCCAAGGATGCAAAAATTCCAAATCCGAAAATACTCCATTCACATGCTGTCAAGGTCCTGTAGAAGTCAATTGCAGAGGTCCTATTTGCAATTTGAAGAAATTATAATCTGCACTGGGTTTCAGGCCATAATCCGAACATTTCGATTTACACGATTTTAAGTAAAATTCTGACTTTTTGGGTGTCAAATCTGAAAAACTAAGATTTTTTTGCGTGAGAATCCGGAAACGTGGTTTTCGTGCAACAATCCAAAAAATTCCTGATCTTATTTTTTTTGAGCTTTTTAAATGATAAATCAGGGTAAATTTTGGATTCTAGCTTGGTCGGACTTTTTTTTAATTTAAAACATGAGAAAAAAATTAGATTTTGATAAATAACCCCCTGAGACTTAACAGGGTCCTAGACTGTGTTTTCTTCTATAGAATAATTTCAGTACAATCCTTTCTAACGGTAAGATCAAGTAATGGAACTTGGCACTCCATAAACCATAATTATGAAGAGCTGCTGACCATTCGTGGTTGTTGGGCATTACATATTAGGAAGGAATGAGCTGCAGACCATTTTGGTACCTCTGTATTATTCACTAGCTTAGCAAATATACTTAGTGCAGATGAAGGCTGTAGCACACACAATGAATGTATTAGTATTTTATAAATAGGTTCCACCGAGTGACTAACACAATGCCATTGCAGTAACTCATACACTAAAATGCAAGCTGAAAGCTTTTGTGAGTCATGTAATCCTTTTATTTATTTAAATATGCACTCCGAAACTGAGAAAACATCAGGAACTAAGTTTATTCACAGTAATTAGAGCAAGATGTTATTTTGCTTACCCCCAACCCAATTGTTATCATCAATTAGCCAATAACTGCCCTGGTCCATGATCAGATTTCTTCATGCAGGCTATGCCTGAAATCACTTTTAGCAGAACGTGCATCTTTTGTTAGCTGTCTGTTCAGCGATAAGATTCTGTCAATCACAGGCTGAATTCATAGGAAACTCCATTAGACAAAAACACAGGAAAGGGCTCACATCTTAAGCTTACTGGAAAGGGCAACCAAACTTGAATGCTGTCAAATTCAGTACAGTCCTTAGTTTATTCAGTTGACGCAGAAGCTATAAAATGTCATTCATTCTCAGTTGCAGTTCCTTTGGATGTAACATGCTTCACCATTTTTTTATAATCTGGATTATTAAAGTATATTTAGGGGCAAATTTACTTATGGTCGAATTTCGAGGGTTAATTAACCCTCGATATTCGACTGCCGAATTGAAATCCTTCGACTTCGAATATCGAAGTCGATGGATTTACCGCAATTTGCTCAATCGAACAATTGAACGATCAAATGAAATTTTTTTCGATTGAACGATTAAATACCTCGAATCGTTCCATTCGAATGATTTTAATCCATCGATCAAATGATTTTTCTTCGACCAAAAAAAGATAGCAAAGCCTGTGGTGACCTTCCCCATAGGCTAACATTGACTTCGGTAGGTTTTAGGTGGCGAACTAGGGGGTCGAAGTTTTTTTTAAAGAGACAGTACTTCGGCTATCGAATGGTCGAATAGTTGAACGATTTTTAGTTCGAATCGCTCGATTCAAAGTCGTAGTTGAAGGTCGAAGTAGCCCATTCGATGGTCGAAGTAGCCAAAAAAAACATTTGAAATTCTACTTTTTTTAAATTATATTCCTTCACTCGAGCTAAGTAAATGGGCCCCTTGCTGAGTGAAAAAATTATATAGTACATAAAAACAATTATTTTATAATTATTATTAAAAGAAAACAATTACTGTGTTTTCTGATTTTAACCAATATACACTGTGATCAAGTCTCACCAGGGAAAGGATTTATACTGACTGAGTGGAAAATCTCATTGGGCAAGTGTAACGTTCAGTATCCCACAACCCAGAGTAAACCCCAATGTCCCGGGCTCGGCTCACGCTTCGGCCTATAACCGCCGCCTTTCACGTAGGGTGGAGCCCTCCGCTACTCGGATGCCGCCAGGACTTAATAGTGAGGAGCCTGAGGGAAGAACTCTGGGCGAGCAAGGGAACTAAATGTAAAGTTTATCATAGTCCAGGAACGGGCTGGGTCGAAACCAATCGGAAATGCGGTACAAATTCGGTAAACAGCAGAGTAGTCGAGGTCACAGGCCAGGTCAGCAACTAACAGGGTCGAAGTACAAAACGGAATCCAAAGAGTAGTCAGGAACAAGCCAAAGGGTCAGGGCAGGCGGAAGTCAAACAGTAGTCAGGAATAGCCAAAGGTCACAACAGGAATCACAGAAATAATAACACCCAGGAACGGTAAACAGAACCTACCTTGGGCAGAGAACAAAAGGACTGCTGGCCATTTAAGGATTTGAATTTGGCGCCATTGGACGCTGGCGAATCAGCGCCAGCGCCTGCGCAATCGCGCCAGCGCGACTGTTCCTTTAATTGCTGCGCGCTCCATAGGAGCCGGCGCCTGAGGCCTAGCCGCATCGGCGACGGAAGAGAGAGACGGGCGTCCCCGTCGAGGGGGCGACAGGCGTCCCTGTCGTCCCCTCGGTAAGTTTCTTACAGCAAGAACCATATGATTGAGGATCTCTTCCAATGGTTCTCACAGTGCTCTTTGTGATCTAATCATTGACCTAATGTACAATAGGATATATAGCCCACCACCTGACAAATTTGGTCAAAGATGTGCTTATATGGTGATCTTGTCAAACATGACCAGTCTTAAGCTGGCCATAGATGCAAAGATCCGATCATACAAATCATCGTACAATCGGACTTTCCCATCTCCCGACCCGCCACTAACCATTCAGATCAAAGTCTTACCAGTCAGATTAGTTAAAGAACAGATCAGCAATGTTCTGCCCCTGACAGCAATCGTACGATATCTACTGTATGTCCAACCAAAGCTAGTGACAGTCTCCCACTGAAAATCGTACGATTGGCAATACACGCAGAGATATTATCGGCAGCCGACAGAAATTTTCTAACCTGTCCGATCGACCAAACGACCGATCTCCGTCGGACGAAAAATGTCGGGACTCTCCACACACGGTTCGATAATCGTACGAATCCTCGATCCATACGATCAGATCTTTGCGTCTATGGCCAGCTTTACAGCAATCCTTTAGTGAATGGCCACCTTAGGGAATGCTATTTACACAGGGCCAGAACTAGGGGTAGGCAGAAAACGTATGTGCCTAGGGCACAACAGGGGGAGGGGTTGAGCTAGGCACTTACCTCTTCTGTACCCTAACTGTGGACCTTGCTCCCACTTTGTTTTACACAGTTCCCCTACTCTCCTACATTGTACAAACCAGTGTGATCCTTTGCCCATGATTGCATTTGTGAGCATGCGCACAGAGAATGGGATGGGACAAAGCCGGCCTAGAGTGGCCAACTGGCTTGGCCCGGCCCTGAGCTTACATATATGCTTCTAGTTTTAAATAAACAGGCTAAGGTTCTCAGACAAATAAAAAAAGTCACTTGATTTTTATTTTGGTTTTATTTGATCTACTTTGTTTACTTAATGCTGCTTCCCAGGGGTATTTAATAATGTGAGGCTGAGTTATGCCATCTTAATTTTACTTGTGTATAAGAATGAGTTTAATTAAATATAAGTATATAGTGTGAATTGTGTTTAACAGAATGATGACAGCCTAGTTGTTAACATCGTAAGGATTGTTTCTGAGACCAGATGGCCTGGAGGATTCATCACAGAACATGGACGGTCATAACTGAAGCCTTTGGGTTGAAGGCATTAAGGGTCAGCAAAAATCTCGATAATGGACAGCACCTTTTTATGTGAATAAAAAGCCTTTATTGTTACATGGCTACGACCAATGATACAGTAACGTTTCGAGCCACATCTTGGCTCTTTGTCAAACTAACTGATACATTTATCAGACTTCCTTTTAAAGCACTCCAGATAGCACCCTCTGGTGTGTTAAGTTACAGTAGATACAAAACATGGTCAATTTAAAACAATACACACAAAGTTTCCAATATTATACAATGTAACGTTACAGATGTAAACAATATATCCTGTTGCCACTGGCACTTATCTGTCCATGTAATCCAAATTGTTCACGTTATTGTGTGTGAATAAATCTGTAAAATAGAAATATTAAAATCGAAGTTAAAAACTAAACTTTAATATATTGTCTTTAAATCGTATTCTTTATTTAGGCCATTGGGGGTTAAGGTTTCTAGGTGGCGGATCCAGTATGCTTCCCTTTTTAAGAGTTTCTTTACTCTATCGCCACCTCGTCTAGGGCGGGGTATGGATTCCACTACCTGAAACCGCAGCTGTTGTACCCCATGGCCCATCTCCACGAAGTGCCCCGTTACAGCTTGCTCAATCTTTTTGGTTTTAATGGCCGATTTATGTTCCCTTATCCTCTCCTTCACTTGGCGAGTAGTTTGTCCTACATACATAAACCCACATGGGCATTTAATCACATATACTGCATATGTAGTCAAACAAGTGTGGTACCCTTTCATTTTGATGGGGGTTCCCTTCCGAGGATGATAGACAGTCGGACCCTTCAAACAATTAGTGCAACAATTGCAATTCAAACATGGAAACATTCCATTTTTTCTAGGTTGTAAGGTCGACTGTCTATCATCCCCACCTCCCAGGTCGGATTTTACCAACACTGAAAATTGTCCAAGGTCCAACGTGGCACCCATATCCCGAACACGTCATCGATATAACGATACCAACGCAAACAATGTTCACGGTATTCGGTATTAATATGTGGGCTTTATGTAGGTGATCTACTGTATATTCTGCTATTTATATCCCCATGCTTTGGGATAAAGCTTGCAAAAGGTTTTAAATATTGTTATACTGTATATGTTGGCTATGTTTATTTAATAAAGAGTGCCTTTTATCTAAACTTGTGTTAGTCAAGATTCAAAGTTTTTTTTTTTTAGAAATATAAGCTAGCAATAGGGTTCAGGTTTTTTTCAATTCATATTCAATAGTCAGATTTTAGTAAATGAAAATTTTAATAAAACTAGTGTTTTATGTTAATTAAGGAATAGGACTATGGGAAAATGGAACGAAAGTCCTAAAAAAAAATATGCAAAATAGGAAAAATGATTGCTTTATGCAAGCAATGTTAGAGAGAATCTACTGTCATAACCCAAAACCATTTAGCAACCCAATCCGACAGTGGAAAGATTTTGAAATTATTATTATTATTGTTATAGCGTGCAGCTGTGCTCATTATATGTAATACATTTTCATTATATGTGCACCACAAAACGACGCCGCCTTCAAGCAAGTCTTAAAATGCAATAAAAGTTTGCAATGCAATAACAGTCTAATGAAGAACATTACACAGCAATATGTTAATTTTTTGTTCTTATTTAAATGAGCTTCACCCAAAATGTATATAATGTTCGGCATATTTTAATAGTAATGTTTTTCAGGGAATAGCAATAAAAAAAAGCAATGGTTTGTGTTGGCATTCTCTGCATGCAAGTCTATCAGCAGGAACATGCAAAGCTATTTTAAATGTATTTATTCTGTCACTCAGAGTTTTTGAAGACAACTTTAGATGCATATGAAAGATGGCAGCATTTTGTACTGTATGCTATCTTCTCTTCATATTACTAAAATATTAAATGAACCTGTTGTTTTCCTGTATCAGGCTTGTTTTGGAAGTAAGACATGTTTTTCAAATTGCAGATTTAATGGTCAATGTATCTTAAACATTGGGACCCATTTACTTAGCTGGAGTGAAGGAATAGAATAAAAAAAACTTCGAATTTCGAAATGTTTTTTTTGGCTACTAAGACCATCGAATTGGCTACTTCGACCTTCGACTTCGATTCAAACTAAAAATCGTTTGAATATTCGACCATTCGATAATCGAAGTACTGCCTCTTTAAAAAAAACTTTGCCACCTAAAGCCTACCGAGGTGCAAATTTGCGGTAAATCCTTCTACTTCGATATTCGAAGTCGAAGGATTTACCTTCGGCAGTCGAATATCGAGGTTTAATTAACCCTCGATATTCGACCCTATGTAAATCTACCCCTCAGTGTTAACTAGTGATGAGCGAATTTATTCGGCAGGCGCGAATTTGCAGTGAATTCCCGCGATTCGCCGCCGGCAAATAAATTCGCAAAATTTGCCGGCGTAAAAAACAGACGCTGTTAACCTGTATTTGTACATTTGCAGTAGTTGTGTCACTCAAATTTATGTTTTTGGAGTTTTACAAACTGCAAATGCTAAAAGGGCTGCACAATTAATCACACATTGATTCTGTTTACCAAGGTACTTGCATACATAGGGGCAGATTTACTAAAGGGCAAAGTGACTAATGTAACGCCAGCGTGACGTCATTTCATTACTTCGCCGATTTACTAATGGGCGCAGGCGTAACTTCGCTAGCGAAGGAGGTAGACGCTAGCGGTAATTTGCTCCCTTACGCCTGGCAAGTTGCGCTCTGGCGAATGGGCATAACTACGCAAATTCACTAAGATGCGGATTTTACTTTTCATTTTTCAGGGTGATAGGCTGCAAAAGATCGTAAATTTTTTCTGGGGTACTCGGCTTTCCCCCTACATTTCCTAACATATGGCACATACTGTAAACTATACACTGGGCTCATGTGTAGGGCAATATAAGAACTTTATTTTATTTTATTAAGGTTTCCTGAGCGTGTGTAGTGTAATGTATTTGCTGCAACATATACGTCCATTGAACTTTAACTTCCCGCCGTATGCAAATTAGGCAACGCTAGTGAAACTTCGCTTTGCTTGCCGCAGTAATGCTAGCTATACTTCGCCAGCATTCAGCGCTGTGGGTGCAACTTCAGATTTTATTGAATTAGCGTTGTCCTGGCGAATCTACGCCTGGCAAAGTGTTGCGATGTGAGAGAAGCGGATGCTAGCGAAAATTCGGCACTTAGTGAATCTGCCCCCATAGTTCCTTAAGAAGCTTGCATCCTCTACTGACTTGCTCTGTTTGCACACCATTTGCACAGAAATGTATTTGCAATTCATTAAATTACTTTTCCAGAAAAATTGTGTGCAATAAAATTCCGAAAAAAATTATACGGTGTGAATTACAACAGTCTGTGTTGACCAGTTCTCTGGTTGGGTTACATTTTACTAGTTTGACCCAGTAATCCAAATCTTGACCACTTTGAAGTTATGTCATCACCTTCTGAAAAAAAACCCCATCATCCTATTAGCAGGTTTATTATATCTGTTTTCCATAGATATTATTGGCTGATTGCGTACTGTACATGTTTTTAATGAATGGATTTACATGTACCGGTATTAATGATTTTCATAACTGCTGGGTTTTGTATTAAATGATGAACAGAGTTATTTCTCAATTAAAAGAGCAAAAGAACATTATGGAGTGAGAGGGACACAGTTGTATTAGTATTAAATTATAAAGCAAGTCATTGGATCACACAGCAACTTCTTTATTGGGTTTTCCAGTCTTTGAAACCTTTGAGAAAAATAATAGTTTCTGATCCATGTAATGAACCTGCCCACTCATTTTGGATTCCTACTGTCTTCTCTATACTCCAGAGTCTGCCTATATGGCCTTGCTTACATAACAATGCTATGATCGAAGAATCAAATGTATATGAGACACTTATTGAAGAACCCTTAAAATCTTCCTTCCATCCTTCTAAAGAGGTAACTACATCTTAAAGTTATTTATTTTAGTGCTATAGAACATTTAGGCTAATGCCAGACAATACTGAGAATCGGCTAAAGGTGGCCATACATTGATAGATCCGCTCGTTTGGCGATGTCGCCAAATGAGCGGATCTCCCTCCGATATGCCCACCTTGAGGTGGGCAATATCAGGCAGATCCGATCGTGGGCCCTAGGGCCCAACGATCGGATTCTAGCATTCGCAAATGGGCGGTCGGATCGCGGGACCGCATCAACGAACAGATGCGGCTGCGATCCGACGGGGTTTTTAAACCCATCCGATCGAGATCTGGCCGACTTTCGGCCAGATCTCGATCGGGGAAGCCCGTCGGGGGCCCCCATACACGGGCCAATAAGCTGCCGACACAGTCTGTCGGCAGCTTTTATCGGCCCGTGTATGGCCACCTTTAGAGAATCAGCTCCTACATTGACATTAGCCCCCTGTCCTGTCTGCACCCAGAAAGATTGTGTTGGCCTGGGTGCAGGTACATGTAGTGGATTTTGGCGCAAGAATCCAAACTCTTGCCTTTCTTCTCCAAAATCTGTTGTATGTTCTTGAACCTGGATCAACACCATTGTTTCGGATTTAACAATTTTTCAGAGTGTGCACTGTCTTGTCCTGTCCCTGCACTATGCTGTCCTGTCTTGCAGGATATTTTTGCACTTTATGTCTTTTGTCCAGTACATCTATGTTGTGTGTAGCACCATGGTCCTAGAGCAGGGGACCCCAACCTTTTTTACCCGTGAGCCACATTCAAAAATAAAAAGAGTTGGAGAGCAACACAGGCATGCAAAACATTCCTGGGGTGCCAAATAAGGGCTGTAATTGACTATTTTGTGGCCCCTATGTGGAGTGGCAGCGTACAGGAGGCTCTATATAGCAGTACACCTGGTTTTTATGCAACCTAAACTTGTCTCCAAGCCAGGAATTCCAAACTAGGCACCTGCTTTGAGGCCACTGGGAGCAACATCCAAGGCATTGGAGAGCAACATGTTGCTCACGAGCTACTGGTTGGGGGTCACTGTCCTAGAGGAACATTGTTTTGTTTCACTGTGTACTGTACAAACGTATATGGATGAAATGACAATAAACTCACTATTGACTCTTGACTCTCTTGACTCAGTTAGTCTAAATTTTTAGAAGGGTTTTTTAATTATTTGTCTTCCTCTTCTGCTTTTTCCAGCTCTCAAATGGGTGTCACTCATTCAATATTCAGTCAAAAAACGATTGCTTTGTGAGGCTACAACTTTATTGTCATTGTTTCTGCTAGGGTAGATTGGCCCTGAGCAACCATACAACTGCTGAGATTCCAAACTGGAGAGCTTATGAACAAAAAGCTAAATCATTCAAAAACCACCAAAAATGTAAAGAAAATTATAAAATGTCACAGATATCACATATCTACATCATACTATGCCTTTAAGCTAACATTTTTTGCATCAGTAGTTTTGATGCTGAAAGATTAATGAAACAATAGAAAAATTAACTACAACGCAAACATTTGCAAAACCCATTGAAGCCAGTGGTCATTTTTTCATAGTGGAGGCAATGCGTGTTTTTTCACCGTGACATTTTTTCTGCGCAAGATATATCGAAGGTAATGGGTGTTTGTTTTTGCAGAAACTCTGCCTGCATAAATACAGTAAAGTCAATTGGTGCTTTTTTCCTGAAGCAGTTGCGAAAGTTTGCCATGAAAATTTTTGTCGATAGTAAGCAAAAATATTCATCAATAGTGAAATGCATAATTTCACAGTGAACGCCTGCAGAAAAAGTTTACTCATCACTAATTAGTAGTGACTCATAATGTAATGTGAGCTATCTTTGCTAATAACTTATAGGGTAACTACTCATGAAGGTCTAATTTTGCAGAGTGTTTAGTTAAAGAGTTTAATTATGTTCTATATTTAGGGGCCAATTCATTAACTTCGAGTGAAGGATGAAGTAAAAAAACTTTGAATTACAAAGTGTTTTTTGGGCTACTTCGACCATCGAATGGGCTACTTCGACCTTCGACTACTAGGGATGTAGCGAACTGTTCGCCGGCGAACTAGTTCGCGCGAACTTCGACTGTTCACGTCCGCCGAATGTTCGCGAACGTCGCGCGACGTTCGCCAATACGAGTTCGCGTTCGATTCGAACAAAAATCGTTCGACCATTCGACCATTCGATTCCTTCGACCGCTAAAATCGAAGGATTTTCGTTCGAATCGAACGATCGAAGCCATTCGATCGAATGAAATCATTCGATCGAATGGCTTCGATCGTTCGATTCGAACGAAAATCCTTCGATCGAACGATTAAAATCCTTCGATCGTTCGAATCGAACGATTTTGCGGATGTTCGAAGTTCGCGAACTGTTCGCGAACTGTTCGCATTTTTGCCGGTGTTCACGAACGGCGTTCGCGAACACATAAACGGCAGTTCGCTACATCCCTATCGACTACGACTTCGACTTCGAATCAAAGGATTCGAACTAAAAATCGTTCGACTAGTCGACCATTCGATAGTCGAAGTACTGTCTCTTTAAGAAAAAACTTCGACCCCCTAGTTCGCCACCTAAAAGCTACCGAACCCAATGTTAGCCTATGGGGAAGGTCCCCATAGGCTTGGCTAAATTTTTTTGGTCGAAGGATAATCCTTCGATCGTTGGATTAAAATCCTTCGATCGTTCGATCGCAGTTTTTGCGCAAAATCCTTCGACTTCGATATTCGAAGTCGAAGGATTTTCATTCCCAGTCGAATATCGAGGGTTAATTAACCCTCGATATTTGACCCTTGATGCATCTGCCCCTAAATGTTCTCTGCAGTTGCAGTAGTACAAAACTAGTACTAGTACGTAAACCGACTAAACTGATTAAATTGATTTTACTATGATTGTGTCATTTATAGCGATGAGCGAATTTATTCACCAGCCATGGATTTGTGGCAAAATTCCAAATTTTGCCATGTGCGAAACTGCGGCAAAAATTTGCTGCGGAAAATGCCCATAAGAAAAAACACCCATTGACTTTAATGCATTAGGACAAAAAAATCACCATAAGAAACAAACATCCATTGACTTTAATGTATTTGGAGCGAGAAAAATTGTTGTGCGCATAAAAATTGTAAAAATACCTGTTGACTTCAATGCATTTTGCAAAATTTCTACCATTTTGCGAATTCTTCAGCAGTTTTGCAAATTTTTTGGCAACAGATTTGGGACAGATTCGCTCATCGCTAGTCATTTAGCCTACAGAAATACAGGTATGGGCCTGTTATCCAGAATGCTCGAGACCTGAAGTCTTCTGGATAAGGGATCTTTCTGTAAATTGGATCTCCATATTTTATACCTTTTAAAATATAATCTAAACATTAAATAAACTCAATAACACTTTTTGCCTCCAATAAAGATTTATTTTATCCTAGTAAAGTACTGAGAAGTAAATAATTTCTACAAATTAGAATTATTTGTTGAAAATGGAGTGTGTGGTAGATGGCCTTCCTGTAGCTTGGAGCTTTTCTGGATAACAGGTTTCCTATACCTGTCCTTTTTGCTATGACATGGCAAAAACTTAGGGAGCTACAGTTCAAATAGTGGGAGGACTGTATAAGATAAAGAACTCTCATCAGTAGTGATGAGAAATAATGTTCGCTTAAGCACCTTGAACATTTTTGCAGCAAAAAAAAAAAAATAGACTACGGTTTCTGCATTTGGAGTGAGAAAAAACTCCCATTCTCTTCAATGCATTTGGCAGAAAACACCCACTGACTTCAATGCATTTTGCATGAAAAAGATGGCCACTGACTACAATGTATTTTTTGCAACAAAAAAAATTCAGTGAAAAAACACGTTGACTTCAATTTCTTTTTTGCATGAAAAATGACTGCAAATTTTTATTTTTTTTGGTGTTTTGCCAATTTTTCTGGAGTTTCACAAATGTTTTTGCTGAAATGAAACCTCTCATCACTACTCATCAGTCAGCTGGATTAAATGAACATGTTAAGAGATCTCGTGAGAATAATCACGCATCTTTTCCTTGTCTGGAGACACATTTTCATGGAAACAGACCATGTAACAGAAACCTCCAAAAAAGAGATTTCGTCTGCGGTTGCTACTGTATATCTCTCATGCGGGGTATTTCTCAACACAAGCTCAATACTTCTAGTTTATTATCCTCAATCAACCAAAACTAAAAAAAGTGACCATATCCTACAAAGAATTTTGGTGACCTCTGTGTGTCCCGGACCAAAATAAATTTGGTGAAGGATAGTTTATGAAATCATTCTGTTAAATTTCAAAGGCCTTCATTTCCTTGCACCTTACATTGTCTCTTTCATTAGGAATAAATAAGTTTCTAGTTGTCTCCTATATTCCCTCAAGCCAATGCCATTTCCCACTACCCATGTCTACTATCATCTCTTGTCTTAAACCTTTCTCTCTTTATGACCCTGATTTCGGGAATTAATTCCTAAACTTTTCTCTTTGACTCCTCCTCCTCAAAATTAAAGGCCAATGTTACCTCTTGGAGCACTTACACAGTATTTGATTTAGTTTTGTCCCAAATATTATGAATAAAAACATGTACTCCCCTCCTATTTGTCTCTGTGAGTTACTCCTCCCCTTAAGTTGGAAGGTCTCTAGGTCAGCGACTTTGTTGCTCATGTGTCTGTTAACACGTTGCACTTGATCTTTGTAACTGTATATACTGTATTTATTTCAATGCTCCTCTTGTCTGAACTGTAAAAAACAAATATAACAAATATCCCTACATAAATAAAGCCATAAATGCAAGAATTAGAATAGGAGCGATTCAAACATTTCCAGCAAAAACACCCGGAGTTCTTTTAAAATGAACAATTTTATCTGGGATGACTTGTACAACACTGGCGAGACAAGTAAATCAGAAGTATTTCTGTATTTAAGGTACAGTCAGGTTTTTGATACTTCCATATTTAGATCTGACTTAGAAATGTGCTTTAATTTCCCTTGAAATACAAGTTGTCTTGAAAAATACACCTACTTTTAAACCATATGCAACTGTTCATCTGCCAGTGTGGAAATTGGTACTATATTTTTGTAGAATGGATTAGGCTTTCTGTATATCTACAAATACCATGCTCTTCCTGGTGAAATGACTAGCTTAAATATAATACATCATTCGATTTCTTTCTTTAACTTGCCCGTGTAATGCCATCATTTGCTGCACTTTGGAATAATGGCTGTTTATTGTTGATAACTACAGTCGAATCCCAGATTTCTGGTCTACCTGGGAAGGATGAATCTATTTTTTTTCCAAGCAGCATAGTTCTAACAATTGTAAGCCACTGCAATTTGAAAATCACATTTATTATGCTTTCTTTATCAAGCCTATCCAGAAGTTTCCGCATTTAATGTATTTTCTCAAAAAAAAAAAAAAAAAAAGCCTATTTTTTTTTTCTTAAGGTAAATTCTGAAAGTGAAGGTAGCAAACCGTCTTGCGTTCATTAGAAAAAAGGGTAAATCTATAATGAAAACAGATTTAAGACAAAAATAGAAGGGAAACAGATAAGATGCAGGATGTTGGGGGAGAACAAGATAAAGTGCAATTTTATTCATCTCTGTCCAAGATCTCTTTTATCCTCTGTTTGGCAGGTGGGTTTTAGATGATATGACACTCACTTTTACAGCATACGACTGTATCCAAGACAGGAGCTCTCGACGTAATAAGAATTCATATTATCTTTGTAGCTGTGCTGTATCATGACATTACAGAAAACAAAAATAGCAAATAATAAGAGAAAGCCATTGCTTACATAAAGAACAAAGTGCTGCTAAATATTCTCTTGTGTGTCTGGGTGAATGTGTGTCAATGACAACTTAACCTTCACAGACATGTTTCTCCTTTATAATACGAGACGTTTGAAGGTGACATGATCGGCACCCTGAATCCAGAACTAGTGCTAAGTTCCCGGTCATGGCTTCAAGTTTAGGATGGAAGGCAACACTAACTTCACAGGAATAGACAGAATAGCGCGGTCAGGCAGGCCGGGGTCGGTACTGGAGTTCAAGCAAGGGTTAGACAGGTAGTGGTCGGTACTGGCGGAGTTCAAACAAAGTCAGACAGGCCAGGGTCAGTACAGGCAGCGTTCAAAAATGGTCAGGCAGGCAAGGGTCAATATCGGCAGAGTTTAGAATAGTCAGACAGACAGGGATCAAAACCAGGATATTTACAGACAAAATCTAACCCAGGAAACTAATCAGATTAGACCTAACAATGGGCAATGAGTTTGATCGCAAAGCCCATTTAAATATTCAAACCAAATGCGACAATGTCACGCGCTCGGCACATAAAACCAGGAAGTGTGCGCCGCGTGTGCCATAGGAGAAACCGGCACAGAGGCAGAAGCAACACACAGCGGACGTCCACACTAGACCACCAGGGTGGTTCGTTACAGTTCTTTAATGTCCCTTGAAATGTGAGTGATCTTGAAAAATAACCTTACACTTCCTTATACTACAGTATGCCCTTATATATCCCACATTTTTCAGGCCCTGACTGGCCCTCCTTTCCTGAGATTATCCCATCTTTTCTAACTTGTAGGTGACTTTAAATTTAATTGCTGATTGGTTGCCACAGGCACCATCTCCAGAGAGCTCTGGAGTAGGGATGGGCGAATTTGACCTGTTTCGTTTCGCCCCAAAATCCACCGCCGGCGAAATGTCGCCAATGCCCATTAAAGTCTATGGGAGTCAAAATGTCTTTTTTATTTTGATTCACAACGCCATACAAGTCTATGGGTGTCATTTCCGCAGCGAAACAAGGCAAATAAATTCGCCCATGCCTACTCTGGAGATATTTATCTCCAATGTTAGTAAACATGCCCATATGTCCTTGTCTACCTCACATTTTCAAGGTTCTGACTGGTCCTCCTTATCTGAGATTGTCCAATCCCTCTCTTACCCCATTTCCTTATACTATGCTTTTATTCACCCCACATTTTCCACTCTCTGACTGTTCCTCAGCCTTGATCCCTATGCGCAGGACAGATAAACATCTTCACATAGTATGCAGCCCCTGTGTAGCTTTATTTACACTTCTAGGATCTCCTGCTTCTCACCATCCTGGAGCAGCATTTGAACATGTGACTGCTCCACAGAGCTGGATCTCTGTGACTAGTAATGGTCGAATTTGTCTTGTTTTGCTTCTAAACGAAATTTGAAGAAAAACAAAATTGAGAAATGGGAGAAAAATTCACGAAACGCGAAATTTGATGCGCATTAAAGACGATGCCGTCCGTTTAATTGACGCTGGCGAATTTTTCCAACAAATTTATAAATTTATAAATTTATTCGCAGGTGACGAAACATGGAAATTCGCCACAAATTTGCGCCTGGCGAATAAATTCGCCAATGACTAACTTTGACATGGATGAGTAGTAAACCAGTAGAATTTAATCTTTGGAGCTGGGGAAAAACATATTGGTTTCAAGAAGGTAAGTACAATGATGAAGTGATACCTAAGTGACCTAGTGCTGATGCTGACTCAATAGAGTCAAATGGTACAACTCCCTTTAGTTGTCTCTCAATTATAACTTCCCTTTAATTTCCATACATTGTCATATCAGTCTCTGGATTTATCTACGGTAGAAAATGTCTAAGCAGCCTAGCGTCTAGGCAATCCAATCAGTTCTTCCATGTACAGTAGAAAGCCGAAAATAAAGTTTTATTGGATAATGGCTTGCATGCTATCCTGTTGTGATTTATGTATGTCACTTAAAACTTGATGTTATGACAAAGCAGAAGCGCAGACTATATCAGTCTGATGCCGTTCTTTATTCCAGTATCACATTAATAAAATTTCCCTGCTATATTTGTTGTTGTAGAGAGACTTGATCAAAGTGCCATGGATTTGACTTGATGTAAAGAAATCCTAAAATGTTACGTATGAATGCTCTGTATGGACTTATGTGAAAGCAATCAGGCCTCTGAAAACTAGAGTTTTTAAACTTGCTTTCTGGTAAGGTGCTCTTAGTTTCCTTTTATATTTTGGAGGTTTGTTTTTGATGTGCATTCTAAGGTCAATACAGGAGGTGTATCTAGAACTTGTTGGGATTTGGAATGTAAAGGCAGTATCTCACCTCCTTAAGTGTGCAGATTTTTAGTTTATTTACTTGCAGAATGTGAGAAACAAAGGTTTATTTGTATTTGTGAATGTAACATATGAATTGTATCCAAAACAATTAGAATTTTACATTTTATCTTACTTTAAATAGCTGTGTTTCTCCTATTTATGAGAAATATTCCAAAAGGAAAGCCTCCTCCTCAAGGTTTGGAATGCCTTCATTTTCCTGTTAAACTTGATATTGATTAGTGTCAAAAATAATATTGAAAAATATTTTTGAATTAGTTTTGATAAACTTAGCAGACAGATGTGTCAGTATCATGAGCAAATTGTCTTTTCTCTATGACTTGACATATTGTCTTGCTTCGTATCAATGGAAAACATCATACAGTCAAAATATTGTTACTGTAGCATGTCTAGCTTTATCAGGGGCATAAATGATCTTTGGAAAATGAAACGCTCCGAGTGCCATCCTGACGGCGATTTATATTCTAGCCGGTTTGAAGGCAGTTCGGGAAGATTAGTCGCCCAAGAAGAGGCAATATGTCGCCAGGCAACTAATCTCCACGAATCTCCACGTGTGTCTCTGCCCTTAAGAGTGACTTGGATGATTTCTTGGACAAGCATAATATCATAGGCTATTGTGATACTAAAATCCACAATTAATATAGATATTTGTATACAAAGTTTATGTGAGTATATGGAGGGGTTGGTGTGAGTGTGGGTATATGTATGTGCACTGGGTTTCATTTGGAAAAGTTGAACTTGATGGACTTTTTTCAACCCAACTAAACTATGTAACTATGATGTAAGGACCATGGAGGAATCTGACAATGGAGAACAGAAAAAGTCCTTTAAAAGGTCCCAAATGGGCAAAACAGGATCATGATCAATATTCAGTCTCAGGTCAGGGCAGGAGGCAATCAGATAGTCAGGAATGGTCAGTAAGTCAGTATCCTCACCAAGCCAACACAAATGTATTTCCTACAGCACCCAGGATAGAAGTACGATACATGGAACAAGCATGTTATTCATCATTCCAAGTTCTCTTGTAAGTAAAAGGAACACTGCATTTATCCTACAATATGTCAAGTCAAGTTAAGAGTGAGTTTATTGTCATTTCATCCATATACGTTTGTACAGTACACAGTGAAACAAAAGAACGTTCCTCTGGGACCATGGTGCTACACACAACATAGATGTACCAGACAACAGACAAAAAGTGCAAGTTCAAAAATATGCAACTTCTGCAAGACAGGACAGCACAGTGCAGGGACAGGAGAAGACAGTGCACACTCAGCAGATGTAATATGTTAAGAAAATAATGCTAAACGTCAGACATGATGGGTGTATCATTGTGATATGATAGTAGTAAGAACATGATAAAGAACATGATAAAGTGCAGATGTGCTCATAGAGAACAATTGTATCCAATGGCTTTTTATTTATACAATAAGGTCAGATGGAGTGTGAGTGTGAGAGAGAGTATTCTGGAGCCTTATGGCTTGGGGGAAGAAACTGTTACACAGTCTGGTAGTGAGGGCCCTAATTCTTTGGTACCTTTTTCCAGATGGCAGGAGTGTGAACAGTGAGTGTAAGGGGTGTGTTGGATCAGCCCAATGCTGGTGGCTTTACGGATGCAGCGAGTGGTGTAAATGCCCGTGATGGAAGGAAGAGAGACACCTATGATCTTCTCTGCTGTCTTCACTATCCTCTGTAGGGTCTTGCGCTCCATGACAGTGCAGTTCCCAGCCCAGACAGTGATACAGCTGCACAGGATGCTCTTGATAGTCCCTCTGTAGAAGGTTTTGAGTAAGGATGGTGGGAGATGGGATTTCCATAGCTTGTGCAGGAAGTAGAGGCGCTGTTGGGCTTTCTTGGCTAAGTTGCTGGTGTTGTGGGATCAGGTGAGGTTCTCAGCCAGGTGGACACCAAGGAATTTGATGCTTTTGACGATCTCCACATTAGAGCCATTGATGTACAGTGGCAGGTGGTCACTCCTAGTCTTCCTAATGTCAACAACCATCTCCTTTGTTTTGTCTACATTGAGAGACAGGTTGTTGGCTCTGCACCAGTCTGTTAACCGCTGCACCTCCTCTCTGTATGGTGACTCATCATTATTGCTGATGAGAACCACCACGGTTGTGTCATCAGCGAACTTTATTTTGTGATTTGTGCGGTGCTCAGTCATGCGTCAGCAGAGTGAACAGTAGAGGACTAAGCACACAGCCATGAGGGGCTCTGGTGCTCAGTGTGGTGGTTCTGGAGATGATGTTTCCAATCCTGACCTCAGTCAGGAACCCAACTGCAGAGGGAGGTGTTCAGTCCAAGCAGGCTCAGCTTTTCTATCAGATGCTGAAGAATGATAGTGTTGAATGCTGAACTGAAGTCTATGAACAGCATTTGAACATAGGTGTCTTTTTTGTCCAGATGAGAGATGCCAGATGGAGGGTGGTGGCTATTGCATCATCTGTTGAACGATTTTGACGGTAGGTGAACTGTAGGGGTTCCAGTGCTGGTGGCAGCAGGGTTTTGATGTGTTTCTTAACAAGCTTCTCAAAACACGTCATGATTTTGGGTATAATGATGAAATTGGCACTGTAGTCTTTCTGCCACGTGTTCTGTTTTTAAATAAAATTGGCACTGCAGTTATCCTTCCATGTATTCGGGGATATTATACATGCAAATGGCCCTACAAAACAATAAACAGATCTTTGATGTCTTTAATACCCCAAAAATCACCTTCAGCCTATGACTGTAATTGCTTCAGTAAAGGCCATTTTGTCTGTAGAAGTCCAATAAAGCAACAGGGGCTCTGTCTCTGGAGTAACAGTATGATAAGCAGCAAGATAATTGTGAGCACAAAAATGTATCAAGAGATGGAGCCAGTGCTTAAAAATAAATAAATAATATAAATAGAAGTGACTGAAAAGATAAGCAGGGCCACTCAATCAGCAGTAGTCCATCCTAGTATGACATTCAGGCTTGTTGGCTATTTAATGGCTGATGCCTGTGGTGAGTGATAAGGGCCCCCTGGTTTCCATGAAGTGTATTTATAGTAAAATACAATGCATTGTATTGGCAGTCTGCTAAGTTTTGTACCATGATTATGTAACTATATTGAGTATTAACAGACACATGTATTACCTTGGGCATACTGAAGGCAGAACCCTGTAGCCTAAATCATAGTTGGGCCCCATTTAAAAAATGAACTTTTTTCATCACTATTTAGAACTAAAATCTGTGTAATTAGGACAGTCATAAGTCTATGACACCTCCTAATTACTTCTAGCAGTTGCCCATTGATGCTATTCTAAGAATGCTAATCCATACAGTTAAGGAATACCTACTCAGTTCCCTGATTGTCCCATTAACCTTGGCTGGCAGAAGCCACGCTGGGATATACCATTTAAACTTCTAAATTCTATACAAGTTTTACAAGTTACAGTTTGTTGGTAGCAGTGTTATTGATGTTGCCATTGGACATGTGTCCTTCAAGTTCAATCCCCGACTAGTGTATTAATGATTTTATCAAGTTATGTATTTATTTTTAATTGAACGGGCCTTGGATAAAAAAAACTCTACTGTCGTTGTTTGTGCTGATTTTCACTACTTTCTAGAAATAGTTTTTTTAATAAATAATCTTGCTAAAGGTTTTTATGGAGTATTACTGGCTGTGACATTCAGTAATCGAACTATCATGTAAAGCTTATCTTCCTGCACTGATACAGCTGAGTTATCAGCAAAATGCTTGCACCTTAGCTCCGTCAGGCAATATGTAAACTCCCACTTCCAATTCTGTTTTTCTGCCTGACATTCCAATCAGGGCTTAAATTAAACTCAATTCCATACTTCCCTGGTCTACTGTTAAAGGGTAACTTTTCTCTTTAGGCTTCCTATAGCTAGATTCTTACAAACATATTCACTTTAGGAACATTTCTCATAGTTGCCCCTTCCTCATACAAGTGCTCATAATATCCTATAATTTAATAATAAATGGAAACTGCTCCATGAAGGTTAAAAACATTGCAATTCGTGCCCAAAAACTTCACTGCATGTTCATAAAGGAACCTGTTTTTCTTCTCCTCACTCAATACATTTTTACAATCCAACATTTTCAAGTTCAGCACATTTTTGGGAATCACTCCACTGAACAATTAGAATCTTCAGGACTTTAAATGATCACTTATTTTCTAACCCCTGATCAACTTCCCCAACTTTCTAATCCCCTACTCTTCTACGCATACACACATTAAGTTTCCAATACACGGCTATGTTGACCCTTGGGTCCTGACAGATCACACAGGTCACCCTAATCTTGTGACTCACCACCTCTCCCTTTTGGAGTGTAAGCTCTTAATAATAATATTGGATTGTCAGGTCTTAATAAATGTAACAATGTACATCTACTCTGGTGAACCATTTCTGTTTGTATGTGCAAATTGTTATATCTTAAAGGATTTGGAGTATAAAGGATGTAGGAGACAGTGATGCTTTATAAATAATAATAAAAATAGACTGTACGGACTATGTAGAAGGGCCTACCAGTGCTGTATCTAATGTAACCTTGTATTTTCATCAAGATATCAGTTTAATTAGGCACAATATTTACCCTGCAGCCCTAGTGCATTAAAATGAACATTAGTTCCAATAATAAAAAGTTTACCCAAGATTCCCGGGGTCTCCAAAAACCTCGTTCTCCTCCGAGTATAGTAAATAAAACTTCCTGCAAATAATACGTAGTCAGCGCTAAAATAGCTTAGGAAAACAAGCAGTATAGCAAAAATAGTGAAATATCGTGTAGTATGTTTGCAATGCCTTTTTGATCTGTTTAGCCCACTTTCCAAAATTTCAGTTGGTCAGGGTTCACATACACTCTGCACGTATGTGGCCCTCATGCATGTTAACTTCAGGACACTACAGGGCAGATTTATCAAGGGTCGAATTTCGAAGTGATAAATACTTCGAAATTGGACCATCGAATGGCTTTACGTCGACTTCGAATATCGAAGTCGAAGTTTTTTTCACCGAATTGGACCGTTTTGCGGTCGAAGTAAAATCGTTTGATCGAACTATGAAATCCTTCGAATTGAACGATTTGAAGGATTTCATCCATCGATCGAACGATTTTTCTTTGACTTCAAAAAACTTAGAAAACTGCTGTAGAAGGTCCCCATAGGCTAACATAGCACTTCGGCAGGTTAAATTTGGCGAACAATTGAAGTTGAAGTTTATTTAAAGAGAGAGTACTTAGATTATCGAATGGTCGAATATTGGATCGATTTCACTTCGAATCGAATTCGAAGTCGTAGTATCCTATTCGATGGTAGAAGTATCCAAAAATTACTTCGAATTTTGAACTTTTTTACTTCGAAAATTCCCTTGAATTCACTTCGACCCTTGAAAAATCTGCCCCCACGTTTGGTTTTGGTGGATACTCACTAGCGTTTAGTATTAATATATGCCCATCAAGATTCACTTAATTCTGGTCAGCATAAACAATTCCATGATGCAGCTTAAAAAGTGGAGTAATAATATAGTAGGGATGCACCGAATCCAGGATTCGGTTCGGGATTCGGCCAGGATTTGGCCTTTTTCAGCAGGATTCGGATTCGGCCGAATCCTTCTGCCCAGCCGAACCGAATCCGAACCCCAATTTGCATATGCAAATTAGGGGCGGGAGGGAAATTGCATGACTTTTTGTCAGAAAACAAGGAAGTAAAAAATGTTTTACTTCCTAAGGGCTCGGATTCGGTTCGGTATTCGGCCGAATCTTTCACGAAGGATTCGGGGGTTCGACCGAATCCAAAAAAGTGGATTCGGTGAATCCCTATAATATAGCATGCAATCCTTTTATTCTGTGGTATAAAACATTTTAAAATACATTAGCAAGGTATCTAGCGTTGCAATTCCCCCAGTCACTAGTTCACCTGCATTCGCAGCAGTTAGCTCCGGCCAGTGTTGCTTGTCTGCTGCGTCTCCCTTCCAGGTGCCTGGTGATAATGTCGGGTGCTCGCTCCTTGCTTTGCCTGACGCATTTTGTCGGTGACCCGACTTCCTTGAAACCCTGCTATAATTGTAAGTGTATTTTAAAATGTTTTATACCACAACAATAGTTGCAAACATACTACACTATATTTCACTATTTTTTGCTATACTGCTTGTTTCCCTAAGCTATTTTAGTGATGACTCCGTATTATTTGAAGGAAGTTTGGTTAAAATGAACATCACAAACATGTAGCACAAAGCTTATCATTTACCACTAGCACAGTGGCTGGGAACAAACAGTATGTTTATAAATTATTCTGCAGGATCATTAGGAATGTGCAACACTCTAATACCAGCAGGTGCATTTCAGGGGCTCATGCCACCTGGCGCAGCAGCCCTGATGCCGCCCCCGCTCCGCACTTCTAACTTGTAGCATTGGAGCGGGTCGAGGAGGGCTATTGCACTTGCTGTACTTTAAGAGCCGAATTTCCATTCCAAATTCGGAAATTTGGCTCTTAAAGTTACCAGAACTTTTTTTTGCGGCCCCTGGTAACTGGCCACTTTGTGCCGCCTGAGGCTAGATACTTACCTTGCCTCATGGCAGGAGCAGCCCTAAATACCAGGCTGACACTCACATATGGCTGCCGACCATCCCTAGAAGCTGCAGACTTCCGTCAGGCTCTTTCATTTCCATTTACTTCCATTCTCATCCACTCAAAAGCTTGTTGAACAGCTCTCCATAGGGAGAACCGTCGCAAGTCATAGAGAATTCTAAATAATTTATATGTTTTTATCCGCCCTGAACGATTAGCTTTAAAAGCATGTTATAGAAAGCCTTGCTTCTCACGCTAGAAGACATGTCATCGCTACGGTACAAGCAAAATAGTGCAGTGGCATGATTTGGCCATAATTGTTTCAAAGAAAAAGTAGCACAATGGAGTCATATTAGGGTGTATTTTTTGCAGCCATGATAAAAATTCAATGAGAATTTTTAAAGTTTTTTAAAAAAGTTATTTGTAGTCTACTCTTCAGTGCCCTGAAGTCTCAGGTGTAAAATCTCTTCTTTACTTCTATATATCAACATCTTCTCTCGCTTCATTTTTTTCTTTCTGTTAAAAAAGTAACTATATAAGAGCAAGGTTATAAATAAAAAACAAACAAATTAATTTTTCATTTGCAATCATATTTACAAATATGTATTAAGAGGTTGTTCCAACTGGAACAAGTCTAAACACTGACTAGGGCAAAAATTCAGTCCATTTCCCGTTAATAAAAGGTCAGTGTCAGTCAGTGGTACCTGATACAAACTGTAGACTATTTGTTGTTGCGAAGTTGTTGTACTTGCGATGTTTCTGCGTGGTGCATAGTTTCCTGGGAGCCTCCTTCTGTGTCTTGCTCCACCGTCCCTTCACCTTCCATGCTGGGATCCAAAAAAGGTTGGCGTCCACCTCAGCCAGCACCTTGTGATGTCACATCCCTTCCCCGCATCCTGGTCTCAGAGCCGCATGTACTTGCAGTGTGCCCTGTGCTGTTCCCTCTGACGTGGTCATTGTGCGCCCACGAGTAGACCCATCCCTGTTCATAATCAGATGTATCCCATGCAAACTTTCCACGCTTCTGCTCCTCACCTGTTTTGCAATATGCAGCCATCTTAGATTCCAATTTCTCTCTTTTTCACCAGTTCCTCAACTGAAAACATGGTCTCCATGTCAGCAGTAAGCTTCTCAATATCCGATTGTATATGTGACAATTCCTGAAGGATAAAGTCAATATTTAAGTGTCAAAATGTCCATTGAACACTTGTCCTGGATTTGTTTATACCTGGTTTTGAATTCTTCATTTATGTATAAACAAAGTTGGTCTCAGATGTATCCTCAACACCCTAGGAATGTTTTTCACAATATGCTGCGAGAGTAACACCATGAAGTTCCAATTCTGTTTTCCTTTTCTGCTTACGTATCATATTGGGAGTGGGGGTATTTAAAAATGCTCTTGAACCAGATAGATTCTTAATAATACATGCAAAAACTTGCAATGCCATATTGCCATCCTATAGCATTAATTCAGGGGTGCAGGCAAAAACAGCATGTATCAACAATGTAAAAAAATAAAGTGATTTCCACACAATCCTCCTAATTTGGTGCAAATAGTCAGAAAAAAATGCCACTGCTGAGGTTGCAAATACACTATAGTAAAAAAACAAAAACCTGACACAGCACTCAAGATTATAAATGCAAAAAGTTGTAATGTATTAGGAAAAATCATACCACAGTCCATAGGGCGATGTTTCGGGGTTCTCAAAAGACGTGAGCAACAATTGAAGGATATGTATAATAAATTTTTAGCACGCGGGTATCACCGATATGTTCTAGATAGAGCTAAATAACTGGCACATTTTGTTACCTAGTGACAGGAGTGATGCTGTGGCTATAGTCCTTCACAAACATTGGGGAATCCTTAAATCCTCTTACCCTGATATCCAGGAATTTGGTCGACCCCTCACTGATATCATATCGAAAAAGGGAGAACATTGGGCAGTCAGTTGGTCTATTCTGATACTAAAGAAACCCCAGTGTTGACACAAACGTATATTGGTACAAGGTCATGCACCCAATGTTGTTGTGTACATAAGGTGGTGACACTGGAACATCCTACTACTGGACGTAAATATCCACTTAAGGGATACTATACTTGTCTGTCAAAATTTGCAGTTTATGTCCCTGTGGTCTCCTTTATGTTGGGGAGACCATGATACAGATAAAGACTTGGATATCTCAGCATAGATCCACAATTAGAAAAGGCAATGTAAAATTAACAGTTTAGAGACATTTTTTTGAAACAGGCCATTCTGACATGGATCTCAAATATATGGTCTTGGAATATGTGCCCACCCCTGGGCGTGGAGGTGATAGGGAACTATTACTGAGAATACAAGAGGTGTGGTGGATACATCAGTTAAACACATTGGCTCCTAATGGCCTCAATAAAGCTTATGATTTATATGTGTTTTTATGATGAGGTATTTTTAGTTTCACTATTTTCTATTTTTGTTTTCTCTCTTTCAGCTGAATTAGGTGTACAGTGGATTAATGTTGAATGGGGTTAAGAGATTCAGATCTATGGACACAGTTGAGTAACTAAGGGGTTAACTGGAGAGGCTAACCATCGGTGATGTCATGTCCTGAAAACAATTTCCTGTACTACTATGTATAAGCCCATGTGTATTAATGTTTGTAATTGCTACTTGTGCCCTTGGCTTGAGAAAGGGGTCTGAGAACCCTAAACGTTGCCCTATGTGCTCTGGTATGTTTTTTTCTCATACATTACAGTGTTTTGCAGTTATAATCTTGAGTGCTGTTTCAGTTTTTTTGTTTTTTGACTATAGTATTTGCTACCTCGGCAGTGGCATTTTTTTCTGACTACTTGCACCAAATTAGGAGGGTTGTGCAGCAACTAAAAAAAAAAAAATATAAAAAATATTTTTTTATAATATCTATCATCTATCTATCTATCTATCTATCTATCTATCTATCTATCTATCTATCTATCTATCATCTATCTATCTATCTATTTATCTATCTATCTATCTATCTATCATCTATCTATCTATCTATCTATCTATCTATCTATCTATCATCTATCTATCATCTATCTATCTATCTATCTATCATCTATCTATCTATCTATCTATCTATCTATCTATCTATCTATATATACCGTATATACACATACACACTTACTTGTACAGACTAATTGGTATGCTAACACTTACACACACATATATATATATATATATGTATATACAGGTATAGGATCCCTTATCCGGAAACCCGATATCCAGAAAGCTCTGAAATAAGGAATGGCTGTCTCCCATAGATAGATTATTTATCCAAATAATCCAAATTTTTAAAAATTATTTCCTTTTTCTCTGTAATAATAAAACAGTAGCTTGTACTTGATCCCAACTAAGATATAATTAATCCTTATTGGAAGCAAAACCAGCCTATTGGGTTTATTTAATGTTTAAATGAATTTCTAGTAGACTTAAGGTCGGAAGACCCAAATTACGGAAAGATCCATTATCCGGAAAACCCCAGGTCCCGAGCATTCGGGATGACAGGTCCCATACCTGTATATGTTTCCCCATGTGTCTGTAATGCATCTAATGAACATGAAACGAGTATCACAGGCATCTTTCCATAAAAAACAACCCATACCTTGACAGTCTTCACTCATACTGTAGTTTTAATTCTTCCATTACCTTTAACAGTTTTTTTCTGCACACTTCTCCACTCTCTCCGGCTCATCAATATACTTCTTTGAGGCTCAAAATGGCACAGCATACTCAAGAGATTTATAAAAAGACAAGCTTAGTCCCAACTTTGTTAATTAGTCCTCTTTTATTTAACCACAGACAACAATGTAACAAACTAACATGTAATGAACACCTGGTGGGCTTCTCTCATTTGATTTCCTATATATTTCTACACTACGGTAATTCCTAGGAGCTTCTTGTCCTAACAGTTTACAGTATTAATTGCTGCTAATGTGCGTTGATAGCCATTCTAACTCACTAAACATCTAGCTTACTCACCACATAATCTTCCGTCCCAATATTTCTTTAAATTGTAAATTAGCAACATTTGGCTCATTAAATTAAAAAAAAAAAAGCCTGAATTAATCAGTTCAAGTTGCTGACGAAGGTTTATGTGAAAATAAATTTAACTATACAATATATTCATTGGCTAACATATACGTTTCTGTATGATAACCCAGTCTCCAGTCTGATTCACAGCTTCTTAAATTTGCATTTTGGTAGTGTCACTGCAAGAGTCCTTACAGACAAGAGAGGCAACCAAGTTAATGACAAACCTCTAGCCAGCTGTTGTAGCATTCAGCTTCAGTACTTCAGTTAATTAATCAGCACCTTCCTGGAAACTCTAGGGGGGAAGCTTGTTAGAGATTGGAAGCCAGCAAAAAAATGCTTTTATTGAAATCACTCAAGAACACATTTTAAAACAGTTTATTTTCAGTAATGTAAAATGAACACACATCAGTGTTCTAAGGAACTGGTATCTTTATGTGTTAATGATTAGCCACCCCATGCCTCAAATGAGTGTAATGGCTCTTCTGGCTTTTAATTTGGTTTAATTCCAAAGGGGATTTTGCCATTTTCTTAGCTAAATAATGAGTATGCTCCATAGCAATACGACTATAATGGGCCTGTATTGCTGTTACCTTCCCAAGGAACCTGATATACGTACAAGTGAAGAGCAGATTAAAGGATCTGTTTCCTAAACCTTCAAGGAAAAAAAAAAACGCTGTTCATATCTCGTAAATACCAGGTTCGTTTTTATGTGTCACGTGCACATAATGAGTCTGTGGAAGAACAATGATAACAACAGTTTTCTTAAATAAAACAATGGCACTATGTGTAACTTAAGGTAAATAACTGAGGGAATTAACATATGTCCTTACTGAAAATATGAAGTTAAGATATTGACTAACTTAAGGAATTGGGCACAAATTGCGTTTATATCAGCCATGTTGTAACTTTTCTGAATACGTATACATAGGTTGCTGTACACGACCTGTGGTTGCATATGAATTTCAGTGCATGTATGGTGGGATGGTGTACAAAACTTACAGTATGCTGAATTGTCATATAGAGGTAGATGTTTTTTTGTTTCTACCTGCATAGTAGAGAATTCAGCTCTTAATTAGTTCATTAGTTACATAATTACATAGTTACATAGTTAAATCAGGTTGAAAGAAAAAAACAAAATCTATCAAGTTCAACCCCTCCAAATGAAAACCCAGCATCCATACACACACCCCTCCCTACTTTCACATAAATTCTATATACCCATATCTATACTAACTATAGAGCTTAGTATCACAATAGCCTTTGATATTATGTCTGTCCAAGAAATCATCCAAGCCATTCTTATAGTCATTAACTGAATCAGCATCACAACATCACCCGGCAGTGCATTCCACAACCTCACTGTCCTGACTGTGAAGAACCCCCTACGTTGCTTCAAATTAAAGTTCTTTTCTTCTAGTCTAAAGGGGAGGCCTCTGGTACGGTGATCCACTTTATGTGTAAAAAGGTCCCCTGCTATTTGTCTATAATGTCCTCTAATGTACTTGTGTGATCATGTCCCCTCGCAAGCGCCTTTTTTCCAGAGAAAACAACCCCAACCTTGACAGTCTCCCCTCATAATTTAAGTCTTCCCTCCCTCTAACCAGTTTAGTTGCACTTAGTCTCTGCACTCTCTCCAGCTCATTTATATCCCTCTTAAGGACTGGAGTCCAAAACTGCACTGCATACTCCAGATGAGGCCTTACCAGGGACCTATAAAGAGGCAGAATTATGTTTTCATCCCTTGAGTTAATGCCCTTTTTTATGCAAGACAGAACTTTATTTGCTTTAGTGGCCACAGAATGGCACTGCCCTGAATTAGACAACGTGTTACATAAGTCTGCAAGGGACCACTGTATGGAGGTGCCATCCACAGTACACAGCATTTTGACACCAGGTTATTTCTGTTGATATTTTTGCCTTGTGAAAATATGAATTCGTACTGTTTTATGTCAGGTAGCTAAAGCCTATAGATTATAGAATGGTCCAAAAATTTGTTGTTGTGGATGTTTATTCATTGTATTTGTGCAATATTTCTAGTGTATCCTTCCTTGTCCTTGCTTTGATTGATAGATTTGTGATTTGTTTTTAAAATCTATGGCTGTCCTTCTATTGTTCTTTTCTCATTTATTGTCCAAGAGACGAACACGTCCCTGCTTAGAATGAATTTCAGGCAACTGTGATACCAAAGGGTTAGTGAATTTATTAGCGTCCCTCGAATGTCATGGTGTTGAATACAAGCATACATTGTGGTGATTAGAAATGTCTGAGACCTGATTGTGGGTCTCTTCCCAGGTCAGGTATATTACTAGACAGAGCAGTATTCTTTAAGATATTCTGCTATGTTTCTAACATTTGAAAACAATGTATATTCCAGAATTCTATTGTAGATAGCAATATCGTTGCCTTTGCCAGGGTCACCTAATATTCCTTACAAATGATGTAGCGGCTGTGCAGCATGGAGTGTTGACATTAATATGATGATATTGCAACTTGTAAAGCCAATACCTATCAACAATCTAATACCGCTTTGCTGCAGCCTGAGGACAGAGTTGAGAAACTACTGATCTAAATTCAGATTTCATCAAGATAATAACCATAGTTCAGTTGTAATGATTTTTAAGTGCCGTCATTGCCTGCATGATTTGCGTGACTAGCTTAATGAATATCCCTACAATCAGGCAGATATGGATTGATATAACAAAGGTCGTTAGAGGTCTGAGAGGATTTTTCCAGTTATATTTTCATTTAATACATTGTCTATTTAGCTCTTTTCCTGCCCAGTTTGGTATGAGCCAACCCATACACATTCCCATTAGCTGTCTCGTATGCTTTGTGGCTCTCCTAGGTTTAAGTTACCATTTGACTTCACAGTTTGCCTCATTCTTCCTATGTTCAATTTTTATAATGTCAATGGACTATTTTAGAGCAACTTTTTAACAACGTTTCAGATAAAATTAGTTTTAAAATGTATGGATTTATTATTTATCTTCTATGTAAGATTGCTAGGAAGGAAAAGCATCATGTATCCTCATTTTAATCCACATAAGAGTAGAAAGTGGTGTGGAACACTGAAAACATTTTCGCAGGTTTTTACACCTATATGTCAATACTGTATGCCCTTAAAAGATTTGCTCTTTTTTATAAGTAATATGTTTTTACTTTTTTTATAATAATTATTGGGGACACGGAACAATCATGCCGCATGGACAATTATGTTGGGAGTTTCCTTAAATGAGAAGGATCTTTGGGTTTTTGTAGATAACAAGTTGGGCAGTGTCATTCTGTGGCTACTAAAGCAAAAGTTCTGTATTGCATAAAAAAGGGCATTAACTCAAGGGATGAAAACATAATTCTGCCTCTTTATAGGTCCCTGGTGAGGCCTCATCTGGAGTATGCAGTGCAGTTTTGGACTCCAGTCCTTAAGATGGATATAAATGAGCTGGAGAGAGTGCAGAGACTAAGTGCAACTAAACTGGTTAGAGGGAGGGAAGACTTAAATTATGAGGGGAGACTGTCAAGGTTGGGGTTGTTTTCTCTGGAAAAAAGACGCTTGTGAGGGGACATGATTACACTTTACAAGTACATTAGAGGACATTATAGACAAATAGCAGGGAACCTGTTTACCATAAAGTGCATCACCGTACCAGAGGCCTCCCCTTCAGACTAGAAGAAAATAACTTTCATTTGAAGCAACGTAGGGGGTTCTTCACAGTCAGGACAAAGAGGTTGTGGAATGCACTGCCGGGTGATGTTGTGATGCTGATTCAGTTAATGACTATAAGAATTTTTTGGACAGACATAATATCAAAGGCTATTGTGATACTAAGCTCTATAGTTAGTATAGATATGGGTATATAGAATTTATGTGAAAGTATAAAGGGGTGTGTGTATGGATGCTGGGTTTTCATTTGGAGGGGTTGAACTTGATGGACTTTGTCTTTTTTCAACCCGATTTAACTATGTAACTATGTAACTATGTTGGATGAATAGACACCCAACTTCAGTGTCTGAACTGTAAACTATAATATTATCAGCCTCATGTATCACAGATAACAGATACATAGATAGAGAGTAATCCATACACAGTAGTGATGGGGAAATTTATTCGGCAGGCATGAATTTGCAGCACATTTTTGCGTTTCGACGCCGGTGAATAAATTCGCCAAATTACCGTGTAAATTCGCGGGCGTCAAAATATATTTGCCGTTGATGACAATTCTGACTTTCTAGACTTTAATGGGCATCAGAATTGTCGCCAGCATCGGAATATATTTTGACGCCGGCCTCAAAATTTGCGAAACGCCATGTCTAACTTCACTTTTTGATAAATATACCCCAAAGTATGGAACATATTATCCAGAGTGGGGTTTTCCAGATAAGGGATCTTTTCATAATTTCAATCACCATACTTTAAGGGGCTAATTTACTAACAATTGAATTTCGAGTTTTTCCACAAATTATAAAAAATTATAAAAAATTTCGGTTTTTGGTCCCCCGTCCCTGCTCCTGCCCACACATGTGAAAACTCCATTAATTGGCCCTAATATTTTAATTACCCCTATTGCAGAGTAAGTGCAGCAGAGCTTACGGGCACCATCTTCTTGTCTTCTTCCTTCCTTTTGGTCATTTTCTGTGACTTTTGGCGCATGCACAGTTGTCCAGAACTGTAAAATTGATTCAACTTACTGAAGATTGCCAAAGAGAAGAAGATTGTGCCTGTGAGCTCTGCTGCGCTTAGTCTGCAATGAGGGGTAATTACAAGATAAGGGCCAATTACTGGAGTTATCACCTGTGCGGGCGGGAGCATGGAGGGAGGATTATGTAGGGTAGAGGTTTTATTATATGAGGGGTTAAATTCTCTTTTAACTGCTCTTGAAAGGGGTTGTCCCTGATTTGTTTGCTAAGATTGTTGGATAAATATTATATATATATAATGCACAAAAGTCATGAATATCTTGTAAATTATATCCTTATAAATGGTGAGTTCTGATGTCATCAGTTATAAGCAGTGAGTTCTGATGTCATTTCTGTCACACGACTCACTGAAATTTGTGTATTATAATAAATAAAGTACCCCCAGTTGCAAAATATGAGGATATTATAAGTTACCTCGGAGTTCCATGACCTGTATAATATGGTCATGAAACTCCTCGGTAACGTATAATATCCTTATAATTTACAAGAGGGGGTACTTTATTCACTATATTAAATCTGTAATCTGTAGTAGTGCATTAGGAGGTATAGTCGACAAGGTCCCAAACAACTTGTAGGACTAGACCTGTTAAAGGAAAACTATACCCCCAAAATGAATACTTAAGCAACAGATAGTTTATATCAAATTGAATGACATATTAAAGAATCTTACCAAACTGGAATATATATTTACATAAATATTGCCCTTTTACATCTCTTGCCTTGAACCACCATTTTGTGACTCTATCTGTGCTGCCTCAGAGATCACCTGACCAGAAATACTACAACACTAACTGTAACAGGAAGAAGTGAGGAAGCAAAAGGCAGAACTCTGTCTGTTAATTGGCTCATGTGACCTTACATGTGGTTTGTATGTGTGCACAGTGAATCTTACGATCTCAGGGGGCGGCCCTTATTTTTTAAAATGGCAATTTTCTATTTATGATTACCCAATGGCACATACTACTAAAAAAGTATATTATTATGATAATGGTTAATTTACATGAAGCAGGATTTTACACATGAGCTGTTTTACTCAGTATCTTTTCATAGAGACCTACATTGTTTGGGGGGTATAGTTTTCCTTTAAGCATTTTCCAATTTCATTTATGATTTAGATACCATTAGACGAGTCCATGGTGGTCTATCATGATTAAGTAGTAACACATTGATTCTAGAAAACCTCTTGCTTTTGTGTATTATATTGTCAGCGGCAGACAATTGTTAATATTGCAAAAAGTGTTGGTAACCCCATCTTGCTGAAATGACGTGGCAGAATATTTCCTTTTCATATGAAAGCTATATCCTTTCCTAGTCAATATATGAATAAATATTGCATGAGCACTTACACGCAACAGCCTATTAATAATATATTTCTGAACACAACGAGCTATTTTCTGACAATCCAGATATTGTGATTTCTTTCCTATTACGTTAAAGTCAAGGGATAAAATGCACTTTTACAGCTTATGGTTATCGGAAGAGTAATTTCCCAGCTGATTCCAAAGGAGTCTTGTGTTTCTCTGCAGAGCAGTTATTATCTCTTCTCCTCCATTCTTTGCTTATATCCTTTGGATTGCTCTTATTTTTGTGCAGGTATCAAATTGTATTGCAAATGATAAGGTTTACTAAACGTAGCTGTATATGCAGTGTGGAGTTCTATATGGCTGGTCTGGGTGCTGGGGATTGGTGCTCACTCAGTAATGAAGCACCATGGATTAGCCAACCTTGACTACACATTTACATATTTAATACCACTTCATTGAAGGATGGCGGCTTGTGATATTCAATATATTGTTTTATTCTCCTTTATTATCATATAAATCTTTAATATGACTAGAGTTTAAGCTAGATTCCCTTTCAATTCACCTTAGATGTATAAATGTTTACTGAGTATACATACATTCTTTCATAGTGACATCAACAACACTTGTTAAAATTGTTGGCAGCACTTGCTCCTTTGCATTCTCTCTGGTTATAGTGTCCCAGGGACCTCCTCATTAAACTCCTACAATGACAGCTGTATGCAGCAAAGAGCATAATTTACTTCTGAGGATCGTTGCCAGTCCTTTCCTTTCTGTTCTTTTAAAATAACAGAAAGGAAATGACCAGTAACATCAAACATAAAACAGGAATTTGACCTGACATACTTCTGTCTATCTTGTGCATTAAACAATCTTTTCATGAAGACTTTTCAGTGTTTGCTGTGTTGAGCGATCCTTCGTCTGTTATCTAAAGTACAAGAAAAACAATATCATTATTCAAAAAATATCATGGTTTTAGAAATGGAATATGTATAAGTAGAGGGTGAATTCTGTGTGTGGGAAGGCAAAAGTTGACCATACTCTGGCAGACTTTTAGGGATGGGCGAATTTTTTCGCCTAGTTTTGCCACAAAAACTACACCCATAGACTTGTATGGCATTGTGCGTCAAAAAAAAAAGACGCGTGTCAAAAAATTTTTTTGTCAAACTAAACTGGTCAAATTCGCCCATCCCTACTTAACACTAATGTCAGATGTATTGGATTAGATGTTGCTAAAAAGTCAACTCTCACAACTACCACTGACTTCACTGGAAACCATGCAGAGGTGCAGGTGGAAGTGCTTTTCCAACTCAAAATGCTCAGGATGTGTTTATATATGTTCCCTTTAATTCTCCTCATCCATGATAACGGGGTCATATTTTTCATATAGTGCCCTATTTTAAAAGGAAGGGGCTTTTTCATTACAATTTATAAACGGAAAATGTATTGTCGACTAGAATCTGGTTGGTTTAAATGCATGGGTTCTGGTGGAGTTTTGGATTGAAGCTAGGAATGTCATCTTTTGGCCCTTCTAACTCTGGGCAGGGGGGAGTGGCTGTGATGTAATGGGGGTGGGGTCATGACTCACTGAGGCTGAGTCATGACATCACTGACGGGGCTATGACATGGTGATCGGTGATTGGCTGATCACTGTGCCTATCATAGGGAATCCAGCCTGGTTTTCCTAATTTGGAAAACCAGCAGGTATTTTTGCCCAAGACAGCCCTTCAAAAACGAGGCTGTCTGGGTCAAAACTGGACAGGTGGCAACCTTAAATGAAGCAAGCTGTTCTACTTAAGGTTAGCTTAAATTAGTTTTAGTACCTTTTAAACAGAGGAGGCAAAGGGCACAGACACCCCAGGCACATTATAAGCAGTAAGATGTAGAACATATTAATACAACAAGCATGTTAAATAGAGTAAAAACCAGTGGATATTGGCACACCAAGAACTGTACATTAATGTAGTCAGGCCCAAACTGGGATTCAAAATAGGCCCTGGTGTCCAAACATTCACTCCCACAGCCCACTAAACAAAAAACAACAACAAAGTCTCACTAATGCTCCTTATAGTGTAAACCCCATACTAGGTACTGTAACTATTGAAGTGCACTGTCTAGCTCTAAACAAACCACCAGCCTGATGGGACTGATGATAGGGTTACTCGACAAAGATTTTAATACAATTCAAGCAGTGAAATTATATACTGACACAGAATATGGGTCATTTCAAAACAATTTTTGTTTGGAAGTTTCTTGTTTAGGTAGCAGAGCCATAGTGATTTTCTGTGCTGTATTATTGACCATTCAGCAGTATAGACAGTACACAGCGAGAGTTGCACAGTATGCATTTATAGGCTGCACCAGTGCAACTGTCCCAAACATATTAAAATGGGTTCATTTTTATTTAGGAACTAAAAAGAATATTGTAAAACTTGAAAAAAAAGTGCAGACCAATTATGAAATCATTAGCTCTTTTAATAGATCATTCTAATTGTCTTATACATTTATTACATTTTATTTTTGTTAACTGTTTGCTAGTGCGAGGTTTATGGTATCTCAGTCACTACTGATTTTTAATGGACGGTTCAATGGATTTGTTAGGAATCTAACACAAAGCCACCCATTCCGATTAGAAGAAAGGTTTTAATATTCAGAAGGGGTTTGTTACAGTGAGAGCTGTGAAGATTGATGGAATTCTCTCCCTGAATCAGTGGTACAGGCTGATGCATTAGATACATTTAAGAAGGGGTTGGATGGTGTTTAGCAAGTGAAGGAATACAGGGTTATGGGAAATAGCTCATATTACAAGTTGATCCAGGCAGAAACGTAACTAGAGGGGGGCGGGCCCTAGCACGGGACGTGCAGCCATGCCCCCCCGCCCCCTTTGTACACCATTTTCTATGCGGAATCCAGTGGCCACAAGCTCCCGGGGGGCTCTGAGGGGGTGTGGGCCCTGGCCCAATCGCACCCCCTGCTCCCCCGGTAGTCACACCACTGGATCCAGGGATGGTCTGATTGGTTGCCACGGGTTACTGCCCAGATGCAAATTTGCCCAGTGTTTTTAAATGAGTCCCCTTGTCTTTGCTTGGGCAGGCAAAGGATCTAAATCAGTGTCAGGCTTTATCCAGATCATCAAGTGCCACAGAGCTATCAGTGATCAGCTGAATGATGTTTCCCAAGCAGCTAGTGAGTATCAATTAAGAAGCAGTTCCTGGAGTTTTCCCTAGTCTTTGAGAGGGGGGATTTTAAGGGTCACAGTTACGTAACTAGAGGGTGCGTGACGCGCAGCAAGGCGCGCGAGCTGTCGGGGGGCCATGAGGGGGTGCAGGCCCTGGCCCGCTCGCATTCCCAGCTCCCCCGGTATTTTGACGCTATTTTACATTGTTTTCAGAAATCACATAAGAAAAAACGTGTAAAATGAGTGTGCCATTTTTTACATTCCTTGTATGACCCCACCCTTAGACTCTTCTAATTTCTAATAAATCAGACTGTGTATATAATTTAAACAAACCCAATCCTTACTGAACTACTGAATAAAAAAAATGTCTGGGCTTTTTACAACAGAGGTACCGACATGATGGCTTTTAATAGTAGGCTAATAAATCACAAGGGGATACCTAACTGAAATCTAATATTATGTTTCAGTGAAACTTATCACTATCTACCACCACTGCCAGCCAGCTCGTAACATTCATTTGCTCACAGCTCTTTACAAAGTGTTAAAATCCCTTCAGTTCTTTCCTCGAATGGTCTAATAGAAAAGCAAATCATCTTGGGGCCTGTTTTATCATGACTGCAGAAAAGACTGTTATAAATATATGTTCTAATAAATAACACATTTTTTTTAAATCTCTGGGTACATCCTTTACAAATTTATAATGAAGGTTGAGTTATTTACTTTGTACTATTTCATGCCAGTAAGGATTAGATTGTACATTTAAAGGTATGTGAAGGTATTAAAATCATAACTACATGATAGAGCTACAGTTAAATTAGAGAGAATTCAAAGCACTCATTCTCTGAATTATACACTTGTTATTCTTTAGTTTAAAGGGTAAATGCTGTTTTCCCAGCGATGGGACACCAATCTGTAGTCATTACTCCATATTCCAGAAGTCTTGCTGATTTGGTGGAAAGAGTAGCAGCACTGAAAATAGACTTCTGTTACTAAAGCTACAAATGAGAGTAGTTCCCAAGATAAAAACTACCAGCATGTCAATAATAAATAGTCCTCTATGTAACCAATTATTGTATGCCATACCATTTTACTTGGATTTCTCTGTAATTAATTATATGTGTTACTGTCATCTCTAGAGGGAGGTTATTCTGAGGTTCTATAATTTTTTAATGTCATTTTCAAATACAAGGTCTAAGAATTCCATTTGTAATATATATGTGGAGATGGAACCCTATAACCTTTCCAACCAGTTACATATAATTAATACATATAATTCTCTTTCTTTATATACGTAGCTGAGTTGAAAAGTTTACTGTAACCATTGAACATCAAAGGATGCTGCAGGACATATTGTATTCTTGTACTACTCTTAGGGGCAAATTCACTAAGATTCGTAGTTGCGCCAGGCGTAACTTCGCCGCACTTCGCCACACTTCGCCAGGCGTAGTTTCGCCAGCGCTCCGCAAATTCACTAAAATCCGAAGTTGCGCTCAGGGGTAGCATAAGGTTGCGAAGTTGCGCTAGCGTTGATTCGCTAAGCGAAGCGAAGTTACGCTAGCGATGGTTAATTTGCATACAGCGCCAAATTCAAATTTCACGTACAATCACTACAAATGCCTGGGAAACCTTCAAAACATCAAATCATTTTTTTTTTGCCCTACACATGTGCCCACTGTATAGTTAAGTTGCCATGAGTTAGGAAATGTAGGAGCCCCAAAAAAAAAATTCGATCTTTTTCAGCCTATCACCCATAATATAGAAAAAACGCCAGTGTTTTTTGCGACTGCAATCCCTATCTACTCTATTGCGCTTCACCTGGTGTGAGGTGGGGAAGGAAGTCTAGCATAAAAGTAGCATTCAGAACCATGCGCGCGTTAGTGAATTTGCGTAGTTACGTCCATTGTGCAAATTCGCCAGGCGTAAGGGTGCGAAGTAACACTAGCGAATTTACGCCAGCGTTAGTTAGTGAATTTGCGAAGTAACGAAAATGACCAACGCTAGCGAATTGATGGTAGCGTTAGGCGCTTCAGCGCATAGTGAATTTGCCCCTTAGTCTTCAGCAAGAGGATCAGATAAACCAAAACTGTTAAAAAGAAAGGCACTGTAAGTAGTCAAATGTCCAAACCAGGTCCAATGGGACAAACAAGCAAGGCAAAGAGCACTAACTCATGGTCCAAATGACTAAGCATTAGAGCACTTACTGATGGGCAAATGAGTAAACACTGAATTGCTCAACCTCTGTGAGTTTCAATTGTCACCTCTCTGGATAGCTACATTGCGCCATTGGGATTGGATTATTGAGAAAGTTTATATTCCTTATGATTGCCTTGACAAGGCTATTTAGTGAAACCCTCCTTGGCACATATTTTAGAATATTGTTGGGTCTTTTTAAAAACCATTTTCTTAACTCTGGATTTTATGCTACTCAGGTAAATTGTGGGTGGTTGTAGTTTATGCTCGTTCATTTCTCCTTTCTCTGCAATCTCTCCTTCTCTCTAAACATCCTGTGATTTGTGGTTTTTTTAGACAAGTTAATCCTCTCCACTAGCTACGGTAGATTAATATACGAGACCACAGTCCCAGGTATTGCTGACATCTCAATCTTTGTGGTGTCCCATAGATAGCCAAAGTATAAGATAGTTTCTTTGGGACAACTCCACCATCTATATATTTCATTTTCCTAACTTTTAAATAAATTGAGCTGGTTGATAATTTATACTGTGAATTAGTCTAACTTATCTTGTTATTTTATTAACATAAGTCACTTTATAATCAAGTATTGGATTTCCATGCAGCATTAGTTGATTGGAATATACAGTATGCACTTTAGATTTAATGAAAGAGGTCAATTAATTGTATTAATTCATTGAGGATTAATGATGGATTATTATAAGCACTAGCCACTTTATAATTAAGGATTGAAGTCTAAGGAACTGTTTATTTATTGAAGCACTTGTACTTTAGTGTATTGAAGGAGATTTAATTTATTGCACTAATCTATGGTTAACTAGACGGTGTTAGTTAATGTTGGGTCGTTGGGGGAACATCGGGTAAATTGCAGTCTAACCCTAATTAGTGAATGGTAATTTAACACATTGGTTAATAAGGGGTTGTTTTTCTCTATAACTTATTAAAAGAGTTTATATTCCGAAAACTTTTTGTAGCCAGTAGCTCGTGAGCAACATGTTGCTCTCCAACCCCTTGGATGTTGCTCTCAGGGTCCTCAAAGCACATGATTATTTTTAAATTCCAAGCTTGAAAGCAAGTTTTAATTGCATAAAAACTAAGTATAGTGTCAAGTAAAGCCTCATGTAGGCTGCCACTCCACATAGGGGCTACCAAATAGCCCATCACATCCATTATTTGCCACCCCAAGGGACTTTTTCATGCTTGTGTTGCTCCCCAACTCTTTTTATATTTGAATGTGGCTCACGGTTTAAAAAGGTTGGGGAACCCTGGTTTAGAGTATGTGAAATATAAAATAAAACGTAATTTTTAAATTATGTGGATTAAAAGTTAAGTTTTATTTTATCTTTCGCATACGATAAACATAATTTCATAATCTGAACTGGTTATCTTGGAATTAACAGGGTTTAAAAAAGTCCTTTACTTTCCCTGCTTCTCTGGTGGTTGTTTAGATTTTGTTGGTTCTTTAATGAACACTAACCTGCAGATAATTCAGGTCTGAAACTTGGTCACACTCATTTTTGTGAAGAAGTCTTCAGTGATTACTCAGCATATCCAGTTTTGTTTCTACTAGATATACCATGACCTGGATGAATGAAAAAATAGCACTAATTCATTCATAAGAACTTTATGCATGCTTTAAAGAACTACTATCTATAGTTCTGTCCACTGGCACAGACTGTATAGTAGAGTTATGAAGCAAACATATGATGGAACAGTGAATATTTATACATTCCCAAATGAACAAAGGCTCGTGATTTGTGAAGATTAAGTCAAATCTCAAGATGTATCTGGGTTCACTTGACTCTGCTCAAGCCTTTATACACATGCAAATTATGTGGATATTAACATGATTATATTTATATAGCAATTAGATATTCAAGTACTGTAATGGAAGCCCCAGATTAGATGAAATTCTTTCCCTAGCAGGTACAACCAACTATTAATAATCAATCATGGATGGTAGGGAGCTCTGTGAGACAACCTGGAGTTGGGGCAAGTTTTGAAAGATTGCCCAGTGGGGCCCTACCTGATAAATATTTTATGAGATATTTTTATCAGCAATACAAAATACCAACCAGGAGTGAACAGTGAAACTGAGAAGGTCCATAGTAATTGGCTTCAATGCCAATTACATAAGTGCAATAAAACACTCATGTGAGTCAATACTTGTTCCCCTTATGCCAGTGCTGTACATCAAGATATAACATATTATGTCACTTTGCAGTCATGTCCACCTACTTAACCAGGCATCTGGCTTAAGAATGGTTTCTCCTCTAGCTCTTGCCTACATAAAATAAAGAAAACCACAACTTTCCTGTTTTATAGCTTATTTCTCTTTATTACTATGGCACAAATGATTGTTAGCATTCCGTTTGTAAAGCTTTACTCCTCCAATGGGAGATGCATGGTATACAACTGTGACAAGTCAGATGGATACTGGTGCACTTGATACACTTCCAACCTACAAACTATCATTTCTCACCGCCCTATGAAGGGAAACCATGGTTATCTGTTGTGTTTTCCCTTGTGCTGAGAACCAAATGATTTATTCTTCTTCTTTTTTAATCTCTACTAATCTGCAGCAGGATAAAAAAGGAGTTTTCCAGGTGAATTTTCTATTAAAAGCAAACTCTATCTATCATCTATAGCCAGAGCCTATGTATTTTAATGTACACAGTTAAGAAATGGAAATAATGCCAACTTATACTTCTTGTAATTCCAAAATATTGCTTGGTTGGAAGAAACAGGTGAGTGCATAAACTGTTTACTTAGCATTACTGAGCATTTTTCATCTGGGATAATAACTCAGCCATGTGTGATTGTATTGTTTCCTGGTGCTCTGCTTGGAAAATGAACTTCCATTGCAAGTTCCGTAATTTCCCTACCACCAGCCAGGCCTGTGTTGTTGCACGAGTGCAAAGTGGTCAGAATCAATCTGAAAGAGGCATTTAAGCTTTTAATGAGCAATTTAGCATATACCTTTTCTGTTTTTTTTTTTTTAATAAAGAGAGGCATCAGACGGTCTCCCGCGTTTAAGTGCAATATTAACTCCACAGTATTGGTCAGGATGGGGCTGTAAAATTGCAGTACTGTTCTGTATTAGTGCTTGTATGTGTATAAAATAGGAATAATGTTGAGTGGATATTCCAGGGTGTTCACTGCCGCTGTGTTTATTTTCTGATTTACAGCAGACGATAAAGAGTCTGACATTTAATTTAATGTATTTATTGTTTATATTGGGTCTTTAAAGGAAAAATACAACCTCCTTTTTCAGGCAAAGCAATAATTTGTATTTTTTTTTAAAGCCCTAAATAAACACAAGTTGTATCAAATAAGTCTAGGGCACAGAACGCTTTGTCACTTAAAGGGACACCATACAATTTTTTTGTGTTTTTTATTTTATATTATTAAGTTCTTTTAAAAAAAAAAAAAAAAATATATATATATATATATATATATATATATATATATATGAGTTAAGTAAGATGCAGGACAGTGGGGTGTGGGACAATAGATGTGATCTATTAGTGCCCCACAAATGACTACTTTCTAAACTAAGGGTTGTTGGGCTTAATGGGGATGCATGCACATGGATAATAATCTGGTTACAGGATCGGGTACAGAGGGTGTTTGTTAATGGTATATTCTCTACATGGAGTAAGGTTCTTAGTGGAGTCCCTCAGGGCTCTGTATTGGGTCCATTTTTATTTAACTTGTTCATTAATGACTTAGGGGAGGGTACTGAAAATAATGTCTCAATGTTTGCAGATGACACAAATCTATGCAACCCAATTAATTCCACCCAGCATGGGGAATTCTTGCAGCAGAATCTTGACAAACTGGCAATTTTGGCGGCTAAGTGTCAGATAAGATTCAATGTCAATAAATGTAAAGTCATACACCTGGAATGTAAAAATATGCAAGCAAATCTATAATGGAAAGGACATTAAAGTCCTTGTAGATAATAAACTTGGATGTAGCAAGAAATGCCAGAAAGCAGGGCAAATAATGCAAAGGCAAATAAGGTCTTGATATGTATTAAAAGGGGCATACTGTAAATTGGTGGGAGGAGAGGGTTATTCTTCCACTGTACAGAGCGCTGGTAAGCCCCCATCTAGAATATTCCGTACTGTTTTGTTCTCCAGCATGGGATATTATTGAATTAGAGAGGGTACAGAGAAGGGCAACGAAGCTGAAGATATGGATAATCTCAGCTATGAGGAAAGATTGGCCAAGTTGGGGTTGTTCACACTAGAGAAGAGACTCTTGAGGGGTGAAATGATAACTATGTTTAAATATATAAGGGGATCACAGAATAATCTTTCTAATGCTTTAATTACCAGTAGGTCCTTCCTGCTGACACATGGCACCAATTTCGATTAGAAGAAAGGAAGCATGAGAGCTGTTGAATTCTCTCCCTGAATCAGTCATGATGGCTGATACATTAGATAGAAGGGGTTGGATGGATTTTTAGCAAGTGAGGGAATACAGAGTTATGGAAGATAGCTCATAGTACAAGTTGATCCAGGGACTGGTCTGATTTCCATCTTGGAGTCAGAAAGTAATTGTTGTCCCCCTCTGAGGCAAATTGGAGAGGATTCCAATAGGGTTTTTTTGCCTTCCTCTGGATCAACTAGCAGTTAGGCAGGTTTCATATAGGCTGAAAAGGTTGAACTTGATGAATGTGTGTCTTTTTTCAACCTTATATTATTACTTTGTTACTTTGATTGTAAGCTCTACAGAGCAGGGAACTCTCTCCTCATGTCTCTTTAACATAACACATAATTGTAATTGTATTTTATAATTATCTGTATTTTATTGACCATGTTTGTTCAACTAATATATTGTTCTACTGCACAACTCTGTGTGCAAAAGTTTTACTATGGGATCTCTTATCTGGAAACCTGATATCCAGAGAGCTCTTTTGAAAAATGGATTTCAGTGCAGAATTCTGCTGGAGCAGCACTATTAACTGATGAGTTTTGATGAGAAAAAACATGTTTTCCCATGACAGTTTCCCTTTAATACTTTTTTTTGTGCCATAAAATCAAAATGGCCATATAAAAGGACCATAGTATGGAAGCTGTAGATTCTTTTCCTTTGATCTGTGATTCCCCAATGTTTACATGAAGGCACGCAGCATACATCAGAGAGCCATCCACTGGCATTAAAAGGGTTAATGTGATGCAATTTCCTCTTTGGATATTTACATTAAATATGTTTTGCTAAAAACAATAATGATAAAAGTTCAAGGAAGGTTGTGCATCTATAAAGCGACAGTTGAGAGACAACTGGAGTATTTTTAAATGCAGTGCAAAAATCACTATAATTACTGTATTGTTTAGGTGACAAAATATGATGTTATCCATTTTAAATGCCCAACTTAAAAGTCTCAGATGGTCCTTGAAATCACAAGGCAGGAACAGATGGTTTGGCAAGTGTTCATTCAAGCCTTGAGCAAATACTATGAATCTCCCATGATTTATCAGGAACACATTTTATTAGTCAATGCCTTTAATTTAGAACTTTAGAAGCAACGACACTGATAATACTCCTTCAACTACAACACCCAGCATCCTCCAACAGATTTTGACTATTAGTGGTTTCTAGTATTAGGTATTCACATGTGAAAAGTGCTTGTGTCCTAATTAGCCTAAGAATAGAATTAACAGACCTATATTACCCCTGTCTTTCCAGGAAGTACAGAAAATATGAAAACCTTACGCAAGTTTAGAGTTCTGTTGATACTGGGATAGCACAAATAATGCAATATTCAACTTCAACTTCTGATGGACCATGTAATAATTATAAATATTAAAAAGTCAAGACCTGTAAACTGAAAAACTGACTTTACCCTATGATATAGTGTCTAGCTAGATCTAAAATTACTCTAACCAGCTTGTGACATGCCATCACTAAGTATAAACCTACCACAACCGTAAAATAGTATTTTAATTTTCTGAGAAATATGCCCGTCCCCTACCTTCAGTGTGGAGTGAAGGCCCCAGAGGCATGACATTGCATAGCTACAGTATATGCTTACAGAAGGGATGCTGACTGATTTGCTTCCCTATTATATTGTGGAGTCAAGGTATGTCAGATTCCATATTCCCTAGAATAGCTACTGTATGTAAGTAGTGAAATGATATTGTTTGATTGGATATATTTACAACAAACCGGGTGAAGAAAGGTGCTTGAGAGTATATGTTTCCTAGCATAGTTCAACTATGTGATGATTGCCAACCAGAACATCTTAGACACAAGACCCACTATCGACTTTCCACATCTCATTCATTCTCTCTTCCCTACATTTGATATTATTCTGTTCTGTATTGTCTGCTCATTTCTTGCTTGCTTTGTCATTCTCTGCCTTGACCCTTTGTACTGCATTTTACTTCTCTGAACTCTTCCTTTTCTCTCCATTGTCCCACCACGTTCCCCTTTGATATATTTCACATCTAATGACTTCATAGCCTCCTTTTTCTTTCTGCTCCTTATTTATCTCTCTTGAGAAAAATAAGTCTAACACTTACAGGGACATAGCATAATCTGAATGAAGTATCCTCCAGGCAAGTCAACTGAGCTGCTATCCAAATCAAATTCTATAAATTGGAAGCCAACTAATTACATTTTCAAGTATTTCCTGCCCATCAAAGATCATGCCACATCTTCAAAACATGTAAAAGTCTGCTATTTCTCAACATGCCATACCTTAAACATAGGTACAAGAATACCATCTTGAAGAACACAAAGGGGGAAATTTACTAACCTGCAAAAATTTGCCAGCGACGGCTTCACTCCCATCGCTACACTTCGCCAGGTGAAAATTCACTCAGACAACGCTAATTTACTTGGATGCAAAGTTGCGTCAAGGGAGCTGAACGCTGGCGAATTAACGTCGGCAATCAGAGAGAATATGCGCTAACGTTCAATTATGCCAAGTGCGACTTCGTTAAAGGTCTTGGCTCAAGCTAATTTGCATACAGCAGGAAATAATAAAGTTGAATGGTCGTATATGTTGCAGCAAATACATTACATTACACAAGTCCAGGGAACCTTAAAGGGATACTGTCATGGGAAATCAAGAATATAGAGTTGTTATAATGCCCTACACATGAGCCCAGTGTAAAGTTTGTGTTCCCCCATAAAATGTATGGGGGAAATCCGGTTACACAAAAACATTTTTAAGGACTTTTTCAGGCTGTAACTCTGAAAAAAGGAAAAGACGCCAGTGTTTTTTGGTACTTAGAAAATGTTTCTACTTATTGAAATTGAGGAAGTCCTATGCACTCCATTGCACTTCGCCTGGTCTGAGCTGGTGAAGGCGAAAGAGGTAACATTCAGTAAAATCTGCAATTTAGTAAATTTACGTTCATCCCTATCCTTACTGTCACCAAGTTAACATAGGCAGCTTGGTATTCATCGGGACAGTTACAGGTCTCTGTCTTTTGAAGTGGAGTGCAAAGTGCAAAAAAACTAAATCTGGGCAACTGCAGCAAAATGGTCTTCCTTATTGTAAATAACCCTTCATGTCACCTCATAGGCTCCATTACCACTTAATCATAGGCTCCCTTCTTTGGTGACTATGATTAAGTGCTACTTGAACATAAACCATATAAGGCAATGGAGATGTTGTCTTAAATAAAGAGTTTCTTTTACCTTATTTTGGCTGGTGACCTGTGTGAATCCTTGAGTGCTCATCTCACATTTTGCATATCTATGGTTTTCTGCTCCCTTTGCTAAGGGTCTGGGGCTGGTGCACTTGGACCATACTGTACCTTGTAGAGTTTCTATTTTTAACCTTACATTTCTGTGTTTGGCATATATTTAGATATTCAGTACAAGCATCCCATCTGGAAAAATGAATCAACATCAGTATTGGTAGTAGCATTCCAATCTAACAAACTCCTACGCCTTCAGCACTAGTAGTATAACCCTTTCTAGGAACATGGTACACTTTAAACACCTTTAACCTTGGAGCTTTGGTTATGGACTTTTCATCGGATGCACGCATGAACGAACCAAGAAGTAGTCAGAAGAATGAGTGTAGTAAACATCACACAGACAAGGGCCCAGCCTAGGGGTAGGTGACATAAGTGGTACATGCCTTGCACCCTTCCCCAAACGTTTCACCCTAGGCATGTTCTTTCCTGCCTACCCCTAGTTCTGGCCCTGGTTCTCACAATGGGCGCATCAGTAGACACACATAAAGTGCTGGAAATTACGCTTTTCTAATTCTGAGGGTGCTTAAGTTGTGTTTATATGCACTGGCGACAAGAGTACTGGACACAGCACCATCTCCCAACTGCCATTATGTTGGAATTATTGGAAAAACTATTGCCTTCTAGGTAAACAATACATCTAAAATTCCACTTTACAAATTGCAATGTAACTTAGTTCTGTTATCTAAAACAAGTGCAATAATAGGCAATACTTTGTAACCTTGCCTGGTTGTCACTGCATATTAAGGCGGTCCACAGTTTGAGGGTATTGTAGAACTCATTTACTAATGGTGCTGCTCAATGGCATAAGTACAGATGCCAGTAGTCCGAAAACATTAATTCACATTGAACAATATAGAAAAGGAAGACAATGGTTTGATTATTAGCTATGAGACACTATAATTTAGGCCCTGTGCCTTCCTCAATGCATTGAGGATAAGTCATTTTTTATCTGATAAATAATTATAAGGTGTGTTGCCCCTCCATGATCCTTTTCCCCCTAGTGTTTATTTTATTAATACTTCAAACTGAGTAGTTAAAAATTGCATCTCTATAAGGATACGACACATTGGCTAAAAGTCCATTATGATTATTGGTTTAATTTATGATGAGCAGGGCAGGGTGTAAAGTGCAAACAACAGGTGCAAAGTAGAAGGTTCCATTGTGCCAGCAGCATTACGCTGTGCAGGTTTGCACCTCTTTGTTCTCAAGCAATAACATCGGGAGCTATATTGTGGCATAAGTGAATCTGAGCTAGAATTTCTCCATGCCCTTTGTTATGCCTGAAAAAATCAAGTTTTTAGTAGGAAAAACTAAGAAAGAACACCCATTGACCTCAATGCATTTGTCGCAAGAAAAACAAAGCAAAAAAATGCAGTGTGCAAATTTTTATGCAGTTTTGGGAATTTTTTGGCAAAGTGAAATGGGGCAGTTTCGCTCATCGCTATCTATAATATATGAGCCTCCATATCTCTTGCATCAATATTATGCATTTCATGAATGGGTTTTACTCTAAAGAAGGAAAGTCCAAAGTGACACAAATGCACAGTATGTTTAGGGAAGATGCCGGGGGGAGTATAAATGGTATAACCAAAAACATTAATTTAAGCCAGGGTTCTCATGGCCCATGCTGACCTCTATATTATTTTTCAAGCCATATGTCTGCATAGGGTTCTATTTGTCTCACTATCCATACAAGGTACTTGTTCACACAATGAATGACACACACACAGTACATTTATCAATGGGTGCGTTTGTTCCAGGATCGGATTTGCTACAGGTGTAACATTATGAAAAACTACTATTGATATGGTGAGAATTTATTGTGATGTACAGTATCCTGACAGACAAATTACTATACAAATACTCAGCTAAGCATAAATGCTTTAAGCCAAACAAAGGGCACATTGTCTGCTATAATAACCCAGTGCCATTCAGCATATTCAAATGGAGTGTTTCATTTAAACAGCAAACATTCAATATGATTGTGACACGTTGCCAGAAGCACTGGATGTTCCCAATGGCTGTGTACGTTAGCAGCAACTGATCAAATCAGAGCTTTTGTACAGCACAGAAGTCTAAGTGAATGATGTAGAACCTCATCACCCAGCATTCTTTAACAGTCACATCCCTGTCATACAGCGGATCCCAATACCCCTTTTATAGGGAGACAAAGGTAAATAAATTAACTTAGCAAAGGTACTCTAAATACCATATACTGTGATTGGGGAAAGAATGGCTTAGAGGTTGGAGGAGTGTTTAATCTAGGCAAGGGTATAAAAAATGATGGAGAAACTAGTGTAGACTGGGCAGTGGGATTAGTAAGGGGTCATGGGGGAGGAGTGAGGGGGGCATACAGTTTTCCAGCTAAGGAGGTCCCTCTGTTACAAGGAAAACAGGCCAATACTAACTCAAGATATAATTCTCCATTAAGTAATGTAAATTATAAAAGGAAAAGTAGTAACCTCAGCTATATGCTGGCAAATGAACAGAGTTTGTTACGGAAAATGGGAGAGCTAGAGTTAATTGCATGCTCTAAAAATTGTGATATAATTGGGATCACTGAGACCTGGTGAGATGAAACATGTGACAGGGCTGTGAATTGAAATGGTTACACTACCTTGTATAAGTGAAGAGAATGTAGCCCTCCTGTTATAACAAATAGAAGTGGCTTTGCAACAAGGTCAAATTATTATTATTATGACTTTAATTATCCAGACACTGACTGGGGTAATGGAGTTGACAAGTCAGAAAAAAGCTAGTAGGTTTGTAAATATGCTGAATAACAACTTTTATTTCAGCTTGTTCAAGAACCAACTAGGAATGATTCTCTTTGGGAACTTGTAATACTTGATAACTCATACCAAACTCATCTCTAGCTTTTGCATAGGTGAGTATTTAGGGAATAGTGATTATAACATGGTCTCCTTTGAGATTATGTTGCAGAAACAGCTCTATAAGTGAGTAGCTAAAACACAAAATTTTAGGCATGCAAACTTTGCCAGTATAAGGGAATCTATGCAACATATAAAATGGGAAATGCTTTTCACAGAGTAAAATACAGAACAAAAATGGGACGTCTTTAAAATGCTGCTTGATAAATATACCTGTAAGTATATCCCACTTGAAGGAATGCTGTTACAAAACAAAACCTTGGTGGTTAAATAAAAGTGTTGGTATTGAGGTGCATACGAAAAGACGTGCTTTTAAGACTTTCAAGTTAGCTGGGACAGCCAAAACTTGTATTAGGTACAAGGAGGCCAATAAATCATGCAAATAAAATCAGAGAAGCTTAAATTGAGATGGGAATGGGTATTGCAGCAAGCAGTAAAAATAATCCAAAATTATTTTCTAAATATGTAATTGGTAAAACAAATTGAGCTGGAAGGGGTGGGGGGTTGGGTCAGCTCTTTGATGAGAAGAGAGAAAAAGCAGAGATTCTGAACAATTTTGTGTCTGTCTAAACAAATGAGGAACCAGTTAATAAAGGTTTCCTTATTAATAGTCCCAATCCTAGTAATACAACTAATGTTGCATGGTTCAAGCACAAAGAAAACCAAAACAGACTAAAACATGTTAAGATAAACAAACTAGACCGATAATTTAACCAGTATGTGCTACATTTAAAGACATTTTGTATAAGCTTACCGCTGTAAACGTGGGGCCAGGGTGCACACACCCCAGACCTTCAGCAAGGGGAGCCAAACACCATAAAACTTCAAAAGAGGCTGGCACAAGCCTGGACCCACGAAATAGTAAAGCCAGAGTCAGGTTATAAAATAGTTAAAAAAGCTTACATTTATTTTCCATAATTAAGAAACAGGCCTGATGCGTTTTGTGTCTACCAAGAGCACTTGCTCATAGGCTTAATTTTAAACAATATATACACAGAATTTAAAAGAGAAATGGTCAATGGGAGATGAATGGGTGGAGCCACTCAATGTGTCAGTTGAGGAAAAAACTACAAATCCCAGAATCCAATGAGAAAGACACACCTCCCAGGCCAGAGTACTACAAAGGTTATCTTAATTATAGAATACAAAATGTTAAACAACAATATGGGAAATACAAAGTGATTTGTCAAAAGGGAAAAAGAGAAAAGGCAACAAGGATGACTATTAGACATAGCAGGAGACATCAAAGCCAAATTTAAACCTAGGGGCTGCCTTGTACCTAGATAAAAAAATCCATTTGGTCTCTTTTCTTAATAACTCTGAAAATATGTTCCCGCCCCTTAAATTTGGAACTGCTCTGTCTATATCAGTAACTCTTAAAAAAGAGGATGTCCTATTATTACATTCGTCAAAGTGTCTAGCCACTGGTGTTCACAATACATTGTTGTTAATATTTAGAATGTGTTCTCTGATTCTGTCTTTTAAATGTTGAATTGTTTGGCCCACATATTGTTTTTTGCACTTTCCACAAGTTAAAAGATAGATTACATTTTTTGTTTTGCAATTGATATAGTTTTTAATATCATAATTTCTTGTAGTGGTAGTGGAAGTAAAGTTCTTTGTTACCGAAATATAATTGCATGTGATGCACTTTGTTGAGCCACATTTGTATGTAACCAGGTATTTCTAGAAGAAATGTCAGTTCTTATTAAACTGGGGGATAATATATTTCCAAGAGTTCGTGTTTTTCTTGAAACAAAATTATGTCCTTTATCCAGAACTGCTTTAAGAATTGGATCAGTCTCCAGAATGACTAACTTTCTATTCACAATATTTTTGATTTTGTTAAATTGAGGACTATACGTTAGAATACGAATATGTTATGTTATCCGAAAAGTTTTTTTTAGTATGTTTATCCTTATTTATGTGTTTGTTTAGGATTTCTTGTGTATCAGGATGTGTCCTTGGTGGACCACCCCCATCCACCAGGAAACCATCTACTCTGTATCTATCAAGGAAACCTTGTTAAGAAAATATGTTAAAGTGATACTGACACTAAAAAATGAATTTTAGCATATGAATGTACATTACATGTTACTTATAGGTCATGTTGATCATTTTTTGCTGGGAGGTTTGTTTTTGTATATTTTAATATATATAATTGTTAGTTGAAGTTCCTAAGCCTGACTCTCTGACACTCTGACTTTGCCAACCAGACTGTCCCATCTCAGCCTGTTAGTTACAGTTTCTAATGCTAACGGACTCCTGCTGCACAAATATTGCAGCCCCCTCATACAGGAGCGGGGGGAGGGGGATCAGACAGGTAATGTAATAGCATCATGCAAATACTTTATGGCAAAGTTAGAAGTAGCTTGCAAAGCCAATATTATAATAGATGTAAAAAAAAGTTTAATTTCAGGTGTCAGTATCTCTTTAAGATAAACAAAGGTCAGGGACCAAATGGTATTCATCCCTGGGTACTAAATAAACTTAGCTCTATGATTGCCAAACCTCTTTACTTAAAGGGAACCCGTCACCCCAAAAAAATATTCCAAATCCTATTTTATCACATTAGTCAAGCAAAATGAACTTTAATTACACTATATAAATTATTTAAATCTTGTTTCCTTCTGGCTGGTAATTCCTAATTATAGCAGACAGGCAGGAGCCATTTTGTGGACACTGTTATTAAGACAAGCCTTGTATCATCTCAGAATCTTGTTTGTGCACCAGAATGGGGGACCTGATGTCCATCCCCATGCACTGGTTGCACAATTAAATGTTGAAGAGAACGGGGGAATGTGGGGAGAGCAGTGACATCTAGTAAGCGCTGAATGTAAAGTGAAAGTAACTGCCTGCCCTAAAGGAGGGGCAATGAACATTTGATTGACAGCTGAGATTTTTAAATGAGTTTACAACAGTTGTGAATGTTTTAATGAAAAAATTATTTTGGATTTAATGTTTAATAGGAAAAGGACTTTTATTATACAGCTTTTTATGTCTAGGTGACAGGTCCCCTTTTAATTTTTCAGGATTCATTAAGGTCTGGCATGGTGCCAAGAGACTGATGAATTGCTAATGTGGTGCTGCTATTCAAAAAGGGTTCCTGTTCCCAGCCTCAAAGCTATCGGTACATTAGTCTGACGTCAGTGGTAGAAAAGCTTTTCAAAGGGGTATTAAGGGATAAGATACTTTATTATTACTTTATTATTATTTATTGCAAAAAATAATACTGTGAGTTTGTGCCAGCATGGTTTTATGCATATTAGATCTTCCCAGACTAATTTAATTATTTTTTATGAGAAGGTGAGCAGGAACCTAGATTCTGGAATGGCAGTGGATGAGATCTACTTAGACTTTGCTAAAGCATTTGATACAGTTCCACACCGAAGGTTACTGGTTAAATTAAGAAATGTTGACCAGGAACATAGTATTTGTACCTGAATAAAGAACTGGCTAGATAGATGACAAAGAGTGGTGGTACATGGAACATTTTCTAATTGGACCAGTGTTGTTAGTGGAGTACCGCAGGGCTCTGTACTTGGTCCCTTGTTTTTTAACTTGTTTAATATTTCCTAGACGTAGGGATCAAGTTGGGCAGAACTATAGGTTCCATGCAGGATGCTGCCACTTAGCAGAGTGATTTGAGCAAATTGGAAAACTGCTCAGCAAACTGGAAAATGAGGTTCAATGTTGATAAATGCAAGGTTATGCACTTTTGTAAAAATAATATCAATGCACATTATACACTAAATGGCAGTACGCTGGGAGTTTCCTTAACTGAGAAGAATATAGGATTTTTTGTAGATAGCAAGTTATCTGATTCCTGTAGCTACTAAAGTAAATAAATAAATAAATGCTGTCTAGCATAAAAAGGAACATAAACTCAAGGGCCTCGCTTGGAGTATGCAGTGCAGTTTTGGACTCCAGTCCTTTAAGGGCAACTAAAGTCTAAAATAGAATAATGTTAGAAATGCTGTATTATGTATACTAAATATAAACATGAACTTACTGCACCAGCAGCCTAATAAGACAAATGATTTATGCTTTCAAAGTTGGCGCAGGGGGCTGTCATCTTGTAACTTTGTTAGACATTTCTGCAATGTCAAGACTCGCACATGCTCAGTGTGGTATGGGCTTCAGTTGGGAGGTTAAGCTTAGGGATCGTCATAAGTTATCAAAACAGCACAAGTCAAATAATATCTGCCATAGAAGCCAATACAGCAAGACTGATTAATAATCATAATATAGAGACTGCACTGTGTCTCTGGATACAAATCTCTACAGGGAATCCAACAATGCTGCTTGAGTTCTGGGAAGTAAGGTGGGGGGGCTCCCCCTGCCATTTGAAAGTATGATCGTTTACCTGCACAGCAGTTGGGGACCATCTGACAATTCCTATCCACAGCAGTAAAAGAAGGGGGAATTGCACTGCATACAGTCAGGTTTATGATAAAAACTGTAGACATCTTTTAATAAAAGTATATTGGAGATAGATTTCTTTTTCATTAAAGAAAGTAAAAATGGGATTTTATATTTTTGCCTTTACATGCCCTTTAAGAGGGATATAAATGAGCTGGAGAGAGTGCAGAGACTAAGGGCAACTAAATTGGTTAGAGGGATGGAAGACTTAAATTATGAGGGGAGACTGTCAAGGTTGGGGTTGTTTTCTCTGGAAAAAAGGCGCTTCTGAGGGGACATGATTACACTTTACAACTACATTAGAGGACATTATAAATAAATATCAGGGGACCTTTTTACCAATAAAGAGAATCGCTGTACCAGAGGCCTCCCCTTCAGACTAGAAGAAAATAACTTTCATTTGAAGCAACGTAGGGGGTTCTTCACAGTGATCAGGACGCTGCAGCCGGGCCCCCCGCCCCCTCCATACACCCGGAACTGGCCGGGAATATGCGCCGCAAAGCCTTCGACTTCGAAAAATCGTTTGACTATTTGACCATTCGATAGACGAAGTACTGTCTCTTTAAAAAAAACTTTGACTACATACTTCGGTAGTTTAAACCTACCGAGGTATAATGTTAGCCTATGCGGACCTTCCCCATTACTTTTCTAAGGTTTTTTTGATTGAAGGAAAATCCTTCGATCGATGGATTCAAATCCTTCCAATCATTCGTTTCGAAGTATTTCATCGAACGATTTTTCCTTCGATCGTAGGATTTGCGGTAAATCCTACGAATTTGATATTCAAATTGGTAGGATTTTTACCTTGAGAGTCGAATTCGAGGGTTTATAAACCCTCGATATTCGACCCTTAGTAAATGTGCACCATAATGTACAACATTTCTAGCTACTTCTTTAGTTAAGCTTTAATTCTCCTTTAATAAACACATGGGTTGAAAGTCCCCAGCTAAAGGGACACTGTAAGGAGCAATTAAAAAACTTCAAGAATGATTTTTATATTTTCTTTCTTTTTGAGAAATACTAATTTTGAGTCACTCTAATGATTAGGGATGTAGCGAACGTCGGAAAAAAAGTTCGCGAACATATTCGCGAACTTGCGTCAAAAATGCGAACGGTTCGCGAACGTCGCGAACCCCATAGACTTCAATGGGAAGGCGAATTTTAAAAGCTAGAAAAGACATTTCTGGCCAGAAAAATGATTTTAAAGTTGTTTAAAGGGTGCAACGACCTGGACAGTGCCATGCCAGAGGGGGATCAAGGGCAAAAATGTTTCTAAAAAATCCATTGTTGACACAGCGCTGCGTTTTGTGCTGTAAAGGGCAGAAATCACACTACATTTCTAAACCTGTGTAATAAAATGCTTTAAAACGTCCGGCGTCTACATGCCAATCAAGTCGTGTAAAGGTTACAGCCTGTTCACACGCAAAGACGAAACGCGGTGCTTACTGCAACGCAAAAAGACGCAAAGAGCTTTAATGAATGATACCGTCAAGTGAGCAAATAATAGTTTTTAATTACTAGTTGCTTGTCACCTCCAGGATGTTCGTCCTGTTGGTGGCAATATTTCTGTAGTGGTGTGTTTAGCAGTCACCGTGCTTGTGCACACGTGCACGGTCAGGCAGAGGTAATTCAATGTACAGTGAAGTGAACCAAAAAACACTGATTCTGCAGTGTGGGCCCAGTTTTGGTGTACTTTATTGATCACCCGCGGTGACCATAAAAGATGCGATTTTGCCACTGTTGCAGAACCCTGAAAAATTAGGCATGTGTACTTTCCTGAAAAATTATCTTTTTTTTGTCGCAGCCACTGAAGCACAGAGGCCAGAAAAAATATGCCATATAAATGCTGAAAATATTAATTTTTTTTTGTCGCAGCCACTGCAGCACAGAGGCCAGAAAAAATATGCCATATAAATGCTGAAAATATTAATTTTTTTTTGTCGCAGCCACTGCAGCACAGAGGCCAGAAAAAATATGCCATATAAATGCAAACAATATTAATTTTTTTTGGCCGCAGCCACTGCAGCACAGAGGGCAGGAAAAATATGCCATATAAATGCTAACAATGTAAATTTTTTTTGTCGCAGACACTGAAGCACAGAGGCCAGAAAAAATATGCCATATAAATGCTGAAAATATTCATTTTTTTTGGTCGCAGACACTGAAGCACAGAGGCCAGAAAAAATATGCCATATAAATGCTGAAAATATTCATTTTTTTTGGTCGCAGCCACTGAAGCACAGAGGCCAGAAAAAATATGCCATATAAATGCTGAAAATATTCATTTTTTTGTCACAGCCACTGAAGCACAGAGGCCATAAAAAATATGCCATATAAATGCTGAAAATATTCTGTTTTTTTATGGTCGCAGCCACTGAAGCACAGAGGCCATAAAAAATATGCCATATAAATGCTGAAAATATTCATTTTTTTGTCACAGCCACTGAAGCACAGAGGCCATAAAAAATATGCCATATAAATGCTGAAAATATTCTGTTTTTTTTGGTCGCAGCCACTGAAGCACAGAGGCCAGAAAAAATATGCCATATAAATGCTGAAAATATTCATTTTTTTGTCACAGCCACTGAAGCACAGAGGCCAGAAAAAATATGCCATATAAATGCTGAAAATATTCCGTTTTTTTTGGTCGCAGCCACTGAAGCACAGAGGCCATAAAAAATATGCCATATAAATGCTGAAAATATTCTGTTTTTTTTTGGTCGCAGCCACTGAAGCACAGAGGCCAGAAAAAATATGCCATATAAATGCTGAAAATATTCTGTTTTTTTTGGTCGCAGCCACTGAAGCACAGAGGCCAGAAAAAATATGCCATATAAATGCTGAAAGTATTCATTTTTTTGTCACAGCCACTGAAGCACAGAGGCCAGAAAAACTCAGAATTTACCTGGATTCAAATTAAACCAGTAGGGTTTGCACCCTAGTTTGTAACGGTGGTGGAGGGAGGAGGACGCTAAAGGACAGCTGTATGTGGAGTCATGAGGCGTGCAGAGAAGGACAGCTGCATGGGGAGTCAGAATCAGAAACTCAGCACAAGTCTTCCGGCGTGCAGTAACCCTCCGAGATCCACCCCTCATTCATTTTAATAAAGGTCAGGTAATCCACACTTTTGTGACCTAGGCGAGTTCTCTTCTCAGTTACAATCCCTCCTGCTGCACTGAAGGTCCTTTCTGAGAGGACACTTGAGGCGGGGCAAGACAAGAGGTTCATGGCAAATTGTGACAGCTCTGGCCACAGATCAAGCCTGCGCACCCAGTAGTCCAGGGGTTCATCGCTCCTCAGAGTGTCGATATCTGCAGTTAATGCCAGGTAGTCCGCTACCTGTCGGTCGAGGCGTTCTTTGAGGGTGGATCCCGAACGGTTCTGCCGCTGCCTTGGACTGAAAAACATTTGCATGTCTGACGTTACAGAGTGGCCAAAGTGCTTTGTCCTTGCAGGTGCGCTCGTGGCAGGATTACTGGCACCTCTGCCCCTGGAATGTTGATGAGTTCCTGAAGTGACATCACCCTTAAAAGCATTGTACAACATGTTTTGCAGGCTGGTTTCTAAATGCAGCATCCTTTCAGACTTGTGGTATGTTGGTAACATTTCTGCCACTTTATGCTTGTACCGAGGGTCTAGTAGAGTCGCGACCCAGTACAGGTCCTTCTCCTTAAGCCTCTTGATACGGGGGTCCTTCAACAGGCATGACAGCATGAAAGACCCCATTCTCACAAGGTTGGATGCAGAGGTATCCATCTCCGCTTCCTCGTTATCAAGGACTGCATCATCCACGGTCTCCTCCCCCCAGCCACGTACAAGACCAGGGGTCCCCAAAAGGTCACCACTAGCCCCCTGGGAAGCCTGCTCCTGTTGGTCCTCCTCCTCCACAAAGCCACCTTCCTCCTCTGACTCCACTTCTGACACCTCTCCCTGCGTTGCAGCAGGTGCCTGGGTTCGTTCTGGTGATTCCGACCAAAAATCGTGCACTTCCTGCTCCTCGTCACGCTGGTCTACAGCCTCATCTGTCACTCGTCGCACGGCACGCTCCAGGAAGAAAGCAAAGGGTATTAGGTCGCTAATGGTGCCTTCGGTGCGACTGACCATATTTGTAACCTCTTCAAAAGGGCGCATAGGCATCGCGCATAAGCACCCAGTAACGGGGTAAAAAAATCCCCAGCTCTGCAGATCCAGTCCTACCACCCAGTTCAAACAGGTATTCGTTGACGGCTCTTTGTTGTTGCAGCAGACGTTCCAACATGAGGAGCGTTGAATTCCAGCGAGTCTGGCTGTCGCAAATCAAACGCCTGACTGGCATGTTGTACCGCTGCTGAATGTCAGCAAGGCGTGCCATGGCTGTGTAGGACCGTCTGAAATGGGCCGACACCTTCCTGGACTGCCTGAGAACGTCCTGGAATCCTGGGTACTTTGAAACAAAACGTTGTACTATTAAATTCAGAACATGTGCCATGCAGGGCACATGTGTTAAATTGCCCAGTCTCAGTGCTGCCAACAGATTGCTTCCATTGTCACACACCACTTTTCCGATCTTCAGTTGGTGTGGGGTCAGCCACCGATCGGCCTGTGACTGCAGAGATGACAGGAGTACAGATCCGGTATGGTTTTTGCTTTCCAGGCACGTCATCCCCAAGACAGCATGACAACGGCGTACCTGGCACGTCGAATAGCCTAGGGGGAGCTGGGGGCGCACAGGTGTGGAGGAGGAGGACCCAGCAGCAGAGGACGAAGAAGAGGAAGAAGACGAGGTAGAGAGCGAAGGAGGAGTAGAGGTGGTGGCAGAACTGCGTGCAATCCGTGGCGGTGACACCAACTCCACTGTCGTTGTTGAGCTACACATTCCCTGCTTCCCAGCCATTACCAAGTTCACCCAGTGGGCAGTGTAGGTGACATACCTGCCCTGACCATGCTTGGAGGACCATGCGTCAGTAGTCATATGGACCTTTGGCCCAACACTAAGTGACAGAGATGCGGTGACTTGGCTCTGCACATGGTGGTACAGGTGTGGTATTCCCTTTTTTGAAAAAAAATTGCGGCTGGGTACCTTCCACTGCGGTGTCTCAATTGCTACAAATTTGCGGAAGGCCTCAGAGTCCACCAGCTGGTATGGTAAAAGCTGGTGGGCTAAGAGTGCGGACAAGCCAGCTGTCAGACGCCGGGCAAGGGGGTGCCTCGCAGACATTGGCTTCTTACGCTCAAACATGGCCCTCACAGAAACTTGGCTGGGGGCAGATGACTGGGAATGGGAACTGGTGGTCAAGGTGGAAGGCGGAGTGGAGGGTGGTTCAGACGGGTGAAGGACAGCAGAGGTAGAGCAGTAAGATGCTGGACCAGAAGGAGGGTGGCTTTTAGTTTGCCTGTTGCCTTTGAGGTGTTGCTCCCAAAGTGCTTTGTGCTTGCCGTTCATGTGCCTTCGCATAGAAGTTGTACCTATGTGGCTGTTGGGCTTCCCAAGACTCAGTTTCTGACTGCACTCATTGCAAATGACAACGCTTTTGTCAGAGGCACACACATTAAAAAAATCCCACACTGCTGACCTTTTTGAGGCTGGCAATCTGGCGGTAACAGTAGAAGTCGGCGGCGTTGGCGGCAATGGCGGGTGCGTTGGCCGGCTGACCACAGGTGCCGATACATGTTGTTGCCCTACTGTTCCCTGCGAGCTGTCCTCCCTGCTTCTTCTAAGTCTTATTCTCCTCCTGCCTCTCTGACTCTCCGTCTCTCCATCTGAACTATCCTCCTCTTGCTCTCTTCTACTGGGCACCCATAAAACATCAATCTCCTCATCCTCATTCTCCTCAGATGCATCAATTTCTTCTACCAGCTCACAGAAGGAAGCAGCAGCGGGGACCTCCTCGTCATCACTCATTATGTCCATCTCTGTTGTGTTCTCTGCCAGAATTAAATCTGGTGTAACGTCCTCATCTCCTTCATCTTCTTCTGCCAATAATGGTTGCGCATTACTCAGTTCAAGAAACTCATGTGAAAATAACTCCTCTGACTCCAGTGAAGAAGGGGCGCCGGTGGTGGAGGAAGTGTTACGTGGGGTGCCCATAGCAGTGGAGGATGAGGATGTTGTGGTAAAGTTAGAAACGGTAGAGGATGGGGTGTGCTGTGTAAGCCAGTCAACTACCTCTTCAGCATTTTGGGAGTTCAGGGTCATTGCCTTTTTAAAACTGGGCAATTTCCTAGGGCCACAGGATAGCATAGCAGCACGGCCCCTAGTGCCTCTGCGTGGCGGCCTGCCTTTGCCTGGCATTATTTTTAAAACAACAACAACAACAACTCAGGTGGTGTTTCTAGAGACGGTATTATTATTGACAGAATGTGAACAAGCTCACACAGCTAAGTGGCAGTGGTTTGAAAATGAAGAAGAAGAACACACTGGGCAAACAAGGCCTACAAGGTCAACGTATACACTACTACAGCAGTGGATACGGAATATATTATTGCTGCCTGAAAAACGTCACTCGGGTGGTGTTTCTAGAGACGGTACTCTTATTGATATTTAGACAGAATGTGAACAAGCTCACACAGCTACAGATGAAGCCACTTGGATTTGTGAGTTAAATGCGTCATGACTCAGAGTTAATTGAATAAACTGTGTTATCTAAAGTCATCTTAACCCATTTAATGCATTTAACCTTTTCATTAGCATACCAAAGCACCATTGTTCACAATGGGGAATGCTTTAATTAGATGGGATGTTGTGATGCAGTTTTCTGTGTTAAATGAGATAAATGGGATATCTGTGTTTAGTTATTCTGTGTCAAACAGACAAATCAAAGTGGCTGCATCTGTAGATGGTTGTTGTTTGAAAATGAAGAACACACTGAGCAAATAATGCCTACAAGGTTAACGTATACACTACTACAGCAGTGGATACGGAATATATTATTGCTGCCTGAAAAACGTCACTCGGGTGGTGTTTATAGAGACGGTATTATTATTGATATTTAGACAGAATGTGAACAAGCTCACACAGCTAGATGGTTGTTGTTTGAAAATGAAGAACACACTGGGCAAACAAGGCCTACAAGGTCAACGTATACACTACTACAGCAGTGGATACGGAATATATTATTGCTGCCTGAAAAACGTCACTCGGGTGGTGTTTCTAGAGACGGTATTATTATTGATATTTAGACAGAATGTGAACAAGCTCACACAGCTAGATGGTTGTTGTTTGAAAATGAAGAACACACTGAGCAAATAATGCCTACAAGGTCAACGTATACACTACTACAGCAGTGGATACGGAATATATTATTGCTGCCTGAAAAACGTCACTCGGGTGGTGTTTCTAGAGACGGTATTATTATTTATATTTAGACAGAATGTGAACAAGCTCACACAGCTAGATGGTTGTTGTTTGAAAATGAAGAACACACTGAGCAAATAATGCCTACAAGGTTAACGTATACACTACTACAGCAGTGGATACGGAATATATTATTGCTGCCTGAAAAACGTCACTCGGGTGGTGTTTCTAGAGACGGTATTATTATTGATATTTAGACAGAATGTGAACAAGCTCACACAGCTAGATGGTTGTTGTTTGAAAATGAAGAACACACTGAGCAAATAATGCCTACAAGGTCAACGTATACACTACTACAGCAGTGGATACGGAATATATTATTGCTGCCTGAAAAACGTCACTCGGGTGGTGTTTCTAGAGACGGTATTATTATTGATATTTAGACAGAATGTGAACAAGCTCACACAGCAAGATGGTTGTTGTTTGAAAATGAAGAACACACTGAGCAAATAATGCCTACAAGGTTAACGTATACACTACTACAGCAGTGGATACGGAATATATTATTGCTGCCTGAAAAACGTCACTCGGGTGGTGTTTCTAGAGACGGTATTATTATTGATATTTAGACAGAATGTGAACAAGCTCACACAGCTAGATGGTTGTTGTTTAAAAATGAAGGACACACTGAGCAAATAATGCCTACAAGGTTAACGTATACACTACTACAGCAGTGGATACGGAATATATTATTGCTGCCTGAAAAACGTCACTCGGGTGGTGTTTCTAGAGACGGTATTATTATTGATATTTAGACAGAATGTGAACAAGCTCACACAGCTAGATGGTTGTTGTTTGAAAATGAAGGACACACTGAGCAAATAATGCCTACAAGTGCACTACTATTGGTGCACTACTATGAAGAACAGCAACAGCACTGTACACGTTAAAGAACAGTAAGATAAGTAAAAGAAAAAAAAAATATATGTATATTAAAAAAAATATTTTTCTCGGGTTGGTGCTGCTGAACTACTAGGAGCAGCACAGTAGCACACCAGTCCCACTCCCCAACACTGCTAGACTAATAGCACTGGGCTTATAGTAGCAACTAGCAGAGTAAAAAAACAAAAAAGAAAATAAAAGCAGTCCTTACAAGGACTATTGGGTTATTACAGCAGTCAGCAGATGAGATCAGAAGAGATCAGTGCCCACAGCAGGCAGCTACATACAGAGCACTGCAGTAGAAGGTAGATTACTAGCCAGCAAAGCTACCCTAAAATGTCCCTCAAATCCCTGCAGACTTCTGTCCCTCCAATACAGAGCAGTATCAAGTAGATTACTAGCCAGCAAACTTACTATCAACTGTCCCTCAAAGAAATCAGTGAAATCAGTAACAGCTCTCTCCCTACACTAGCTCTTGCAAGCACACACAGGCAGAATGAAAAAACGCTGCAGGGCTTCAGTTTATATATGGAAGGGGAGTGGTCCAGGGGGTGTGGGGGTGGTCCAGGAGGGAGAGCTTCCTGATTGGCTGCCATGTATCTGCTGGTCTGGGGTGAGAGGTCAAAAAAAAGCGCCAGGTAAGGCGAACCCAAAATGGCGAACGTCGCGCGACGTTCGCGAACTTGCGGCGGACGCAAACAGCCGATGTTCGCGCGAACAAGTTCGCCGGCGAACAGTCCGCGACATCCCTACTAATGATGAGCTATCATTTGCTCAAATGGCATCACCTGGAAAAACCTACATACACATTCCAACATTTGCAGATAACTTGGTCACTGAAAACACTTTCAGTTTATACTTTGCTGTAAGTTTCCTTCCGGACAATGATGGCACATTTATAAACAAACACAAATTGAAGATGACTCCAGCAGCACATTATACTGTTTTTTTTTAATCCCAAAATGTCTTGAATTGAAAGAGAAACAGTACCAGATCCGCAAAGGTCTAAAATTTCAGTGAACAAGCTGACTTCTAAAAGAAGAGTAAACTGTGACTGCAAATAGGTACAATAAAGTTATAACTAAGTAGATCTAATTATATAAGGTCTTTGCTCTTGATGTAATGTGATAGGAGACAAGGTAGAGAGAGATTATCTTTGTTCATAAATACAGTATATATATAGTAGAGAAGGCTCTATTTTTATGGGGAACTAACAATAACAAAGTAACACATAACAAATATCAGTTCTTTTATAATGTGTAAGAGGAAACTGAGTGGTGACAGTATGTAACTCCATTGTATGTCATAGTTGAAATACCTTCCATGTCTTTAATACTTGCAATAAAGAACATAAATGAAGGTGGTGAGATGCATGTGTACTCGACTCAGTCTCCCTATGGTTCAATTTCACTTATTTTGGTTTGACAGTAGTGATGGGCGAATTTATTCACCAGGAGCGAATTTGCGGCAAATTTGCGCGATTTGCCGCCAGCGGATATATTCGAAACGCCGTGAAAATTCGTCAAAAACGGGCGCCGGCGTAAAAAAATCGGGCGCCGGCATCAAAAACGAGACGCCGGCGACGTTTCGTGAATTTTTCGCCGTTTTGCGACTTTTTCGGCAAAACGGCGCAAATTCGCCCATCACTATTTGACAGTGTTACAATTCCAATTGGAATGAGTGCTATAGTCCCAAAAAAAACAAGAGAATCCAAGCCGTTTTCACACAACACACCCAGGAATATTTTTATCCTAATGACTGGTCGTAACGACTTTTAATAACGTTAAATTGGTGAGTTGGTCGTGTAACCCAAAGGCAGCACAAGAACACTGTAAAGTCCAAAATTCAGCAAGAGTTTTACTTTTCTTTATTGTTTTAAACCCTTCTATAAAATTATAGAATGCCAGCATGTTTGTGTGTATGATTTAAGTCAGTTATTTCTTAAATAATGATTTTATTTCAAATAACTTTTTAGTACAGCTGCTTATAAGAGAGGTATATTTTAATTGTGTTGCTTAAAACCCTGTCTGACCATTTTACAGTACAGGTATGGGACCTGTTATCCAGAATGCTCGATACCTGGGGTTTTCCGGATAACAGATCTTTCCGTAATTTGGGTCTTCATGCCTTAAGTCTACTAGAAATTCATGTAAATATTAAATAAACACAATAGGCTGGTTTTACTTCCAATAAGGATTAATTATATCTTAGTTGGGATCAAGTACAAGCTACTGTTTTATTATTACAGAGAAAAAGGAAATAATTTTTAAAAATTTGGATTATTTGGATAAAATGGAGTCTATGGGAGACAGCCATTCCGTAATTCGGATTCTTTCTGGATATTGGTTTCCGGATAAGGGATCCTATACCTGTACAGCTAAATACTGTCATGTTTAAAATATCTTGTTTGCTTAGTCATTGAAAAATGAGAATATAAAATATTCCATTGGATAAAATCATTAAAAAAAATTGAATAACTCAAATTTGTACTTTATTAAGCATTTTCAATGAATTGAAAAATTGGTAAAACTAACATTGGGGGGTGAAAAAGCTTTAAATTTGCCATAGACCGCTCCTATTGACTTGTACATGAACTCAGCCGCTTTTAGATGCTTTTACATTCGAATGTTTCTAAATATTTTGCACTTAATAAATATCATACTGTACTTACAAGGCTTTGCAAGCATAATTTTAATTCAGGAGTTTAAGTGCAAAACATTTTGGAATTTGGATTCGATTTATTATTATTCAAAATAACAATTTTGCAAATAAATCATCATGTATAAACCTCTGAAACTTGAGATATATAACATTCATTTAAACAAAAAAAATCTGCAGAGAAAGCAATTGCTGATGATGCTACAGGACTGATTATTAAATTCTGATGCTAGTTGCACTGGTTTCTGTGCTGCCATGTAGTAATTATTTGTATTAATTACTAGTGAGCCTTATATTGTGTAATTTCTATTCTATGGGGCAGATTTACTAAGGGTCGAAGTGAATTTGAGTAAAAAAATTCGAAATTCAAAGTAATTTTTTGGATATTTCAACCATCGAATAGGATACTACGACTTCGAAGTAAAATAGTTTGAATATTCGAATATTCGATAATCGAAGTACTGTCTCTTTAAAAAAAACTTTGACTTCAATAGTTCGCCACATTAAACCTGCAGAAGTGCTATGTTAGCCTATGGGGACCTTCTAATGCAGTTTTCTAAGTCTTTACACATTGCAGTAAAATCGTTCGATCGTACGCTAAAATCGTTCGATCGAACAATTTTACTTCGATCGTTCCATTGCCAAATTAGTTGAAAAATCCTTTGAAGTATTTTAATTCGATGGTCGAATTTCAAAGTATTTTTTACTTTGAAATTCGACCCTTGATAAATCTGCCCCTATGTGTACTGTATATTGTGAGTGGGTCCCTAAGCTCAGTAAGTGACAGCAGCACAGAGCATGTGCAGTGAATCAGCAGAAAAGAAGGTGGGGAGCTACTGGGGCATCTTTGGAGACACAGATCTTTACTGCTAAAAGGCTGTGGTTGCCTTGGGCTGGTACAGAAGCACAAAACATAATGTACAATATTTCTAGCTACCTCTTTAGTTAAGTTTTACTTCTTCTATATAAATGTCATACGGTACCATCCCTATTTTTTGGAATCCTCCCATTACCCTTCCTACTTAATCAGGATTGTATTTAGGTCCAAGGCTGCCATACACACCAAAACTAAATACACCCCCTATGCCGTGCATGTGATCTCAATGGAAATCCGTGGAAGAGGCTGGGCGATTTTTTTTTTTAATTTCAAAAAATAAATGTATACGGTAGGCACCGAGGGCCACCTCCCCAAAACCTGCCACCCTAGGGACACATAGCAATCCAAATTACAAAAAGATCCCTTATCCGGAAAGCCCCAGGTCCCAAACATTCTGCATAACAAGTCCCATACCTGTACTATATATACAGGCATACAGTATAACAGTTAAGTTAGGTTGTATAGATAAGCAATACACTACAAGGTACAGATATGGGACCTGTTTTCCAGAATGCTCTGGACCTGGGACTTTCGGGTCAATGGATCTTTCTGTAATTTGGATCTTCATACCTACTAGAAAATCATGTAAACATGAAATAAACCCAATAGGCTGGTTTTGCTTCCAATAAGGATTAATTATATCTTAGTTTGGATCAGGTACAAGGTATTGTTTTATTATTACAGAGAAAAATGAAATACATTTAAAAATATTGAATTATTTGGATTTAATTGAGTCTATGGGAGATCCCCTTCCAGTAATTTGGAGCTTTCTGGATAATTAATTATAACTTAGTTGGGATCAAGTACAAGCTACTGTTTTATTATTATAGAGAAAAGAGAAATTATTTTTTTAAAATGTAGATTATTTGGATAAAATGAAGTCTATGGAAGGCGGCCTCTCCATTATCCGAATCTTTCTGGATAACAGGTTCCCGGATAACGTATCCCATACCTGTATGTATAAAACTGGCTTTATTTAACTGGCACACAATTATTCTCAATCAAAGAATTTTCACTCAGTGCTGTTTCATAATTTTATGCAATTTTTTCACAAATATGTGAAATTTGGTTTGTTTGTCTAAAGAGCTTCAAGATACAGTAAGATGGGATCGGTCTGCCATGTTGTTAACTGCATTCTCTTGATCTCACATACACGATCACATTACATTTTCTCCTTGAAAATTTGATCCAGTGTTTACCAGTTCCATTAATACATTATACATAAATACATTAACATTTCCAAATGTGTTTGATATGGTTCTGAGCAGAGAATTAGCAACTCTATGCAAAAAAACGTATTAAGTAAAATTGTAACTGATTTGATAGTTCATTTGAAATAAAATTCTATTTGAAATCACAATTCACTTGATTGTGATGTAGAGTTTTCTAAATATCTATACCGATAAAGGATGTGTTATCTAGAAACCGTTATTTAGAAAGTTCTGGACATAAATGAAACACATTTTATCTCTGTAATAAAAAAACAGTACCTTCTACTTTATTCCAAAAAAATATAATTAATCCTTATTAATTCCTTTGGGTTTATTTAATGTTTAAATTATATTTTAGAAGATCTAAGGTATGGAGATACAATTTATGCAAAGACCCCTTAACTGGAAAACCCCAGGTCCTGAGCATTGTGGATAACAGATCCCATACCTGAACCAACAAATAATTTGCTACCCTCAAAAGGCTAGCTCTCCTGAAACAAACACACAACTCTTTACATTTACAATCCCAATCCACATACTACTCTGTACATTTTAAATATACAGCTAGAGGCAGATTTACTAAGCTCAAGTGAATGTTCGAATTTCAAAAAGTTCGAATTTCGAAGTAAATTTTTGGGTACTTTGACCATCGAATAGGCTATATTCGACCATTCGACTTCGATTCGAATTTGATTCGAGATAAAAATCCTACCAATTTGAATATCGAATTCGTAGGATTTACCGCAAATCCTACGATCAAAGGAAAAATCATTTGATGAAATCCTTCTAATCGAACGATTCGAAGGATTTTCCTTCGATCAAAAAAACCTTAGAAAAGTAATGGGGAAGGTCCCCATAGGCTAACATTTTACCTCGGTAGGTTTAAACTACCGAAGTATGTAGTCAAAGTTTTTTTTAAAGAGACAGTACTTCGTCTATCGAATGGTCGAATAGTTGAACGATTTTTCGAAGTCAAAGGTCATAGTAGCCTATTCGATGGTTGAAGTACCCAAAAAAATACCTTGAAATTCGAAGTTTTTTACTTGGAATCCTTCACTCGAGCTTAGTAAATGTGCCCCGATGTGTTGGGCTTCTGTACCAGCCCAAGGCAGGCTGGTAAAATACTGGCCAGGTGGCATTCGTAGACCCAATATAAAAATATAAGGCTGATTAGTAATTAATACAGATAATTACAGCTCAGAAACCAGTGCAATTAGCATCAGAATTAGCATCAGCAATTAATAATCAGCCCTGTAGCATCAGTTTATATTACAGATACACCTAATTTTCTGCTGGATAATTAGTGACGAGCCCTAAGCTTAGCTTCTCAACAGCTGCTCAGAGCCCACTGAGCATGTGAGTGTCACACACACTTTCCAAGATGGTGACCCCCTGTGACAAGTTTCAAGTCCTGGATCATTGCTGCTATTGACAAGCTCAAACTTTAGGCCGGTGCAATAAGTCCATTACAATATATAAAATATGGCAATTTTAGCCAAATTCTTAGGGATTAGTTTTCCTTTAAAGCCAGAAATGCGAATATAGGCTTCATACAATAAATATCTTGATCAACATTATGGGTTTCACTTGATACATTTATGGAGGTGTGAGTGGGTGCACATGAGATAAATACACAATAAGATGACAACAATTGGTGCCCAATTAATAGGACCCACAACAGGTTTCATAGGCTTGAAATGAATAAGCTTGAACCTGAAAGCTGTGACATCATAAGACCCACAACTACTTGTATGGGAGAGAATCCATTCACTTAAGTTCAACAGCTTCTACATACAGATGAAGCCACTTGGATTTGTGAGTTAAATGCGTCATGACTCAGGGGTAATTGAAGAAACTGTGTTATCTTAAATCATCTTAACTCATTTAATGCATTTAACCTTTTCATTAGCATACCAAAGCTCCATTGTTCACAATGGTGAATGCTTTAATTAGATGGGACGTTGTGACGCAGTTTTCTGTGTTAAATGAGATAAATGGGATATCTGTGTTTAGTTATTCTGTGTCAAACAGACAAACCAAAGTGGCTGCATCTGTATAAGGCAAGTGATGACCTTGTCAATAAAACTCTTTCCACAGTTTAATTTAGCCCTGCCAGTATCCACCAGCATCTACCTCTTGTTGGGGTGTTGAAAGGAGCGTGCAAGGGCCCGGCAGTCGAGTGCAAAAATTCACAAAATCATGTGACTTTTCATTACGCAAACATGGAGTTAGCAATTTCTTTTGCGATTTGACCATTCCTTCCACTAATTTGTGGATGCAGATCAGGGTTCTGATTTGGTTCGAAATATCACTGAATCCGTCATGAAAGATTCTCAAACTTGGCCAAATCCCAAATATTGGATTCAGTGCATCCCTACTCACAAGATATAGCTGATCTTCATCTCAAACATTTAGGTTTCTTTTACTATGTATGGGAAGGGCATGGTGTAAAGAGCAAAAAAAAAAAAAAAAACCACACAATCCACCAGGGTCGTGTTTGTTCCTTCCATCGTGTCCTGCAGGTGTTTGTGCTTTGTTTTGCTTTGTTATTTTTGTCCTGTGAACACAGGACATGAAGCTTAGGGAGCACCAGTAGGTGCATGCCATGGTAGAGCCCTGTACTTTTACCTTATGGCCAGGGTCAGACTGGGCCCAGCCAACACACACCTGATTTCCTCCTGCCCTCCGCTATTGATCTCTGCTGCCCTCCACTGATCGAGTACAAGTTTAAGGTACATATGGGGGGTGGAAGAAGTTTGTGGTGAATGAGTGCGCACATGTGCGAGTGTGCATGAACCATAAGAAGAGAAGGGAGGGGGGAGAGTAACAAAGGGGAAGGGCAGGGAAAGGGAGGGGGATGGAGGGAGGTGGGAGAGTGACAGAGGGAGGTGGGGGGAGTGATAGAGGGGAGGGGTGGAGAGAGGAGGGAGGCGAGAGCAGCAGGGGAGCGAACCACTGGGACTAGGGTAGGCAGAAGACTTTAGAACAGGTACCTGCTCAGTGCCCCCACATCTTTGCACCCGAGGCAGGTGCCTCTTCTGCCTACCCCTATTCCGGCCCTGGGGCCTCACTCTGACCCATCTTACAATGGTACTGGAGACTTGTTCTGCAATTTGCACTGAATTTTACATCTGCTGCAGAACCTTGAGACAAGTGCATTTAAATGAACCCTAAGGAACTTGCTTTTGAGACCCTTAGTTCTCTTGCATTTGCATCTGGGTCTGGGGGTGTTAATAAATTAGCCCCTACATCCTATAGATAATCAATGGAGGTGACAAAAGAATCTGCAAGAAGGTTTAGAGCTCCAACTCCTATGTATAAATAGAGAAGGATGCGAATGGCATTTTCTACTTTCCTCATATCAGCTAAGCTCAAATTACACATACAAATGCTTACATTGCCCCTTTAAATACACTTGCAGAGCAGATGCTAGCAGATAGAGAGGCTGGAGATGACTTGCGAGACTCCTATTCTGCTATGCAAGATAAAGGTTTTTCTATATCGCAAGGATAATGATAGGAAACCCGCATTTTGTAATAAAATCTGTAGTTTTCCTACTGTGCTGGCATTTTATCTTGACATTATTTTTTTCTATATGCAAACACGCTTGGAAATATGTTTGGCTTTTTAGAGTCCCTTTATAAAGGGCATGCGTTCGGTTAACTACGAGGTGATGGGCCCTCCATAAATAAATATGAGTTGTTTTGCTTCCAAAATCCAATAAGATAAAAACAAACACAAGTTTTATTTGTTTTCTGTTCTGAAGAGAATCTGAAGGAAGGATCTTTAATGTCAGAGGCCCAGTAAATGTTTTCACACTGGTAATGGGAATTGCTGAGCTAATTAGTAGGACTGTTCATTTGAGTCTCTCAGTATTCATGGAAGCTGGAAACACTGGGACAGGAGCAATGGGGCTTTACTCTGATCTTTCCCACAGATAAACCAGTAAGCTGCTAACCTTTGGCTTTCACATTGCTCATACTTTTAGTGAGGTCACACCATTAGACAGTTTCATTCAGGTACCATTTTAGAAATGTAAATTAGAAATGCAGCAGAGGAACAACATAATGTCGATTTTACATGAGTCAGAACAGAATTCCTCAACCTGTGGCTCTCAAACACTTCAACTGGTTAATGGGGGGGGGGGATGTCCAGTGTGCACTGTAGCTAAAACAAACCCTACAGCAGCAACTAATTGTTAAAGCAAGCTATTAATAGAGTTTATTAATAGATATGCTAAATATTGATACATACGGTAGATGGGCCTGACAAAGCCCAGGTGATTCAAAGTGGGGAGACCTCCTTTAATTATATTATGCTTAAAGGAACAGTAACGTCAAAAAATAAAAGTGTTTTAAAGTAATGAAAATATAATACAGTGTTGCCCTGTTCTGGTAAAACTGCTGTGTTTGCTTAAGAATAGGGATGTAGCGAACGTCGGAAAAAAAGTTCGCGAACATATTCGCGAACTTGCGCAAAAATGCGAGCGGTTCGCGAACGGTTCGCGAACCCCATAGACTTCAATGGGAAGGCGAACTTTAACATCTAAAAAAGACATTTCTGGCCAGAAAAATGATTTTAAAGTTGTTTAAAGGGTGCAACGACCTGGACAGTGGCATGCCAGAGGGGGATCAAGGGCAAAAATTTATCTGAAAAATCTGCCTGTGTGTGCTTGGAAGAGATAGTGTAGGGGGAGAGCTGTTAGTGATTTCAGGGACAGATGATAGTAAGTTTGCTGGCTAGTAATCTGCTTGATACTGCTCTGTATTGGAGGGACAGAAGTCTGCAGGGATTTGAGGGACATTTTAGCTTAGGTAGCTTTGCTGGCTAGTAATCTACTGTTCTCTTTAAACAACTGCCATACATTGACCTTGTAGGCATTGTTTGCCCAGTTTTTTTGGACGCAGCCACTGAAGCACAGTTGCCAGAAAAAATATGCCATATAAATGCTGAAAATAGTCATTTTTCGCCATACGTTGACCTTGTAGACATTGTTTGCCCAGTTTTTTTGGACGCAGCCACTGAAGCACAGTTGCCAGAAAAAATATGCCATATAAATGCTGAAAATAGTCATTTTTCGCCATACGTTGACCTTGTAGACATTGTTTGCCCAGTTTTTTTGGTTGCAGCCACTGAAGCACAGTTGCCAGAAAAAATATGCCATATAAATGCTGAAAATAGTCATTTTTTGCCATATACGTTGAGTCAACGTATGGCAAAAAATGACTATTTTCAGCATTTATGTGGCATATTTTTTCTGGCCTCTGTGCTTCATTGGCTGCGGCCAAAAAAACTGGGCAAACAATGCCTACAAGGTCAACGTCGTTGACCTTGTAGGCATTGTTTGCCCAGTTTTTTTGGCCGCAGCCACTGAAGCACAGAGGCCAGAAAAAATATGCCATATAAATGCTGAAAATAGTCATTTTTTTGGTCGCAGCCACTGAAGCACAGTTGCCAGAAAAATTATGCCATATAAATGCTGAAAATATAAATTTTTTTGGTTGCAGCCACTGAAGCACAGAGGCCAGAAAAATTATGCCATATAAATGCAGAAAATATGCATTTTTTTGGTCGCAGCCACTGAAGCACAGTTGACAGAAAAATTATGCCATATAAATGCTGAAAATATAATTTTTTTTGGTTGCAGCCACTGAAGCACAGAGGCTAGAAAAATTATGCCATATAAATGGACAAAGTATGCATTTTTTTGGTTGCAGCCACTGAAGCACAGAGGCCAGAAAAATTATGCCATATAAATGCAGAAAATATGCATTTTTTTGGTTGCAGCCACTGAAGCACAGAGGCCAGAAAAATTATGCCATATAAATGCAGAAAATATGCATTTTTTTGGACGCAGCCACTGAAGCACAGTTGCCAGAAAAAATATGCCATATAAATGCTGAAAATAGTCATTTTTCGCCATACGTTGACCTTGTAGACATTGTTTGCCCAGTTTTTTTGGTTGCAGCCACTGAGGCCAGAAAAAATTAAACCAGTAGGGTTTGCACCCTAGTTTGTAACGGTGGCGGAGGGAGGAGGACGCTAAAGGACAGCTGTGTGTGGAGTCATGAGGCTTGAAGAGAAGGACAGCTGCATAGAAGTCAGAACAAGTCTTCCGGCGTGCAGTAACCCTCCGAGATCCATCCCTCATTCATTTTAATAAAGGTCAGGTAATCGACACTTTTGTGACCTAGGCGAGTTCTCTTCTCAGTTACAATCCCTCCTGCTGCACTGAAGGTCCTTTCTGAGAGCACACTTGAGGCTGGGCAAGACAAGAGGTTCATGGCAAATTGTGACAGCTCTGGCCACAGATCAAGCCTGCGCACCCAGTAGTCCAGGGGTTCATCGCTCCTCAGAGTGTCGATATCTGCAGTTAATGCCAGGTAGTCCGCTACCTGCCGGTCGAGGCGTTCTTTGAGGGTGGATCCAGAAGGGTTGTGGCGCTGCCTTGGACAGAAAAACATTTGCATGTCTGATGTTACAGACCGGCCAAAGGGCTTTGTCCTTGCAGGTGTGCTCGTGGCAGGATTACTGGCACCTCTGCCCCTGGAATGTTGATGAGTTCCTGAAGTGACATCACCCTTAAAAGCATTGTACAACATGTTTTGCAGGCTGGTTTGTAAATGCCGCATCTTTTCGGACTTGTGGTATGTTGGTAACATTTCTGACACTTTATGCTTGTACCGAGGGTCTAGTAGCGTTGCGACCCAGTACAGGTCCTTCTCCTTAAGCCTCTTGATACGGGGGTCCTTCAACAGGCATGACAGCATGAAAGACCCCATTCTCACAAGGTTGGATGCAGAGCTATCCATCTCCGCTTCCTCATTATCAAGGACTGCATCATCCACGGTCTCCTCCCCCCAGCCACGTACAAGACCAGGGGTCCCCAAAAGGTCACCACTAGCCCCCTGGGAAGCCTGCTCCTGTTGGTCCTCCTCCTCCACAAAGCCACCTTCCTCCTCTGACTCCACTTCTGGCACCTCTCCCTGCGTTGCAGCAGGTGCCTGGGTTCGTTCTGGTGATTCCGACCATAAATCGTGCGCTTCCAGCTCCTCGTCACGCTGGTCTACAGCCTCATCTGTCACTCGTCGCACGGCACGCTCCAGGAAGAAAGCGAAGGGTATTAGGTCGCTGATGGTGCCTTCGGTGCGACTGACCATATTTGTCACCTCTTCAAAAGGTCGCATGAGCCTGCAGGCATCGCGCATAAGCACCCAGTAACGGGGGAAAAAAATCCCCAGCTCTGCAGATCCAGTCCTACCACCCAGTTCAAAAAGGTACTCGTTGACGGCCCTTTGTTGTTGCAGCAGACGTTCCAACATAAGGAGCGTTGAATTCCAGCGAGTCTGGCTGTCAGAAATCAAACGCCTGACTGGCATGTTGTAGCGCTGCTGAATGTCAGCAAGGCGTGCCATGGCTGTGTAGGAACGTCTGAAATGGGCCGACACCTTTCTGGACTGGGTGAGAACGTCCTGGAATCCTGGGTACTTGGAGACAAAACGTTGGACTATTAAATTTAACACATGTGCCATGCAGGGCACATGTGTTAAATTTCCCAGTCTCAACGCTGCCAACAGATTGCTTCCATTGTCACACACCACTTTTCCGATCTGCAGTTGGTGTGGGGTCAGCCACCGATCGGCCTGTGACTGCAGAGATGACAGGAGTACAGATCCGGTATGGTTTTTGCTTTCCAGGCACGTCATCCCCAAGACAGCGTGACAACGGCGTACCTGGCACGTCGAATAGCCTAGGGGGAGCTGGGGGTGCACAGGTGTGGAGGAGGAGAAGGAGGACCCAGCAGCAGAGTAAGAAGAAGAAGAGGAAGAAGACGAGGTAGAGAGCGATGGAGGAGTAGAGGTGGTGGCAGAACCGCGTGCAATCCGTGGCGGTGACACCAACTCCACTGTTGTTGTTGTTGTTGAGCTACCCATTCCCTGCTTCCCATTCCCAGCCATTACCAAGTTCACCCAGTGGGCAGTGTAGGTGACATACCTGCCCTGACCATGCTTGGAGGACCATGCGTCAGTAGTCATATGGACCTTTGGCCCAACACTAAGTGACAGAGATGCGGTAACTTGGCTCTGCACATGTTGGTACAGGTGTGGTATTCCCTTTTTAGAAAAAAAATTGCGGCTGGGTACCTTCCACTGCGGTGTCCCAATTGCTACAAATTTGCGGAAGGCCTCAGAGTCCACCAGCTGGTATGGTAAAAGCTGGCGGGCTAAGAGTGCAGACAAGCCAGCTGTCAGACGCCGGGCAAGGGGGTGACAGTCAGACATTGGCTTCTTACGCTCAAACATGGCCTTCACAGAAACTTGGCTGGTGGCAGATGACTGGGAATGGGAACAGGTGGTCAAGGTGGAAGGCGGAGTGGAGGGTGGTTCAGATGGGTCAAGGAGAGCAGAGGTAGAGCAGTAAGATGCTGGACCAGAAGGAGTGTGGCTTTTAGTTTGCCTGTTGCCTTTGAGGTGTTGCTCCCAAAGTGCTTTGTGCTTGCCGCTCATGTGCCTTCGCATAGAAGTTGTACCTATGTGGCTGTTGGGCTTACCAAGGCTCAGTTTCTGACTGCACTCATTGCAAATTACAATGCTTTTGTCAGAGGCACACACATTAAAAAAATCCCACACTGCTGACTTTTTGGAAGTGTGCGATCTGGCGGTAACAGTAGAAGTTGGCGGCATTGGCGGCAATGGCGGGTGCGTTGGCTGGCTGAACACAGGTGCCGATACATGTTGTTGCCCTACTGATCCCTGCGGGCTGTCCTCCCTGCTTCTTCTAAGTCTTATTCTCCTACTGCCTCTCTGACTCTCCGTCTCTCCATCTGAACTACCCTCCTCTTGCTCTCTTCTACTAGGCACCCACAAAACATCAATCTCCTCATCATCATTCTCCTCAGATGCATCAATTTCTTCTGACACATCACAGAAGGAAGCAGCAGCGGGGACCTCCTCCTCATCACTCATCATTATGTCCATCTCTGTCGTGTTCTCTGCCAGAATTAAATCTGGTGTAACGTCCTCATCTCCTTCATCTTCTTCTGCCAATAATGGTTGCGCATTACTCAGTTCAAGAAACTCATGGGAAAATAACTCCTCTGACTCCAGTGAAGAAGGGGCACCGGTGGTGGAGGAAGTGTTACGTGGGGTGGCCATAGCAGTGGAGGATGAGGAGGATGTTGTGGTAAAGTTAGAAACGGTAGAGGATGGGGTGTGCTGTGTAAGCCAGTCAACTACCTCTTCAGCATTTTGGGAGTTCAGGGTCATTGGCTTTTTAAAACTGGGCAATTTGCTAGGGCCACAGGATTGCATAGCAGCACGGCCCCTAGCACGGCCTCTGCATGGCGGCCTGCCTTTGCCTGGCATTATTTTTAAAAAAACAACAACAACAAAAACTCAGTTGGTTTTTCTGGAAACGATAATACACACAGCTAGATGGCGGTTTGAAGAAAACACTGTGCAAATAATGCCTACAAGGTCAACGTATACACAGCGGTGGATACGGATTACGTAAAATATAAGAATGCTGCTTGAAAAAAAGTAACGCAAGTGGTTTTTCTAGAGATGATAATATTATCAATATTTAGACAAAATGTGAACAAGCTCACACAGCTAGATGGTGGTTTGAAGAAAACACTGTGCAAATAATGCCTACAAGGTCAACGTATACACAGCGGTGGATACGGATTACGTAAAATATAAGAATGCTGCTTGAAAAAAAGTAACTCAAGTGGTTTTTCTAGAGACGATAATATTATCAATATTTAGACAAAATGTGAACAAGCTCACACAACTAGATGGCGGTTTGAAGAAAACACTGTGCAAATAATGCCTACAAGGTCAACGTATACACAGCGGTGGATACGGATTACGTAAAATATAAGAATGCTGCTTGAAAAAAAGTAACTCAAGTGGTTTTTCTAGAGACGATAATATTATCAATATTTAGACAAAATGTGAACAAGCTCACACAGCTAGATGGCGGTTTGAAGAAAACACTGTGCAAATAATGCCTACAAGGTCAACGTATACACAGCGGTGGATACGGATTACGTAAAATATAAGAATGCTGCTTGAAAAAAAGTAACTCAAGTGGTTTTTCTAGAGACGATAATATTATCAATATTTAGACAAAATGTGAACAAGCTCACACAGCTAGATGGCGGTTTGAAGAAAACACTGTGCAAATAATGCCTACAAGGTCAACGTATACACAGCGGTGGATACGGATTACGTAAAATATAAGAATGCTGCTTGAAAAAAAGTAACTCAAGTGGTTTTTCTAGAGACGATAATATTATCAATATTTAGACAAAATGTGAACAAGCTCACACAGCTAGATGGCGGTTTGAAGAAAACACTGTGCAAATAATGCCCACAAGATCAACGTATACACTACTACAGCGGTGGATACGGATTACGTAAAATATATTATGGCTGCTTGAAAAAAGTCACTCCGGTGTTTTTTCTGGAGACGGTAATATTATGGATATTTAGACAGAATGTGAACAAGGTCACACAGCTAGATGGCTGTTGGTTGAATAACACACTGGGCAAAAAATGCCTACAGGGCAAATAATGCCTAAAAGGTCAACTTATACACTACTACAGCGATGGATACGGATTACGTAAAATTTATTATGGCTGCTTGAAAAAAGTCACTCCGGTGTTTTTTCTGGAGACGGTAATATTATGGATATTTAGACAGAATGTGAACAAGGTCACACAGCTAGATGGCTGTTGGTTGAATAACACACTGGGCAAAAAATGCCTACAGGGCAAATAATGCCTAAAAGGTCAACTTATACACTACTACAGCGATGGATACGGATTACGTAAAATTTATTATGGCTGCTTGAAAAAAGTCACTCCGGTGTTTTTTCTGGAGACGGTAATATTATGGATATTTAGACAGAATGTGAACAAGGTCACACAGCTAGATGGCTGTTGGTTGAATAACACACTGGGCAAAAAATGCCTACAGGGCAAATAATGCCTAAAAGGTCAACTTATACACTACTACAGCGATGGATACGGATTACGTAAAATTTATTATGGCTGCTTGAAAAAAGTCACTCCGGTGTTTTTTCTGGAGACGGTAATATTATGGATATTTAGACAGAATGTGAACAAGGTCACACAGCTAGATGGCTGTTGGTTGAATAACACACTGGGCAAAAAATGCCTACAGGGCAAATAATGCCTAAAAGGTCAACTTATACACTACTACAGCGATGGATACGGATTACGTAAAATTTATTATGGCTGCTTGAAAAAAGTCACTCCGGTGTTTTTTCTGGAGACGGTAATATTATGGATATTTAGACAGAATGTGAACAAGGTCACACAGCTAGATGGCTGTTGGTTGAATAACACACTGGGCAAAAAATGCCTACAGGGCAAATAATGCCTAAAAGGTCAACTTATACACTACTACAGCGGTAGTAAAATAAAAAAAAGTAAAATAAAAAAAAAATGAATATTAAAAAAAAAAAATTACAGTTGGTGCTGCTGAACTACTAGGAGCAGCAGATTAGCACACCAGTCCCACTCCCCAACACTGCTAGACTAATAGCACTGGGCTCTTATAGTAGTAGTAGTAGTAGTAGTAGTAGTAGTAGTAAAACAACAAAAAAATAAATAAAAGCAGTCCTTACAAGGACTACTGTTATTGCAGCAGTCAGCAGATGAGATCAGAAGCAGGACAGCTGCCCACTGCAGCTACATACAGAGCACTGCAGTAGAAGGTAGATTACTAGCCAGCAAAGCTACCTAAGCTTAAATGTCCCTCAAACCCCTGCAGACTTCTGTCCCTCCAATAACAGAGCAGTATCAAAACGATTACTAGCCAGCAAACTTTCAACTGTCCCTGAAATCACTAACAGGCAGCAGCTCTCTCCCTACACTATCTCTTCAGCACACACAGGCAGAGTGAAAAAAACGCTGCAGGGCTTCGGTTTTTATAGGGAAGGGGAGTGGTCCAGGGGAGAGCTTCCTGATTGGCTGCCATGTACCTGCTGGTCTGGGGTGAGAGGGCAAAAAAAAGCGCCAACAATGGCGAACCCAAAATGGCGAACGTCGCGCGACGTTCGCGAACTTCCGGCGAGCGCGAACACCCGATGTTCGCGCGAACAAGTTCGCCGGCGAACAGTTCGCGCCATCTCTACTTAAGAAACAATACTATTGTTTATATAAATAAGCTGCTGTGTAGCAATGGGGGCAGCCATTCAAAGGAGAAAAAGCTCAAGTTACACAGCAGATAGCAGATAAGCGCTGTCTGTCTAATGGTGTTATCTGTTATCCATTCGTTAACCTGTGCCATTTAGCCGTTTTTCAATTTCCGCCATTGCTCCACAGAAGCTTGTTTATATGAACTATAGTAGTGTTTCTGAAGCAAACAGATCAGTTTTACCAGTGCAGGGCAACACTACATTATATTTTCATTACTTTAAAACACTTACATTTTTTGGTGTTATTGTTCCTTTAAGGCCAAACAGACGTGTGTAATATCCAGTTCCAATGTATAGGGATGCACCGAATCCACTTTTTTGGATTTGGCCAAACCCCCGAATCCTTCGTGAAAGATTCGGCCGAATACCGAACCGAATCCGAACCCTAATTTGCATATGCAAATTAGGGGTGGGAAGGGGAAAACATTTTTTACTTCCTTGTTTTCTGACAAAAAGTCATGTAATTTCCCTCCCGCCCCTAATTTGCATATGCAAATTAGGATTCAGATTCGTTTGGCTGGGCAGAAGGATTCGGCCGAATCCGAATCCTGCTGAAAAAGGCCGAATCCTGGCCGAATCCCGAACCGAATCCTGGATTTGGTGCATCCCTACCAATGTACTAACCCATATGGGATCTCTTACCTAAAAAGCCTATGTCCAGAAAACCCCAGGTCCGAAGCATTCAGGCTTTTTCACAACCTTTCAGCCCTCATCATGAAGAACCACCTTCGCTACTATAAAGGAGAGGCAAGACATTAACACTGGGTGGTGCAAAATGTTAGGCACCCCCCAGTGATTGGAATTACTGGATAGCCTATGATAGTGCTTCTGTTCAGTGGATAGCCTATGATAGTGCTCCTGTTCAGTGTCACAGGATCCAGCTCCTAGAAATGCCAACCACCCCCTTTAGGCCTGGGTCAGCGGGGCTTGCAGGGTCCACCAGAATTTGAATTATTTGAATAACATGGGGGACAGCCTTCACCTAATTTGGAGTTTTCTGGTAACGGTTTCTGGATAATGGATCCTATTCCTGTACAAGCTGTTATTGCCATCAGTCAGAAGCATCCAGTAATCACACACTCAAAACCTAAGCCTAAGCAGAATTCATGCTGGGTAATAGTGTTTTCTAGCATCTAAAGAGCTGCTATCTGGTTACCTTCCCACTGTTCTTTTGTTGGCTGCTGGGGGGGGGGGAAGGGAGGGGGTGATATTACTCTGAACTTGCAGTACAGCAGTAAAGAGTGATTGAAGTTTATCAGAACACAAGTCACATGACTTGGGGCAGCTGGAAAATTGACAATATGTCTATGTCTATGACCCATGTCAGATTTCAAAATTGAATATAAAAAAATCTGTTTGCTCTTTGAGAAATGGATTTCAGTGCAGAATTCTGCTGGAGCAGCACTATTAACTGATTCATTTTGAAGAAATTTTTTCCCCCCCATGACAGTATCCTTTTAAGATTATATGCAACACTTTGGATCCTGCACCCAGATTTGATTGAAAGATTCCGGATTGGAGTGCGGCTGCCACAAGTTGACTATATATTGCCTGGTATTAAATAAGTCACTTTAGTACATTGAGCAGGGCAAGTGTCGGTTTCTTTATATGAAAAGGCATGGACATGTCTCAAAGTCATACACATTATATGTGGAAACTATGTCATTGCCTCCTTGATGAGGCTGTTTGTATTTACAATAATTATGCAAATTAAGCAAATCATTATGTAAATTAAGTCACAAACATAGAAATTATGCAATTGCGTTATCACACAGATTTTAGTGATGATACAATAATCATTATGGGTATCCAGTTACCAGCGCCATAATAAAGACACCATAAAACAGAACTTATATCTTCATGGCAGGCACTAGCAACCTCCATGGGTGCAGCATTGAGCTCACGCAACACTGTCAGTCTAATTCACTTTTATTTACACAATATATATTTTTTTTTATTCAGTTATTTTCCACTGAATATGGCAACAATGTCTTTGAATGCAGAATAAGAAGCTCATTGTTGGCTTTCAATAAACAAACTTTTCAATTTACCCGCAACTTCTGTGGGAGTCAGTTATCTAGGTCACAATTTGATGCCAAACACGGCACCCTGTTTATTAAACTGATTAATCTGATTTTTGTTTTATACAAGTAAATTCTGGCTTAAGCCTTGGTTGTATCATTCGTAAATATTAGATATGCACTAAAATATTTTTCTATCACAGAAGGTATATTATACATTTTATTTTGTTTTATTCAATTTTTTTTAACATACTTGGACAAGTATAAATATTAATAATTTGCCATCTCTGGGTTCTCCATAATAAAAATGTAATGCAATGTTAAACTGAGATGTTTTCTATGTTGCAAATTGTAGAAAGTAGGTAAAGTAGCCCTTATAAAATCAGATGCATGATAAAAACTAGCACTTTTTAAATATATGACAGTTTAAAAGTAATGCCTCCTTAATACATATTCACTTATTGCCTATGCAGTAGTAAATGAAAGAGTAAATGGTGAACAGAGTTCAGAAGCCATGAAAAGGTGAATGGCTTACTAAAAATAAATAAAGGTGCAAAACAGAAACCAGAATGAATAAACGGAATATGACTGTGATAACTTGCAGGCAGAAGAGTCCAATAAACAGGCAGCTAGAAACGAAGGTACAATAAACAGGCCATGGTTGGGACAGGTAGAAGTCAGTGGGAATGTCCAGAGTTCAGGTCAAGGTCAGTACTGGGGAATCCATACGAAGCAGATAAGGAACTGGGACAAGGGCACAGGAACAGGGTGATAACTTAGGGACTTGGAACCAGGAATAAACAGGGAACAAGGCAAGGATCAATGGAATAACAGGCTAGATCAGGATGGGGAACTATGTGATAAAGCAACTGGGAGTTGTATGCAGCAGGTTTATAAAGGGGCTTAATTGGGACACTTGATAGGAAGGTGGGGCAAGAGAGCAGAGGAGAGAGGTAGCAATAAGTCCATTGGAAAAACTAGCCCATGCCAACTCTAAGAGCTCCCCAGTGGCTCAGAAGATTAGTGCAGGTACAGTTCTGCAAGTTGACCAGAGTTTGGAAGTCCTGATGAGGGTGTTCTCACCCAATATTTATCAGAGACATATAAAGAGGGCCATTTACTTAGACCCCAAACACAGGTTCTAGAGCAACAATGGGCACAAAATTCACCCTGTATTTCTCAGTTAACCATCACTTTGACATTCTGTGCTCTGAATCCAACAGAAAGTACAGAGCACCTCATGAATAAACTGCTTATGAATGTAAACAGCTCTGTATTCATCCAGAAAGTGTGTCTCCTTGTGTTTCATTCTGGTGTGCAAGGACCTGTGTTCATGGGCACTAATGGCAGGGTAAGGTGCAAAAAGGAAAAACATGCTAGCTTACACCATTTTTTTGCACTTTGCAACCTGCCTGGTCAAATAACCCCTTAAGTTTATTATGCCTCTGGCAAATGGCAACCATATTCCTTTGCCAATTCAAATTTTTACAATAGCACGGTCTGTGCGTTTGATTGTATTTTCTGTGGTATTCAGAGGAACCAATAGATTTCAATAGACAAATGGGAAAACAACATTCTTCCCAAAATGTATGAGATAAACATGTCACCTTGTACGATTGTGTGCCTTTATTAACATGCTTTTCACTCACTATTAGGGATGTAGCGAACTGCCGTTAATGTGTTCGCGAACGCCATTCGCGAACACCGGCAAAAAAGCGAACAGTTCGCGAACAGTTCGCGAACTTCGAACGCTCGATAAAATCGTTCGATCGAGCGATCGAAGGATTTTATTCGTACGATCGAAGGATTTTCGTTCGAATCGAACGATCGAAGCTATTCGATCGAATGATTTTAATTCAATCGAATGCTTATAATCATTCGAACGAATGGAAATCGTTCGATTTTAGCGATCGAATGGTCGAATTGTCGAACGAAATTTTACTTCGAATCGAACGCGAACACCAATTGGCGAACGTCGCGCGACGTTCGCGAACATTCGGCGGACGCGAACAGTCGAAGTTCGCGCGAACTAGTTCGCCGGCGAACAGTTCGCTACATCCCTACTCACTATACCCTTAGGTCATGTATGTACATGTATCGGATATGTATACCTCTTTTTCTCTTTAACAAAACGATTCTTATTTTTCGACTGATTTCCTTTTTCCATTCAATAGTAAAACAGTACCTTGTACTTGATGGTAACTGAGCTACATATTGGTGGTAAAACAATCTTATCAGGGTTTTAATGTTTACAAGTAGCCTTAAGGAATTGTACTTGAAAAAAGGAAACCTCACTGTGCTAAATTGGCATATATTTAAAGAAGAACTAAACTTAAAATATTTGTTCAGTATGAAAATAAAAACCGGGTAAATGGATAGGCTGCGCAAAATAAAAAAATGTTTCTAATATAATGTTAGTCAAAATGTAATCCATAAAAGCTGGAGTGACTGGATGTCTAACATAACAGAACACTACTTCCTGCTTTGCAGCTCTCTTGGTTTCCACTGATTGGTTACCAAACAGAGACTTGAGGGGGGGGGCTCATGGGTCACAACTGTTGCTTTTGAATCTGAGCTGAATGCTGAGGATCAATTGCAAACTCACTGAACTGTTATGTCCCATGTGGCCCCCCTTCAAGTCACTGACTAACTCAGAGTTAGAGAGCTGAAAAGCAGTAAGTAGTGTTCTGTTCTGTTACACATCCAGTCACTCCAGCCTTTATACATTACATTTTTGGCTAACTAATGATATTAGAAATATTTTTATTTTGCACAGCCTATCTATTTATCCAGTTTTTATTTTAGCACTGAACTATTCCTTTAAAGGGATTCTGTCATGATTTTATGGTGTAGTTTTTATTTCTAAATTACACTGTTTACACTGCAAATAATTCACTTTACCATATAAAATGTTATTTCTAACCCAACAAGTGATTTTTTTTTAGTTATAATATTGGTGTGTAGGCATCTCAGGTTATTTTGCCTGGTCGTGTGCTTTCAGAAAAAGCCAGTTCTGCACTATGTAACTGCTTTCAGAAAGGCTGTTGTTTCTCCTACTCAATGTAACTGAAGGAGTCACAGTGGTACATATATTTTTACTATTGAGTATTTCTAGTATAGGTAAATCTAAAAACAACTGGACTTGCTGAGTAATCAATGAAGACGTTTCACTACTCATCCGAGCAGCGTCTTCAGTTCAACTGAAGATTGAAGGTTGAACTGAAGAAGCTGCTTGGATGAGCAGTGAAATGTCTTCATTGATTACTCAGCAAGTCCAGTTGTTTTTAGATTTACCTATACTAGATATACAATGACCTGGATGAATGAAAATCTTCAGTCATACTATTGAGTGTTGTTCTTATATCTACCAGGGAGCTGTTATCTGGTTACCTGCCCATTGTTCTGATAATAGGCTGATGGGCTGCTGGGGGGAGGGGTGATATCACTCCAACTTGCAGTGTGGCAGTAAAGAGTGACTGAAGTTTATTAGAGCACAAGTGACATGACTGAGGGCACCTGGGAAAATGACAATATGTCTAGTCTCATGTCAGATTTCAAAATTAAATACAAAAAGATCTGTTTGCTATTTTAAGAAATGGTTTTCAGTGCAGAATTCTGCTGGAGCAGCACTATTAACTGATGAGTTTTGAAAAAACATATTTTCCCATGACAGTATCCCTTTAAAATCACTGGGGGTATGTCAAAATATTAGGCACCCCCAGTAATTAAAATTACATACCTGATGCCAAAGACTAGTGCTACTGCTCTCTAAAAACTGCACTGGCCTGGGGTATTGCTGCAGGAGAACTTAGGGCAGCATTGGACTCGGTGTCCAGGGCCCACCAACGCTGCTGCAACCCTCTATGCCACCCCCCATGTAGCTTGTTTTTTAACTTGTTGTGGCTGTGATTGGATCAAGGTGCAGGAAACTCCCCGAGTTTCTAGTGGTGGGATGGCAGGGCCACAGGGCTTTTTTCCAGTGTCCCGGCAGCCCACTCCGACTCTGGTTACAGGGTTCCTGGTCTAACCCTGACCCTGGCCTGGTGTAGTTTTCTGCTAACAAAAGCCCCAACCTGGGGTATCAGATAAGCAATTATAATCAAGAGAGGTTTGTTCTCCTATAACTCATGTCTTTATATTTTATTATACAGACACATATTCTTTAAAAAATGGAAACTTTGTATAAGCATTTAAATTCCATTTAAAAGTTCAAGAATATACTTTAATCAGCAAGTGTTCAAGGCAGGGAATAATCCATGAAGTTCAAAGACGGCAATATATTTATTTTATCCTTTTGCAATAATCTTGAAAAAAAAATGGTGTCAGAACGCGCATATAGCAGAACTCTTCCAGTATGATAAATACCCTCTTCGTGCACTCAATGAAATAATGTTGTAATATTCCCATACCCCCGGATCCTGCTTTCTGTAGCATTTTTCAAATTTCTTTTTAACATAGTCCTTGCATTTTTAAAACATCTTTATCGATTCCCCCCCCCCATTCAGTTTGTTTAGATGATAAAGACGGAATATAAATAACATCTATTTGACATGGGTGATTGTTCGAGGTTTATGTTTATGGTAGTGAGCAGAAGCAGAGCTTTGAATAATTTTAGCATTTTTGCAGTACATTTGCATTATATTTAAGACTTTTTGGTGCTGATGTATTTTCCCAACGAGTAAAATTGCTTTCAGCCTGTACAACAGATGTGAAAATACCACCTAAAAAAACAAAAAAAAACAGCAGCTCCAAAGGAAAATTACACAAATTGCACAATTGTTGCATCTGGAAGAGCCTTGACGGCTTGATAAGAGACTATTTGACTTGCTTTTAACAGAACAGTATTTAAATTATAAACATCCAACTAAACTAGAAGCCACGATTGGACCTTGTTTATTATTAAAGGAGAACTATACCCCCCAAACAATGTAGGTCTCTATTAAAAGATACTGAGTAAAACAGCTCATGTGTAAAACCCTGCTTCATGTAAATGAACCATTATCATAATAATATACTTTTTTTTTAGTAGTATGTGCCATTGGGTAAACAAATAGAAAGTTGCCATTTTAAAAAATAAGGGCCGCCCCCTGAAATCGTAAGATTCACTGTGCACACATACAAACCACATGTAAGGTCACATGAGCCAATTAACAGACAGAGTTCTGCCTTTTGCTTCCTCACTTCTTCCTGTTACAGTTAGTGTTGTAGTATTTCTGGTCAGGTGATCTCTGAGGCAGCACAGATAGAGTCACGAAATGGTGGTTCAAGGCAAGAGATGTAAAAGGGCAATATTTATGTAAATAGATATTCCAGTTTGGTAAGATTCTTTAATATGTCATTCAATTTGATATAAACTATCTGTTGCTTAAGTGCTTTAAAGAAGCACAATTTATTCGGATTGAGTAAAAACACAATAAAATCGAGCGAAAATCCAAATTATAAGTTTTTATATAATTTAGATTTTTTTTCTGACTTTTTCCTGAAAAATCAGAATTTTTGGGATTTTTGTCCAAAAAGCCCAAATATTCTGATTTCAGTCTAATTCCAGCACAGACCTCAGAAACTTACAAATAGGATACGGACCTCTACCATTGACTAATACAACCTTGGCAGGTCTGAGATGGAGTATTTTCGGATTCTGACTTTTTCCATCCTCGGGGCATAATAAATCTCTAAAAATTTCCCTTTTTTCCCACAAAAAAACTCGGATTTTATAGTTAAAAAAACTCGAGTGTTTAGAGTTATTCGGATTCAGACTTTAATAAATAACCTCCCTTGGTGTTGGATTTCACATAATCATAATGCAACAATCGAGAGATATGTAAACTAATGAAATGTGAAATCCCTGAAAGAGTGTTATATGAATTGTCTACCCATAATACACCTGTGTAGCCTAAACACTGATACTATGAAGTATGATATGAGCGTGCACTAAGTATATTGTACAGTTATTATACAAGCAGGAAAACTTTCTCTGAACACTCAACAACTCACAAGCTTTATTTGCCTACATTTTTGTATGACTCTCAGTCAGAGCCACAGTGCATTGCAGCATTTTACTGCAAGTTGTTATTATTAGTGATAATCTAAACTACCCCATTTTAATTTGCTGGAAATATTTTAAAAATAGGCCTTTTTTTCTGAAAAAAATAAAATGCATGGAGAAATGCTCACGTCATTGATATTTTTGTGGTGTGCTGAGTCTATCATAGATTTGAAACATTATTCATGACTGGCAGTGGTGTAACAAAGTCATGCTGGGACCCCCTGCAAATAAATCCAGAGGGGTACAGAATGCTGCAGCTCTGGCTTGGCCTCCATCTACCAACCCACCCAGTTGTGTCCCACACTGGGACACTAAGCAGGATTGCCCAAAAGGTGGAATAAACAAGAAGCCAGTGGGATTTATGTAGGGACTCTGAGGTTTAGGTATGTTTTACTCAGGCAGTTTCCCCTGTATTTGGACACCTAAGTGATCCTTTGATTCACCAAGGCAGCTATGTCCCATTTCCTGGGTCCATTGTGGTTCAAGGTTTGCCCAGTAGGTGTTTAAAAATTTAAAATGGAGAGCATATGTGTGTTCAGTAGGGATGGGCGAATTTGACCGGTTTAGTTTCGCCATAAATTTGTCGCCAGCGAATTCTCGCCGATGCCCATTAAAGGCTATGGGTGACGCACATCTTTTTTTTTTTGTCACGCGTCGCCATACAAGATTATGGGTGGCATTTCTGCAGTGAAACAAGGCGAAAACATTTGCCCATCCTTAGTGCTCAGGGATCCCACCTTGTGAGGAGGTGGGTACCGGTGTAGGTATGGACAGTATCAGGCCCAAGTTGGGGTTAGCACCCTTGCGGTGATCAAGCCACCAGACAGGGACAATGAGTGGGTGAGCTCAGGAGCAGGGAAAGCGCCAAGGGGCAAGATACTATTAGAGATGGCGCGAACTGTTCGCCGGCGAACTTGTTCGCGCGAACATCGGGTGTTCGCGCTCGCCGGAAGTTCGCGAACGTCGCGCGACGTTCGCCATTTTGGGTTCGCCATTGTTGGCGCTTTTTTTTGCCCTCTCACCCCAGACCAGCAGGTACATGGCAGCCAATCAGGAAGCTCTCCCCTGGACCACTCCCCTTCCCTATAAAAACCGAAGCCCTGCAGCTTTTTTTCACTCTGCCTGTGTGTGCTGAAGAGATAGTGTAGGGAGAGAGCTGCTGCCTGTTAGTGATTTCAGGGACAGTTGAAAGTTTGCTGGCTAGTAATCGTTTTGATACTGCTCTGTTATTGGAGGGACAGAAGTCTGCAGGGGTTTGAGGGACATTTAAGCTTAGGTAGCTTTGCTGGCTAGTAATCTACCTTCTACTGCAGTGCTCTGTATGTAGCTGCAGTGGGCAGCTGTCCTGCTTCTGATCTCATCTGCTGACTGCTGCAATAGCAATAGTCCTTGTAAGGACTGCTTTTATTTATTTTTTTGTTGTTTTACTACTACTACTACTACTACTACTACTACTATAAGAGCCCAGTGCTATTAGTCTAGCAGTGTTGGGGAGTGGGACTGGTGTGCTAATCTGCTGCTCCTAGTAGTTCAGCAGCACCAACTTTAATTTTTTTTTTTTTAATATTCATTCTTTTTTTATTTAACTTTTTTTTATTTTACTACCGCTGTAGTAGTGTATAAGTTGACCTTTTAGGCATTATTTGCCCTGTAGGCATTTTTTGCCCAGTGTGTTATTCAACCAACTGCTATCTAGCTGTGTGACCGTGTTCACATTCTGTCTAAATATCCATAATATTACCGTCTCCAGAAAAAACACCGGAGTGACTTTTTTCAAGCAGCCATAATAAATTTTACGTAATCCGTATCCATCGCTGTAGTAGTGTATAAGTTGACCTTTTAGGCATTATTTGCCCTGTAGGCATTTTTTGCCCAGTGTGTTATTCAACCAACTGCTATCTAGCTGTGTGACCGTGTTCACATTCTGTCTAAATATCCATAATATTACCGTCTCCAGAAAAAACACCGGAGTGACTTTTTTCAAGCAGCCATAATAAATTTTACGTAATCCGTATCCATCGCTGTAGTAGTGTATAAGTTGACCTTTTAGGCATTATTTGCCCTGTAGGCATTTTTTGCCCAGTGTGTTATTCAACCAACTGCTATCTAGCTGTGTGCCCGTGTTCACATTCTGTCTAAATATCCATAATATTACCGTCTCCAGAAAAAACACCGGAGTGACTTTTTTTCAAGCAGCATTCTTATATTTTACGTAATCCGTATCCACCGCTGTGTATACGTTGACCTTGTAGGCATTATTTGCACAGTGTTTTCTTCAAACCGCCATCTAGCTGTGTGAGCTTGTTCACATTTTGTCTAAATATTGATAATATTATCGTCTCTAGAAAAACCACTTGAGTTACTTTTTTTCAAGCAGCATTCATATATTTTACGTAATCCGTATCCACCGCTGTAGTAGTGTATACGTTGATCTTGTAGGCATTATTTGCACACTGTTTTCTTCAAACTGCCATCTAGCTGTGTGTATTATCGTTTCCAGAAAAACCAACTGAGTTTTTGTTGTTGTTGTTTTTTTAAAAATAATGCCAGGCAAAGGCAGGCCGCCACGCAGAGGCCGTGCTAGGGGCCGTGCTGCTTTGCAATCCTGTGGCCCTAGCAAATTGCCCAGTTTTAAAAAGCCAATGACCCTGAACTCCCAAAATGCTGAAGAGGTAGTTGACTGGCTTACACAGCACACCCCATCCTCTACCGTTTCTAACTTTACCACAACATCCTCCTCATCCTCCACTGCTATGGCCACCCCACGTAACACTTCCTCCACCACCGGTGCCCCTTCTTCACTGGAGTCAGAGGAGTTATTTTCCCATGAGTTTCTTGAACTGAGTAATGCGCAACCATTATTGGCAGAAGAAGATGAAGGAGATGAGGACGTTACACCAGATTTAATTCTGGCAGAGAACACGACAGAGATGGACATAATGATGAGTGATGAGGAGGAGGTCCCCGCTGCTGCTTCCTTCTGTGATGTGTCAGAAGAAATTGATGCATCTGAGGAGAATGATGATGAGGAGATTGATGTTTTGTGGGTGCCTAGTAGAAGAGAGCAAGAGGAGGGTAGTTCAGATGGAGAGACGGAGAGTCAGAGAGGCAGTAGGAGAATAAGACTTAGAAGAAGCAGGGAGGACAGCCCGCAGGGATCAGTAGGGCAACAACATGTATCGGCACCTGTGTTCAGCCAGCCAACGCACCCGCCATTGCCGCCAATGCCGCCAACTTCTACTGTTACCGCCAGATCGCACACTTCCAAAAAGTCAGCAGTGTGGGATTTTTTTAATGTGTGTGCCTCTGACAAAAGCATTGTAATTTGCAATGAGTGCAGTCAGAAACTGAGCCTTGGTAAGCCCAACAGCCACATAGGTACAACTTCTATGCGAAGGCACATGAGCGGCAAGCACAAAGCACTTTGGGAGCAACACCTCAAAGGCAACAGGCAAACTAAAAGCCACACTCCTTCTGGTCCAGCATCTTACTGCTCTACCTCTGCTCTCCTTGACCCATCTGAACCACCCTCCACTCCGCCTTCCACCTTGACCACCTGTTCCCATTCCCAGTCATCTGCCACCAGCCAAGTTTCTGTGAAGGCCATGTTTGAGCGTAAGAAGCCAATGTCTGACTGTCACCCCCTTGCCCGGCGTCTGACAGCTGGCTTGTCTGCACTCTTAGCCCGCCAGCTTTTACCATACCAGCTGGTGGACTCTGAGGCCTTCCGCAAATTTGTAGCAATTGGGACACCGCAGTGGAAGGTACCCAGCCGCAATTTTTTTTCTAAAAAGGGAATACCACACCTGTACCAACATGTGCAGAGCCAAGTTACCGCATCTCTGTCACTTAGTGTTGGGCCAAAGGTCCATATGACTACTGACGCATGGTCCTCCAAGCATGGTCAGGGCAGGTATGTCACCTACACTGCCCACTGGGTGAACTTGGTAATGGCTGGGAATGGGAAGCAGGGAATGGGTAGCTCAACAACAACAACAACAGTGGAGTTGGTGTCACCGCCACGGATTGCACGCGGTTCTGCCACCACCTCTACTCCTCCATCGCTCTCTACCTCGTCTTCTTCCTCTTCTTCTTCTTACTCTGCTGCTGGGTCCTCCTTCTCCTCCTCCACACCTGTGCACCCCCAGCTCCCCCTAGGCTATTCGACGTGCCAGGTACGCCGTTGTCACGCTGTCTTGGGGATGACGTGCCTGGAAAGCAAAAACCATACCGGATCTGTACTCCTGTCATCTCTGCAGTCACAGGCCGATCGGTGGCTGACCCCACACCAACTGCAGATCGGAAAAGTGGTGTGTGACAATGGAAGCAATCTGTTGGCAGCGTTGAGACTGGGAAATTTAACACATGTGCCCTGCATGGCACATGTGTTAAATTTAATAGTCCAACGTTTTGTCTCCAAGTACCCAGGATTCCAGGACGTTCTCACCCAGTCCAGAAAGGTGTCGGCCCATTTCAGACGTTCCTACACAGCCATGGCACGCCTTGCTGACATTCAGCAGCGCTACAACATGCCAGTCAGGCGTTTGATTTCTGACAGCCAGACTCGCTGGAATTCAACGCTCCTTATGTTGGAACGTCTGCTGCAACAACAAAGGGCCGTCAACGAGTACCTTTTTGAACTGGGTGGTAGGACTGGATCTGCAGAGCTGGGGATTTTTTTCCCCCGTTACTGGGTGCTTATGCGCGATGCCTGCAGGCTCATGCGACCTTTTGAAGAGGTGACAAATATGGTCAGTCGCACCGAAGGCACCATCAGCGACCTAATACCCTTCGCTTTCTTCCTGGAGCGTGCCGTGCGACGAGTGACAGATGAGGCTGTAGACCAGCGTGACGAGGAGCTGGAAGCGCACGATTTCTGGTCGGAATCACCAGAACGAACCCAGGCACCTGCTGCAACGCAGGGAGAGGTGCCAGAAGTGGAGTCAGAGGAGGAAGGTGGCTTTGTGGAGGAGGAGGACCAACAGGAGCAGGCTTCCCAGGGGGCTAGTGGTGACCTTTTGGGGACCCCTGGTCTTGTACGTGGCTGGGGGGAGGAGACCGTGGATGATGCAGTCCTTGATAATGAGGAAGCGGAGATGGATAGCTCTGCATCCAACCTTGTGAGAATGGGGTCTTTCATGCTGTCATGCCTGTTGAAGGACCCCCGTATCAAGAGGCTTAAGGAGAAGGACCTGTACTGGGTCGCAACGCTACTAGACCCTCGGTACAAGCATAAAGTGGCAGAAATGTTACCAACATACCACAAGTCCGAAAAGATGCGGCATTTACAAACCAGCCTGCAAAACATGTTGTACAATGCTTTTAAGGGTGATGTCACTTCAGGAACTCATCAACATTCCAGGGGCAGAGGTGCCAGTAATCCTGCCACGAGCACACCTGCAAGGACAAAGCCCTTTGGCCGGTCTGTAACATCAGACATGCAAATGTTTTTCTGTCCAAGGCAGCGCCACAACCCTTCTGGATCCACCCTCAAAGAACGCCTCGACCGGCAGGTAGCGGACTACCTGGCATTAACTGCAGATATCGACACTCTGAGGAGCGATGAACCCCTGGACTACTGGGTGCGCAGGCTTGATCTGTGGCCAGAGCTGTCACAATTTGCCATGAACCTCTTGTCTTGCCCAGCCTCAAGTGTGCTCTCAGAAAGGACCTTCAGTGCAGCAGGAGGGATTGTAACTGAGAAGAGAACTCGCCTAGGTCACAAAAGTGTCGATTACCTGACCTTTATTAAAATGAATGAGGGGTGGATCTCGTAGGGTTACTGCACGCCGGAAGACTTGTTCTGACTTCTATGCAGCTGTCCTTCTCTTCAAGCCTCATGACTCCACACACAGCTGTCCTTTAGCGTCCTCCTCCCTCCGCCACCGTTACAAACTAGGGTGCAAACCCTACTGGTTTAATTTTTTCTGGCCTCAGTGGCTGCAACCAAAAAAACTGGGCAAACAATGTCTACAAGGTCAACGTATGGCGAAAAATGACTATTTTCAGCATTTATATGGCATATTTTTTCTGGCAACTGTGCTTCAGTGGCTGCGTCCAAAAAAATGCATATTTTCTGCATTTATATGGCATAATTTTTCTGGCCTCTGTGCTTCAGTGGCTGCAACCAAAAAAATGCATATTTTCTGCATTTATATGGCATAATTTTTCTGGCCTCTGTGCTTCAGTGGCTGCAACCAAAAAAATGCATATTTTGTCCATTTATATGGCATAATTTTTCTAGCCTCTGTGCTTCAGTGGCTGCAACCAAAAAAAATTATATTTTCAGCATTTATATGGCATAATTTTTCTGTCAACTGTGCTTCAGTGGCTGCGACCAAAAAAATGCATATTTTCTGCATTTATATGGCATAATTTTTCTGGCCTCTGTGCTTCAGTGGCTGCAACCAAAAAAATTTATATTTTCAGCATTTATATGGCATAATTTTTCTGGCAACTGTGCTTCAGTGGCTGCGACCAAAAAAATGACTATTTTCAGCATTTATATGGCATATTTTTTCTGGCCTCTGTGCTTCAGTGGCTGCGGCCAAAAAAACTGGGCAAACAATGCCTACAAGGTCAACGACGTTGACCTTGTAGGCATTGTTTGCCCAGTTTTTTTGGCCGCAGCCAATGAAGCACAGAGGCCAGAAAAAATATGCCACATAAATGCTGAAAATAGTCATTTTTTGCCATACGTTGACTCAACGTATATGGCAAAAAATGACTATTTTCAGCATTTATATGGCATATTTTTTCTGGCAACTGTGCTTCAGTGGCTGCAACCAAAAAAACTGGGCAAACAATGTCTACAAGGTCAACGTATGGCGAAAAATGACTATTTTCAGCATTTATATGGCATATTTTTTCTGGCAACTGTGCTTCAGTGGCTGCGTCCAAAAAAACTGGGCAAACAATGTCTACAAGGTCAACGTATGGCGAAAAATGACTATTTTCAGCATTTATATGGCATATTTTTTCTGGCAACTGTGCTTCAGTGGCTGCGTCCAAAAAAACTGGGCAAACAATGCCTACAAGGTCAATGTATGGCAGTTGTTTAAAATCTGTCCCTGAAATCACTAACAGCTCTCCCCCTACACTATCTCTTCCAAGCACACACAGGCAGATTTTTCAGATACATTTTTGCCCTTGATCCCCCTCTGGCATGCCACTGTCCAGGTCGTTGCACCCTTTAAACAACTTTAAAATCATTTTTCTGGCCAGAAATGTCTTTTTTAGATGTTAAAGTTCGCCTTCCCATTGAAGTCTATGGGGTTCGCGAACCGTTCGCGAACCGCTCGCATTTTTGCGCAAGTTCGCGAATATGTTCGCGAACTTTTTTTCTGACGTTCGCTACATCCCTAGATACTATGTGGGATCCCTAGTTCTGGGGAAAATCACTAAGACAGGTTGCATTACCCCCTGAGAGGGATCTACTGGTAATATCAGAAAGTGTGAAGATTTTCCTGTGTGCTGACATTATATTACTGCCTGACAGCTGTGAACCATACCATCTGCCATTATCCAATAAAGAAGTTCTTTGTTTGAAGCGATCATCCAGGACTGCTATTACTTTCAGCCTGATTGATCTGTGCACCAGGATACACACAGGACCTACCTGAGGGTAAGGTGCTTAGAGGGGCAACTAAACAGGGTGCCAGTAGTTGCAGAGAGTTTAGGGTTGCCACCTCTTGGCCCAGTTGAAACTGGGCAGGGAGTGGTATGACACAATGGGGATGGGGCTGAGATGCTGCAGGAGTGGCTCATTATGTCAGGGGCGGGGCTATGACATGAAGATTGGTGATTGGCCGATCGCTGCATCAATCATAGGGAATCCTGCCTAGTTGTCCTAATTTGAAAAACTGGGCAGGCTGTTTTGATCCATGCAGCTCTTCAAAAAACTGGGCTGTCCGGGTCAAAACCGGACAGGTGGCAACCCTAAGGGAGTTTCCCAAATACTAGTGGGTCAGTGGCATAACACTGCCAGCAAGTCACACACTATAGTTCACACAGGCCCAGATTTGTGGAAAGGCAACCAAGGCCTGGGTCAAGGGCAGCAGGATTTTAGGGGGCGGCATTCTGCCCAACCACACCCACATTAGTTGAGAAACACTGGGAGATCCGATCCTTTTTTAAATCTCCTGTGTGCCAATCCCCATTGCTACAGTCCCGATGATGAAAATTTGAGTGAATAAAAGGAAGGGGATGGGGGTGACGAATGACAGCAGGCCTAGGGGCGGCCTGCTATGTAAATCCTGCCCTGAGTTCACACTCCTAAAGCACACTGAAGGGTGGACTACATTTATATCAAGGATAAACACAAAAGAGCATACAGCTGACCTGAATGGCTAAATCACAACTACTGGCCCAGGTCTACAAGAGCTTACAAAATATTAACTGGCAACTACAGAACAGAGACACATTTAATACTTTCATGGTTTCCCACAACAGTTATTTTTATGTTGCTGTTGTGTTTCCATGTTCCAGTTGGCAGTAACCTTTAACCTTATGACATAGCAGTAGAAATGTTAGAACACTTCAAGAGATGTTTTAACCAGGAAGTATGAAGGAGCAATAGTATTTTGACTGATGTAAGTATAAGAGTAAAAGGCATAAATAGTTTTTTGTGCCTCTTCCGCTTTGACGCGCTTCATATATGCCTCAGGGCTATTCTCTTAGTCAAAGACACCTGAACCTGACAAATAATTCCCTTTGGTACGGCAGTGTACTGATTAGTAAATAAGCTGCACAAAGTGCATAACAAGAAGTATCCTTAACTGACCTTTTGCCTCTTGGCCAAATCACCCATGTTACATACCGTATATACTCGAGTATAAGCCGAGTTTTTCAGCCCCCAAAATATGCTGAAAAACTCTACCTCGGCTTATACTCGGGTCAAGCGCAAAAACAGTCGCCGGCGTCCAAGAATAGTCGCCGGCGTCCAAGAATAGTCGCCGGCATCCAAGAATGGTCGTTGGCGTCCAAAAATGAGACGCCGGCACCTCCAATGGGAGCAGAAACCCTAAATTTTTTGATTGAAACTTACCAGAAGCTGCTGCATTTCTCACCCTAGGCTTATACTCGTCTTATACTCGAGTCAATCAGCTTTCCCAGTTTTTGGAGGTAAAATTAGGTACCTCGGCTTATAGTCGGGACGGCTTATATTCGAGTATATACGGTACATACAGTATCACTGGTAAACAGATTGTTTACATTTTAGCGTAGTTAATATATTTCCAGTACTGTGTACAATATAATTAGATTATTACCACAGGAATGGGACCTGTTATCCAGAATGTTCAGGAGCTGGAGCTTTTCAGAATTTGTGTCTTCTTACCTTAAGTCTACTAGAAAATCATGTAAACATTAAATGAACCCACTAGGATGGTTTTGCTTCCAATTAGGATTAATTATATCTTAGTTTGGATCAAGTACAATGTAGTGTTTTATTATCACAGAAAAAAGGGAAATCATTTTTAAAAATTACGATTATTTGGATAAAATGGAGTCTATTCCTTTCTGGAATTCGGAGCTTTCTAGATAACTGCTTTCAAAATCACCAGTGGTGATAGGAAACCTTCCCTGGATCAAGCATTTGACATTCATTTAACATGAATAATAACATGCAAACTCTCTCATGTTTATACAGTATAACTATACTGTAACCACAATATAACAGTACATGCAGGAATACATTCCGCATTTTCTTATTAATAGATAATATAAGATGAAAGAGAAACTCCTGACATTTCACAAAATATGCAAAAAGGGGGAGGGTGGTGGGATGTTTCTACCTGCTCACAAGATAAGGGAGTGAATTGCTTCTTCCCCTGACATCACATCCCTGTTTTTTTCTGCCCCCAGTGTGGCTTTTCCCTGCCTTAACTCATTCCTTCTCACCCACTCACAGCTACATCTGATTATTTAAATATAAACCAGTGTAATCTGGCTGCTGTTCATTTGGATCCCTTGTCATGCAGCCCCTGCGTTTATAGCTCCAGGGCTTTCCTTTACAAAAATATGTAATTTGGTCAGTAGTGCCTTTTGGCTTTTTCAACTGTAATTGCTAATCTGTAGTGATGGGCGAATTTCTCCCATTTTCTCCCGAAATTTGCGAAACGTCGGAAAATGAAAATTTCATGAAACATGAAAATCGTCCAAAAAGTCACCCGTGTCAATTTTGACGTTGCCGCTAAGGTTAATGGGCATCCGGATAGCATTGACATTCATCGATTTTGACGCGAGCAACTTTTCGAAAGTGCGTTCAAATTTTTTTGCCGCTGGCGAATTTTCACGGTTTTCACAAGTTTTGCAAATTTATTCCCCACTGCTGAAAGGCGGAGATTCGCTGCGAATTGGTGCCACTACTTATGTGATCTGAGGACAATAAATTGTGAGTAGTGTCATATGCAGTACATTAATCTACAACTAAATGATGATACCAATGCATATACCTCACGTCCTCATACTTTTATGCAGCAGAGACTACAGCAAAAATTACAGTACAGTTATGGGATCTGTTATCCAGAATGCTTGGGACCTGGGGATCTGTCCGTAATTTGGATCACCATACTTTAATGCTATTAAAAATCATGTAAACATCAAATAAACTCAATAGGATTGTTTTGCCTCCAGTAAGGATTAATAATATCTTGAAATCAAGTACAAAGTACTTTTTATTATTATAGAGAGAAAGGAAATATATTTTTCTAAATTAATATTATTTTATGGGAGATGGCCTTCTTTAATATGGAGCTTTTTAGATAACGGGTTTCTGAATAATGGATCCCATATGTGCAGTAGATCCAGTGGCAGATTTACTTAAGGGAAATCCATGCAGTCGTCTGGATTAATTCTAAGGGGGCCCATGGATGGGAAAGGGGGGTGGCCAGGGAAGATTAGGGGTTGTGCCGAGGAACAACCTTAGGCCAAAGGAATAATTAATACAGTATGTCCCTGAGTAGACCCATAATGATACATTATGCTATTAACCTAAGAGCCAGTCCACAGAAATCAATTTACAGCACATTTGCGAAATGCATTGAAGTCAATGGACGTCAACATTTTTTTACACGCAACAATTCTTAACACATGCGACAATATTTGCTTACTCCAAATGCATTAAAGTCATTGGACATTTTTCTTGTACCACTCTGCAACGTTTTTGTTTCAGCAACTTCTTTGTCCAAATGCATTAAAGGTTTTTCTTGTGCCAACTGTTTTGTCTCAGTGACTTTTTTTGTCTCAGCAACTTTTTTGCGCCAATGCATTATAGTCAATGTGGGTTTTTCTTGTGCCGACTTTTTTTTCTCTGTGACTTTTTTGTCTCAGTTACTTTTTTTTGTCCAAATGCATCAGTCAGTGAGCAATTTTTCTTATGGCAACTTTTTTGTCTAGGCAACAATTTTGTCTTGGCAACTCTTTTGTCAAGGTGAAATTTTTCGCAGTGGATTTTTGCCACAGTAGCTCAAAAAAAAAAAATCACAGATGGCAAAATGTGGAATTTTGACGCAAATCCATGCCTGGTGAAATCATTCGCTCATCACTACACATCTATTCCTATTTCTTTCTGCCTACAGTGGGACCAAAAGGGTCTAATTCCCCATATATACCAGCTCAGCTATGAATTGCTTTTGCATATTACCCACCATGCAGCTTCATTAAGGGCATAAACACTAATTCCTTCTCCAAAACTGGAATGCTGAAAGACCACAATTGCATCATTTTCCAGCTCGAACTATTGCAATGTCTGCCCTTACATGTCTTCTCTAATGCTTTAGCTTTGATGAAAGTGGCTGAATCATATCGTGCAGGGTTGAACATTCGATTCAAGTCCAACCTCAAAAGAGTCTAGCAAAGAGTTTCAGTATATAAAGTATATAGTCCAACAGAAATCAGACTACTTTCAGTGTCAATTCAGTGCCTTTTTTTGTGTTGCAATGATGTTCTCCGGTTAAATGATCAAATCGAATGCTTTCCTGGTAAATTACATTTTATTTTCATTCGCATCTACGCTCCCAAGAAACCCATTCAGCAGCACCAGAAAGGTTAATTCATTCTTATTCACCTTAAATTATGCATTCATTTAACTTTGACAGAGGGCCAGTGTGCCGTGTGTGCTTTTGTTCTAATCAGAAACAAAATACTGTGTCAGAACACAGAGTACATGTAAGTGTGTGAATAAGTGGTTAAGCAAAGGGAAATGTATTTTTTAGTAGGGAAAGTCCTAAACTCAAGTTTTGGCTGCTCTAGGGAAAGATGGCCGAGGCTGGATCCTTCTACCTACTCTCCAATTGCGTTTTATATTCTTCTCTTGTTATTTATAATACCAAATCAGCAGGACAATTAATTTAGGCTCTATCCTTTAAGGGCAATAATACCAACTATAATTAAGCAGGTTTATCAGATAAACACTGTCAGGATTCACAGCACCATTTATAAATTTGTCGTGTTTTCTTTGCCTTGGAAAAAAATAATGAATAGACCAGTTTATGCAACCATTACGTTTAGCAGGCAGTTTTTGAAGCAACAAAACCTCATTAAATAAACAAGAATGCCTACTAGGCATTTGCTGTCTTGTTGCGCCTGCAAAGCACTTATATATGTGGGGAAAATATAATAAATGTCCTGTTCCTGTATGCTGCAAATTACCAATCATATACTAATTATTATTGTGATTATACAAAGTTATTATAATATTCTAATAATCATGGCTTCATTAATTATATTGTGACACATTACAGAACTGAGTAATATTTGTACACATATTCATCAGACTGGAAAAGACACAGAGCCATATTACACCTATATCAAACCATAACGGCAGCAGATCCCCCTGAGTCAAAAACGTCTCCTTTGTTGACTCAAGGCGTAGCTCATAAAAACGTATTTTTATACGCACACACATGAAACATTTGCATCTATTAGATAATAATACCACAGTTGTATTTCCAGCATACAACATAATTCATAATGGTTGTTATGTATCTAACAGTAATTCAATAATGCAAACTCAGCCTTACAATGGCGGTTTGTTATAATATTATCGTTATTGCCAAGATTTTGTTTGCTTGTAATAATACCATGCCTGAATTACCTTTAGCTAAAATAGTTTCAGCTTTACAAGACATAGTTGATGGCCAGAAAAGATCTGTTTTTCACTGCTGGGCGCTCCTCTGCTCCTATATTTTCAAGTGAGTTTCTCATAGAAGAGATCAGCTAAATATTTTGGGGTGGAAAGAGAGATTCTGATATGCTATGGGGATGTGTGTCTGTGAGTACACATCTAGATAAGATAAATAAGCGCTCTACTTGATCTAAGATTTTTTTTAACCGTTTTTTAAACGGTTTTCCCCAACTCTCACACACATATATGGTTTATAGCGATGGGTGAATTTTTCCTGTTTCACTTCGCAGAAAAATTAGCAAATTTCCCGTAAAATTCACAAAATGGCGGAAAATTCGCAAAACACAATTTTTGACGTCCGTGTCAATTCTGTCACTTGAATCAATTTTGATGCCGGCGATAAAGTCAATGGGCGTCCGGATAATGTTGACGCGTGATGGTTTTGGCACAAGCAACTTTTCTGACGCGTGCCAGAGAATTTTTCACGAATTCATTCGCTGGCATGATTCGACCCTGCCAAATTTATTCGCCCATCACTAATTTTATTGGATTAAAGATGACTATATACTTACGTTATCGGATTCAAACTTGAATAATTTATCAATAAGACTAGCACAACATTTGCATTAAGTCTGATAACCCCACAGTACCCAATTATCACGTAGCATTTACCTGCTTCACATCAAATACCTTGGTTTTAGTTACTATACCTTTGCAAACTTTGCTGTTTTTATTAAAGAGAACTAAAATCAGTCCAGCACAGAGAAAGCTTTTATTGCCTTTGCTTCAACCACATTAAATACATTAAGTAAACATTTTATCCATTTATCTATTATTAATATAATTTAATGAAGTTACTGAATAAAAAATTACTTATTTAAAAATGGCAGTTATGTGTTTGTACTTTTCATTAGTTGTTTTCCAAGAAAAAAAAGCACAAAATTATTTAGCAAACATCCAACAAGCTTTTATCTTCAAGCACATTTTAAAAATGGAAAAGCATCTGGACAAATGTGTGATATTAACTTGTATATATAAAATGGAACCCCAGGGCATTGGGAAAGATCACGTTTTTTACAGTAATAAGTGGTTAAGGATAATGTCAATGTGTTGACGTTTCAGTAGCAATTTAAAGGAGAAGGAAAGACATTTTTACTTGGGGGTATCAAAAGTAAGGCACCACCAAGTGATTGTATTTATTTACCTGACACCCGGGCCAGTGCTGCTATCAGGGGAAAACTGGGGGTTATTCCAGCTAGCACCATGGCGCAATCGTGTTCCTGCTTCTTCTTCCTTCAAATTTCCTGGGACAGACTCATGCACAGTAGTATGAAATAGCTGGCTTTTCCATTAAAGTTCATTTTTTTGAACTCTCTCTCTCTCTCTCTCTCTCTCTCTCTCTCTTTCTCTCTCTGTCTCTCTCTCTCTCTCTCTCTCTCTCTCTCTCTCTGTCTCTCTCTTGGAAGAAAATAATATAAAGGAATATTTCTAGGAAAGTATAAAAAGAACTCTGGGAACTTTTATAGAAATCTTGGGGATCACAAATAGGTACTAATTGGAAACAGTAATTATAACTTACCAACAATGAAGAATACGTGGAGTTTGCTTTAGTTAACCTATCCTTAATCGTAGTACCATAAATCTATAAAATACTTTTGACCACTAGATCATGCTATTTTCAATCAATGTTTAATCACTATTAATACTTCTCAATGATAAAGTTTCACTTTTCTTTATTAAATCCATTGTTATGCATAAACTGGAAATGTGGCCTTTAAAGATCAAGGGGCAGCTCATGGAAGAAAAGGCACTGATTGGAAGGCTAATCATAGAGGTTATAAATGTTGTAATATGATCAGGTGATTTCAGCCTTATTGACCAATCATGACTAGGGATGTAGCGAACTGTTCGCCGGCGAACTAGTTCGCGCGAACTTCGACTGTTCGCGTCCGCCGAATGTTCGCGAACGTCGCGCGACGTTCGCCAATTGGTGTTCGCGTTCGATTCGAAGTAAAATTTCGTTCGACCATTCGACCATTCGACCGTTCGATCGCTAAAATCGAACGATTTCCATTCGTTCGAACGATTATAAGCATTCGATTGAATTAAAATCATTCGATCGAATAGCTTCGATCGTTCGATTCGAACGAAAATCCTTCGATCGTACGAATAAAATCCTTCGATCGTTCGATCGAACGATTTTATCGAGCGTTCGAAGTTCGCGAACTGTTTGCGAACTGTTCGCTTTTTTGCCGGTGTTCGCGAACGGCGTTCGCGAACACATTAACGGCAGTTCGCTACATCCCTAATCATGACCTCATCAACCGCCTATCCATGTGCCAAGCGCATTTGCTACTTTGCAACATGACACTGCTGCTACACCAATCTGAAACGTCAATCCAAAACCCCTACAAGCACCCAGGTAGAGAAGAAGCCAACAGTATATACACAAAGCAGCAAAGGCTTACCGTGATTTTTCCAAACAAATGCATGTGTAAAAATGCCAATTTGGAAGCCATACCTGTTGAGTTTTCCTAATCAGTCTCTCAAATATTGGAAGATTGCATGTTGGACATTAGACTATCCTGTGAACACAAAAGGACATATACTTTGGAAGAGTGATAATGTACTGAGCAGGACAATAAATTAGCATATGAGGAAAATATAATAAGTGCGAGATTCTGACTAGAGTCCCAAGTATTTGTTGAAGGCAATAATTTATATTGAAATACCTGTTGCATAATATAACACTTCTGTTAGCCCAGCTAAATCTGTATTTTACCTTTAAATGTTTCTTAAAGGGATCCTGTCATTGGAAAACATGTTTTTTTCAAAACGCATCAGTTAATAGTGCTGCTCCAGCAGAATTCTGCACTGAAATCCATTTCTCAAAAGAGCAAACAGATTTTTTTATATTCAATTTTGAAATCTGACATGGGGCTAGACATTTTGTCAATTTCCCAGCTGCCCCTGGTCGTGTGACTTGTGCCTGCACTTTAGGAGAGAAATGCTTTCTGGCAGGCTGCTGTTTTTCCTTCTCAATGTAACTGAATGTGTCTCAGTGGGACATGGGTTTTTACTATTGAGTGTTGTTCTTAGATCTACCAGGCAGCTGTTATCTTGTGTTAGGGAGCTGCTATCTGGTTACCTTCCCATTGTTATTTTGTTTGGCTGCTGGGGGGGGGGAAAGGGAGGGGGTGATATCACTCCAACTTGCAGTACAGCAGTAAAGAGTGATTGAAGTTTATCAGAGCACAAGTCACATGACTTGGGGCAGCTGGGAAATTGACCATATGTCTAGACCCATGTCAGATTTCAAAATTGAATATAAAAAAATCTGTTTGCTCTTTTGAGAAATGGATTTCAGCACAAAATTCTGCTGGAGCAGGACTATTAACCGATTCATTTTGAAAAAAATGTTTTTTTCCCATGACAGTATCCCTTTAAATTCTAGCAGCACCGTTCCTCTTATGAAGGGCCACACTCTTCATTTTGCAGCCAATTTCTGCATGCAAAAAGTAGCAAAATAAAATCTAATCAAGTCAATCTTCATACTCAGTTGAGTTTCCAGCTGACAAAAATATGCCCGCAGGGGACTTAGAAATGTCCCTTAAGTACAAAAGTTAGTAAAGTCAACAGCAAGTGCGACTTTATTCACATTATCGTTAACCCAAGGTTGTTAGGAGAAAATGTGCCTTTGCATAGAATAGGAGGGTGATTCTGTTTTAATGTTATAGATTTGCCTGAATGAACATTGACTTGATTACCTTAAAAAACACCCATTTGGGACTGCCTTACCTGTTAGAATGTCTGGTTTGTGGCTATCTGGGAGTAATGCAGCATTGCTACGGATATTTCCCCATGAGCTTAATGGGGTAGTTCAGATTAAAATTAACTTTAAGTATAATGTTGCGATTTCACGTTTATTGTTGTGCTGTGTTTTAATTACCTACAAGCCTGCATTAGCAGCATATTTGAAATTAGTTTATCTTGATTTATATATATATTCCTGTGAAACCAATGAATCTGCTTAGTTTTATGGTGCAGACAAAGGTAGGTCCCAATCAGATCTCCGCTACAAACTGGGATTCTTACTTTCAGAGTAGGACCAGGGACACACCAGAACTGCAGCCAATTGCTGAACCAACACCAGCTCATGAGTGAGTGCATGCACATACACACCTGCCCCAATCCTATCCCTTCTCTCCCAATTCAGACTTAATCTGAATCGCAATACTGTGATCTCTGATATAGCAGCATCAGTCCCATCCATGTCTAATATCACCAGGCACTAGGGCTGCCACCTGGCCATTATTTTACCCATATACATAAAGATTTGCCAAACATGAAAGGTGAGTGTAGCGGGGAAATCCCCTGCACATTTAATTAGTCATATGATGTAACTTTTGTTATTTTACCCAGGCAGTAAAAATTATTATTGACGCCAATGTTATTATAATGAAGGAAATAAACAAATATAGGAAGACCTCTACTTTTTTCTAGAAAACTTGGAAACACAACTGGGGGTCAGAGTTTATATGCTATAAAAGAGATCATAGTTGCAGGACTGAGCCGGTCGTGTTTGGGCTGCTGGGGCAGACAACGTTTTTTTCAAAAAACCCTGGTGGTCCAGTCTGACACTGGTTTTGGATGCATTTAGGGTGAGGACACACAGAGTTACTAGTAGCAGCTAGTTGTTGTGGCTACAAAAATGTAAAAATACCCTGCCATAGACAATACTGAGAACTGCTTCTGCCAAAACACATGTAGGGGCCTATTTATTAAACCTCAAAATGGAATTTTTAGAGGGGAAAAATAAATCTGAACCTGAAAATACTCCAGCTAAAACCTGTCGAAATCATGTAGAAGTCAATGGCAGATGGTCCCTTTAAAGGAGAAGGAAAGGCTGGAGACACTTGGGGGTGCCAAACGTTAGGCACCCCCAAGTGATTGTAGTGACTTACCAAAAACCCAGGGCCGGTGCTCCTATCAGGAGAAATCTGCACCGGCCCTGGGTTATAGGAGCGAGCACCACGGAGATATCTACTTCCGTCTTCGCGCAGCTGCACATGCGCATTAGAACTAAAAGCCGAACTTTAACTTTAAAGTCGGCTTTTTTGTTCAAATGCGCATGCTTCAGTCCGGGGAAATGCGCAGCTGCGCGAAGACGGAAGTAGATATCTCCGTGGTGCTCGCTCCTATAACCCAGGGCCGGTGCAGATTTCTCCTGATAGGAGCACCGGCCCTGGGTTTTTGGTAAGTCGCTACAATCACTTGGGGGTGCCTAACGTTTGGCACCCCCAAGTGTCTCCAGCCTTTCCTTCTCCTTTAACAATTGGAACAGGTTTTGTGCCTTCATAATTCTTAATAGTTTTGGCTTGTTGGATGCTGGTTTTGGTTCGATAATCCGATAAATCTGAGTTGTCGAAGTAACAATTTGATAAAGTCAAGTTTTCCAGGTGACAATTTGAAAAAAAGTCGAACAATTCGAATTGCCGCACGATTTTGTCACGGCTTTTTCCTGCACCAACTTTTTCGATCAGATTTATTGGTAAATTAAGGGGATTCAGGTTTAGGAGTTTGGTCAAATTTTTTTCTATTATAGTGAGAAAAAGTCATGTATTCGTAAATACCCCCGTAGTGTCTTTGCAAAATCAATTATCAGTATTGTCTATTTTGTAGCCATGACAAGTAGCTGCTTAAGTAGCTCTGTTGTCTTCAAACAGTGCATTTTTTCAAAATGGCGCAGAGTGACCTCGCCCTTAAGCTGGCTAACAACATCAAAGTCACAGCTTGTTTGGCCAGAACTACACTTACTTTTATCTAAGAATTCCAGTATTTAATTCTGCATTTATACAGGGACCGTGGTGCAAATGTAAAATTGACTAATGTTATTTTCCGCTGCAAAAAAAGGCAGATCAGATTTACAAAGATTTATAAATTTTACACCTTTTGTCCCGGTTGAATCTGGGCAGGGCACGGGGCAATGGCACAATGGGGACAAAGTTGTGACAATGTGGGGGGTCGTGACAGCAGGGGTGGGACTATGATGAGGCAATCAATGATTGGCCGATCACCGCGTCAATCATAGGGAATCCTGCACGGTTTTTTTAACTTGGAAAACCGGGCAGGCAGTTTTAACCCGGGCTGTTCAAAAAAGGTGGCAACCCTTTTTTGTAGTAATTTACAAGATTTGTGGAATAGATCCATTCTGATATGTGAAGTCTTTCAGACTTGCTCAGTTACTAGTACTAGAATTTTTGCTGGTGGGGTGGAGGGAGTTGGTACTTGCCAATACAGTTCCTGTTATGCTCATGTGCTGATTAGTGATGGGTGCATTTATTTGGCAGGTGCGAATTCGCTGTGAATTTCTGCGTTTCACCGTCGGCAAATAAATTAGTGAAATTGCCGCAAAAGTTTGCTGGTGTAAATTCGCCAGCACCAAAGTTTTTCAATTTAAACTCAGGCAACAAAATTGTCGCCGGCATCGTTTTTGACGCCCGCAAATTGTTGACGGGTTCATGACAAATTCGCCCATCATTAGTGCTGATCCCAGATTGGACCAACTCTTGTATGCCTAGGGTGAAAAGCAACGTACTTATTCATACCCATCCAAACCAAAAAAATTCAACATACTCAGGGTGCTTCTCTTAGCAAGTTTGCAGTTGAAAATTATTTTCTATATTTAACAGCCACTAGGTAAATAATGATATTAGGCATTAATAAACTAACCCCTTTTGAGTCGATATGAGAATGAGCAAGCTACTCAATTCCATATGGGGCAGTTTGCAATTATATGTCACTTATTGAACTTTACTTGTATTTATAGTGTGATGCAAAATACATGGTGCTTTATAAACGAAATATAACAATTATTCACTAATGTTAACATTTCCTTCACCCGGTTTTTTAACGTTTTGCTTCATCGCTGCTATGTTGCTTTAGTAACCTTTTTTAGTCCTTCCAGCCTTTGTGAAAATAAATTCTATGCAAAATACTGATGCAAAATGACACGACCCTCTACCTGGCGGTTCTTCAAAATTAAAACAATAGGCATTTGTGAAAATGAAAATCTAGCGAGGCATTTTAAAATTGCCTAAGAAAAGCCACAAGAGAGCCATGGGATCATCAGTGAGGTTATTATACTGTGGCAAGAGATATTCTTCTCTCCGTGTCATTGTTCTGCAGGAATTAGGAACATCCCAAAGGATTATGCTGATTCAGTAACCAGAAATCAGTCTAATGACTTGTAATGCACCCTACCACATCATTTTATAGAGCATATTAAAGGGAAATGTAAATGTGTGATATGCATTGTATATATATATATATATATATATATATATAGCAGTAACACACACAGCATCTCCTACATTCACCCTGTACCACCGAGCGTCTGTACTTTTATACAGTGCAGGATTGGCTTGATACTGGGTTTACCTTAGAACCGAATGTTTCATTTCTTAAATTAAACAGACGTATCCTACCTGTGACGCTTTCATTTAAAGTCTAACTCGCGAAGAAATGGCAATGCGCCACTTAATTTAAACTAATCTTTCATCACTACTGCTATCTGAAGGGACTACTGGCCACAGATGCCATTGAAATATCCAAATCTACTTAAAATTATGAAATATTCTTGTTAATACCCTTTTACTATTTTCTCAGTCAGATAGAGTATGAATAACTGCCAAACACTAGAAAGCCAGGGCCTCCCCAGCTGTATTTCTGCCAAAAATAAGCTTCAGCATATGAAATAAGAAACTTTCTAAATACAATCAATTAAAAATTCTATACAGTTTCTGCAATAATCAAGTTTATCTTTACTATCCCTTTCTCAGCATCTGTTTCTCTTCATTCTGTCTTCATGCAGGAGTTGGGTGCCAGAAATTCATTGACAGTTATATCCAATATATCTTATAGGGGGCTCCTTTCCTAGCAGATGTATTAGAGCTCACTCAAATAACTGATTCCGTGCAAACAAAATCTAACAAAATAACTGCCTTTTGCACAAATTCTGCATGTAGAGAGACATGATGTCTGGTGATTTTAATAGAGGGAGCTCTAATACCTCTTCTAGGCAAACAGAGCCCCAATATAACATAAACTGGATATTCATCTGACACCCAACTGCTGCATGAAGACAGAATGAAGAGAAACAGATGCTGAGAGAGGAATAGTGAAGATAAACTTGATTATTTCAGAAACAATGCATTGTTTCTTTTTTCATCATGCTGAAGCATATATAACATTTTCATTCTTGAGATAGTTTCCCTTTAAAGGACAAGGAAAGTCTAAATTAGAATAAGGCTAGAAATGCTGTATTTTGTAAACTAAATATAAACATGAACTTACTGCACCACAAGCCTAATCAAACAAATGATTTATTCTTTCAAAGTTGGCTACAGGGGGTCACCATCTTGTAACTTTGTTATACATCTTTGCAAGACTAAGACTGTGCACATGCTCAGTGTGGTCTGGGCTTCTTAGGGACCGTCATAAACAAAGCTGCTTGAGTTCTGCATGGCTGGGAAGTAAGGCGGGGGCTCCCCCTGCTGTTCATAAGTATGATTGTTTCCCTGCTCAGCAGTTAGGGACCATCTGACTATTCCTATCCACAGCAGTAAATGAAGGGAGAATTTCACTGCATACAGTCAGGTTTCTTATAAAAACAGTACACATTTTTTATTTTTTATTTTGTAAGTATTTTGGAGATAGGTTTCTTTTTCATTAAAGAAAGTAAAAATGGCATTTTATTTTTTGCCTTTCCTTGTCCTTTAATTGAAATTGTTTGCATCAGCCTGACAACTGGCCACATTGTTACAAATCAAGAACAGTTTGAACTTGCCAACTGAAAGTTTCATCTATTGCACAGAGATAAACCAGTCAACTTCCCAAACACAAAAATGAAGGTGACTTGTGTCAATATAATTTGTGGCTGCGTTATTTAATCCAAATTATTTATTCATTATGTGAATAAATTTAAACCTAGTTACATATAAATGTTTCTGACCTTTGTACTTGAAGCCTTGATCCGAGAAAATGTGCTGGTTAGACGCAAGGCAGAATTTCTTTAATCTGCTGAAGAAATAATAATAAAAAGTGTTTACAATTTTATACTTTGATATACTCTTTAGACTGTCCAAGCTTAGTTAAAGTAAAAGTTACATTTAACAATGGCTGCCATACCTCTTCTTTAAAATAATTCTTTGCTTTCCCTGCCTTATGTACATGTGCCTCACCTACATGACGCTTACTTTGTTGTGAGTACACAGTTGCACATTAATTGCTCACTAGGGCAACATTTTGTGCAAAAATTGCTATACACAAAATTTGCATCATTTCCCAGGCACAGTAACATAGGAATTGTGGGGGTAAAAATGCTGTATTTTAAGAAAAAACATTACAATTTGTGTATTTGCACATGTTAACTTATGATGCACAATATTTTAAAGGAAGGCTACATAAATTCTGCATCAACAAGCAAAGCGTAAATCAACTACGATTAGCACCACTGTGCAAAATTGTAGAATAAGACATAAAGATGACTCCAATAAGTAATAGTGGCACTTAACTGTTTCCCAGTTACATTTTGGGAAACATTTTGACATTTTGGCTTGTTGTTGTTGAGTGGAACAGATAATCATCAGAATGAACCACAATGTTGCTTTCAAATTTGGCACCGTATAAAAATGTTACCCACAGGATACCCATATATACAGGTCAGGGCAGTGTCAAAGGATCTAACCACATACACAGACCCCCAAAACCCACAATTACCTGAAGTCCTCACTCATGAAAAGGCACACCGACAGTCCAATATGAATGTGAATGGCAACAGTTTTGTTAACACTATTTAGCACAATGGTTAAAATTAAGTTTAACAAATAACTAGCAGAATTAAGATGTATTCATGACAATAACACTCTTGGAATTATACTCGGTAAAACTCCACAGGAGCCACCTTCATGCTGGCCACCCAGCACTGCACTCAGGTAGGCAAATTAGGCCTCACTTTAAAGCCCTTCGAACTGGGACCAATACCTAAGAAGGTACTGAACTGAATGCCCCTGAACAGGGAGAAAACCAGCTCCCTCCCCAATGTTGCAAACATCCCTCTGGCTGGCACCCAAAGTTGTGACCCACTCTAAGCCAGGAGTCAACCTGAAACAAACTGTCAAGCCTAACTACAGGCTTGGATTCTACTTTCCTTCCAAGAAATGGTCTTACCCTTTAACTACCCCATTTTACCCACCATCATTACCACACCTCTTGACCTTCATCATATTATCAAGGCTCTCCTTCTTAATTCTGGCATTCAGGGCTTCCACTAATGGCAGCAGTTTTCAAATACCATTTTGTTCTCTAGTTGGGATTTTATATTGGGATATAATTTACTCTGCATTTTCTGTGTTCTAAAGTTAAAGCTCCGATCTCATTCTATTTACAGTTTTATATACCGTATTTTTATACTTGTACCCTTTTTGTTCACACCTGTAACATATAAATTGTGGCCTGATAAAATGTTTAGCCTTTGCTATAAAAATTAAACTTTAGTAAATGTGTTCTGTTTTTAAGCAGAAAAAGTTATACCTCTGAATTCATCTATCAATGCTGGGTGCCTTCGGGGCTGCCTTGTCAAAACAGTGGCAGAAAAAGTACTTGAGTCTTCTGAAAAGAAAAACACTCCCTCTGAGTGATTTGGTTTAAGCAGTGTGAGAACCTTGATGTAATGGTTGACTAGTGTTTGAATTAAATTTGCACTTGGAAGAGGGAGATACTGTACATTGCCTTCCTGTAGTCTGTCGGATTTTTCCTTTATAAATGACAGAAATGTTAACACAAAAAAAAAAAAAAATAGAGTGAGTTATAAATGATCCGCGTAAATAATGCATTATAAGCAATGCTCAAAATCTGGCTACATTTGAAATGAATTCTTCCATGGAAAAATGAATGCACCATTTTAATAGTTCTTTTGCACTTCAGTTCAGAAATTGGAAAGGAGCCTTGTCTATAGTACACTTCAGCCGTTTGGCAGATTGGGGTTGGATTAAGAATAATGACTTAACTTCCTTGTATTATGAAACAAAGAACTTTTTGAACAGTATAAATTGTGAAACTGCCTTGGCACTCTCCTTCCATACTTCCTTGACAAAATTAATTGTATATCCAGCCTGTGCTGGAAAATCCTCTGTATTATGCGTACAGGTATGGGACCTATTAAGCAGAATCCTTGGGACCTGGGGTTTCCAAATAAGGGAGATCAGTGTTATAAGGCTTCTGTAACCTGTATGATTATTTTGGCATCTATTTATGTTATACTGTCTTAAGTTAACATCAGATTAAAGGCACTAGGGGTTATTTACATTTCCTTCCACTGTTCTGTTTGCCCACAGTCAGTTGCATGTAAAAAACCCATTCAGCTGGGGCCTTACCAGTTCTCTATACAGTGGAAGAATCACTCCCTCCACCCGCGAATCAATGCCCCTTTTAATACAGCTCTAGACCTTATTGGCCCTTTATGCTGCTCTTGAGCATCAAAATGCTCTCTTTGCACTTACAGTATGTATAGCTGAGCTTGGTGTCGCTTAGTCCTTCTTACCTCCCCATCCCACTTCTGGACCAGGCAGGGTCAGACTGGGCTAGTGAGACACTAGGAAAAAACTTGTTGGGTCCCAGTCCCTTAACAGGCCTTGACGCTCCTCTGAACAGCTGTCCAAGCTTAGTTAAAGTAAATGAAGAAGACATATGTACCTGATGTGTTGTGAGTCAAATGCATGGGTTGGATATGGACATCCTAGAGAGAGGGCCCTTGGTGTTTTAGCCCTGGTTGGCTCCCTATGCCCAAGTTTGACACTGGGACTAGGTGACAGCTCCAGGTTCCATTAGCTAATAGGCACAGAGCACTGGCATCCAAAGAATCAGGAACACACGTCACTCTTAACTGGAACACTGGAAATTATGCCATGAAAGCTTTCGGCACAGTTGCATCCAATTTATGGAAAAGTGTGAGGGAAGTTGCATTAGTTGATGCATTGCCGCAATTGCATCTGGGATTTTTTGCAATTGGTCAGCACTCACCAAACATTCATGGAAGAAAATCAATAGGGTGCACGTGTAGAGCTGTTCACTTGTAGAGATGGAGATCCCAGCCGTGTAAAGAAATAAAGGCTTTCTAAATTGATTCTACGGAAGGTGCTGCAACATCTATTGATGCCACAATTGCATCTGGCACAACAGTCACATTGTAGATAAAAAAAACTTGGCTGTAGCAAGCAATTCCAGTCTGCAGCATCGAGGGCCAATAAGTTCTTGAGCTGTATTAAAAGGGGCATAGATTCATGGGATAAAGGGGTCATTCTTCCATGGTACAGAGCACTAGTAAGGCCCCATCTAGAATATGCCGTACAGTTTTGGTCTCCATCACTCAAACAGGACATTATTGTATTAGAGAAGGTCCAGAGAAGGGCAACTAAGCTGGTAAAAGATATAGAAAATCTTAGCTATGAGGAAAGACTGGCTAAGTTGGGATTGTTCATGCTGGAGAAGAGGCGCTTAAGGGGTGATACGATAACTATATATAAATATATAAGGGGATCGTATAATAATCTCTCTAATGCTTTAATTTACAGTAGCTCTTTCCAGCTGACACGAGGGTACCCAATACGATTAAAGATGAAAAAGAGGTTCCTCCTAAATATTTGGAAGGGTTTTTTTACAGTGAGAGCTGTGAAGATGTGGAATTCTCTCCCTGAATCAGTGGTACAGGCTAATACATTAGATAGCTTTAAGAAGGGGTTGGATGTTGTTTAGCAAGTTAGGGAATACAGGGTTATGGAAGATAACTCATAGTACAAGTTGATCCAGGGATTGGTCTGATTACATCCTGGAGTCAGGAAGGATTTTTTCCCCCCCTAAGGCAAATTGGAGTGGCCTCAAATGTTTTGTTGCCTTCCTCTGGAACAACTAGCAGTGAGGCAGGTTAAATATAGACTACAATTGTTGAACTTGATGGACTTGTGTCTTTTTTCAACCTACCTTACTATGCTTTTATGTAACACCCCTTGCAAGCACAATTACATGAATTCTTGGGAATACTACATTATTGGAAAAAATGTGGTAATTGCAGTTTACTCATTGTCCTTGTGGATGTAAATGAGCCCTACAGAGAAAAATGGTAACCAGTCAAAAACAGTTCAGTTTTAATTTGACATTGGAAATAGGCACTGCATTATTAGAAAACAGTTTTTTCTTTCTGCCCCTTAAAAGAGAAGGAAAGGTTAAAATTAAGTAAGCTTTATCAGAAAGGTCTATATAAATACACCAGTAAATCCTCAAATTAGTGCTGCTCTGGGTCCTCTGTCAAAGGAAACACTGCATTTATTTCCTTCTATTGTGTACTCATGGGCTTCTGTATCAGACTTCCTTCTTTTAGCTTAAATCTCCGGGGCTAGACTTGAGCATGCTCATTTTGCTCTTCTCCCCTCCCATCCCCACTGAAATCTAAGCACAGAGCTATTAGTTAGCAGGGAGAGACTCATTTATAACTTAGGAAATGATGTCACACCAAGCTAATATGGCAGTTGCTATCCTAAACAAACAGAGAGAGCTTCTAGAGCTGTTAATCAGGTATGGTAAAGCATTCTGCAGAATAATATAGTTGTATACATTGCACCATTGTGGCTAATTTATTGGCAATAAATAGGGATGGGTGAATTTTTTCGCCTTGTTTCGCCCAAATGACGCCCATTGACTTGTATGGCGGTGTGCGTCAAAAAAGATTTCGCCGCACGACAAATTTCCTTTTGACGCCCATAGACTTTTTCAGTTCAAGCCCCCCTTGACCAATCTACCCCATTCCCCCCAGAATAGACAAGCCCTACAGTTTCGGAACGATTGTCTAAGTCATGTGACTTTAAATTACAGCAAAGATGAAGATGACAATGTTCTTTTCCTCCAAATTTGGATAATTCTATTTTGGATTCAGTTCTGTATTCAGCCCAATCTTCTTATATGCAGGATTTGGTTTTCAGCTCAATCCAAAAATGATACATCCCTACCATAAAGTGTTATTTGTGTTTTTTTTTAGTCCAGTCGACATATCCATCAGCCCCCGCAACTGGATATTTTCATAGAAGATGTGGCGGTGATCCAACTAGAAATTGGACGGTCCCGGAGCTATACTTATTAACCCTCCCAAGCCCTAGGAAAGACAACTATGGAACTCCTAGATCTGTATGAAGCTTCTCAGACTTTATGAAATCATTATCTCCTTGCTGACTTCTGATATTACCATGAATGGAAGTGGAGCACATCCCAGAATATCAATATAAGCAAGTTCCAAAATCCATTTTTAACGGTCGCGTACATACAGTCACACAACCAAATCCTAAATTAATAAATGAAGATCTATTTGGTCACATTAAAGAGACATGACGCCTATTAGGAAACAACCACTGAGAAACCAAACCTCTTATTTCCCTGCGGAACCAATAGAATCCTTGGGTGATGCTTTGTTTAACACATCAGTGAGGCTCAGCACTGACTATTACCGGAATAAAATGAAAGAGCACCACAAAGGAAAATAAAAGGTTTATTCAATTTAAACTTAAAGTAATAAATTCATCGGCGTATATCAAGAACAATAATATGCATATGAAATCTTCAGCTGCTTATTGAAAGCAAGTCAGGTGAATTATTCACAGTCTGAAGTATTTATGGGCAGCACTTTAACTTCGCTCTGTCTATGCATCTCTTTCAGCAGCAGGGTACTTAGCTGCGAGTTGCCTTCAGTAGTAAAGCACCATGAAATTATTTAGGATTCGGCATTCTTTTCTAATAGCAGCGGACGCTCGAATAATAATTCCAGCTGATTTAAGTGCTGCGCACAAAGTGAACAATCCATTCATTTATCTGTTGGCTAGAGCAGTCGAAGCATTCCCATACCGCGTGCCAATTAGACTGTGTTTTGGAGAATTTCACAGTAACTTTATGGAGACTTTATTTATAAGAAAGGTTTATCTCCTGTTTGTTTTACTTTAGTTAAGTGAGAGGGCTCATTGTCTGCATATAATATTCACACATTTGGTGCAGTGATCCATATACAATATCATTTGCCATTCATATAATTTATATAATTGACATGGCTAGTGTTATCGCACATTAAGCAATAGGGAATGGTAAATTTGACAAACCTGATTAACCATAGATGAAACTGTCTTGTCATGTATGTGTACAACATTTTTTGATGTAATAATACCCTAACATCTTTATGTCCTCTTTTCATCTTTTACATGTTCTCCTCAATTTTTAGCAGCCTCACACAGGCAAATTAATTTAATTCCTGGATTTTACGTATGTTTACCCAGATTTGAATCTGGTGAGCCCCCTAGGCCACTCGCATCAACCATCCCCTGCACTCATTTCCCTGCTCGTACCTTGCTGCTAGGGATCTCATGTGATTGGCTGCAGTGGGGACAGAACAGGTGTAGCGATGGGTGAATTTATTCGCCAGCCATGGATTTGCAGCGACAAAAAAAATTGTGGCACATAAAAATGATTCGGACACCCTTTGACGTTAATGCATTTGGAAAAAATAGTCAGATATATAAATAAGTCGCTTTTGTAAAAATTGTTGTGCGTAAAAATAATTTTGACGCCCATTGACTTCAATGCATTTCGCAAATTTATAGCGAATAGAATGGCAGAGATTCGCCCATCACTAGTCAGGTGGTCAGGAAATACAAACAGCTGTCTAATCTCCCATTCCGTCCCTAGTGCAGATGTGACCAGCGGGCAGAATGCGGCTTCCAGATCTCTACCACCCTAGTGGCCTGCCTACAAATCTAAGCCTTTGTTTCCACAGAATTTATTCCATTTTGATGTTGCCCCCTAGCATATGGAAAATCTGAATTCTAATGTATATTCCTTATATTTTTGATGCAATTGCTAAAAAATACTTGAGAGATTAATCAGTCTTTGGGTATGTACCCATGGGCATTCAGTACCATTGACTGCCAGGTTTAAAGTGCCCAGGGCTCTGTTGTTAAAATGGACCCCCAGTTGCTCCCCCGACTCAGACCCCACCCCTGCTCCCCAAGATGTGGAGAAGTGCTGCCCTGTTCTGCAAGATAATTAAATGAAAACATGGTGTTGAGCCCCTAAAAACTATGGTCCCCTGATGTCTGCTCAGATAGACCCTACATAGTTCCACTACTGGATGTGTTCTCCATTCCACCATGCCTCTCTACATAAAGTAAACTATAAAATCATCATGGTGCTTAGCATTTTTGGGTTTGAAACCAGCTCTGAAACTATCTGCAAGTAGTTTTTCCTACTTGCATGTAGTGATCTGTCGATGATCCTTAATAGTGGCTCACAAGCAGCATGTTACTCACTAACCCCTTGGCTGTAGCTCCCAGTGGCCTAAAAGCAGATGCTTATTTTTTAATTCCAGGCTTGGAGGCAAGTTTTAATTGTATAAAAAACTAGTGTAGGCTGCCAGTCCACATAGGGGCTATTAAATAGCCAATCACAGACCTTATTTGGCATTCCCAGGGACTTTTCATGGTTGTGTTGCTACCCGAATTTTTTGTACATTTGAATGTGAAAATTTTGAAAATCAGATGAAAAATCCGAAAAAAAAATTGTGAAAATACTTTTTTTTCCCGCAAAGCAAATTTTAAGGAAAATGTAATAATAAATACGTGTAAAAACCCCAAACGGATTTGATCGGAGCTTGTAGCAGAAAATATTGAGATAAATTCAGACTTTGATAAATAACCCCCTATATGTCCAGTTGCCCTTGAATTAATTCTACTAGTTACTGTATGACTCTTGGAGGCACAATGTCAACAGCATCACAGAATGCTCCTGAGCTCCCTTAGGGCAAGTCACACGTTGCGTTTAAAAGGACCCGCATGCCAAAGTTGGTGAAACAACCGTGTTTTATTCTTCAAACTTGTGCAAACAACTTTGGAGTGTGGGTCCATTTGAACTTATCATAAATGCTTTGACCCTGCACCCGCATTAGTAAAAGACTGGCTCAGAGTTATCAAAGCTAACAATTCCCCATCTCCCCAGTCCCGGTGCCTTGGGGTTATCCTAGATTCTGCCCTGTCCTTCACTCCTCATATCCAGTCACTTATTAAATCATGTCACTTCCACCTAAGGAAAATATCCAAAATACGATCACCCAAGATGCTGCCAAAATTCTTATTCACTCTCTCGTCATATCATGTCTAGACTACTGTAACTCTCTTTTTATTGGCCTTCCCCTCAAGAGACAGTCACCTCTTCAGTCCATAATGAACACTGCTGCGAGGCTCATACACCTCAGCAACTGCTCCTCCTGTGCCTCGCCATTCTGTCAATCCCTGCACTGGCTTCCGCTACCTTTCAGAATAAAATTCAAATTAATGACCCTGACATTCAAAGCACTTCATAACTCTGCCCCACCCTACATCTCTGAACTCATCTCTATATACTCACCCAACCGCTTACTACGCTCCTCTACTGACCTGCTAATCAACTCTTCTCTCATTACCTCCTCACATGCTCGCATTCAAGACTTTGCAAGGGCTGCACCCCTCCTCTGGAACTCTCTCCCACGGTCTGTCCGACTTTCTCCCAACCTTTCTGCTTTCAAGAAATCTCTTAAAATGCACTTATTTAGAGAAACTACCCTCACTCTGCTTAACTACCAAACGCAACACCACATACAATACCACATTTCTCACCCACTTAATTCTGAACTTGCCCACTCCCACACCTTGTGTATTACTCCCTTCCCTTTAGATTGTAAGCTCTTTTGTACAGGGCCTTTCTCACCTCTTGTACAGGTATTGATTGTGATGTATGTATCTCCATATGTTCTATGTATGTAATTAATGTGATTTAGTTTAGTTTAGTAAACACATTTGCTTTACAGCGTTGCAAAATATGCTGTATATAAATAAATGTTAATAATAATAATAATGATAGTATTTCAGGGCAGATCAGCAAACAAACAGTAGGGTTAACAAACAAGCAACACACAGTAGGGTTAACAAACAAGCAACAGACAGTAGGGTTAACAAAGCAAGTGGGCTCTGCAAATGGGAATAAAGCAGCAGGACTAGCTAAAAAATGCTGGAAATGGGGGGAGGGGTATGGTTCCTCTTCATAGCTCCTGTCTATACATATCTCTACTCTTTATATGAGAATGTCTCTGCATTTGGCAGTTTCTTTCCCAGAATCCTGTGTCTCTGGATCAGGCCATACAGTTTTCACCTGCTGTTCAGGGTCCAGGTCTGCGTGTAAGAAACGCATTTTCTATTCATGAACAGTATCATAGGCAATTTGTGGCCCCTTTATTTTACAAAGAGTTCCTCTGTAATGTCTCTCAGTCGATGCAATAAGGCTGGAAGGAGTGGAGGCTGAAGTGCATAAATGAGGAAAGTCCAGCTTGTAGCTCTTCAATCTCTGAGCCCTTGTATGGCCGTTGTACGCCCGTCATTTTATTAATCAAAGTCAAAGTAAATTCGAAGTCTCCTATTTGAAGGTCGAAGTATTCAAAAAAATTACTTCAAAATTCGAACTTTTTGTACTTCGAAAATTCATTCATTTCCAGAAAGACCCGTTATCTGGAAAACCCAAGGTCCTGAGCATTCTGGATATCAGGTCCTTTACCTGCATATCAATTCACCATGTTCTTAACGATAATGTTCGATTTCCAATTTTTATTCTGTTAATATGCAAAAATATATTTATTAACATTTTCTGTTACGAAGGGATATTTTGCCTTTGAATTGAGAACAATGTGTCTCGGCTGCGCTGCTTGCATTCAGGCAACTGTTAGGGTTATTTAGTGGCAGGGAGATATCCCCCACAGCGGGCACAATACGTCTGTGTTTCTATTTTGAAAAGCCGTGCCTGCATAATATGTCAGCAGGTTAATTAATATTTTTTCTTCGATAAGGCCTGGTTTGCCTGCCTTTTGTTCAGTAAGCGAGGGGTTACTGTTTGGCCTTGCATCAGATTGTGCATCACAGACTGTACAGTGTGTAATAAGTGAGTCATTTCAGGGGCCCGTGACACATAACAGCCTTTTCTATATACACCACAAACGCATGAGAGGTTTGAATTATATTACAGCTGTTTTGTCTAATGTCCTCATTAAGCGTAGGGATGACGCTCCTGTACTACATATATAGTTGCGTGCCAATATCCTGCAATATTACCCCGGGTTGGCTAAATTTAGATCTTGATCTGTTTGAGAATGCATTTGATTTCATTTAAGCTTGCGGACGGATCAATATGTTTTGCAGTATAATGTGTTGCTCTGTTCCGTATGAGAGCCTAAGTGATACAGATGTAACGCACGTAACTCTCCACTTGCCTGGAAGATATCCATCAATCCATTAACCTTTCCTTTGTTTTCATATTGAAAATAAGAACAGGTAGGTTGTGGAACCTCATCCCCTTTATAACAGCTGGATTGCTGGATTCTCATCTGTTTAAAAACAATCATTGTATTCGTTGCTATGGGTTACAGCTCCGGGGCAAACTCAGTGCCCTTTAGTACATTTGACGTTACATCTGTAAGCAGAGACTGAGCAGCACATCACGTGACTATTAGGGGGTAGTGACGGGGATGAATTTGTCCCATTTCGCTTTGCAAAAAAATTTGCTAATCTCCCACAAAATTCGCAAAACACCGAAAACAATAACGAAACTGCAATTTTGACGCCCGCGTCAATTCTGACGTTTGTGTAAATTTTGATGCCGGCATTAAAGTCAGGTCGAAGGGAGACAATGAAAGGTTTTGAATGGCATTTAAACCCTGTTTGTGCAAGCAATCCTTCTGCCTTTTTTTCTATAATTGATGGATTTTTCCCCTGATGAAGACCACTCATGTGCTCGAAACGCGTTGGGCCACTATTGGGCCAAAGTTGATATGTAAGTGTGTATTTTTTTGATGGAATAAAAATAGTTTTTGCCTTTTTAAATATTGGGTGTGCTATCCTTATGTTATATATTTGATTGAAGCTTAAGGAGATTATATTTGGCCGGTCCCCATGGAATAAGCACCCCACAGTTGAATATAGGGTGTGCACCTTCTAAATTCTATTTTTCTTTTAAAGTCAATGGAAGTCCGAATAATGTTGACGCGTGACGGTTTTGATGCAAGCAACTTTTCCAAAAATTTTTGACACAGGCGAATTTTCGCTACAGTTTCGTAAATTTATTCTCGGGGCCAAACAAGGAAATTCTTAGCGAATTTGCAAATTTATTCGCCCATCACTATTAGGGGGCAATGTAATAGTGTAAAGTTTGCTACAGCTCTAGTAACTCATAGCAAACCATTGGTATTTAAAGGGGTTGTTCACCTTCCAAACACTTTTATCTATTGAGTTGTTTTTAGATTGTTCCCCAGAAATAAAGACTTTTTTCAACTACTTTTCAACTGAGAAAAAATTTGCGAAACAGCAATTTTGACGGCTGCGTTAATTCTGACGTTCATGTAAATTTTGACACTGACATTAAAGTCAATGGAAGTCCGAATGATATTGACCCAACGCGCATCTAAAATTTTTCGCTGCAGTTTCGTAAATTTATTCGCTGGTGGCGAAACAAGGAAATTCTCAACTGTCTAATTTATTCTCCCATGACTACTTTTGCTTTGATACAAATTGGTTGCAAGATACATCCTGCATTTTCAGAATAGGAGCTGATTCATTCTGAAGCATATGATAGAACCCATTTTGGGAACTCTGGAGCAACTGTCAGGTCCAGAGTGGTGGTAACTCCACTTTAGAGCTCCATTGCTTGTAGGTGCACTTGTAAATGACTCGTTAGGTTCAATGAATTGTATACATGCTCCCATACTATTCCATGATTGGAGATCTGCCAAGCCAAACCCAAAGCCAAAACCAAACATGCTTTGTTATCTACTGTAGATGTAGAAAACAAGTGATTTGCTTACTTACTCATATTGTCATGTATTGTTCAAAAGTGCTAACATCTTCATTCCTCAACCCTGAGAATGGAATGGTTCTGGGATGCCGGAGTCAAGGAAGTGCTCTCAAACTAAACCTTAAAGGGAAGTGCAGACGATATCAGGAGACATAGAAGTGGTGAAGCACCTTAAGCCCTATACAATCGGTTCTCCATACAAGGCCACACCAAGATAATGCTTCCTTAAAGGAAAACTATACCTCCAAAATGAATACTTAAAGGGGAACTATTGTGAAAAAGTAATATAAGCGTCATCATACTGAAAAAAAAAACTTTCTAAATATAATCAATTAAAAATTCTGCATCTTTCTGAAATAATCAAGTTTATCTTCACTATCCCTCTCTCAGCATCTGTTTCTCCTCATTCTGTCTTCATGCAGGAATTGGGTGTCAGATAATCATTGACAGTTAGATCCAATATATCTTATATCACCTGAATCCTGTCTCTCTACATGCAGAATTTGTGCAAAAGGCAGTTATTTTGTTAGATTGTGTTTGTACTGGAATCAGTTATTTGAGTGAGCTCTAATTCATCTACTAGGAAAGGAAGCCCCCCCTATAAGATATATTGGATCATTCATCTGACACCCAACTGCTGCATGAAGACAGCATGAAGAGAAACAGATGCTGAGAGAGGAATAGTGAATATAAACTTGATTATTTCAGAAACAATGCAGAATATTTAATTGATTGTATTTAGAAAGTTTCTTACTTCAGTATGACTAAGATTATATCAAATTTTCATTTTCGTGATAGTTCCCCTTTAAGCAACAGATATCAAATGAAGTGGCATATTACCAAACTGGTATATATATTTAAGTAATTTATTGCCATTATAAATCTCTTGCCTTGATCCACCATTTTGTGATGGTCTGTGTGCTGCCTCAGAGATCACCTGATCAGAAAAAATGCAACTCTACCTGTAACAGGAAGAAGTGTGGAAGCAAAATACAGAAACCTGTCTGTTAATTGGCTCATGTGACCTAAGTATAGTTTGTTTAGTTTGTTTGTGTGCACCGTGAATCCTACAATCCCAGGGGGGGCGGCCCTAATTTTTTAAAATGGCAATTTTCTATTTATGATTACCCAATGGCACTTACTCCTAAAAAAGTATATTATTATGAAAATGGTTTGCAGCAGGGTTTTACACATGAGCTGTTTTATGCAATATATTTTTATAGAGACCTACGTTGTTCGGGTGGGTATAGTTTTCCTTTAATTCACTAATCCAAGCCCCTTGATTCAAAAGAAATACCAGTATGAGACTTAATGATAAAGACAATAGGTAAAAATCACAAGTGGGTCCGTATTTCTCCTCTGAAGACTTATATTTAACTGACACCTAAATATATTTCCATTCCATATGGTACTGTGAATAAATACTCTACTATAAAAGTGATTGTTATTTTAGCTAAACGGCAGATCCCAAGCAGGTGCCCAAAGTGCCCATCAGAGTCTCAATCACACAAAAACACACACACACACACAATATCAATACTTACCCAAGGTATTTCCCATTGCTGTATTTCCTTCAGAAGACTGTCCAACCAGTTCTCCATACAAGGCCAGAACAAGATAATGCCTCCTTAATTCACTAATCCAAGCCCCTTGATTCTGAAGAAATATCTGCATTAATAATATGGCCAAGTAACTGGATAAACAGATAACTCCAAGCTGATATGGCTTCACAGTCCATTAGAGGGAAGCAGATTGACATCACAAGCTAGAACACATATGACTGGAAGGTGGCCTCTGTTATGTTATGCTGCAAATGAATTTTCCATGCCCACATCATTATTGTGTTTTATTTATAGGGACTTAATAGCAAGGGCCATGCTGTGCAGACCTCCAGATGAAAGGTTCAGAGACCAAATATTTGTACGATGGAAAATATATCCCAAGTCATGTGTTAGTTTTACCATATGTTCCAAATAACATACCAACTTCAATTAATGTTTAAAGGAGAAGTAAGGCTCCAAGGCAGATTATTGCCAATAGATTAGCCACTATAGTGCAATCTAGAACACTATATTTAATCTGCAGAATGCTTTAATATACCTGAGTAAACAGCTCTAGAAGCTCTCTGTTTGTTTAGGATAGCAGCTGCCATATTAGCTTGGTGTGACATCACTTCCTGCCTGAGTCTCTTCCTGCTCTTTCATATCTCTGGGCTCAGATTACAGCAGTGCGAGGAGGAGGGAGGGGGGAAAAGGGAGGATAGAGGGAGAGAGGAACAAACGGAGCATGCTCAAGCCCTAGCCCTTGATGTTTATGCTGAAAACAAGGAAATAAATGCTGTGTTTCTTTTGAGAGAGGAGTATTTGAGGGTTTATTGGTGTATTTATATAGACCTTTCTAATAAAGCTTACTTACTTTTAAACTTCTCCTTTAAGATTCTATATATTTTATTTTATAATATATTGATGGAAAACAAAAGTTGTCTAATATATTTCATGCCAACCATTCAGGTGCTGAGAGGCAAGGATCATTGGAAAAGCAGATTAAAGCACTCCAAACTAAGTTACATCCCCTTTACCTGTTGTTTGTAACATTTCTGTACTAGTATGATGGCAGGCAGCTGTCCACTGTAGTTCCTCTTGAAAACACAACAGTGATCAATATACTGTGTGCACTATAAACCATAATATACACAATTTAACACATGACTAGATTAACACAATAAATTATCTGTACAAAGTGGTATTTTGTATTATATATAGTGATGGGCAAATGTGTCCTGTTTGGCTTCGACGTAAAACTTGCAAAATGGCAAATTTTGACTTCCTGTGTCAATTTTGATGCTGGCAATAAAGTCAATGGGTGCTATTTTTTTATTTTATTCTTACCTCTAATAAATACATCTAATAAATCTATCTCACATACAGTAGATTTTTTTTAAATAATTTCCTGTTTTCATCCGCTCCAATGCATTTGTACAGTGAGCTGTGCGTGTGTCTCTCTCTCGAGAAACAATTAAATAAAACTATATTTTATTCTGCAGAATATGCTAAAATGGCAGTTGGCGTAACCTGTGATATCAATAATTATTACGGAACTTATCAATACTTTATTCATGGCTTCACAAGCAGTAATTAAAAGTGCATATAGGTCCTTTTGGGAAATTTTGAGGGGCCCCTAGAGGTTGGCTAAGAAGTAAACACACTTTTGAGGGTTTTCTTTAAGAAGCTGAAAAGCTTCAACGTTTTATAGGGCATCTGTAAGATATTGTGGGCCTTATATTATATTTCTTTCATATTTAAAACTCCCTGCAAATTCAACCACATAAAAATGTTGATGGCCCTCGTTTTACAAACGTTACCCGTCCCTAAAGGAATAAGAGAAATAAAATAAGAGTTGCTAATTACATTTGTAGAAAGTTAAGCAGAGAACCTAACCTGGTGCACGTGAAGGTCTTTTTGGCTCCTTTTAGCCCGTCTCACCCTAGCCAAGTTAGGTTTTCTGCTTCGCTACTCAGAAGTCAGAAGTCATGTTCCAATATCTTGCACTGATGAGATCTAAGAAGATGGAAACGGGCTGTCTGCAAGCTTGGATATACAGTATGGCTCTGTATTACAGGTATTAGGCTGTATCTGTGCTATAAAACCAGTGTTTCTAGATGCATAGCTGGCCACAGGGACACACAGGAGTGATTTGCATGTCTCCGCCAAAAATTCCTTAGGTGAGAGTTAAACTATCATTTTGGGTATCAAGGCAGTGCTATGTATATGGCACGAGGCAAGTGAATATCTTCTGTTTTCAGAAGGCTTTATGCTGTAAGAAAGGTAAGAAATACTTCAAATCAGGAAGATTAATGAACCAATACAGAGATTATAATGGATTACAGGTCATTTCATAGCCACTAATGGAAGTAGATATGGATATGGTGCTACAAACTGTAATGTTGTCGCACTACTTCAAAGTTTAATGAGAAAATGGAACTGCCAAAAGATAGGGCGAAGTTCTGCCTATAGCAGCTAATGACAGGGAACACACTAAGGCAGACAGTCTTCCCTAGTGGAACCTGGTGCCCAACTTGACCACCATGGTCCGCCATAGATAACCAGCATCGACGCATTCAATTGTCAGATGAACTATGGCCCTTTGATGCTGTTTTCTTTAATATTTACACAGGATTAAATATTGCTTTTCAAAAACACCTTCCAACCTGTAATCAGAGGTTTCAGATACTGATAAACTCCAGTTTTGGTTGGCTAAGCAGCTTCTTTTGGCGACCTTGTAACTTTGCTCTAGTTAGAGCTGGTCTTATATTTTACATTATATGTTCACACCTTTGTAAGTAGCCATTAGTCCCTTCAAGTGCAATGGCCAATTGGTTTTGGCCAAATGGTGGATTTGGTGCATCCCTACTTGTAACTATGGTATGATTACTTTCCATTTTTGTGTTGACAGATGGTGTACCAGATGGTGTACATAGGTCATAGGAAAACATCTCTCCCACAGGTAATAAAGTGCCCAGAAATACCTGTCCACCTACATCCACTGGAATCACCGCAGTTCCAGGTAATCCCAGGTAATTGCACAAAATAGCCTTCTTCTGCATTTTTGTATTTTTATTTTTCTTCCAATATGGCGATTCCAATGGATGTGGACATGCAGGTATTTCTGGGTGCTTTATCATTCTCAGGAGAGGAGATTTCCCACTGCCGATAAAGTACCAACATCTATCATAGCACTAATATACCTTCATTAGAACACTAAATGGCACATTTACTAATGGTCGAATATCAAGGGTTAATTAACCCTCGATATTCGAGCGTCAAAGTAAAATCCTTCGACTTAGAATATCGAAGTCGAAGGATTTACCACATTTCCTGTGACCTTCGTAGTCGAAGGTCGAAATAGCCAATTCGATGGTAGAAGTAGCCAAAAAAAACATTCAAAATTCGAAGTATTTTTTCTTCTATTCCTTCACTCGAGCTAAGTAAATGTGCCCCTAAGGGATGTGTAATTCTCCTCAGGAAGCTTTATTGTCTTTATATTTGTATTTGTCACTTTGGAAGCTGCCTAGCTTTTTACTTAGCTAAGTTATAGGGAGCAAGTGTCCCAAATGGTAAAATATTTGAGATAAAATGGCAGAATGCTTTATCTTTGATCAAACCATTACTTAGATATGGTTATATGCAAGAAAGACAATTGAAAACCCTCAATGGCTTTTCACAAGGATTGTGACTACACATACTACACAGGGCTTGGGAGGGGATAAGAAAATCTAGGGAAAGGATTAAAAGAACAGTGTAGGTTTTGCACAAGCCAGAATCACCAATCAGAATGTGTAGGGTTTTCATAGAAGCTATAAAAATATTGCATTGTTAAAATTAAGAAAATTAATTTGGTTTACTTGCACCGACACACGGCATGCATTTTTTTCTCTGACCCTCACCTGTTAATTTTGCATGTAGGTATGGGATTTGTTATTCAGAATGCTCAGGACCTGGAATATTCTTAAAGGACAACTAAACCCTAAAAATGGATGTGGCTACAAATGTCATATTTTCAGGGCCGCTTCTGCCATGAGGCAAGGTGAAACCCTTGCCTCAGGCGGCAGCGTGCGGCCAGTTACAAGGGGCGGCAAAAAGCCGCCTCTTGTAACTTTAAGAGCCGAACTTCCGGGTTTTAACCCGGAAATTCGGCTCCGCTAGTGCAAAGAGCGCTATTGCGCTCAATGCACTAGCGATACTGCCCCCTGAAACCCGCTCCGACGGAGAGGAGGGGGGCGGCATCTGGGCTGCTGCCTCAGGCGGCAGCAGCCCCAGAATCGGCGCTGCATATTTTATATACTAAACTTATTGCACCAGGCTAAAGTTTCAGCTTGTCAATAGCAGCAATGATCCAGGACTTCAAACTTGTCACAGGGGGTCACCATCTTGGAAAGTGTCTGTGACACTCACATGCTCAGTGGGCTCTGAGCAGCTGTTGAGAAGCTAAGCTTAGGGGTCATCACTAATTATCAAGCAGAAAATGAGGTTCCCCTGTAATATAAGCTGATGCTACAGGGCTGATTATTAAATTCTGATACTAGTTGCACTGGTTTCTAAGTTGACATGTAGTTATCTGTATTAATTACTAATCAGCCTGATACTGTGGCATTTATATAATTTGCACTGTATATTGTGAGTGGGTCCCTAAGCTCAGTAAGTGACAGCGGCACAGAGCATGTGCAGTGAATCAGCAGAAAAGAAGATGGAAGCTACTGGGGAATCTTTGGAGACACAGATCTTTACTGCTAAAAGGCTATGGTTGCCTTGGAGCTTCTACTACACCCCAAAACATAACGTGTCAGCCCTACTTCTTTAGTTAAGCAAAGTTATTACCAATGCCGCCATATATATACGGTATATATCCCACTAGCTACATATAGATACACAATAGATAAGTACATGCTGTTTTTAGCACTTTCTAGGGCATATACAAGAGCACAGAAAAGAACACAGACATTCATGCATAAATATTACATTTCAGTTTGCTCTCAAAAGGCTAAAATGAAGCATTTTTGACAATGTCAGACATATGATTTACAAAACACACTTTTTATTGAGTGTACGGCAAGTATATATTATACTAGAATTTAAAGTGTGTGTTTACATATCCATCATGCTGTTGTGCATCAAAAAACCTGTCACTCTTCAGCCTTGAAAAAGCATTAGGAGGATCTTTGGATTCGGAATCTCTGGTGATGTATGCACAAATAGTCTTTGGGACAATAATTTCCAGTTTTATTGCCTCTGCATTTCTAAGTGACAAGTTGAGTTACAATAACAACTCAGCTGCTAACCACACTCAGTGACATGACAGCATTTTACAAAGTAAATCATGACTCTCCGGTATCTGAAAAAAAGGCACCCATCAGTATAAGCAACTGTACCTTTTGACCTAATGCCTGATGTATGGCTGTGCCAGGCTGACTGACTGCCTTTATTGCTGGTTATTTCAATCATGAGAATTGATATGATAAGTTAAGAGTCTTTCAGTGGCATTTTTTCTCTTTTTTTCATAGAAAAGTAATTTTATCACTACATAAGTGTAGAAAGGCATATGGAGACAGTTTTTCCCAAGTATAGGTTAGTAAAGGGGTAGTCTCTTAGCTAGGTTAGTACAACACTTCTCTGATGAGAAGGGGGGTTGATATTTATCCAGTCATCCGACTGGCTTTCCATTGTAATATTATGTGATGCCTATATCTATGCATTTTTCCAAAAATTATATTCATTTATATTCATGCCATGTTTGTGCAAAGACATTCAGTGGGTGGGTTGCTAAATTTCTGGGGCTGTGCTATAGCAGAATCAAAGCATGGGGTTCTTTGTTGTAGTTGCAGAAAAATTTGTATTAAAGGAGAAGAAAGTTTCCAAGGGAGTTTATTGCCAATAGATTAACCACAATAGTGCAAGCTAAAACACAATATTTATTCTGTAGAATGCTTAACCATACCTGAGTAAACAGCTCTAGAAGCTCTCTGTTTGTTTAGGATAGCAGCTGCGCTTGGTGTGACATCACTTCCTGCCTGAGTCTCTCCCTCCCTGCTCGCTCATAGCTCTGGGCGTGGATAACAGCAGGAAGGGGAAGAGGCAGAGAGGAGCAAACTGAGTATGCTCGAGCTCAAGCCCTGGAGGTTTATGCTGAAACCAGGAAGTCTGATACAGAAGCCCATCAGTACCAAATAGAAGGATATAAATGCTGTGTTTCTTTTGTTTAGGGTTTACTGGTGTATTTATATAGACCCTTTTTTGTAACATATTTTATTAAACATTTTTTCTAAATAAATTAAAGCATTCAGGTGTTTACATTAAAGAAATATCATGTGCATGCCGGCTTATCTTTTCACAGGTAGTTAAGACATGAGTAACATTATGAGTACCTAAAGCAATGGTATAAAAAAGTAGCCATTCAAATGTAATGTTGCCCTCCGGAAAAGGCTATATCCTAGCCCATTCCTAAGTTCCATCGCTGGATTCATAAAGGGTGAGTAAGCGCCTATTTGTGTTTCAGACAATGTTTCGCAGCTCCAACGGAGTCCATATTTCTAGAAATTGGATTGTTTAATTATGGATGTGGGTGATTCTGGACTCTAATCTTTTGTTGCTTTTAATTCTGGTACAAACCTCAGCTAGGGTAGGTGAATGTCATGTTTTCCACTTTGTTGCTATGGATAAACGAGCTGCTGTCAATATGTGATTTACCAGTTTTTGTTCTTTCTTTTTTGTTTTAGGCAAGGGCTTATCTAATAACAGGGTCAGTATTTCCTTTGTCACAGTTTGGTAAAGGATGGTGTTGCGTAGATTCACAACTTCATCGGTTGTATTATAGGGCACGACTAAAAGACATGGGGAAGGGAACCTGCTTAAAAGTTAACATACTCTCCCTAACTGGACATTTGTCATTCTACTTTCTAAGCCCACAGTAACCTAAAGTCACCTGTGGCCCCTAGGACATGATCCATATTGATCTCTTAAATAGAATGTAAATGTATTCAAACAACGAATTTTGAGTGAACCAATAGCTGTTTGACCCATGTATGGGTCCAAAAAGATGCCTTCTCTGATTCTGTCAATCACTTAATAGGGCTGTGATTGGGGTCCATGTTTCACCTCTAATATTTACCCTTATTATACCTTTTAACAGTTAGATAGTGTGCATTGTTAGATTGGAACAGTTCTCATATCAGTTGGACATCCTACTCCCTTTATAAAGAGGTCCCCAGGTGCCCTAATGTTAGTGTTGGAACGAGTTATCATATGAGTTGTTATTGCATATTATTATTAGATGAGTCAACGACAAGATGAGCCACTAATTCGCTTTATTATGAGATGTACGGGAAATGCATATCATTACTAAATATATTTGTAACATGATTCATAATCACTTGCAGTGCATGCCTATATTTCACGATCCCGTGGCACATTTCATTACCAGGTGAATTGGAAATGTGTTTCTATCCCCAGAGCAGGGGAGTGATACATTTTATTGGCAGGTGAGCTGGTGTTGAATTTCATGGCTCTACAACACGTTAGATTATACGATGAGCCGGTGATGTTTTCTTATCAGATGTGGCAGTAATTTATTTCATTGTCAGATGAGTCTTCAGACACAATGTATTTTGTTGCAGAATATACTGGCACATCATAAATAAATGATAAAATATTAATACAATAATCTCACTTGAGTCACTAAGCCATTGTATTTATCCGATGAGCTAGAGATGGCGTTTATGTATGTTTGATGAACAGAACTGGGAGCTCTCCAGATCTGGCCACATGATTCCAGATAATAATGAACAGTAATATTATATTCCCAGGGGAGAGAAGCTGCTGGTCTGTGATCTGGTGTGTTAACACTGAACAATGTCCTGTACCTTTGCTCCATCCTTCTACAAGTCTGAATTTGTAGATTAAAGTGCAAACTCCATACTGTAATCCCCTCATAGGGAATGATTTGGTTTCAGTAAAAAGTGCATAAATCTGGCCACATGCGTGTCCAGGTTTTGTGTAAATCAGTTTACACCCAAACCCTATGATTGTGTATGTGTGCCCCACTAGAACTATAGATTTGGTAATTCAACCTTCTGCCTTAGGAGCAAGAAAAAGTATGCAATAAAAAGATAGTGGGAGGTTTCACAATTGGCTCAAGGATTGTGTGTCCTGATCTTGTTCTTAATTTATATAAGAGGAGGGAGCACATGGCTCATAGTACTAGGATGGATGTGCTGGGAAGCTAGAGCATAAGACCACCATATCAAACTCTGACCCTGTGAGCAGAGTACAGACAGTGGGTAACAGTTTCTGACACTTATAGGAGCTCTGAGTAAGACATGCCAGCTTTGCAAGTGAAGCCTCCACTGCACGAAGGAGAAAAAGTGTGGAGTTAGAACTCCCAGGGGACACCTGCTTTTCTGTAGGGTCCACAGTCTGGAAAAGGACTCAGACCCTTCCCTTTAAGGTTTACATTGTAGGGGCATCCATTTGATTTGAGGTGTCTTTCTACAATGAAACTATTCCTTCAAATCCTTGCTACATCTCCTATGTATAATGATTCATGATCCTCAGCTTTGTTCCACTGGTCACCATATGTTGTAGAGAAGGGAGATCATTCGACCCCCATGTACCCATGACATTTTCTTAAAATGCTGGGATTCCTATCTCTGTAACATGAGATTCTACTGCTTTGAATGACACCTACGTCTGTACCATTTGTTCTATTGTGCCATTAGCCCTGTCATCATTAATAAAAAAGAAAATCCTGTATATTGTAGTACATTAACCATATCAGGTATGCAAAGAGTGGTTAGGCTATAAGGGAAAGTAGTATAAACTCCATGCACTGTGTCTTTTTAACAATGACATTGTAATGCAGATAATAATATGTACGTTTTCCAGCAGCTTTGAAAGGTGCCAAATGTTCAGCTATCAGGGCTTTGTTAAAGCACATAGCTGAACTGATTACAATCTATCATTGAGAGTACGAAAGGGCATGGGTGGAATCTCATTTTTACATATACATGTAGGTCATGCATGGAACGTTATGTCTTCATCTGCATGGCACAGAGAATGCAGTAAAGACACTTTTAGAAATTCAAAGCATACATTTTAGAAAAATAAGTTCAGAAGAAATATACTGTATAGTTTTCGGGAAAAAAAGGTCCTATATAGTTATACTTGCTATCTTAGAAAAGGAGAAGGAAAGGAAACAATCACTTGAGGGGAGGGTGCCCCAAGTTAGGCCCCATTCAGTGAATGAATTCACTTACCTGATATCCTAGGCTGGTGCTCCTATCAGCAGAAATTTGTCCTGACCAGGGATTTTTCTAATAACAAAGCACCATGCGGTGTAATAATACAGGAGTGTTTCTGCATCAGCCACAACTCTCCCTGGCGATGTCAATAACACTGGAATCCTGGGAAAAATTCTTAATTGTGGGTAAAAATGTTTGTCCAAAATTATTAACCTTCGCATAATACGCAAACTTCTGAGGTTTGAAATATTTTATTTGGTTTTCACAATAAACCATAAAAATCAATATAACAAATAGTATGCAGAACAAGAAGATTAATACAATGACATATTATACAGAATGTATAATTTATAATGAAGTAATATGTAAAATCAAATAGAAACTAACAAGAACTAACTATCACTAACTAATTGTCAGGGAGCCGGGAAGCCCCCTCCAGGGAGGTAGTCAGGATCAAGGAGGAAGCCCTCTTGAGGGAACAAGGTCACGGTGTCCAAAGGGTTAATCGAAGAATAGTCAGGATCCAGGCAAGAGTTCACAGGCAGGCAGATAACAACAAAGTCCAAAGTCCAGGCAAAGGGTCAGGATACAAATCAGGAACAAGATTTGGCAATAAAGCTCAGAGGAAACCCAGGATACACTTAGGGAAAGTATTCATATTCTTGGGCGCCATTCTGGCGTCTAGTTGGCGTTTTTATTTTGAATTTGGCGCCACTCTGACGTCATCGCTCCAGCGCCGCTACCCACGTGGCGGCCATGGGCGCCGCCATTTTGGGAGCGACGCTGGCAAGGAGGGACGCGCCGCCCGGAGCTCCTGGGCCTGCTCCGGGCGGCGATCGTGACACTAAGCCAGTGGACGCATAGACATTCTTAAAAGAATAAGAACAAACTTCTGTTTAGTGGCATAATTAGACATTAGTGGGTCCCACAGTAGATCATTTTTCAGGCGCAAAGGTTGACCAGCTTTTACCTATATTTATTTAAATTGTATATGAATCAGGACCTCATGGGGCCCCTATACCTACAGCTACAGGGTCTGCTTCCTCTATAGTTACACTCCTGCTTCTGTTTTAAAGCAGCAGGCATGAAATATCACCCAATAACAGGAGTCCCAAACCATAGGGAAGTTATCTGAAGCCATAGCCTACCAATAGCCTCCATGACTAAAATCAGATAGTGACTCCTTTGTATCATGGACATGTTCCATAACTGCCAATAATGCTGTGACAGAACATCAAAAATCTATGACATAAAGAAACATACACAAACTGCATATATTTTGAATATACTAATAATCTGCAAAGAAGGGTAGTTACCTAAATCTAATGGGTGTTCACTGGTTTGCTGACCATGGCCCCCATCCAACCAATTCAGGGTGGGACAACTTTCTTCCTACCTGTAACTTTAAGTATATAAAATCTGTACATTAAATTGCATTAAAAGTCCAAATGAGAATCACGCACTAATGTGAGGTGGTTTTATAGAGCCGGATTGCGAGAGGCTAATGGGAACAATGTGCTTCATTCATGGACCCCTGAGTTCTTCAATCAGGGACCCCTGAGCTCCATAAGAGATGTAAAAGTGTCAATAACAGTTTGCAAAAGGAACAGGGCTTGCAGTGGCATGGGTTGGGTTTTAGTGGATCATAGGAGATAATCTGAAATATTTCAATTTGATTGGGGTGGATGAGGAATGTGCCCTTTTGCCCACCTGCATTTATTTGTCCTGTTCTACTTGTTGGCAAGTTAAACCAGTCAGGAGTACCAGGTGTTTGGTTAACTAATAAAAGAAGGACCCAGATAATTTAGTCCAGATGATTTGTCTTTTTTTTATTGAGACTACAGGCACTCAATAGAATAACTACCTATTATAGACAACAATCCTTCAAGCATGTTTAGAGCAAACATTTTACAACACCTAAAACAAAGGAAGGGCCATTTACAAAAAAGAAAGGAAAATTAGAGATGGAATGAGTAGACCAAACAGATCTCCCATTCTTCTACATTTTACAGTTATTCTTATAACCCCCTCCAAATCATCAATGCAAGCTTTGTTGTGGGGACTAGAGAATGAAAAAAACCCATTGATATTTTATTTTTACCGAGCACTAAGGGGCCGATTCACGAAATTCGGGTGAAGGGTTCGAATATCGAATTTCGAAGTATTTTTTGGGTACTTCGACCATTGAATTGGTTAAATTCGATCGAATTCGATCGAATTCGAACGATTCGAACGATTAGAAGTAAAAATCGTTCAACTATTCGATCATTCGATAGTCGAAGTACTGTCCCTTTAAGAAAAACTTCGACCCCCTACTTCGGCAGCTAAAAGCTACCGAAGTCAATGTTAGCCTATGGGGAAGGTCCCCATAGGCTTGCCTGTGATTTTTTGATCGAAGGATTTTCCTTCGATCGTTGAATTAAAATCCTTCGAATCGAACGATTCGAAGGATTTAATCGTTCGATCGAACGAAAAATCCTTCGATCAATCGATCGCAGGAATTGCTCAAAATCGTTCGACTTCGATATTCGAAGTCGAACTATTTTAGTTCCCAGTCGAATATCGAGGGTTAATTAACCCTCGATATTCGACCCTTCGTGAATCGGCCCCTAAGCGTTGTTACCACTTGCCAAAAAATATTACTGATACTTGATGAACTGCTTTGATCATTCCAGACAAAGTGTAGATATAAAATGTATATTATTAAAAGATAAGGAAAACAAACAAGTTTGGGACATGTTTTGAAAAACTTAGGTTATTAGGAAAAAAATGTATACACTGCAAATGGAAAGCCATCCATTTTACTTGTTTCCCCTGCCAGTATACAGTGGAGATGTATCTTCACAACTGATTTTCTCTAACTGAAATAAACCACATTGCATTAACAATCAGAGAGAGGCCTCACCATTAGCGATGGGTGAATTTGGGGCGTTTCGCTTTACCGAAAAATTCGTGAATCTCCCATGAAATTCGCGAAATGGCGAAAAATTCACCAAACGACGCCGGCGTCCATTTTTTTGATGCCGGTGAATTTTCACAAATTTGTTCGCCGGTGGTGAATCGCAGGAATTCGCCGCAAATTTGCGCCTGGCGAATAAATTCGCCCATTACTACTCACTATATAAACTCATGGGAAAGTTAGAAAAACCTCACAGGATGTATTTTTCAGAAGAAACTAACAGTATTTTAACCCTGCTAAAGTTATCTTTGTATCTTGTATCTGTGTGTAGCTATGCAGAGTATTTGTACAGTTCAGTCTGTGTGCAAAAGGGAAAAATAAACACTGTTAAATGTTTCACTTGAAATAGAATATGGCTAGTAAAGCAATAACAGTGTACATCATTCTTTTTTATCAATTACCCATAAAATGAATATGCTTTGTTAGATTATTTTAAAAGAATATATATATTTCTTTTTTTGTAAAGTAAGGACAAAGTGCATACAGTATTTGAAGGCAAAGTATATCCCCAGGGTAAGACTGGTCCATGGGAACCTATAAGGTAGGTTTATGTGTAAATAAGTTTGCCAGCTTTTATTGCTGTTCAGCTACTGGTACAGATCTGTTTGACTTAAGTGAAATAAGTTTTATAGCTGAAGATACCAAAGAGGGCTAAGTTCCTTAAAGAAAGCTAACTTAGATGTGCAAAAGAAAGTGAGCATTCCCATACATTCTTAGGTTTAAATATCTTGGTCCGGTGCAAGGTTCCCTGAAAACCTGGCAGGGCATTCACCCTTGGAGATTAATTGAAAAAACGTAATCCCGTAAACCACTGTTTATAAAAATCTAACAAAAATGTATTAAGTTAACATTATAAAAATTGGTACATACTGACCCTCCAATGGTCCACCTTATGTGTTTCATACCCTCTGGGACTTAGTCATAGGTGTCTTACTGGAGTACTGGAAATGCGTAAGGTGGACCATTTGAGGGTCAGCATGTACCGATTTTCATAATGTTAACTTAATTTTTTTTTTTTGATTGTTATAAACAGTGGTTTATGGGATTAACTTTTTTCAATTAACCTCTGTGAGTGCCCTTGGAGCCTGAGTGAAATCCTGGAACCTACATTGCCCTGTGTGAACTGGCTAATTGGACTTCCCCTACATTGAGATACTCTTCTAATAAATGGCATTCACCCTTCCCTTGGAACAGAAAGTAAAATAATAACAATTAGGATTATACTGAAGAAATGAGTCCCCATATGTTAATCAGTTCTCAGGGCATTTTTAGTGGTACCTACTAAAAAGATAGAGCTACCTTTAATTTGCAGTGTGTGTGGTTCCTTCCTTTGCTTTCTCCTCCAAAGGGGACACAACACACAGAAGAAGAGGGTCCCTGAAGGAAGGAAAGAGAAAAGGAAAACTGTGGAAGAAAAAACAAAAAAGGCTCAAATATGACTGGGAATCGATCATGTAGGTGCTTAACTAGGTACTATACCAGACTAAAGTTTCAGAATCTCTATAACTGTAATCATTCAGACTTGTAGGGGCGGATTCACTAACTTCGAGTGAAGGATTCGAAGGTAAAAAACTTCAACTACGACTTTGAATCGAAGGATTCAAACTAAAAATCGTTCGACTATTCGACCATTTGATAGTCGAAGTACTGTCTCTTTAAAAAAAACTTTGACCCGCTAGTTCGCCATCTAAAAGCTACCGAAGTCAATGTTAGCCTATGGGGAAGGTCCCCATGGGCTTGACTAACTTTTTTTGATCAAAGGATATTCCTTCGATCGTTGGATTAAAATCCTTAGAATCGTTCGATTCAAAGTTTTTTTATCGTTCGATCGAAGGAATTGTCCTTCGATCGTTCGATCGAACTATCTGCGCTAAATCCTTCAACTTCGATATTCGAAGTCGAAGTATTTTAATTCCTAGTAGAATATCAAGGGTTAATTAACCCTCGATATTCGACCCTTAGTGAATCGGCCCCTAAAACTTGTAACAGGAGCTCACTATCTTGGTTTTGTCAGAGACACTGTACATGCTCAGTGTAGCCTGGGCAGCTATTGAGAAGCTAAGCAGAAAATAAGGTCACTCTGTCAAATAAGATGATACTACTACCACTTCCCATTCTGCCTCCAGCCCACCCAATGTTCTGCCTCCATCCCACCCACACCCACCCGAACTCCACCCACTTCCACCCAACTTGCACCCCCTTCTTTGGTGCAGGTAAGAGAGCAGTTATATGGTTTCAGCACCACTGTCACTACTCAGCATCACAAGTAAGCCATCAAGCATGGGTGAAAGGGATTGGGACATAAGCCTAAAGTGCAATCTGCTGTCACCCCCCATTTGTAGAGGCTTGTGGAAAATGTTTTTTGCTGAGGGTCCCAGGTTCCTAACATTACACCTCTGAACTGGGTTAAGTAATAAAAGGTACTAAGAAACTCAGCAACAAATCAAAAGTTAGCTTTTACTGGTCACACTGCAATATGTTACTGGCCCTGGGAAAACGTAGTGCCTTTTATTACAAAACCTGTATAATGGGTAAAAAGTGTATAATGCATAAAAATAGGCTGAGCCCTCTGGTCTCACAATAGTCTTTTGATCCCATCTCAGAAATTGGTGCAATAAACCACTTTACAGTCCTCAAGAATCCATTCTAAACTTTGGAAGCACAAGCTGGAAATTCAGGTTAGTCGCCTTTTGCTTGCATCTCTTGCTTTGTCAACAAAGGTAAAATGTTGCTGATTAAACACAATATATGTGTGCCAGAGACTTTGGAGAATATATTAAAATATCTCTTCCAAATGTATAAATCATTGAAAGCTCAGTTTTGCTTTGATGGTAACAAGACAATAAATGCACATATTTCATTTTTATTTCATGTACATTTGCTAGAAAATTTGTCGGTGTAGAAGGCATGACCTGGACCATGTTTTAACCATCACATTTATATACATTTGTATTTGCTTTGGCACACTAGTCTAGTAATGTCTAAGAAGATATTCATGCCTAAAGGGGAAGGAAAGTTAAAGTCACCTGGGGTTGCCAAATGCTAGACATCCCCACAGCAGGCCCAGACTGGCAATCTGTGGGTTCTGGCAAATGCCAGACGGGCTGCTATAAGGTGCCATAGAAAGTCAGTATTTAGTGGGCTGGTGGGGGCTGTTTGGGTCTCTACATGGACTGATTGGGCCTCTGTGTACCTGAAATGCCAGGGCCTATTTTAATTCTCAGTCCGAACTTGCCCCACGGTGATTATAATCACTTACCTGATACCCTGGGACAGTGCTCCTGTATAAAACTGCATCGGACCTAGGAGCACAATCCCACTATTTTTCTTCTCCTTCTTCTTTTGTGCATGAGCAGTACAATGAAAAAAAATGCAATTTTTTTGCTAAAAGTTCACCTTTTCAATCTACTGTGCATATGCACCCACTGAGAAGAAGAAAATAGCAAAGATGATCATTATGTGGTGCTTGCATAAAAGTATCCCAGAGGCATTGGCATGGGGTATCAGCTAAGCGAATATAATCACTGGTGCCGAACATTTGGCACCCCCAAGCGATTTAACCTTTCCTCCTCCTTTAGGTCAATTTTAAAATGAAACCAATTTGATGATTTGGTTGATCCCAGTAATTCAAGAGTTGGGTCACATATCCTTGCAAGGTGCAATATCAAGCTGACAGTGCCCAACACCACCTATCAATCTCCTTAAATAAACAGAGCAGTTATCAGAGCAATACAGAGAAGTTACCTGGGGGAAGCAGAGATGCTGATCCACACAGAGTCCTGTGATGAGCAGGCACCGCCTATCCAACCATTCTAAGTCATACTGGACATACTGCTAGAAAGTATGGTTGGGAAGAAGCAATGGTGCAGTCTGCCGGACATCACACCAGAACCATTCAAATTACAATGTTAACTTCCTTCAAACTCCTGAAATAATATGCAAACCATCATTAATTTTAAATGTAAATCATATATATATATATATATATATATATATATATATATATATATATATATATATATCAAATCCTGACGACAGTCCCTAGAGGATCGAAATGCTTCAATGTCCTTAATGCTTCAGTAAAGAGCCTTTTTACAAACTTAATGCTGAGTGCTTTCATCTGCTTTGTTGACATTTAGGTGAGTGCCGGCGTTTGAACATTGTATATATGTATTTCTTTCCTTATGTTCATTGTCAGGCTTTATTGACTTTATACACTCATTTTAAATGACATTATGCTGAATCCCTTTAATGGCATATAAACAAAAAACAAAATATTTTTGCTTATTTTCCCTTTGTGTTCTTTTTTTTGAAACATGAAGAAATTTGGAATGTTGAAAGGGAAGTGGAAGAGGAGGGAGATAATGAATGCTAGAATCCATTGTCCCCCAAGAGAAAGAAATAAACACACAGGCCTGGTGCCAGGGACAGCCATTCTATAGCCTCGGGAAACATGCCAAAACTCAATGCACAGGCATGTAGAGAATGTGGCAATATTACAGATGCCAAGATCTATAAGTCCGTAAGGCAAAGGATGCTAGAGGAAGATGAATATCCTCTGTCTGTCTTTTTACTGAACTTCAGTTTTCAGAAAAAGAAGATTCAGGTTGCCCCAAAAGTATAGGTCATAATGTATTTATATTTATGAGCATGTCTAAAAATACACAACACAAGCAATAGCTCAGAAAATCCCCTCTGAAAAGTCAGAAGCCAGTGGCACACCTGGCAAATCCTTTATTGGGGTTTTCTTGCTGCAAAATGGATGCCAAGTGCCACCCCCCAATACTGCCTTCTGCTGTCCACTTGTCCGCTTGTGTAAATTGGTTAGGCCTGCCCATGGGCTGATTTTTATTAAGGCTAGTGAAGGCTAAGCCTTCCCAAACCTCTCTGATAATAAAGAATCAAGAGAAGAAAGAAAAACCAAAGAAGAAGCTTTAGTTCCTGTTTTTTCCACTCAAGATGGAAGTCCCGGTATAGCCTCAAGAGGATTGGCTAGGCTGGAGGAAGAAATTCAAAGCTTCCTGCAGCTTAGCCAATTCCCTAATGGCAGGACTTTGAGGGAAAAAAGCTGAAGTTTAGTCCCTGTCTGCTGTCATGATTAACTATTCCTGTTCCTGGGTTATGTGTGTCAGGGACAGCACTCAGGTTCCTTTTTCTTTACTCTTGGGCTTTGTTTTAATTCCCTTTTGCCCTTTCCTCACTAGTCTGGAAACAGTAAAAAGATTCTAGAGCATGCAGAAGTTAGGGAAACATGATGTCAGAACACAGAAATATGGGGGGGGGCACCAAAATCTTTCGGCGCTTTGATAATCTTTGGGTCTTCTTCCTTCCCTTTGGCTATTTCCGTGACTTTAAGCGCAGTTGTTCGGGTCCGGAATATTGCTACAATCGTGCACTGAAGATTACTGAAGAGCTGAAGATGGCCCCCGTGAACTCTTCTGTTCTGAATCTGCAGAGAGATTTAAGTAAAGAGATAGCGGCAATTACCAGAGTTTACACCTGGGGGGGGGCTATGTAGGGTACAAGTTTTTATGAATAAGGGCGTTGGTCTCCTTTAAGAAGAGTTTTGGTGATTAAAACACCCTTCAGCAGTCACTTGGCACCAACATAAGGGTCTCTGTGCCAAGTCATCTCACTACAAACTGAACACCTTTATGCACACAAAACACCACCACCAAGTATCTACCCGCCTCTCAACATAGTTTAGACTTTTATTCATTTTATTCATTGTTATTTCCTTTCTGAATTGCCTCCCTGTTAACTAGGACCAATCTTTGAATATTGCATTTATATTTTTGCCAAGGAAATAGTTGAAATATTTTGGTTTAACATAAATATACAGGGATGATTTAAAATTCCTCTTTAATTTGTTCATGGCAGTAACAATATACAATGCTTTCACATGTAGTTAAAACACATTTTTTGCAATGAAGTCTGGTAACAGGACAACTGTATAAAAAAAACTACTGTGACCTCAAAGGAACAAGGGTTTGTGTTTATGCTAAATGAAGCAGTTTTTGATGAAGTCATCCACCGTGGCTGGTTCTACATTTATAGCTCCCATCATTAATCCCCGTTTGCTAGAGAGTGTGCCGGCAGCGCATTCCTCGGCTCTTCTAACCCTGCCTTGTCTAAAATTACACTCTCCTTATGATGTCAGCCTGGGTATGGTCTCATCACATGCTTATATATTCCAAATGCATCATCGCCACCTGCACCTGGGATTTGGGTTTGTTGTACTATGACTTTATAATGAAATACCTTAATACCTATTCCTTATCTCCAATAACAATGCCAATTTGTACAGTCCAAAACCACTTTTTTATGCTTCAGTTCATACAACTTTTTGTCCTAATAAAATAATAGGTTGAGCTTTGTGTGTTGTGCAAACAACAACAAACAAATTATCTCAAAAATCCCAAAGCTTAAGCAGCCAGCCTTTTCCCAGGTCAAGCAGCTCTTCTCAAATGTGTGTCCTCCATGAAAGTACTAGTAAAGAACTTTGAGGATAGAGCGTGACTTCATTTTTATGACATTATTTGCCATGGGGGTCTAGGGCCCAGCTAGGGTTGCCACCTAGCCGGTATTTTACCGGCCTGATCGGTAAAAATGATGGTTGATTCCAATGTTATTAATAGGGAAAAAAGATAAATATATAGGAAGGCTGGTATTTTTTTCCAGAAAAGTGGCAACACTAGGAACAGCAGGACTGCAACTTCAAGGGTCCTCCATGCGAACAGAAGGGCCCTTCTACTGGCGTCTGACTGCAACCATACACTATGAAACCCTGCATACGTCCCTGAGATTGATGCAGTGATTGGTCAATCAACAATCACCATGTCATAGCCCAGTAACATCAGCAGCCTGTCCTTCTCCACCCCCTGTGATGTCACTGACTTTGCAACTATAGAGAGGGGGCAATCTTGTATGGTGGAACAAGCCTGGATTGACAGGGCTCAAGAAGGCCGGGCCCACAGGGTTTTTCTTCTGGAGTCCCAGCAGCCCAGTCCGTCACTGACTTTGCTTGTTTATTTTGTTAAACTACATTTAATCTCCTTCTTTCTTCTGAGCTTTATTTTCCAAAGCCACCTAAAGTTGCCTCACTAGGAATTCAGAAAACAAAACTTTATTGCCAGTGGGAAAGCATTTCAGGGTGGTTTGTCACCCATGGTACCCAGGCAGGACTCTCTGCCAAATTAGGAAAACTGGGCAAGACTCTCTGAGATTGGCCAATTGACGATCACCATGTCATAGCCCAGTGACATCACCAGCCTGCCCCTTTCCACCCCATGTGATGTCACTGCCCATCCCTCACTGCACCTGTGATGTCACCTCCTGCCCCCTGCCCAGGAAAGGTGTCAACCCTGGAGCAGGTTTAAACACAGCCACAAGAAAATGGCCATGCACTGGATCACTGACTCACAATCAGTGTCAGAGGCAATTCACTGGACTAATATTGATTTTTCATGTGCATTGCTATAGGAAGTTGTTAATTCTGGAGCAGAGTAGACTCAAGGGCACCAGGTTATATACATATATGCAACAGAATAAATATATGTGCATATTTGTTCCATTCTGTGCTTGCATTTACATTATATATGTCTCCGTAGATGCACAAAGGCATCTTAACCCAGTTGTTCTGTACCTCCTTCTGTCAATACACACCTACTATAGGTCTCCATACAGACAGATTCCATAGGACCATCTGCTTATGCATAAATGTATTACAACTCACAATACTTTACCACCACCAATGGAAGATACATATTGTAAGTTTATATGATTTCACCGCTCTCCCACTTTCTCTTTCACTGCAATGGTGAAGGGAAACGTTGATCTTACTGGTGATATAATAATAAAAATAAGGGCCTAGTCCCCTACTGCAGATAATAGTGTGTGTGTGGATCTGTATATCTACCGCTGATGTTAGTTGCAGTCACTTGGCTCGGGTGGTATCACAAAGCCGGCTGGTAGAGGAAAACTATCTGATGGCATGGCAGCTGCTGTGCTCATGGTGAGGCAATGTCACTAACATAAATTACGTACAGTAGTTATTGTCAATGATAAGTGCATACTTGTAACTACATGTCATATTATACACAGGAATCATGCTTGCCAGGGAACTAGCAGCTTTTGCCAAATCACTTTGCACCCAGTGCAGTGTTCATAACATACAGAACAGGATTCCTACTTAAAAATGTTAAAATAAAACAAAAATAAAAAATGTTGAAGGAGAAGGAAAGGCTTCATGCATTTAGGTTGCCAAATGTTAGGCTCCTCCAAGTGATTGTATTTAATTACCTGAAACCCCGGGCCAGTGCTCCTATCAGCAGAAAACTGTGGACCATGGATCAATCCTCTTCCTTCTTACTCTCTCTTCAAATTTCCCATGGCAGACGCATGCGCAGTAGAACGAAATAGCCGACTTTTTAGTTAAAGTTTGGCTTTTCGTTCTACTGCGCATGAGCAGCCTTTCGAAGAAAGAAGTAGACGAAAGAGGATCGCTCCGTGGTGCTCACTGGTGCCATTTTCTGCTGATAGGAGCACCGGCCCGGGGTTTCGGGTAAGTAAATACAATCACTTAGGGGTGCTTAACATTTGGCACCCCCAAGTGCATCAAGCCTTTCCTTCTCCTGCATAAATGAGCAAAAATACAGAAGATCAAACATCCTTTATATACTCAGTACTGACCATTCTGTAGGGAAAATGCAAGTTCATTAGCATGTTCCTGATTTGAGGTTCTTCTTAGCTAGAGAGAGTTTTGTATTCCTGCAGGGCGCAATGGCCTAAAGCTTGAGGACAAACCAGATTAAGCTGAGCAGTTCAGCAGCTGGCTTCATGCTTAAACAACCCCTTATATCAATCTCAGAAAATATTCTAGACCCCACGTTCCAAAAATTCTCCACCCTTTCATTTCCATCACCTTTGTGAAGTCTTATTATTTGATAGGTCACCCTTTAATTAAAAGGACAAGGAGGTTGAGCTGTTGACAATGTATTGCTCAAACAAGAGGCACTTTCTAAAGAACAACTTTTCCGTGTTCTTCAGAGTTGTTTCCCTATGGGGCCAATTTGCTAATATTAAACATTTTTAAGCTAAATGGAATACGACGAAGACAGAAAAAATGCAGCTTAAAAAAAGTTTAGAAGCGAATTAAAAATTAGCGAGTGTGGCAAAAGAGTCCCCAAACAGAGAGAATTTGTCCTTAAGAACTAATTAATTGGGAGTTATTACCTGAGAAGAAGCTCCTATTATCTTTTCTAAGGAAAAGTAACTTATTTGGAATTACCTTCTCTCGGAAGACCTTTCCATAATGTTGGGCTGGTAGGAAGAATATTCTACTCTCAGCATCTATTAAAGTAACAGAATTCTATTTTCTTTAGTTATTTTTGCTGAATTGTGGTTAATACAAAAGAAACAGTCCTGTGTGCTGCCCTCCAGATTTAGTATCGGCAGCATCAAAAGCTACAGGCCAGGGGGATATAATCAGTAGCTTATTGTGACTTCAGTGCACAGTAGCATATGCGTTGGTTTGATCCATGTACAGGCATGTGACCCGTTATCCAGAATGCTCTGGACCTGGGGTTTTCCGGATAAGGGGTCTTTCTGTAATTAGGCCTCTATTCTAAGAATGGGGATGCCCACATGATGCCCTTTTACTCAGCAGGGGCAAGTTGCCCCCATTAGAAAATAAGCCCACATTACATACTTTACTATCTATAACTAGTGTTGGGCGAATTTGCTCTGTTTCGCAGAAAAAATTGCGAATTTCGAGCGAAATTCGCGAAACGTCGAAGAAATTTTGTGGCATTCGCTGCGAATTCGTGCCTGGTGAATAAATTCGCCCATCACTATCTATAACACGATGGCCCTTACTAATAAATTGGGCACAAGTAGAGCTATATATCCTGTTAGAAAATGAATGAGGCTTTTCTCCACTGTTCAGTGGGAGATCTCACAGCCTATATCATGACATTGACATAATAACTTATTCATGCCCTGCCTGTATTTGTTCTTCTAAGAGTGCAGCAAACTGTAATGCACTGACAGTATTTCCACTTCGTTTAAACCTAAAGAAATCAATCAGTAAGGGGCATATTTATAAAGGTTTGAATTTAGAGTTAATGGGAGTTTACAAAAAAATTCCACAAACTCGAAGAAAAAAAAAATGAACAATCGAAATTTATTTATATACATTTTTTAAATACGGGCGAATAGGAACGACCCGCAAACTAGATAATTTTTTTTTACAAAAGTCCACTAAATGATTCCAAATTGATTGTAGGAGGTCCCCCATAGGCTAAAACATCAATTCGGCAGGTTTTAGATGGCGATTAGTCAAATTTGAATTCTTAAAGGAACAGAATTTTTTTTAAACTCAAATTGAATTTAGACTATTCCCTAATCGAATTACACTAAAATAAACTTCGAAAATTCGAATTTAAAATTTAGAATTTTCAATAGACCCTTGATAAATCTGCCCCTTAATGTGTTAAACTCTGTTGGGGGAATGTAATAAAAGTCGGTAACGGAAAAACTATTCGCAATGCGAAAAGCTATGCCTTTGCGCAAACAAATTTTGCTTTGCGCGATTTAATATAGCTTTTGTGAAACTGGAAACTGTTTAGCGACCACTTCCGACAGTGAAAGACCGTTTGCAAATTTTATAGTTTGCGCCAATGCGCAGTCAATGTAATAAATCTTCTTACTGAAAAAGTCATTGTTTGCTCCAAAAGATTACGACACCTTCAAGCACATCTTAAAAGTGCGCAATTAAAATTCAAAATGCGCAATTAAAATTCGCAATGCAATAACAGTTTAAGGAACAATATCACATTGCGAGATGTGGATTTTTATTCTTATTGGTGCAAATTGTTTTACTCTTTGCGACTTTAATTAAATTCCCTCGTTTATGTCCTATTTATCTTCCTATTTATAAAATTTTTGCTGATTGCCCCATGCCATACCCCGGGACTTCTGTGTATCGGACGCAGTCGTGCCTTCCTCTTCTTGGAATTAGGATTTCTGTTTTGGATTAATAAAATAAACGAGATTAAAATAATCGAGAGAGGGTGTGCTTCCTCAGAGTTCTGCCTTACAGCCTGAGCTTAAAAAGTGAAATTAATGAACTGGGAAATGATTGCGGCGTTGGGTCTGTACACTTTTTAGACTTGTCCCACACAATCTGAGTTCAAATGAAGGACATTCCTAACTACTGTACAAAGTCATGCGGTTCTCATGTTCGTTAGTATGTCGTTTTAAACAGCCCTTATCTGATACTATTATGGCTGACCCAGTGCTGACAGCAAAGAACAGGTTACAAAAGCCATGTGATGATTATTTATGGATCTCTGAGTACAACACGCAGCTCATATTTATCCGGCCTTTCAGAAATATCACTACTTCTATCAAAGCTTAACAGTTAAAGGGAAAGATTGAGGAATGATTGGGGATGGGGTGGGGGATGTTATTTGACATTTAAAGGCCAACTTGCACTTGGTTTTCCTCTTAAACTCTTTTTAGATCAAACTTATTAATGCTGGGCATTCCGTTTGGAACACATTGTGGGACATGTAAGAGGAGGCCGAATGAGCTTCAAATATCACCAGAGGGAACTCATAAAAAGGGGAGAAATGTAAACTATGTTTGTGTTGCCTTCTGTCAGTGCTTTGAAATGTGACAAGGGAAGTATGTTTCGATAAATCATCCTTGGCCTTACAGGGGAGAAGCATGCTTAAAATCTTTCCAGGAGATTTTAGGGCTCATCACATGTCCCACTAATAAAAAAAGGGCTACAGTTAGAGAAGAGGAGGCCCCTGACACTATTGGTAGGTTAGGGGTAATTGCATTAATTCAGTATGTCATTCCCTCTAGCTGTTACTAACTATAACCTTACACTACATTATAAGTCACATTATACTTTATACATTTGCTATGTTGTAACAACCTTATGCTATTTCTCCTGTATTATATTATTAGCCAGTTACACTATATCCCCTGTGCTATATTAATAGCCATCTTATACCTTAATCTCTTGTTGTGAGTTATGATACAGCTTACACTGCATCCCTATGGGGCACCTCAGTTGCAGCATTGCTAGAAATGATACAAACCTTTCTGATGTTTACCTTGATTCACATTGTTTGAAGGACTTACATTTTAAATGAATGGGAAGTGACTTCAGGTGGAGAACTGCCAAGATTCTCCCTGAGAAGATTGAAAAATCACTGAAGTCCTTGCATTAGGTTTCCCCCTCACGTTTATGGAAATACATGCATTGAATTCAGTAGGTCTTAGTGTAATTTTAAAAAAGTTGGATTCCATAAAATGACTAGAACCTTCCAGATAACAGGGATGATCAGTGATCCAGCTTGGATCTAGTCATTCTTTATTAAGGGGTTGGGTTTGACCATAAATGGTATGTTATCAGGAACGTTGGCTGATGAATAAAATAAATAAATATATAACCCTGCTACAAATAAGCAATCGAAAATTCCAGAGAAGTAACTGGATTTTTGCATAGGCATGATCTTTAGTCTATTACAGCCACCTTTGGCTTTGGACCTTGTCCTCAGCTGCTGAGGTGCCACTAGGTCTTACTGCATGAAAATCCAAAGGCTCCAACTAGGCCAAGAAAGGAAGCTAATGTAGAAGTAGCTGAGAAGGATTGAGCTAGGCATAGTCTAGAACCCTAGACAGAATCTTGAAGCATACTCATAAACTGGAACAGACCAAGGTCAAAACCACAGGCTCGAATACAAGGGACTGAACCAAGGAAGCATAGAAATGAGAAACCAGAATACAGGACTCAGGAAACAGGACGCCAAGGTTCAGGCAGACTTGACCTGCAAGGGTCAGTGAATGAGTTCAGAGTTTGAGATTAAATGGCGAGGCTGATTGGAAACTCAGAATATATGTGGCCAGATCAAAAGACTATATCTGCTTACAAAGTCAAGGATAACAAAGAACTGAACCAATAAGCTAGCAGTCTGCTCAAACAGAGATGTGCTGTTGTATGCAGGCTGCATCCATGCTTATGAACCCATTCTTTGCCTCAGAGCATTCAACTAAAGGTCTACCAGCCCGCATAAAGAAACACTATGGTTGATATGATCCAATTAGCCGGTGGAAGAAGGAATTTAGACAAACTAACCTTGCATGGAAATGAACCCAAGCAGGTAGCAATACACTCCACCACACTGCCACCCAGCTTTTAAGTAGCTTTATCACAGTAGACTGAGCATGGAGCCTCCATCACTTACATGCATACAGACTACAATAAAAATAATTCCTATTATCTTCCTTTTACTTGCTTACATGTTTGTTTGTCAACTGTTGTGAGTGATGCTTTTTATTATTAGCTCACTGATGGGAATTTAGTGCACTGTTTTATTTTGGGCACAAGAAGAAATATGGTTACCTGCTGGTCCTCAAATCAGAAAGCCTTGCATGGTTTGTTATATAAGATAAAGCTGCACTCACCTCATTTAATATTCCCTGCAACAGTGATGGTTAAGAGGCAAAAGTAGGCTGAGAATCAGTGCTACCACCTTGAGCTACTGCCAGTGACATAGAACAGCCAACACTTATAGCATTATGAGTCGTAGCTTGATTTCCACTTCAACTGAGAGTCCACTCCAAAGAGTTAGATGTTTGTAGATTTTGGAATTTGCTGAGCATTTCTCTTTGGTTTCTCAGGTGCTTTTCATGCTTATTTGAACAGGTGTATTCTTCTATTCTCCAGAGGTTTTTTAAAAAAATGCTGTGTGGAAAGATTAAACGTGCATGCGGCATATCTATAATGACCTTCCTTCATTAGCCACCATTTCCCGGACCATCCCTTCTCCTCTCCCCCAGGTGTTATTTACATTAAAATAGTTGAGAAAAAAAATGATTTGAAAAGTGCTTGGATCTGGTTATTTAATAATACTTTATGGGTTTATTAGCTAATTATCCTTAGATAATATAATTATCTTGCTCAACTTTATATAATTATTATATACTTTTGAATTGTAAGTTGCGTGACATGGTCATAGATGTCATCTTATTGTCTTTAACATAATCTGTTAAATTGTGAATCTTTTATGCTTTGAAAAACCCAATAAAAATTATGAAAAAAAAGAAAAGGTGCTTGGGTGCCCAGAGGTCTCATCCACACGTGCAGTTGGTGTCCCTGCAATTTCCCTGCAGTCAGTTGCAGTACATCAAAATACTCTCCTTGTACTGTATAATTGTGTTCAACAACACTCAGTCCTTCCTGCCTTCATTTCTGAATTGAGCGCTGCTGCACTTATTGACGCAATGGAACCTTTGAGCTACCACCACCTCCTTACCTGGACACCAGGAAAAAAAAACAGATGAGTTCCGGTCTTCATGGAGCCTGCCTTCCCAGACCTGCTCTTCTGCCTGGACCGTCCTTCGCCTTTCCCTCAGCTGGACCAGATCACAGGGTAGAAGGGAAGTATGCACCGCCAATGACTGCCTGGGGGGGAGATGTGAGGTTGGTTGCTGGGTGGTAGGCCCTTTAGTTCTTATGGAGGGACCTTGCAGTCGCACTTTCTGTGGCCCTGGTAGCACCAATCTGACACTGGTTTCCTTTATGCTCAGTGTCAATAGTTACAGCTTCCTTCCACCTAAATTATCAGGTATGGATGTCACTGGCACACCAATCACTGAAAATAACGCCAGACTGACATGTCCAGTTTGCTATGAAAATTTGCACATAATTGTTTTTATTTTGGTGAATTGGATGGAATTGTGCCAAATGGAGCACAACTGGATCACGTGAATCACACCCTTGTGACCACAATTACACCAGAATTCTGCATTGTGGGGGAAAAAAGATGCAAATTTTGCCCAAAATTGCACTTTGTTCACTGCACTTGCAGATGTAAATGAGCCCTCAGATCCTACATAATAAGAGAAACCCAACACCACACATTGACTTCAGGCACAAATACAAATGATATATTTGTTTCCCTTTAATTGTCAGCCTTATATACCGTATATACTCGAGTATAAGCCGTCCCGAGTATAAGCCGAGGTACCTAATTTTACCTCCAAAAACTGGGAAAGCTTATTGAGTCGAGTATAAGCCTAGGGTGAGAAATGCAGCAGCTTCTGGTAAGTTTCAATCAAAAAATTGAGGGTTTCTGCTCCCATTGGAGGTGCCGGCATCTCATTTTTGGATGTCTGCGACCATTTTTGGACGCCGGCAAATATTCTTGGAAACTATTCTTAGGCACTGGCGACTATTCTTAGGCGCCGGCGACCGTTTTTGCGCTTGACCTGAGTATAAGCCGAGGTAGAGTTTTTCAGCATATTTTGGGGGCTGAAAAACTCTGCTTATACTCGAGTATATACGGCATGTTTTCAAGTGTCAGATTTGACTTTGCAAATAATAATGACAATGAAAATGTATTATATTCATGTTCTTTGTTTATGTGAATTCCCTGATAGAATTCTTCTGTGTGAGTATAGTGACAGCAGTCAATATGAATAATCACTGTCGCACAAGAGTGATGAGGTGTCACTAGCATGGATGCTGTGTAGAACTTGCAGCAGAAATGACTTACATCAAGTTGGCCATGGGCAATACAGTCTTATATAGAGTATTATTGCAAAAAAGTATTATTCACTGTATTGGTCTCATGAAAATTAAAGAGCATGGGGCTGTATAATAAAATGTACTAAGTTTGTCCAAGAGCAGTAACCCCATAGCAACCAATCAGCAGGTAGAATTTTCTGGTCACCTATTTAAAAGCAAACATCTTATTAGTTGCTCCCAGGTAAACTTTGTTCCTTTTATTACATATCAAGGTAAGAGGCTACTTCATCAGTTTTTGTGTGATGGCAAAAAAAATTTGATTAGCATATTTTTGAAAAAAACTAGAATTGGAAAAACGCATTTTCAAAGCTTTTCAAAATGTCACTGTTTTAAAAATCTTGAGAATAAAAATAAATAGCTTGGGGGTTGAAGATATGCCTCCCACTGATTATTGAATCTTGGCAGGTATTATTCGTCAAATTCTTTCGATCTACTTTTTTTAATTATTTTTTCATGTTAAAACAAGTCACCAAAGTCAAATTTTTTCTTATTATAAAAACTCAAATCTTGAAAACTCGATTGTGAAAAAAACATTTTGATTCTTTTCATTACAAACAGTTAAGGTAATAAAGAGAAGAAAAAGTAAATAAAACAAAGTGAGACAAAGGCAACCAATTTTTCAGTTCCAGCCAGGTACCCCATATAACATTAAATTTAGCTAGGTAGGTCAGATTTTAACTTGGAAGGGAATTATTTACCAGCTTTTGCCAGAATTGTAGGGCAGGAGGCTCCAGAGATTTACAATGCATTAGGATAGCCTTTTCTGGCATAGTAAAGTGGCTGTATTCTGGCGTAGAACTGGAGTTGTAGATCACCTGTTACTCCTAATAAACACAGTTCTGGAGGACAGATTTTAGGAAGTTCAAGCTCAGTCATGCTGAGCCACAGGTGAGTGGCTGGCAGGTCCCTTCTGAGACTTCTGAAGGGCCTGTACAACTGTAACCATGGATGGTGTGAGCCCACTACCTAATCATCATTTTTAATGAGTCTATTCTAAAACATGTTGAAAAACTTTTTTGAATGTAAAAATGTGTCATCTAAAAGCTGGCCAGTTCAAGTAGAAGTCAATGGGAGTTGTCCCAGTCAAAATTACATTTTTAACTAGTTTTTAGTGCAAAAATACCTCTCTGTAAAAACTTAAACTTGAACACTGATAAATACGCCCCTACGTTTCTCAACAAAAACATTTTCAATAGACCATTTCAAATCTGGTATTCACAATGCACATCTGACTTTATATTAATATCTCTTGTGTACAGATATGTGATTCACTCTGTATTCAGCAAATCTGAATTATACATATCAAAACAATAAAAACAAACTATAATTATAGGCATAATTGCTTTGCTGTTTTGATTTGCTCAATTATCCCATAGCAGACTGAGCCTAATGCAGTCACTGAACTCAAATAAACCCGTTGCGTTGATAATACATTTACGGCCACCTCCAACAATACTTCTTACGTTGTAGAATCCAGCGCATGGCTCGTGCTTTTTCATTTGCAAAGTGAATCTTAAGCAGCAGGGACCTGAGATCAAAATCCTCCACACTCAGTGGTATATAAATGGCTCAGCATCTTCCATTCCTATTTTGGATGTTAAAAAGAGGAAGAGTTGATTTGGCACTGGGCAACCATATGATCATCCCCTGCATGACTAAGAAACCTTACTTTTTTGCACTGTGCTGCAGTTAAGGCGGCTCCTGAATGCTGGAGATAAATAGTTTTTTTTGTGTCTCGTGACTAAACTCTCACAGAGGTGGGAAGCAGAATAGAGAGAGCTATTATTTCAACAGCCCGAGTAGAAAGGAGGTAGAATTAATTAGAGAAATATGTTCTTATGCTGCCCTTGGAGTTCTGTGGGATTAGACTTCATATAAATGGACAATTAGACGTAATATTGTCTTACTGTTATTTTTTTCTACCTTCTAACTAAACAGTGTATTGTTTATTCATACAGTTAACTAAAGACACAGCAAAGTGACTAATATTTATGCCTTTTAACAGACATAACTAAAAAAGCCCAATTCTATCCCCTACATGTAACATACATGCAACAGTGCATCTGGTTTGTTCCTCCATTGTATTTATTAAGAAATAATGTACCAAAATTCTGCTTGTGCTCCTCTTCAGAAAAGGCGATCCGGCGATCCATCGTTCGTCGCTCGATTTCTCCTCCCTGCCTTCCTTATAGGAGATAGCCAGGCAGGAGAAATCGATTGCCGACGATGGATCGTCGCCCCGTCGCCTTTTCTGAAGAGGAGCGCAAGCAGAGTTACGCAAGTTATTTCTTAATAAAGACTTAGTGATTTTAACGTTTAATTTGTCTTTGTGTTTTTTTTCATTGTATACTAACTCATTTTTAAAATTGATGTTACTGGTCCGTTAACTCTTGAAACAATGAAGTAGGCAGCTGTCTGGTAGCTACAAGATTTGCTGGTTTGTTATAAGTGTCAGAATCTGTGGTATGAGGATAGTAAGAGACAAATACTGCACATTTTTTAAATAACCCTAAATGCACTGAAATAGATTCATGTACAGGTATGGAATCGGTTATCCAGGGCATCTCCCACATTTTATCCAAATAATCCAAATTGTTAAAAATGATTTCTTTTTTCTCTGTAATAATAAAATAGTAGCTTGTACTTGATCCAAACTAAGATATAATTAAAGGGGACCCATCACCCAAAAAAATAATTCCAAATCCTATTTTAATATGTTAGTCAAGCAAAATGAACTTCCATCTGGGAATTCATAATTATTACAAGCAGGCAGGAGCCATTTTGTGGACACATTACTGGAAGCCTTGCAAAAGCTCAGAATCTTATTTGTGCACCAGAATGGGGGACCTGATGTCCATCCCCATGCCCTGGTTACACAATTAAATGGTAAAGAGAATGGGGGAATGTGGGGAGAGCAGTGACATCTAGGAAGTGCTCAATGGAAAATGAAAGCAATTGCTGCCCCGCCTCTATGCCTAAGGCATAGAGGAGGGACAGGCAATAGCTGAGATTTTTAAATGAGTTTATAACAGCTATGAATACTTAAATAAAATAAAATTATTTGGGTTTCATTTTGAATTTGAAAAGGACATTTATTATACAGCTTTTTATGTCTGGATGACAGGCCCACTTTAATCCTTTTTGGAGGCAAAACCAGCGTCTTGGGTTTATGTTATGTTTACATGTTTTTTTTAGTAGACTTAAGGTTTGAAAATCCAAATCACAAAAAGGCCAGGCATTCTGGATAACAGGTCCCATACCTGTTTATGGTAAAGTTGTTTAGAATTACATTAAAAGCAGTGATGGGTGAATTTGTCCCTTTTTGGTTCGCCCAAAAATTTGTGAATTTACCGCAAAATTTGCAAAACGGCTAAAAATTTTTGAAGCACGAATTTTGATGCACGCGTCAATTTTGACACCCGCATTAAAGTCAATGGTTGTCTGAATAATGTTGATGCTCTACAGTTTTGACGCGAGCGACTATTCCGACCAAATTATTTTGACCCAAATTTATCCACCGCAAATTTGCGCCTGGTGAATTTATTCACCATCGCTAATTAAAAGTACATTAAGTACAAAGAAGTCAGCTTATATAGACATATGCTCAGTATGAGCTGGTTAGAGAGATGAAAAGTTTTCACATTTAAATAACAAAATGCAGTATTTCTTAGGGCTGAACAACAGAAACAGGGTCTTAATAACAACATTTAGAGATATAACTACAAATAAAGATTTAAGGATTGACCAACACCCAGTGAAGAGGACAATCTGCTAAATGTGAGATGGACTAGCAGAAAAAAAATCAGGCCGTTCATAGACAAAAAATAAAAATCAATATATAATTTACTCCTGTTTATCTCTGCATCTCTGTCTATATTCACATAGAGCCACATGGCTTAATAATACTGATTTCTTCTTACCATGACACCATGAAATAGAACTGATCCCAAGAGTATGCACTTGAATCCACAGAAACCACATATCAAAGTAATTTCTTGCTACTGGTGGGGAGATGTTGAGTTTAAAAATGAGAAACATGGAATCATGTGCACCATCAACCATAAAGTCAACAAATACAGATTTTATGACAACATGCTGGATGTGTGAACTTTGTATTATATACAGTCTTCATTTATACGTACTGTGTTATTGTTTTTATTAGAGCTGAAGGTTTTCCCGTCAGCATTTGTGTGTTGTACACATTATAATGCTCAAACTACGTTACATTTAACCCCATCCAGTCCAACATTGTTTACAGATAGGCACACAAATCAAAAAAACAATTACAATTAAAAGTATCCTTCATCTCCAAGCAATTGTCATACCTGTGGCCACACAGCCCAGGAGCCTTACAAAGCTATTGTAAAACCTGTTGCAGAGGTTCAATTATTCTAGAACAAGGTTGGGAACCCTGTGGTTCTCCTAAAATCTGTTTAACTATAAGTGGCCGTCGGCAAAAATACAGATAGTTGTACTTCAGCGTCCCACTTATAGAATCATTAAACTGCTGCAAAAGGATTATTTAAAAGGTTACAACCCAGTGACGTGGAAGGTGGCAGCTGTAGGTAGCCACAGAATGGAGGTTTTCAGGCTTGTGAGGTATGTTCAGTCCTACAAACCACACAATTGGGGTACCTAATCATTGTCACAATGGCCAATGTCATACGGCTTTCAACCTAGATCTTATTCTCCTTGGTGTAGCCTATGACTAAGTACCATGTAGGTACGAAACGCGTATTATTATTATTATTATTATGATTAATAAAGACGCTTTTTAACTTTTACATTTGGCCCTGTGGATCATTCTGAGTGCTGGATAGCCCTATATTTTTGCTCTGTACTGGCAGGGCCCCCCATCTAATACTTCCCCATAGCTTCTCCAAGAGAGTCTTAGATTGTCGCACCCCATCTTCTGGATCTACTGTTTCTAATTATTAAGTCTTTCTCCCTTTAATTAGTAGACGTGTTTGCCTTAAAGCTGTACAACTAAGTCTAACGTGCTTCTTAATACACATGCATTAAAAAGTTATACGTCACAAAACGGACATCTGGCTGACTGAATTTCCTTGTATGGCTTTGGAACTTCTCATAGGTGCCAGAGGGTATTTATGAATTATCAGTGTTCAGTTTAGAAGCTATGACATTAACGGGCTGTTCACTTGAATGGACGAAAATGTCTTGCCAATGATCCTAAGGTGATGGGTAAAATAAGTGACTTGGATATAAACTGTAAGATTGCAGTAGCTCTTAGGTCTCATGAGAGAGCCATTAAACTGAAAGCACAGGCACTGGAGCAGGGATCTTCTCAGTCCAGGTGTTGGTGGGTGCTGGAAGTTCCTAACTGGCAGAAACCACCGACAAATACATATCCATAAGTTAGGTTGAAAAATAACTTATAGTAAGTTAGGTTGAAAAAAGACACACGTCCATCAAGTTCAACCTTCTTAACTTTTTCTAACCTGCCTAACTGCCAGTTGATCCAGAGGAAGGCAAAAAACCCCATCTGAAGCCTCTCCAATTTGCCTCAGAGGGGGAAAAATCCCTTCCTGACTCCAAAATGGCAAAATCAGACCAGTCCCTGGATCAACTTGTACTATGAGTTATCTCCCATAACCCTGTATTCCCTCACTTGCTAAACACCATCCAACCCCTTCGTAAAGCTATCTAATGTATCAGCCTGTACCACTGATTCGGGGAGAGAATTCCACATCTTCACAGCTCTCACTGTAAAAAACTATTTAGGCGGAACCTCTTTTCTTCTAAAAGGAATGGGTGACCTTGTGTCAGCTGGAAAGACCTACTGGTAAATAAACCAGTAGAGAGATTATTATATGATCACCAGTGACAAGCCTATGATATGTCTGTTAGGTATTGAATATTTAAGATATTGATTTAAATATATATTCCTGTGTGTTATAAATATTTTCTGGCATTAGGTTCTGAAAAAATAATGTTTGTACCTTGTATCAGACATTCCAGGGATGTATATAACCATACATTTCAGTCCCTTAGTGATATAAAGTTTCCCATTAGTATAGTGACCCTCTATTGTGGCTGTTGAGAAATTATCCCATTGGAACCTTTTTATTGTTGTTTCCATTAACTCTGTGCCATTCCCCAACATAATCGGTCACATAATCAGATATTCCTCATTACAGAGATTTTATCCTGTACAGATAAGGGATCGGTTATCAGGAAACCCATTATCCATAAAAGCTCTGAATTATGGAAAGGCTGTCTCCCATAGACTCCAATTTTATCCAAATAATCCAAATAAATTTTTAAAACATATCTTTTTCTCTGTAATAATAAAACAGAATCTTACACTAGATCCAAACTATGATATAATTAATCCTTATTGGAAACAAAACCAGTCTATTGGGATTATTAATGTTTAGTTTTAATAAGGGATGAAGAGCCAAATTAAAGAAATAGCCATTATCCAGAAAACCCCAGGCCCAGAACATTCTGGATAAGAGGTCTGTAATCAGTGCTCAGGGTGTAATATCAGCACTGCAGGTGTAGGTCCACCTTACTTGTTCCTACTGGGAGTTGTAGCAGGGAGATACTTTCAGAGCATACAGGGATCACCACACAAAATGCTGTAGATTTTATGAAAGGAAGGACAAGTCTTGCAATGGTAACTGCAATTGTTCTTTGCTGTTCATGACCTATCCCAGACAATTTGTTTAGATCAATGTGGCCCTGAAAATAAGATGACATGTTTTTATAGAGCTTTCAAGATGTTTCTCAATATATCTATGTTTTACTAAACAGTGTTCATGGTCCACCTATATCTGGTAGCTTAATTGTGATGTGCTTCTACTGTTTTAGGGCAATTTTGTTTGTTTTGCCCCTTTGTTTCTGTTCATTGTTTTTGGTCACTGTTGTGACTTCTTGTTTGAAGCTGTGTATGTATTTATTTGGGTTTGGATCAAGTCGTGGGTTTTTATTTGTATATTCATGTACCCAGTCTAGGATTCTGGGAGTTTACTTAGGTCAGATATTACAGAGCCTTTACTGTAGTGGACTCAACGGACATGATGTTTTACTCCATTTGATCAGGCACTTTGTCAAAGTATGGGTTGGTCCAAAACTATTGAGCCTCCAACCACACAATAAGGAAACCCAAAGTAATTGAAGGTATATGAAATGCCTTGGCTACTCTTTCTATGCTATGCATCCCAAAATGTTCATGTTTACAAAGTAAGAACTCCGCATGTGATTACAATGCAAGGCAGTAACACAGGTCTGAACCAGAACAGGTTAACTTTTGTTTACACAGTAAATACCAAGGAAATGTTTATTCTGAACCTCACCAAAATGACAAGTATGCAAGAACCTATCTTAACCTCAGGCAGTCTTACTCATTAGCATATTACAAGGAATATTTAACTGGCATTTCCTGTGCTTCTGGGGGTTTTTTCTGGTCTTTTTTGTGCTGTATGTGGAAGGCAAAGATTCGAACATTTAATAAAAATTGTAGTCTCAGTTGGCGTCTGAGAGGTTTTATTTCTGTACAGCATAATATTGCTATTGTGGCTATGTTAAGTGAGTCAATCTCACTAAGTGAAGCAGAGTCATAAATGAGGGTAGAACGCCATTTGAAAACAGTATAAAGCATTTGCTCTGTATGTATGTATATTCTGTCAGGGAGAGATTTGTCGTTATTGTTTTTCACAGGAGAATTCCTTGGACATAACCATAGGTTAAATGGTTTTTGATGGGAATATCAATCACATGAGCAAAATGCAAAGCAAATGGTGATATTAGGGCTCTAGAAGCTTACCAAGGAAAAACAATACACAAAATTGTGAAAGTCACACATTTATAATCATTGATTTTTATTTAGTAGCTGTTTCATGCTCTATTTTTGGTTCAGCGAATAATATTTACTCTTCCCATCAGAATGTGTTGAATGCTTTTTTTTAGAATGTTTTCAGGGAAAAAATATTTCTGCACTGATGGCAGGTTTCAAGAATCCATACAGTTCCTGATGTCCCAATAAATGAAGATAATGTTATCCCAGTTTTCACCCTAGCCGCATACAATTAGTATGATCTTCCGTGCAACTGTTTTTTTCCCTTTAGCATTTTAATGGGTTTGGGGATCAGATAGGAGTACCCAGAGGGAATACATGCATCAGTGACTGCTCAATAATAGAAATAGAAATGAATAGATACAGGATAATAAATCTGTTGGAGGGCCATTTCAGTTTCTGAAAAAGTTACAAAGATTATTTTTCATTGATCATTGTCTTGTTTTTCCTTTATATTTCAGTTATTCTAACAATTCTCTTATAAGAAAAGAGGTGACATGGTCAATGGGTGTGAACAGTAGATGGTCATGGCTAAGAGTGGCCAGAGCAGTAGGAAACTATGGGGTGCATACTATGGCCTAAAGTATCCAGGTGCATATGAAGCCAAAATTATCTGGACACTGAGTTCCTGAAGCAATGTCAACACAAGTAATATTAGTAGGAAGCATGGCATTTTTATGGGTGATCAGAGACAAAGAAACAAAATTTTGCTCAATGCCACATTTTGACTGAAGTGGTGTAAAGATTAATGCCATGGAACAATAAAAAGGGTCCGTTTGAGTGCTGTATGGAGAACACTATCTGTAATGATAGTAATAGTGAAGGAAAATAATGGTGTAAGGCTGTTTTCCATGGTTAAGATAAGAGGACTGCTGGTTCTGTGGCAAGCACAAGTTAAGGCTACATCATAAAGTGACATTTTTCAAAATGTCATGCTCCCTTTGTGGCAAAAGTTTGGGGAAGGCTGTTTAGAAATAGTCAAGCACTTTGCACAAAATGGGTTTTCTGAGATGAGAGTGAAAGAACTTGACTGAACTGCACAGAGCTCAACCTCAACCCAGTTGAAAACGTGTGGCATATCATGGAATGCCAACTGAAAGCCCGGCATTATCCCCAACCTCGGTGCCCTATATCATTAATACCTTTATGGCTGAAGGAGAAGTTAGTTGTAAGAATATCTCTTTTTATAGCTTGTTCTAGCTAGTATCCAGGTGCATTTTTAGCCAAAATTATCTGGACACTCAATAAAAATGAAATGTTGTAACACTCTCTGCTGAGTTCCTGAAGCAATGTCAACATAAGTAATATTAGTAGGTAGCATGGCAATTTTATGGGTGATCAAAGGCAAAAAAACCCAAACCTTGCGCAATGCCAAATTTTACTGTAGTGCTGTAAAGATTAATGCAATGGAACAATAGGCTGTTTAGAAATAGTCAAGACCCCTGCACAAAATGGGTATGCTAATATGGAGTGAAAGAACTTGACTGAACTGCACAGAGCCCTAACCTAAACCCAGCTGAAAACTTGTGGCATGAATTGGAATGCCAGCTGAAAGCCAGGCATTATCCCCAACATCAGTGCCCAATTTCATTAATACCTTTATGGCTGAAGCTAATTTTGGCTTTTATTTGAAACAGGAAAACTTTTGCAGAAGAGCTGAGATTATCAGCAATTTGCAAAGAGATCAGCTTCAAATGATTCACCTTAGCTTAAAAATAACAGATCTGATATTTTTCCGCATATAATACAATTGAATTGGGGAATCCATGAGGATTTCCAACAGTTCAATTTATTTTACTTGTTGGGGAATGATAATTTATTTACTCTTTTTGTTTACAGACTAGAATTATTAGACAGCTAAATTGAGTCCTAAGTTTTAGCTGGGAGACGGAACAGTTTCTTGATCCTATGTAAAGGTGTGCTCTTGGCAGTGCCATAACTGGTCATGAGGAGGATCGTTCTGTGGCATAAAAGTAATACCACCTGGGCAGAAAATGGAAGAATATTAGAGTTTAATGTAAGCATAGAAGGAGAAGTTAGTTGTAAGAATATCTCTTTTTATAGCTTGTTCTAGGGGTGAGAGCTAGGCCCATGGTATTTAGTGAGCAGCCTGATGCTCCTACGAGAAAAGCAGAAGTCCTGGGTGTACAACCCTCAGATTAGACATCCAAGTGTACATACTTGATTTGCACTTAGAGGGCCTGATGCTGTGGTTGGATATTTGCAAATTGATTATTCTCAGACTGGTTACTGGATCTTGATGAGATATTTCATTCCTGCCATTTTTTTAAAGAACCACTGGCACCCATTTATTGATTTCAACTGGGAGCTATAGTTCTGTAATATCCTTCCTCCAACATGACATGAGGGCCCACTCCCAAGATTAGTCACACTTGCATGGTTTCATTGTGGGTTAACTGATAGCACCTTGAACAACAATACTTCCAAGTTACCTATCGCCTTACATTCTATTTATCAAAACTTTACTGACCTTTTTGGCACACTTACTAAATATTATTTGACAGATTGAAAGCCATTATGCCTTATAGAGTGGTAGTGAAACATTCTGGTCTTTATTAATTCAAGATTCATATATAGGAAATACATTTCTAAAGCCATAATTAGTGTTCCCTTTTGTATGAGCATTAAGCATTAGTACAGCTGATAATAAGTTAATGAAGTTTGATGAATAATTGCCGATGTCTGTCATAAAATGCCAGTGTGGCACTAAGGGGGTTATTTATCAAAGTCCAAATCTCAATATTTTCTGCTACAAACTCCAATCAATTCTGCTCTGGTTTTTTATGATTATTTCTTATTACATTACATTTCTTGTTCCTTTTCCACTATGTTTCAACTGCAATAACATCTGAATCTTCAGGAGTGGATTTTTGTTCTCAAGAATAGATTAGAAGAAGAATAGATTTGGTGTTAAATTTCCCATGAAAAATGTTCTGCTCCAAGATGCATTAGCCAAGAGGTTAAGGGATCTTAATGAGATATTTGTTTCAGATACCTATGACAACTACTAGCAAACCCAGGCAAATCACTTCTGGTGTCCCAGTATTCCTGTTGAAGGCTGCCTTAATTGCTATATATCCAGTTAACAACTTTGAGTCCTTAAGGAGAAATGTTCTATATAAACTCCATAAACTCTATATAAATTCCATATTAACAGGACACCATAGTTAAAAATCAAGCCAACTGTGGCTATATTGTACTGAATCAATTCAATCCTGAGATTGGGTGTCTGGCTCATAGTCTTCAACTTCCAAGAGATCTTTGAATTTCACTTTCAGTCATGCTGCATGTTAAGCATTCATCATTTAGAGAGTGGCAAATTCTAGATTTCATAAACATAAACATCATAAACATCACCAAACTTTAGAGTTCCATAGCAATATAAGTAAAATGATATATATATATAGTGAATAAAGTACCCCCTCTTCTAAAATATAAGGATATTATTAGTTACCGAGGAGTTTCATGTCCATATAAAAATACGAGGCTGAAAAAATACGAGGCTAATATCCTTATATTTTACAAGAGGGGGTACTTTACTCCCTATATATATATATATATATATATATATATATATCATTTTACTTATATTGCCATGGAACGCTAAAGTTTTGGAACTGGGGAGTACTTTGTTTATTATAATACACAAATTTCAGTGAGTCATGTGACAGAAATGACATCAGAACTCACCGTTTATAAGGATATAATTTACAAGCTATTCATGGCTCTTGTGTATTATATATATAATTAAACCCAAGAATAAAGCCTTCTGTTGAAGTGTTTATATAGTTCTTTACATATTTATATAAGATCAAGAGGCACTTTGTATTGAAACATAACATTTGTCAGGAAACAAACCCAAAAGAAGAATGTAATATGCTTCGTTATTGCAAAAAACATTGCACCCATTAGTGACCATGTTTCCACGAATCTTAACCTCATTAAACACCTCAACGACTTCCTCACAAAGTTTGCAGCCACATTGTTTTTGCGACCGTTTGCAGTGGATGTAATACAATTTCGCAAACTCAAACCATTTTTGGAGACAAAACATTTAACAAAACTCCAGTGCAGGTGTTGAAGGTTCGCAATGCTCAATTAAGATTTGCAATAAAGAATATTACATTGCGACAGGCAAATTTTTATTCGCAACGTTTTGTTCTTTGTGAATTTTATTACATCCCCCTTAGAGTTATTAAATAGTGTTAGGGTTTAGCACTCCTTATCACCCTATGCTCCAAGTACTCCTTGTTCCTATATCTAATTTCCTTTATATTTGTAGCAAAGACCAACATGCTAGCTGGCATCTACTGTGAAGGTCTGCTTGTCAGCTCCTACATTAGCTCAACATAGCAAAGATTTCAGCTGTGAGTTGACATTAAGAGGCATTTGTTGAAAATGAATTTCACAGCATTGCTTTTGCTGGCTAATGTGATGCAGTGGATTATATATAATAAAAAATAATAGTTACAATAAAAATTAAACCATGAAAATGATGACAAGAAACTTAATCTAAATGGAACTTCATGAATACATAAATAAAAAGTTACCAGACTTGCCAGCGAGAGGTACACAGATGGGGTGCTTACAAAGAAAAATTTGCCATATTCATAAAACACATTTTACTTTTCATTTATTTTCATTAGCATTAACTGCTGCTACAATTGCCACAGTTGCTGCAGTCTTATAATGTGGAATTTTGTGATTTATAAAATAGTACAGAAAAGTATTAGGGTAGGGTTGCTGCAGACAGTTAGAAGGGTAGAGTCTTCCTCTTTTTACTTCATGATTGTTGTGTTGATGCAAAATGGTGTTAAATTTGGAACCACAATATCAAAATACATATTTTGCTGCCTTCTTCTACCTTTAAAAGGAAGTTATTTTGCTATACATCTCTAAGGGAGATTTACTAAACTCCAAATACAAAAATCGCAAAAAAATCTGTGATCTTTTTTAATAAAATCTGACTTTTAAAAAAGTCACCATTTTTTCAGAAATTAATTAAACCCCAAGGATGGAAAAGTTTGAATCTGAAAATCCGGCATCTCAGACCTGTCGAGGTTGCATATATGTCAATGGGAGAAGTCCCAATGATTTTTTGACGTGTACTGGGGTTCATGCAATACCCCGCAGTTTTCGGATGAAAATTGGATGGGAAAATCTGGAAAAATCGTGAAAATCAGATTTTTTCCCACAAAGCAAATTTTCGGGAAAATGTAAGAATAAATAAACATAAAAAACCCGAGTGGATTTGATCGGAGTTTGTAGCAGAAAATATTGAGATAAATTCGGACTTTGATAAATAACCAAAAGTGGTAACATGTGACTGTTGTCTTGTGATTGGCTACAGCCCCTTTATAACCTGTGTACAGGGGTGTGCCACTCAGCCTATGAGTAAGTGCCCCAGTAGGCACAAAACGTGTTAGGTCTTGTCTCTCATGACCTAATAAGTTTTTCAATTTTTTAACTGATTGATTCATTATTGTTGGAGGTACCCACATCTCTTTTTTGAAATGTTGTCTTTGATAAATAACTCCCCAAATCTTGTTATCTCCTGATTACGTTATATTGTTGGTTTCCATGCTTCTTGTCTGACTGTTTCATAAAGCAGATTCATACTTGATTACCTTGACATCTAAAGCTTTAGCTTTTACTATAGTAGACTACATTTATGCTTCTTTTGTAGACTACATTGTCCATTTATATTGCAGTCTGCTTCTGTTTTTTTATCTCTATCACCAGAGTTTGGATAGCACTAGGGAATAAAAAAAAGCAAGAACAATTTTAACAATGCTACTAACATTATTTCTTATACTAATAAGTGATATTTTATTTATTTGGGGAGTCAAAGCCCCCTTAAGCTTTCCTTCTAGAGGGGGAGACAGGCCTTGCCTATAAAGATAAAGTAGCTGTTATTGACAGAAAAGGGAGCAGTCCAGAAAAGTATAAATGATATATATGTTCTTATGATTTCTTTAGTAGTATTCCATGCCAGAAATGTAAATTACACTTGTGATTAAATGGTGGTTTCTTTAGCTGTAAGACAGAGTTAATGTTAGGCATTTTGAGGCATAGATTTTGTAATAATACAATGGGTATTCCATTGTATACCAGGGTGTATACCAGTAATACATATAAAGGCTTTCAGACAATATGTATGCTATTGTTGTACCCACTGCTCCGTGGGCCAGAAGTGGAAATGTGCAGTATGTTAAATTTCAGCTATGATCAACCCATGATATATTGCTTTATTTATAAGCAATTTGCTGCCCATAAGTGTGATGGAATCTTCAAAAAAAAAGCGACCTCCTGCCTGTGAGAAACTTGTCTGGTGGTCTAATGGGGGTTCAGCAGGGATACCTGCTGCACCCTTAGCGGGGATGCCCGCCATGTCCTGGTCCTCTAACGTCCTGCTGAATAGCTTTTGACTGCGTTCCTTGTTTCCCATTCTACAACACCACGCTTGGTTCCCTTGCTCGCTCAGAACTCTCTCCTTGGTTCTCCCATAATAAGACCTGGTGGCATCTCAGTAGGGGAGGGCTCCACTTGAAGCCAAAGGTGGCTGCTAAAGGAGGAAGAGTTAGCTGAGACCGGAACCTTGGGGTTTGTTCTGGGTTTGGGATACCTTGCGTTACACTGCCATTCCTCTTTCATTATTTATATAGCTGATCAGCCTTTATAGAGAAAAGGTGGAAAGTGTAAATGCCCTTAAAATGCCCATGTGCCCAAATAGCCAGGTTCTTTCTTTTACATTTGAGCCCTCACTTGTTTCTTTAAGTTCTGAACCAAGTACTACAGTATGCCAAGCATTATTATTGTTAATCAGATCTACAATATTGTATTATATGGGATTTTCAAATTCTTCCTGTGCCTGTCATCGTGCTATTTTGAAGAAAGAATACATGGAAAATGTAAACTAAAATGCCCATGTGCCCAAATAGCCAGGTTCTTTGTCAACATGTGCTTTTCAAGTGCTTTCTATGTCAATCATTGCACTATTTATGTGTATATCTATTAAGTATAGGAAAGATGAGTACAAGAATGTGTCAGAAAATATTAGGGATGCACCGAATTCACTATTTTGGATTCGGCCGAACCCCTGAATCCTTTGTGAAAGATTCAGCCGAATACCGAACCCTAATTGCATATGCCAATTAGGGGTGGGAAGGGGAATTTTTTTTACTTCCTTGTTTTGTGACAAAAGTCATGCGATTTCCCTTTCTACCCCTAATTTGCATATGCAAATTAGGATTTGTATTCGGACGGGCAGAAGGATTCGGCCGAATCCTAATCCTGCTGAAAAAGGCCAAATCCTGGCCGAATCCCGAAACGAATCCTTGATTCGGTGCATCCCTAGAAAATATTAGACTAGATGGTTAGGTATTGGTTGATAGATAAACATAAAGGCAGCTCTGTATGTAGATGCAAATCCAGCTGATCTGGATCACCATGTCCCAACCTTATTACCCCAATTAAACATGCGATTATCACAATTTGTTCCACTGAAATAAATGCACTGGCATGTTGTGCCATGGCAAAACACGTGATTTCAATACAAAGTATGTGCCATCAGCAGATATGCAGAAATCTATGTTCCATGGATGGAAAGTATAGTCCAGACATGGATTTGGAGTTGCTGGTGGCATGCTAATCTGAGATCTGAGATCCAATTTATAAATATTGTACCTCCCTTCCCAGTTAATACCAAGTATAATAAATTGGAGATAATGATAAAAATATAGATATTAGGGTGTTAATATTATCCTATGTGTTCATTTTAGAAAGTTAGTTATATAGTTTATAGGAGGCAGGTCATCACTGGTTTATTTATTATGTCTGTTTTTAGAAGCAATCATCTTAATTCTAGTAGCAAACTGATTCTGCATCACAGAAGGAATGGCTGCAGCCTCTGCTAGTCTCCTCCAGCTATCTGATCCCAGCTGACCTCTCAATATTAAATTCATATCCTAATCTTCTCTTAGAACACCAACAATGCTTGATTTGCTCAAATCATAGTTATCTATCAAAACGGTGACAACAGCAGCAACTTTATCTTAAATTTGCCGATGTATCAGTCTTCAGCATGTCAGCAATGAATTCTATCGCTGTGCCAAGTGTTATCTGGCATCCTGAAATACATTTTTTTCTTTAAGGATTGGATGCTTGCTACAAAATGTATTGCCTTAAATATCCCCACATGCCTTCTCACATAACAGAGCTTCCATCCGCTTGCAAATGTGTTTATTGTTTTCCCCCAAAATCTATACACGTATAAATGTTAACATTTCAATATGGTTATTTTAAAAAGAGATTTAAAGTGAATAAATGTTAGTCTCACGTAAAGTTTTATTTGCCAACATAGGGGATAGGGAGTGTGCCAGTTGTTACAAGATCTTATCTGACATAAGAAAGTACATATCGTTCTAAGGGTGAGGGATTAACATGTACTAAATCATATCTTGTCAAACTGTAATTTATAACATTGGTAGAGTTAAACCAGGGCCCTCAAGTGAATAACCTTCCCAAAACTTCAGCCCTTTTTCCATGTTGAATAAATCAGGTTTCTAAATTTACACATCTTTCCTGACTACTAGTCCAGTGCAAGATCTATAATTATCAATCATATGCAGTACCTGGTGATCTAAATAGCAAGCCTGGATTTTGCAAACTATCTCTACAGTGAAAAACAGTTTGATCCACATTGCAACTCAAGGTGAATCTGAAATTGCAATTCCAGTAAAGTAGCTAAGTAGTAGCTAAGAGTGGTGGTCAGTGGTGTAACTAAAAATTACTGGGCCCCAAAATGTCTAGAGACTGACCTGTTTTTCCAAAATGTATTTAAATTGTATATGAATTAGGGCCTCGTGGGGCCCCTATACCTCCTGGGAGCTGCAGGGTCTGCTTCCTCTCTAGTTACACCACTGGTGTTGGTTTCCATAGTGTAATGCATGTTTGCTTATATAATTTTCCTTTGTTATATAATTTAGATTGATCCAAACACAAATCCCCTTAATTCATTAAGGCACAGGTTGTAAAATTCAAAACTATCCATTTTCCAATTTTTGATAAAGACTCCAGGGACCTTAATGGCAGGCTACCAATATGTGCCCCTAAAAAGCAGCTAAAATTGTTCATAATGTTAGGGTGTGGAAGCAAGCCAAAGAACATCAAAAAAAAAAAACGCACACAGACACAGGGGATACAGTGTTACCCATATTGATATTGCATATAGGACTTCAGCACTTGCAATGCAGCCATAGGAGGAGGAGGATCCTTTTATTTGGGGAGACTAATAAAGGACTTTTCTGCATGGAGTATTTATAGCTTTTCAAGGTCAACTCCATATATAATATCTCAGAAGAAATGGCAGGAAACATACAGTGCCAATTCCATTCATAAACCAACCAATGAACCCATTGTTGGACATATTTAGGCGCACATTTATTAAAGGTTGAATGGCAAATTCGAAATTGTTTTTTGTTGTCAAAATTCACAATAATTCGAATGTGAGATTTATCACATCTTGGAACTATTTGATCAAATATTAGATAATCACATTTTTTCTTAAATAACCTCCCATTCGAGTTGCGAGTATATTTGAATTTATTCAAATAAAAAAAAATTCACATATATTCAAAATTTGACCTTTGATAAACCTGCACACTAGTGTCAATTTAATGTCTTTGAGCACATGGCAGGATGAATTAAGTGTCAATTTATCCTGTGTGTTGGAAGAAGTCCATTGATGTTGGTTAGGGGTGCTTAGCCTCTCGAAGCCTTCTTTAATATCCCACTAGGAGGGCAGCTGTGCTAAAACTTTAGATGTTGTCATACAAGCTCTTAACTGACTTTAAAGGGATTCTGTCACAGGAAAACATGTTTTTTTTCAAAACACACCAGTTAATAGTGTTGGTCCATCAGAAATCTGCACTGAAATCTATTTTGCAAAAGAGAAAACAGATTTTTATATTTTATTTTGAAATCTGACATGGGGCTAGACATATTGTCCATTTTCCAGGTGCCCCCAGTCATGTGACCTGTGCTATGATAAACTTCAGTCACTCTTACTGCCGCACAGCATATAACAATATATTGCACCATTCTGTAAGGAGAGGAACCTTCAGTTCTTTGAAGGATATGGGTGGAAATGTATTTCACAGTACATGCTCCAAACCGTCTCATAATATTTCAATATTGTATTGATTAGATCTGGATATTGAGAAAGTAATGGAAAGTTCCTGCCCAAATAATGGCATTCATGAACTCCTTTTGACTTTGTTTAGGCATGTGAATGGGGGCATTATCATCTTGGAATAAGGGAACATGATGAGATAACAGCATTTGCACCATAGTATGTGCCTGGTTCTTTTAAATAAATGCATATTCCTTTTATGCCCATGAAGAGAAAGCATGACATCCATGAGATTTCTGTCAATACCTTTCAAAACTCACTTACATGTTTAATAGTGGTGAAAAGACATGCTTTGGTTTTCTCCAAATACAGTATAAACATCTTCATATAGGAAAGAGCTAGAATAACTCAACAAAAGTTAAACTCAATGTACAGTTGGGTGATTAAGGTACTAATGAAATTTTGTGGTCATTTTTAGGATGTAGTTTTATGGTATTTTTATCAGATTATCTTTTATTTGTATTTATATCCCTATTGTTGAGCTTCTTCAATAGCAGTAGGAGTGCTTTTTCATACCCATAACAACCCATAAGCTCATTAGGTACATTAACACTCTACTGTAAACTTCTTGGGAAGTCAGCTTTCAAATTCATACTGAGAGGCATTACTAGAGAGAAGCAAATATAAAATAGGTGCAAAACCTGAATCTCAGTACAAGTCGTCTTACAATGAGGTGCAGTAGTATGTATGCAGCACTTTTACAAAAGCAATACATCAATATTATTAGTTGTGTTATTATTAGTTATTCGTCATATTAGTTGTGAGTGTATATAATTGATTGGTTTGGTAGAAAAAAAGGCAGCTGTTTTATCTGTTTATTCAGTTTATTTTGCATAACTTCAGCTATCTCAGTATAGCTTGGTCATATTCATAAATGTATTTATAAAGTTGACAAAAAGCACTTTGTTGTAATGGTCCTCCATATCATATTTGTATCTAACAGCACAGCATGAGACCTTGTAGTCATCAGCAGGGAATTGTACTTTATGATATGACATTTAGTAAAGGACTGTTGCTCAGATAGGATCCCAGCAGGTAGAATGCATATTGCTGGCTCACCTACATACTGTATGTTGATACTCTGCCTATTCAGGATTTCCCACAATGCCATCTGTATGTGCCATATAGCATTCATGCAAAATTACTGTATATAGGAGAAACCACCTCACTACTATAGTGGAGGAGCAGAGGCACATTTAAAGTGATGAAAAGCCTCAATAAATTACTTTCAAGTTATTTCACAGATTCCATGTCCTCGTCTCAATAGGGTGAAGACAAGGACAGGCAAAGTTACAAGGCAAAAAACATGGAAAATATAAAGGCAAATAACTGAGCTAGAAGAGGCAATCATGACACTAGCATCAAATGGTGATTTAAATTATCACTTTGATTCTTTTATATAACAGTTCTCAGTTGACCATGCCCATAGTGATGGCCCAACTCCCAATAGAGTAACATTTGGCCTAAACTGGCAGGTCACAGATGAACTCTACTATCTCTTCTACCAACTTATCAAAATCTAATGATTTATCATCTCCAATTAAATATACAACTATCACTTCTTTTAGATTTATAGACTAAGGTCCATACTTCCAAAGCAGATGCAAAGTGCAAAGATTTCAGCAACTTGTCAAAAATGAAAGGGTGACAATGCCTTATATAAGGAGAAAGATTAATAGCGGTGACACACTTTGTAACACAACTGAATGGCTGATGCTTAAAAATAACTTTTGACCTTAAAACTTAATGTGGCCATACAGATTTAAGCTGCCGATTATGGTCCTTTAAACCAATTTGGCAGCTTATCTGCCTGTGTATGGGGCCTTCCGACGAGCCTCTCCTGCCGATATCAAAAATTGGGCAGATATCAATCAGACAGTTTTGAATTTTCCCACAATCAAAGACCGAATCTGCTAGTTGATGCTGTCCTCGTCCCGTTGGCGCCCATTCGGATCATTGTAATCCAATCATTTGACCCTAAGGCAGATATTGCTCTGCCTATTGTGGGCATATCGGGAGAAAGAACTGCTCTTTTGGCGAGGTCACTAAATGAGTGGATCTTATAGTATAAGGCCACCTTTACTCTGTCAAATTTTGGTGCGGTCATTATTTCCAATTGAATCCTAACAAGGAACTAACTAGTTTGCGTCCAGTATATGCATATGCCTATGTTGATAGGCTGCTATGGGTTAGTAGACCTGGTGCAATTTTTATGTTACTGTTCCTTTTGCAGGTATCAGCATACTATTTAGGACAATGGATAAATAAAACTGTGTAGTTGTGTGTACCAAGGGCTTTAATTAAAATTTCCTCTTCTGTATGCATTTTGAGATATGATGACAAAATAATGAGGTTTTTTCTGCTTCAAATGAACTCACAATTTCAAGTTTGCTTATTTATTTAAAAAATCTAAATTTAAGAAACTCAATATTTAATATTGTATATAATCATGGAAAAAACTTTTTTGAATTTGTGAGGTTATTAGATCAAAACAACTTGAAAAGCTGAAAAGTCTCAAATTTAAAAAATGGCATGGTTTCACTGCGAAATTCTGCACTTCTCCCTCTGTGATTTTGTTCACGAAATCCACCACAAAAAAATTTCCCCGTGACAAAAAAGTTGCCAAGACAAAATTGTCGAGGAGGCAAAAAAAAGTTTGACTTTAATGGACTAGAAAGTCACTGAGACAAAAAAGTTGCCACAAGAAAAACGACCATTGGAGTGAGAAAAAATTGTTGTATGCATAAAAATGGTCTCACATAAAGATTTTGAGGCCTATTGACTTCAATGCTGTTTTGCTAATTTTTTGCTGTTTTGCAATAAAATGGGACAGAACGTTTATCATTATTCACAAGCTTTTAAATGTAGCTTTGCATTCAATTTTTTTGTGCTTCACAAATACCAAACATTTGAGATATTTGAAAATATAATTCAAATTTGTGAAATGTTGTGCCAATACAATTTTCTTAAATTCAGGAGGGGGTTCTGGAGCTTTGACACTTTCGAATGGGGCCAAATAAATAAAAGAGCCTAGTGGCATATGGCCATTTATAGATTAGTGACATTAGGGTAAATCTCTATCCGGCATTATGGGAAAATCATACCTGTCTGTACAAAGATTAGAAATATGATTTAATTCCTTATTCAGCCAGTTCACTTGTTAGATGTTGCGTATTTATTAGTTAACTTTAATCTGCTTTCCTCTAATCCTTATTGTGAGACCATATCTGGCTGGTTTATACTGGGGAAGCTTTCGCTGCCATGGAAATGTTTGTGGCAAGTCTCATTTGCATGTACTGTACTTGGATCAATCGTTGACCGGCTTTGTGCAAAATGGATTATGGCATTAGATTCATACAAGTGTCTAATAGCTTGTTTTGTAGCATGGTTTCTTTTCTGTTCCTTTTTTTTAACAAGAAAACATGAGAAAAATAAATCCTGGAAATGGGAATTTAGGTTGCATGCCAAATGGGTGGAGAGGCAACAGCTTGGGCTAATTTGGCAATCTGTAGAAAGAGAAAAAACCCTTGAATTCAATGTACTGTAACTAATATGCAAATACATGTTTACATTTAACTGATAGCTATTTTTAAGAGAAGAGTGTGATTTGCTAATGTGTTTATTAGAACGTTTGTCTGGAATATTAATCAAAATGTAAAATCAAAAGCGAGAGGCTTCTTCCAGAAGCAGAGGAGTTAATAGTCAGCTTTTCCTGAATAAACTGGGATCACCAACAGATGATCTGGCAGAGATTTTGCCTCTTACTAATCATCTGTTATGTAATCAAAGAACTTAATCTTAGCAACAAGGCTAAGTTATTAATAAAGGCAAGTTCATAATGCTGGGCAGCAGATTTTGTGTGCGCTTACCCAGTGGAGCTTACAGGAACCAGGAGGGGACTGGGTTTAGATCTATAGCTGAACTTTCAGAATAACAACAATAATAATAGAAAAGGTATTTTACTCACAAAGCTGATTTTGCTTTGAACAATACCAGCAACACTGTAATTAAAATTCTTTGGCATGCAACATTCAAGTCGTCTTATGTATACATATTTTTATAAATGAAACCTTGTTTTCATAGAGCAGATGTACAGAAAAGCCATATGTGATATCTGTAGATTTGCATGTGAGGCACCCGGACCACTTTTACTACTCAGTGAATCGAAACGGGACAAAGTCGACCATCACTAATTTTACATTTACCCTCATTTTACACCATTTTTGTGGTGTGTAATGAGGCTGTGACCACAAAATACATATAGACAAATACAAGAGTCCTCTGCACTCAACCCATTATCAATATATTTAAGACAGAGACATTTTGTGCATACTGTTACTGAAAAATGCCTTACCCTTTAAACAAAACAGGGATTGTTTGTCCATATATTGAAAACAATTAATTAAGGAGGAAAAAGCAACCCCCTTATAGGTCTCCAATAATATTGTCTAGTTGGAAATGTTATAAGGATTATTGACCATAATTACAAGCCTAAGGTCACAATGATTACAATGATTTCTAGTGAGATGGACTTTTATGGGACCTCAAAAGCTTTTACTTGGCACAGTTTTGTATATGAGTTTTTCAGGGTATTTACACTCAATAAATCTCAATTTTTTGAGTTTTGTGAAAAAAATGGGAATTTTGAATGTTAGTAAATAGGCCCCATAGTATCAGTCAATAATTCTTAGAAACTTTCCAACTATAGAATTTTAGGGAATATCTACAAAGGGTTGCTGTTTTCTCCTTAATGGTTTATTTAACAGCAACCCATCTACCATCCCGACTTCCTCCAACTTCCTTCATGGTCAGAAAAGAGGAGTCGGTCAACCAGGTTTTCAGTCTACGAAGACAAATAGGGATCTGGTGAGATTGCATGAGGTCTGTTCAAGCTGTCAGATTGAGGGGCTTATACATACATTTATGGTAGCAGGGTAATCCTGTAATGGTACAGTTGCCAAACTGGTTATCTGTAAATCTATGGGATCCTATTAGTAATAACTGCTTCAGCGGTTATAATTTAGGTCACTATCATTCATTCATCACTGACAAAAAAAAATTCTTACTTTACTAGTCAGAAAAATATTTTTTTATCTATTTGTACAATTATCATTTCAAATCCAAATGATAGTCTTTAATCTGCTTTTTTAAATACAGCATTTATAATTTTATAGTAAAATTCACATTGCTAGTTTAATTAAGATTTCTTCGTAGCAGCCGGGAGCGATCATTGCCACATTGATTTGTTTTTGTTTCTAGTCACAATGAGGACATTATTATGATAAATAATGTGACATATAGCCTATAATATTTCCATATCCTCATCCCGTATACTGCAAATTGGGAGAACGCTTCATTTTCTATAATCCCAGTTTTAACCCCTTGAGACCCAAGATGATGTGATGTGCCAAGCAATGTTCTTCAGATGCTGATCTATGCTCCGATGATCTGAAGTGCTTTCATTCCTCTGCCAAGAGTTTTAGCAACATTTCAATATAAAGTAGCATGGAAAGAATAAGGCTAGAACTCCATAGTTTAATATCCCCCCTGTTAGCTAATTAATCAGATGTATCAAAAATATTAGCCATAAATTTTGTTTTGAAGCATCAAAGTGCAGAATTAGAACTTTATATTAAAGGAACAGTAACACCGAAAAATAAAATGTTTTAACGGAATGACAATATAATGTACTGTTGTCCTCCACTGGTAAAATGTTTGTCTTTGCTTCAGAAACTCAACTATAGTTTAGATAAAGAAGTTTCTATGAAACCATGAGAGCAGCCATCAAGCACAGGATAAACAGTAGATAACACAGCAGGTAAGGTAGGGGGTGTGGCTAGTGCTTCAGTGGAATGGACCCATCTCGAGCTCCGCTTGACTTTAGCTCACTGACCGTACATAGAGACTGACAACATGGGGAAATCCCAAGGAAACTGTCCCAGCAAAGAGAGTAACAAAATCCCACATTTGGGGCAACAAAAGGATATTCCAACACTTTTCTGCAAAAAACACAGCAACCTGTCACAGCCCAAGATGGCGCCCGCTAGCCCCGAGGCAAGAGAGACCCAAGTGGCCACAGACTACCAAGCGAATGAATTGTCCAAAGTGGAAAGTGACACAGATAGCACAATAGATATGCAATGACAGTCTAAAAAGTATGTTAAAGTAATGCTGCAATGTTCTCCATGGCATCAGACAGGAACTGGAAAACATGGGAGCCAGGACAAATACGGAGAGGAATCACACAAGACTATAGAGTAACCAAAAGCAACATAATGCAATAATAGACAAATATGCAAAAGAAATAGCAGAACTTCATAGACATATAAAAGATCTGCACATTAGGAGTTGCAGAAATAAAAGACTAGCATGTTTACTAACATTGGAGATAAATATCTGGAGAGATTTCTGGAGATGTTGCGCATGGCAACCAATCAGCAATTAGATTTAAACAGCCACAGCCAAGTTAGAAAACAAAAGCAAAGATCTGATTGGTTGCTATGGGCAACATCTCCAGAAATCTCTCCAGATATTTATCTCCAATGTTAGTAAACATGCCCCTAAGGGGGATAACAGAAACTGAAAAGAAGAGATACAGTAATACCCACTATCTTGCAAATCTATAATGGTATTCTGGAAAGAGACCATTCAGCCTAATGGCAAATAAAAATGGTACCTAAGCTACAATGAGATTACCAGAGTACATAAAGGATCTTTTGCAAAAATTCCAAATGGAGGACATTCATATACTGGGATGAAACTATATGAAGAGTAACCAATGTGAAGACACTCATGAGATTGATCTGACAAGAAGTCCCTCTTTTTCAAAGAACCCCCAAAACACCACAGAACAGAATAACCAAGACCTATACTTCTAATAAAAGAACCCCGGACAAGGAATATGAATATACGTTTAATGCATGGTCCGCTAACCCATGCATATATACTATTATATTTTTACACCTGGACGGTCAGTGGTATATGTTATGTTATACTGTGACCTAACCCCTGAGACCACAAACCACTGCCCCCCAGTGGTAGTACTTTATTTGCTTTAGTAGCCATAGAATGGCACTGCTCAGAATTAGACCACTTGTTATCTACAAAAACCCCGAGATCCTTTGCAGTTAAGGGAACCCCCAACTGCCATTTAGTGTATAATTTACATTTTTATTATTTTTGACAAACTGCATAATCTTGCATTTATCATCATTGAACCTAATTTTTCCAGTTTGCTGCCCAGTTTTCCAATTTAGTCAAATCACTCTGCAAAGTGGCAGCATCCTGCATGGAACCTATAGTTCTGCACAATTTTGTACCATTTGCAAAAATAGAAACAGTTATTTTAATGCCCTAATTCAGGTCATTAATAAACAAGTTGAAAAGCAAAGGACCAAGTACAGAACCCTGCGGTACTCCACTAACAACACTGGTCCAATTAGAAAATGTTCCATTTACCACCACTCTTTGTAGTCTATCTTTTAGCCAGTTCTCTATCCAGGTACAAATACTATGTTCCAGGCCATCATGTGGCACTGTAGCAAATGCTTTATCAAAGTCTAAGTAGATCACATCCACTGCCATCCCAGAATCCCCATATAAAGAAATTAAGTTAGTCTGGCAAGATCTATTATGCATAATACCATGCTGGCACAAACTCATAGTGTTACAGTTTGCTATGAAGTCCAGTATCTTATCCTACTTCTGAAATCAGATTAACTGGCCTATAGTTTGAGGCTGAGAATGGGATCCCTTTTTGAATAGCGGCACCACATTAGCTATTGGCCAGTCTCTCTGCACCATGCAAGACCTCAATGAATCCTGAAAAATTAAGTAAAGAGGTTCAGCAATCACAGAGCTAAGCTCGCTAAGTACCCTGGGATGAATACCATCCGGCCCCAGACCTGTATGACATGTATGAACCATACATCATTAGTTGTATTACTAGAATTATGACTATTAAGAAGGAAACCTTCATTAACTGGTTCCTAATTTGTGTAGACAGAATAAATATAAAACTTCAGAATCTCAGCTTTTTTTCTGTTCTTATCAACCAGCTGACCCCCTCTGATATTAAAGGTCCCACCCCTTCCTGCTTAATCTTTTTTTACTATTTACATATTTAAAAAAATATTTTGGATTCTTTTTACTACTTGCTGCAATATCGTTTTACATATCGATTTCATCTTGATTGGCCTCCTTGTACCTTAAAAACATTTTGGCTGTCCCAGCCAGGGCCGGAATTAGGGGTAGGCAGAGTAGGCACATGCCTAGGGCGCAAAGCTTGGGGGGCGCCAGGCACGTACCTGTCACTGCTGCCTACCCCTAGTCCGACTGAGTGAGTTCCGCATTTCTGCCTATTTGTGCGTGTTCGCATGCACGCACACATGAGGGGAGGGGGGAGTGTATACCGGAAGGAGTTCACACACACACTCTTCCTGCACGTGTGGTGGATGGGGTGCCAGGGCTGGCCGGGTTGCCTGGGGAGCCCAGCGATCCTGGCCCGGCCCTGGTCCCATCTACAGTGTCGGACTAGGACACCAGGGGCCCACCAAATTACCTTAGACCAAGGGCCCACTCTCACTACTGTTATTCTTCCTCTCCTCTATTCTCCTAGTCTCTTTTCTTTACATTCTATAATACTATAATCTATTATTCGATCTATTAAGCCTTAAGCTTAGTTCTCATTGAAATAGGGAATGGCCAAATGCATGAGCATGAGCATGAGGGCCCACTGACTCCTGGGCCCACCAGGACTTTTCCTGGTACCCGGTGAGCCAGTTCGACACTGCCCAGCTAACTTTAAAGCCTTAAAAGCACGTTTTTTGTTACCCACCCCAATACCAACACTTCTATTGAATAAAAAAATTTTTGTTTTGCAACAATGTTCCTTGGTTACAAGGGAAATATACTAACGTATATTTATAAAGCAGCATTTTAAAGACTTCCCATTTTTGTTCTGTGTTTAACCCTGTAAAAAGCATTTCCCACTTAGTATTTTGCAGAGATGCCCTTTTACTGTCAAAGTTTGTACGTCTAAAATTTAGCGTTTTAGTTATTGTTTTAGTTACTTGTAGCATACACCAATGATAATTTTCTTTGTATCCTTTTGGGTTGTTATCCCAAATAGGTGAACCGAACCAGCTAGCTTAAGCCTAGTGCAGCAGCAATCCCTTTACCCCCAATCAAAACTGAAAGTAAGGAGGGTTCTTTTCCTAAGAGCTTATACTCAAAACAAGCACGAGAGTCAAAATATGGGGTGATTGACAAGAACAAACATACACAACTTTGTGCATGCTGTAAGTTTAATATTCAGCCTACTGTAGCTTTATATATTTATTTTTTGGCATGTACTTTATATTAAGCTTCAATGCCTTAGATCTAGGCGTTTTACAATTACATTTTCTGCTATAAAGTAAGCCCATATTAGAGAATAAAATGTGTTTTATTCTGTATTTGATTTTCATTGATTGAGAACTTTGTAGTTCACTTAATGGGCTGAGCTGTTTGTCAATAAATGTATGAAATTATCTTTTGCTGAATATTTTATTTGGAGATGCTAGATATTCTAATAATGTGATATAGTATTGTTATTGTTGTTATTGTTTATTATCCTTTTTTTACATAACAAACTAGCATTTCATCAGGAGCCAGTTTTTTATCTTTTTGGAGGGTGCAAACCAGAAAAAGTCCATCAAAAATCCATGTAGATAGTGCCCAGGTAGGAATAAAATCAGGACAAGGCAAAACAGAAGTGTCTTGGAAAAGGCTCATCCATATACAGTATAACAACCTGAGATAGAAAGCAGAAGGAGTGGAAAGAGGCTAATAAGGTCTATATTTAGTACCAACGTTTAGATCAGGGAATGATCAGTCAGGCCAAAGGTCAAGGCAGGCAGAATAAGATCATGGTCAAAAACAAGCAGAGGTCTAGTCAGGCAGCAACCAGGCTGGAGTCAAACCAGAAATCAATCAGTGAATAAGTTGCAGGAAACAAGCAAGGAAACAACTTGATAACCAAGCAAGGAGTAGAATTTTTGGCATTAAAAAGGTCCATTTTCTGGTGTGCAGCATCAATTGCATCACAACGCCCTCAAAGTCCAGAATTGAAGGAGTCAAGCTAGGGAACCAGACAGACCCACAGGTACGTTTTCTTACAAGAAGTGCTGCCCATCGAGCAACTGTGCTGCATATAGAACCGTCATCTCACAATTCTTTGACCATATAAAGATGCAAAGATACAAGGTAATGCATGGAACTCTAAGGTGACTTCTAATATCAATAGAATGGTTTGGGAGGCAAGTAGGCATGAAACAATATTGGGGACTTTAGCTGAAAAAGGTATATTGGTGGTGTGGGTGTATTATTAAGAAAGAATTGCAGCTTGGAAACAATAAATATAAGTGGTCCTGCAGTAGAATATGCAGTGTTTGTACAGTAGTTAGAGAGTGTTTACTGTTGGAAGGATGATATGAGGCTAAAGGTGAGTGTCGTGTCACCCTATTTTGACAAAGGTTTTTCTCTGCTCTAAGATGACTTGGTACACTGCTGATGATGAGGGTCGGGAGGGTGAACAGATTTGTGAGTTGGTAGCACTCTTTGGGGCAAGAGTGTAGGAGTATGCCAACAGAATGAGTAAACTGAGTGTAGACAAGTGTAGGTACAGGTATCGGGTATTCTGGGAGGATAGTGAAGATGTGATCAAGAATTTTGGGTTGAGTTGTGTTTAAGAGTGGTAAGGATGGGGCTTGCACTGAATTTTGTCCATGGGCCTCTATCTACTTCTGATCTACTGGTATACAGTTAGCACTTAATATAAAAGCAAGTCTATAATGGATCCCTTTATTAGTATATTTATTTATACAGTATGTAAAATATTTAACATCTGAAGAAGCTTAAAGGAAAACTATACCCCCAAAATAAATACTTAAGCAACAGATAGTTTATATCAAATTGAATGACATATTAAAGAATCTTACCAACCTGGAATATATATTTACATAAATATTGCCCTTTTACCTCTCTTGCCTTGAACCACCATTTCGTGACTCTATCTGTGCTGCCTCAGAGATCACCTGACCAGAAATACTACAACACTAACTGTAACAGGAAGAAGTGAGGAAGCAAAAGGCAGAACTCTGTCTGTTAATTGGCTCATGTGACCTTACATTTGGTTTGTATGTGTGCACAGTGAATCTTACGATCTCAAGGGGCGGCCCTTATTTTTTAAAATGGCAATTTTCTACTTATGATTACCCAATGGCACATACTACTAAAAAAGTATATTATTATGATAATGGTTCATTTACATGAAGCAGGGTTTTACACGTGAGCTGTTTTACTCAGTATCTTTTAATAGAGACCTACATTGTTTGGGGGGTATAGTTTTCCTTTAACTGCAAACACCAGAAAATAGTGTGACGTCAGTGCCAGTCAATTATGAGGTTATTTAGGATAGGGATTTATATAATCATGTTTGTCACCTTTGCTCTGTAACAGTTGTGACATCACGTAATCTACTGTATTCAAATATATTTATATAGAGAGATTTAACACACACATTAATGAAAGTGCAAAGAGTTGTTAACTTCCTTTAATAAAACTGTGGCCTTAGAGGGGAAATATATGCAGATGGGGTGATTATTATTAATTTTACTTACATGTGAAAACCTCAAATCAAGGTGCTTCACTTAATTCTTATTCAGAGATTACTGCTGCCTTAATTCATAATGTAGGTAAAATTTTCTTTTTCCTCATTTAATTAAGGTCAATAAAACACTATATATGCCCTTAATTTAGTTGGAAATGATTTTTTTTCTTTTATTCCTGGCTTATAATAATGTACATTCATATGCTATATCTTGTGCAGTCTCCCATGAAACTAGAATCCCAGTGGTTATGGATCATGTTCATAGAATCCAATGGAGTTTTATGACTATAAATGTCACTGAACATCGGAAAGACTCTTTAAAGTTAGCCTATCACCAATAGTCATCTAGGACAGATATACAAAAGACCATCGCTCTATGACAGACAAAGATATGATTAATGCCACAGGTCAGAAGTAAGTAATTGTATTTCTTTATTTGCCTTTTCCTGTGTTTATATGCATTAATACATGTGTATATTGTTCACTGGCCTATACAATATGGAGGTTATTTATCAAACTCAAATACAAAAATCAGATTTTTTTTGACCTAATTATTATACCCCGAGGCTGAAAAAAGTCTGAATCTGAAAATCCACCATCTCCAAGCTGTTGAAGTCAATGGCAAAGGTCCCATTTCAATATCATGGTCCGCGCTGAGTTTCAAGCAAAAATCTGTTTTTTTCCGGATATCGCCACCAAAAGTCTGATTTTGGCAGGAAAAAAGACTTTTTGGTGGGAAATCAGACTTTTGTCGTGAAAATCCGATTCTTTCAGATTTCTTTTAGCGAGCTTTTTCTATGATAAATAAGGTCTGATCGGCAATTCGGAGTTGGACAGACATTTTTAATGGAAATAGTGAGATAAATTTGCACTTTGATAAATAACCTCCTATGTGTAGTGTTTTACTGGATTGCTAAACTTAGCTGAAATACTATAAAAGAACAATTTTTTTTGCAGATGCAGCGCAACAAGTTTTTTTCACCCATTGGAGTCAATGGGTGTCATTTTTGTGGCGAAACTCTGCGAAACATTTCATTCATCACTACTCATAAATTCATAAATAACTTTTGGCAGATGTTGGAGGGAAAGGTGACTGGTCATACCCCTGCCAAAAAAAGTTGCTGACTTGGACCCTCCAGACTGAGTTGGCAGCTAGGGATGGGCGAATTTTTCGCCTTGTTTTCAACAAAAATATTTGCCGCACAACAAAAAAATTTTCAACGCCCATAGACTTTAATGGGCATCTACGACATTTCGCTGGCGGCAAATTTTTGGCGAAACGAAACGGGTCAAATTCGCCCATCCCTATTGGCACCCTGTTGCTCCATGTATCCGACCCTCCTTACAGCTTTCCTTACTGAAAGTGGCCATATACAGTGTCTGTTGGTCAGGTTTGAAAACCCTGTTGCATGAGAACTGCATTGGTAGATTGATGTGATCCTCTCCCAACTGGTTGCCATAAGCCAATGGTATAATGATGTATTTTTTGGCCCCCAGGTCAACAAGTGGTTCAACCTGATTTGTCTCAGTGTCTGAGCAGCCCGATCAGTCACAGATTCACAGATGCCTGGGCTGGACAGACAAAGCAATTACAAAGACTTAAAACTACATTTAAACACTTGTGGGGAAAAGAACAAAACAATATGCACAAATAAGAATAAAAATTCATATATCACAATGTAATTCTCTTACTTAAACTGTTATTGCATTGCAAATTTAATTTGCTATTGCCCACTTTTAAGATGTGCTTGAAGATTTCATAATCTATTGGAGAAAACATAACAACTGAGTAATAGGTTTTATTACATTCACTGTGCACTGGCACAAACTAGGACATTTGCAAACCTTCTTCCACTGTCGAAAGAGGTCGCTAAACAGTTTCCGGGTTCGCAAAAGCTATATTTAATTCGTACAAAGGAGTGTTTGTTCGTGCACAGGCATAACTTTTCGCATTGCAAATACTTTTTCCATTGTTGAAGGGCAAATCCTTAAAGAGTTTATTTTTTCTTATATTTTATTAATAATAATAATAATAATAATAAATTAAATAATTAAAATGCTGTGGACAACCTCTGCAATACTGTTGTGCTCCCTGTCTCCACTATAACAATGTGTAGATTCGACAACACCAAATGGCCCAGCACAGCTTAGAATCATATGTTATAGGTTTCTGTTTTACAAATACAGAGCAAAAATCTCCGTATCAATAAAATCTGGCCCTTGTGAGCGATGAATTGGATATTTGTACGGTTAAGAGAATGATAAAATGTTATGCCTATACCATAGATACGTGCGCTCCCATTGCTATCGATTTAGCCATTCTGTTTCGCGTTATTACTCCATTAATCTTGCTTTAAGTTGGTTTAAGTTTATATCAACGTAGTAACATATGTAAAGTATCAAGTAGTAAATCTTTCTTTCCCGCTGTTCAATGGAGACTATCAAGAGCTAAATGGAAAACCACATTTCAGTGCTTGTCTGCTAAAACAACCTTTGACACTTAACCAGATCTAACTCAGAATGTTGCTGATCTTATTTATGGCACATATAAAGGGGGTTATTTATCAAGCAATGAATAACCGAACCTCGAAAAATTTGAATTTTTCAGAAGAAAAAAAAAATTACGAATTTTTCGAGATTAAAGTCTGATGGTCTAAAAACTGAATCCGAAACCTCTGCATCTAAAAGCTCTCAAGGTCCTGTATAAGTCAATGGGGAAGGTCCCGGTGACTGCGCTGATGTCTGTACCGATATTCACTAAGTTTGCAGTTTCTACGCAAAAAAACTCTGAAAAATACAAAAAAATTTTAGTTTTTGCGTTTTCGGGGAAAGTTCAGAATTTTGTCCGATCCTATTTTTTGGGAATTTTTCTTCAGAAATAAAGTCCATTCGAGCAATCAGAGTGGCTCGGATTTCTAACTTAGAAATACTGAGATAAATTCAGACCTTGATAAATAACCCCCATACTGTACATGGGTATTAGAAGGATACTGTTAAACGGTATAGAAAGGGGGTAAGTGTCTTGAGTGAAATACCTAGAAAGGAAAGTATTTTGTAAAATAATCAGGGACCCTAGCAGATTATTCATGTATTTTTCCAGGCTGCTTATTGTCTTGCTGAAATAGAGTGCTTCTTTGTTCATTCGCTTTAAATTTTAGGCTGGTTGCCCTTAAAGCTATCACATTCCATGCACTGGATATGTGTCTGTAGGAAAGTAGTAATAGTTACTAAGACCATGTGGTATGTTGCCAACTGGCAACACGTTAGCTTTATCCTCTTGATTTTTTTTTTGACACGAGATAAAAATGTGATTGCACATGCAGAATACGTTATACACTAACCAAACTACTGGTTTGATCTCTCAATTGAAGATTGGCAAAGGATGCCGCAACTGTAAAATGATGTTGACCAAAAAGGTATTGGAGTATTTAGTTCATGAATGACCAGTAGGTGCACAAAACACATGGAAAATATCTTTGTTTGTAAACAAAACTATTAGAGGTACAGGTATTACTCTCAGCAAGTGGCAGGAATAAATATTTTGCTTATATTCACATGCCCACTATTTACTGCAACTCCTCATTCATTTTTGGTAAGAAATTCTCAGTAGAACAAGTGTTTAACCCATAAGAGATTATACTAGGGGGCCGATTCACGAAGGGTTGAATATCGAGGGTTAATTAACCCTCGATATTCGACTAGGAACTAAAATCGTTTGACTTCGAATATCGAAGTCGAACGATTTTGCGCAAATCCTGCGATCAAAGTATTTTTCATTCGATCGAACGATTAAATCCTTCAAATCGAACGATTCGAAGGATTTTAATCCAACGATCGAAGGAAAATCCTTTGATCAAAAAAGTCACAGGCAAGCCTATGGGGACCTTCCCCATAGGCTAAGATTGACTTCGGTAGCTTTTAGCTGCCGAAGAAGGGGATCGAAGTTTTTTTTAAAGAGACAGTACTTCGACTATCGAATGGTCGAATAGTCGAACGATTTTTAGTTCGAATCCTTCGATTTTCGTAGTCGAAGGTCGAAGTAGCCCATTCGATGGTCGAAGTAGCCCAAAAAAGCTTCGAAATTCGAATTTTTTTCAATTCGAACCCTTCACTCGAATTCAGTGAATCGGCCCCTATGTGTTTAAATCTGCATTGAAAATCTATTGTTCCAGAGGATGCGGTGGAGACGTCTGACCCAAGATTTCTTGATCTAGCATAAATTGCAGTACACCAAAAAGTACAGTAATAGTAATCCATCTGTACTGTATGTCAGCTACTTCTTTTATACAATGGCTGCAGTCTTAGCCAGCAAGCACAGAATGCAGGCCCATTTGTTTAATCATGAGAATATTGACCTATTTAATTTGCAAGATGCAGATAAAATGGACACTAATTAGCTACTTTAATATTATTCATGAGAAACAAAGTGTTATGAGGTTTTTTTTTACACATCATAGGGATCTGCCCCCCATGAGATTATGCCATTCTTTCAATTTGAGTCGGATACATTTGAGCCTAGATATAAGGATTAAATCACTCAGATAAATATTGGCCTTTAGTAACAACTAATGGAAATGCAACCAATTCTAATGCCGTGATGCATTTCTCATTGATACGAATTGGAGGTGGAAATTATGGGATGGAGTGCAGAGAATTTGCTCTATGTGCCATGCCCTTAAACTGGAAACTCCGATGGAAAAATGAGAAAATTGGTAAAAGGAATTTGATGGCCTTTCCAAACAAACATTGATTCAGATCACCTGACCCCCGCTTAGTCACCTTCCTCCCTGCCCATTCTTACCATATACTTACCATATCCAATGCCATTCACTCTGTAGTTTATACACGTAAAAGCGAAATATGGCTAGTCCAGCTGTCCCACAGGTGCTCCGTCCATACACCTTTAAATACCAATGTATAAGTTCAAAATGGAGGACAAAAGGACAATATGAAGGATAACTTCCAATGTGCAATTTTATTGCTATCCACACAACATGTTTCAGGCGTCACAGTGCCTGTGACGACCGAAACATGTCGTGTGGATAGCAATAAAATTGCACATTGGCAGTTATCCTGCATATGGTCCTTTTGTCCTCCGTTTTGAACGTAAACATATCCAATGCTAATTATGGTCATGGTTAAAAAAATGGTGTTGGCAAAAGTGGAATTAAGGAAATTGACAATCAAGCTCAAAAGGAAAAGTGGGCAACAACATAAAATGTTTTTAAAGTTATGGGACCCACCACCAGATCGCATTGAGTGGGATCCAAAAATGGTTTAGCAAAGTAGGGTTTATAGGGTTGCCTTTCTGAAGCATATCATATACCAAGGAAAGAAAATTCTCCCCATGAGGGTACCTTAGTAGCAATTCTTTTAGGGGTCTCATTTGATTTCCACACTCTTACCTTATAGAAGTTTCGTAGGACTGATCACGATGGACTTTTGACGCTATCTTGCTTACCCATATATGATATTATAACTATTTCCCTAAACACTGTCACCCACATCTGGAGTCATCGATACAGTAAGTTTGCCATAGATGTGGCTGTGAGATTGTATCAGGTCTTTTGTCCTTCATGTATCTCATCATGTGACCTAATCCTAAATAAATTCAAGGTTTTACCTTGGCTACTGAAACATGCAAGAACGGTTTGTCTATCCACATACTGCATTCCCTATGCAGCTGATTCTCCCATGCAAAGTAATTGCTACAGAGAAGTGCTGGGATGGGATAAACACTTGAAATAAGGCTCAAGAGTCTAAAACTTGGAACCCAGATTGGTTATTTTTGTAAGTAATTGCACTAGATAAGAGAAAGTCAACGCCTAAATAGTTGCTATTTTTTTCTTAGCAGATGCTATGTGCCTATATGGTGGATTTGTAAACAAGGAAATATTCCCATGGAAATCGTGGAACATAATCTTTATATGTCAGAGAGGCAGTTTTATTTTGTAAAACACCATTATTTTTACAATGCAGTTTTGTAAGTCACCGGTTTTATTGCAAAAATGACCTGTTAAACATACAGCCTATAGTATGCCAACAAGATCTAACTGTGACCCAATACCTCACTGTCTAGTGTAACAAAAATAAATGGATGATATTTATAGATAGTTTATGTTTTTTTTTTTCTGTGAAAAACATGCAGTTGTGAATGGTCATTCATCTATTATCAGATTGCTTGGTACATTAACGCCTTGTTCCAAGAACGAGAGCTTCATGAACCCAGAACAAGAATAAACTCTGAACATCTCCAATCAGTCAACCTCCAAAGAATTGACACATTTCTAATTCAAACAGCTGCCATAATTTTGAACAGAAAGTGGGCAATTAGTTTAATGGGTAAGTCAATTGCCCCCAAAATAAACATAAATATAACACTATAACCTATCCCGCCATCCCTGATTAATTCGATCATTCAAACGTTATTGCAATTGACTCTTCGTATATATTCCTATAAATTATATCACACATAAAAAGAAATTCCCACCATCAACAATCTGCCTGTTTAATGACTCAAGGTCTTGAGTTCTGTTCTGTAACTGTACAGAATTTATAACACCCATATCCTCAGCATTATATTACTTACTATATCATTCCCTAAAGATATATGTTTATACTCTTCAGTTTGAGGTTTGTGTTTATTTTTCTTCTGCATAGATAATTTCTAATCATTCCCATTAGGTAATATCAGTGGTTACAAATTAAAGTGGCCCTATTCTGTCTTGAAATAATGCCCCCATCGTATTAACTGTATTTATCTAATTTGAATGCAATGCTAGTTTATTTTAGGGGTTAGATTTTGTGAGGTGTTAGAGCTCAGCACTGTCTCTGTGCTTTAACACCCTAGAGAACAGACTGGTGATTGTTAAGTAATCCAACACATTCTCATGAACTGACATATTTATCTCTGTATAAATGATAAAAATTCAGATGGCAAAGAATTTCAGGCATAAAAAGTTGACCAAAAATGTGGTCTTATTTTAAAGTAGCACCAATTTTCATGCCACAATTTTACATGGCATGCCATAAAGTAGTGATGCATGGGGTAGTTACCAAATGTACCCCAATATTTACTTGTAGATTTAGCCTGGTTTCTACCAATCTAATCAAATAATTTATGAATTAGTGAATTCAAATCAAAATTAATCAGCCTATCAATTGAACTGTAAAAAACCAATGGTGGACGCAGCAAATTCTTAGCAAATGCTTAGGAATTAAGAGATCATGTAGGAAAACATTGAAGATGGTTGTTAGATCATGCTGGGTGTTTTAGTTTACTTAATGTTACAGTTGTAACAGTCTTTGTAAGAGATGTTATTTATAGCACAGGATAAGTGGTTAAGGAGTCATATAGATGGGGCATATGTATTTGTGTATTTATATATATATATATAAAACCAGCAAAGAGCCAGCACTCTCGAATAAAGTGTTTGTTTGCGTGGGTGCACAATCAATATAATATCTCTGTCCATCCAAAATCTTTAAGCCCTGAGAGTGCTGATCTTCTTTGGATGGGTGGATGTGTATATATATATATATATATATATATATATATATATATATATATATATATATATATATATATATATATAGATATATATATATATTTACAATGCTTACCTTGAGAGGAAATGTGTAGCTGATCACTGCTTATGGATGGTAATCCCTTGGTATGTAGGAATGTATTCTCTAAAGCTACAAATGACTGATCTTTGATCCTCCAGATGCCTACCCAGTTCTGTCTGTGCTTTAGAGAGCATTGCGTTCTTTTCTGCCTTGTGCTGAGATTATGATTGTCTATCTGTTAAATCTGTAATGTATCAGTGGTTTAATTGATGCATTTAATTTCCATTGCATATTAATGCTCAGTTTCCAATGCAGAGATGTAACCCTTGCCTGTAACTCAAGCTCACATCCTGTATTCAGTGCAGGTACTCAAAGTAACGGTGGCCTCGTGGAAAGTTTAACAGGTAAATATGGACTGAGTGTGAGACACCCTCAAACTGGGGTGGGCAACCTGTAAGCAATGGAGGCCCCAGGTTGAGGATGCGCAACTTGTGCTCCCTGCCGGTCTTCTTACTTGTATGAAGAATTTTGTGTGAAAACACAACATTTTGTATTTATTCTGACCTGAGCACACAGTGTTTCAAAAATGCACACAGGAGTTTAAAATATACACACAAAATATTTTTTTCCCCGCACATAGCCGAGAAAAAATGAGAGGGAACATTATCCTTACCCCGTACGATGTTCTTCATCTAAAGCTAGTGCATTGTAGAAATCATAGATCCTGTATTACGAAATTACTGTCATTATAATCTACAATTTCCACTAATACTTTCTAAGAATGGGCATTGAATCCATTATCCAGAGGCCTGTTATCCAAAAAGCTAAAAAAAAACAGGGAAAGCCCATTTCCCATATAGTTCTTATATAGTAAGGAGGGTTTGCTAATTTTTACTTTAAGCAGTCCACAAAAGGGTTAATGTTTCACCATGGAGCTAAAGAGGGGAGCTGTTTCCAGGTGTAAGCTTCCCTAGCAGTTCAGTAATTGCCCAGGGGTGTCAGGTGTCCCTAGTCTTTAAAAAAGGGACTCGCCATGGGTTCAGTCACTTTGGACTACTTACTGCTTGTGCCAAAGGTAGGAGACCTTAGTATGAGGAGCTAGTACTAGAACAGATTTTGTAACAGCTCGCTCTAGGAGTGAGAGTTAGACTGAGGGTAGTTAGCAGAACAGCCAGAGACTCCAATGAGTAGAGCAGAGGGTGTGATTGCCAACACAAGCAGTCAGGTTCAAAGATAGAGAGATCTGTTGAACATACTCAATAACCACTTCAAGCTTAAAAGTTTTTCCATTGCAATCCAGTAGAAGGGAGGATTTGTGCTGTTACCATTTTTGATTTTTTTTCCATCTTGCTCTTCTTGCTAATCGTACTTCTTTTCTTCTACTGTTCTCATGATATGAGTCATATGCACTCAGGGAACCAATGAGTAATGCAGTTGAAGTAATTTAAAGTAGCTCAAGACACAGCATACCATTTATTTTTATGAGAAAACTGATGGTGTAAATGTGTAGCAGAGTGTATGGCTGTGGTTAACAGTAATGTCATGACATATACTATATGAAATATATGGAAGAAAGCCAAAATTATCTGAGCATGCCATGTGGATACCTTTTCTAAAATTGCATGTCATCATTTTTATGCTCACCGTCAAGATACAATCCGTCCCTCGACAAAATATCAACAGAGGAACTATTGGCCCAGGGGCTTGGGTTTTTATAGGTAATATCACCGTAATCAATGTCAAGCACAGACTGGAGCTGTGAAGATCAACTGGGTGTTTTTCTGTTTGTCAGGGGTTGATTTCTCTAGTAGGTCCATCTGGGAATGTGCAAGGGCCCTCTGTAACTGTTGTTGTAGCAAATCCGCCTTATATCCTCTCTCGAAGAATCTTTCAAAAGTCTCTTGTAGTTGCGATCACGATATATATATATATATATATATATATATATATATATACAGTATATAATACAAAAAAGACAATAATATCTTGTAAATTATATCCTTATAAATGGTGAGTTCTGATGTCAAATAAATAAAGGATTGAATGGAAAAAGTTTGGTGTGCTGGTCCATCTTGAAAATTATATGCAACAATTGACCGAGCACCCACGAGCAGATCTACTGGTAAGAGTGCCTTCACAAACATTATATATATATATATACTGTATATATATACATACAGTATATATATATATATATATATATATATATATATATATATATATATATATATATATATTTTCTTTATATATATTATATTATATTCTTTATATATATTATATTATATTCTTTATATATATATATTCTTTATATATATTATATTATATTCTTTATATATAAATATATATATATATATATAAAGTATATATATATCTTTATATATAAATATAAATATATATATATATATATATATATATATATATTAATTCAGAGCTTTCTGGATAACACATAAGGCAAAGGCACTGTGAGGAGGAAGTAGTGCACATTACTAATAGAGTAAGCAGCTCATTAAAGGAGGACCGAAAGTGATCACTTTAGTTACTGTAGCAGGAGACACTTTTAGGAGCCAAATAATATGACAAATACCCTAGCATGGGAGAAGCTGGTAGGACTGGAAGGGTGCCCGCTACTCTTACTGAATATTCTTAATGACAGACATGATGACAGATTCGGCAAGACTAAACCTGAAATCTGAGACACTGAGAGAAAAGGAGAGAAGAGGGAAATAATTTAACATCTACTTAATATTTATAGTGTCTTACTACAAAGGAAAAATAAAAAGGTATATTGTTTCTTTAAGTTATAGGAGATAGAAGGGTGTACTGAAAAATATTGCAGTCAATACTTAAATATTGTGAGCTGCAAACACATAAACAAGGAAATGTACAAGCTATAGGCGCCATTCATTTTCACAGATTGAGTTTTTGGGTTGGCTTTGGTTATTAACATTTTTTGTGGAATTTTGGGTGGCAGATACATTATTTATTAAATGCATATATAATTAATACCAATATCAGAGTATTAAATGAATGATGCCTAATGAATGTCAGTTGTAAAATATTAATATTTACTATTAATAATATCCATACATGTGCAAATATAAATAAATGTAACATCTTTTCCTAATAAGAAACCAGCCCAGGGCTCTTACACCCCCCCCCCTTTATGCTTTTGACAGTTTGAGCATACCTAAATACATCAACTCATTAATTCCATTATATTCTGCCTGTTTTTTCTTGTGAGGGGTAAAAGTTGCACTTTATTGCATTTGTGATTCATTGCACTTTTGTATACGAAACATGCTGCATTTCCTTGCGCTCAATAAGGGGCAAATTCATCAAGGGTCGAATATTGAGGGTTAATTGACCCTCGATATTCGACTGGGAATTAAAATCCTTCGACTTCGAATATCGAAGTCGAAGAATTTTTGCGCAAATAGTTTCGACGGTTTTTAATCCAACGATCGAATTATTATCCTTCGACCAAAAAAACGTAGCCAAGCCTATGGGGACCTTCCCCATAGGCTAACATTGGGTTCAGTAGCTTTTAGGTTGCGAACTAGGGGGTCGAAGTTTTTTCTTAAAGAGACAGTACTTCGACTATCGAATAGTCGAATAGTCAAATGATTTTTAGTTCAAATCCTTCGATTCGAAGTCGAAGTTGTAGTCGAAGCTTGAAGTAGCCCATTCGATGGTCGAAGTAGCCAAAAAAACACTTCGAAATTCGAAGTTTTTTTACTTCGAATCCTTCACTCGAGCTTGGTGAATGGGACCCCTTGTGTTCAAAAGACAACAGAATACAGGGCTGCTTTTGGAACTTATGGTTTATTTTTGGGTGCATTAAAAAGAACACATGTTAACGCAATACAGGTATGGGACCTATTAACCAGAATGCTCTAGACCTTCGGTTTTCCAAAGGGGAAGGGACTTTTCTGTAATTTGGATCACCATACATTGTCTACTTAAAATTAATTTAAATACATTTTTATTTTAAATAAACCCAATAGGATTGTTTTGCTATCAACTTATTAGTTGGGATCAAGTACAAGGTACTGTTTTATTATTATTTTATTATTATTATTAACAAAAATACTACTACTACTACTACTACTACTACTACTACTACTACTACTACTACTAATAATAATAATAATAAAATAGAAAAATAAAATCAAAATCAAATAAAAAAAATAAAAAAGCTGAATTATTTGATTAATTGAGTCTATGGGAGATGGTCCTCCCGTAATTCGCAGAATGGGTTTCGGAGCACTCAACATGCATTTGTAAATGCATTAAAAAATAACCATCTCACCTGGTGTGGCTCAGTAACTTCATCACCAACGTTACACCAGTCAGCATAACCTCACCAACTCCGGGTGGACAAAGAAATGAGCAGCAAGTTTGCCATTGCAAGGAGATTATTTTATTGGAGACACCGAGATTAGAGTAGAAATCTTAACCAGTGTTAATGCACCAAAAATAGGGGCACCCGTGCCCCAAGAATATAGTTCTGCCTGCATTCAGCAGTGCTGTATTCATGAGGACTGGATAAAGAGTTTATAAAGGATAAATACAAATGTTATTATCAAATGAGCTAATGGATATTAGTAATTCATGTTACTGACCCACTACTAAAATTTATTTTAGTTTCACTTGTAGTTTTATGCAGCACTACAGAGATTGTTTTATCTGTAGATTAGGTTTCTTGGTGTAATTTGCTACATTTCTAACTTGTAGCAGTCAAGGGATATGCTGATTGGCGCTCTGTGTGTACAATACAGCAATGCTAGTAAATCCAATTACTGTTTATTGGAACATACAATCTTACGTCTGATAACTTGGCCAAGGTGAGAGAGTGCTGGGAAACTTTCATTGTGTTGCTACCATGTGTCAGCAAAAATGCTGTATTTGTATTTATTTGTTTGGTCTTTAAAATGATATCAACACATCAGTACGCGGCTATTACAACATGTAAAAATTAGGGATGCACCGAATCCACTATTTTGGATTCGGCCGAATCCTTTTTGAAAGATGCGGCCAAATACCGAAACGAATCTGAATCCTAAATTGCATATGCAAATTAGGGGTGGGAAGGAGAAAACATTTTGTGACAAAAAGTCACGTGATTTCCCTCTGCACCCCTAATTTGCATATGCAAATTAGGATTTGGTTCGGCCTGGCAGAAGGATTCGGCCGAATCCAAATCCTGCTGAAAAAGTCTGAATGCTGGCCGAATCCCGAACCGAAACCTGGATTCGGTGCATCCCTAATAAAAATTTTTTTAAAATGTTCTTCCTGGCAAGGACCAAACATGGAGGAGCTTCATTTCCCCTGTGTGCCCCTGTTTAGCTGATGAAATAACAAAAAGAATAACACAATAGGCAAAAAGGTTCCCCTCCGAATTGTGTCTGTTACCCGCCCATTTAGACTGTAAGCCCTATGGGGTAGGGACCTCCAGCCTTTTGCCTCCTTGACAGTGAGCACTTAATCTGTATTGTAATTTATATTTACGTGAATTGTATTTTTAATAATGCACTTATTGTTACTTTTTATTCCAATGACCCCTTGTTTGTTACTATTAATTTATTGTTTTGCTGTACAGTGCTTTGCCCTCAAGGATCGCTATACAAATAAAAATATACATACATACACTTATGGGACTCTGTACCTCCGAAACAAAGTATAGCCTCTGATATTAACTGCCCAGTCATGCGACTCATTCAGCCATGTTGAGGCATACCATAATGAATATATAACATGTTCAATATTGTACCAGTGCTGAAAACAGGATTGTGTTGCCCTTACGTTCCTGGCTATTCTTCCAGTGACATTTTTTGTTGGGTGCCATGAATTTATATCCACCTCTATTCATTTACCACTTTACTACTGTCGATTTGTCCCTAACCTTGATCTTTTACAACACACCAGATAAGCTGCCCATCTCCAAAACCTACTGTTTGCAATTTTTTAAATGTGACCTTTATTTCCTAGTAACAGCTGCCTTAGAGAAAACAGCGTACACTATAAAAAGGGAGAGTTTATGCCCACTGGTACGTCACACAATGAGAGAAGGCTAAATATGGAGAGTTAATGACTCACTGCAGAGGCTGATCCATTTGTAGAACAGAAGTGTCCCTCAAAATAGGAATTCTATTCATTACTCCTTAAATTTACCTTGGGGATATGAATATTTATGCTGACAGAACATAAAAACACAAATGCAAGCATTCTGAAAGTCCCTTTCTAACTGTATGTTAATAATACAAATGAAATTGGTTTTGAAAGGCTAGTTGTCAAAACAATCGAAAGTAGAATGTCCCTTGTTTATAAGTAAGATGCCATCTATTAAACACTTAGGGGCAAATTCACTAAGATTCGTAGTTGCGGCAGGCGTAACTTCGCCGCACTTCGCCACACTTCACCAGGCGTAGTTTCGCCAGCGCTTTGCAAATTCACTAAAATCCGAAGTTGCGCTCAGGGGTAGCGTAAGGTTGCGAAGTTGCGCTAGCGTTGATTCGCTAAGTGAAGCGAAGTTACGCTAGCGAAGGCTAATTTGCAAACGGCGCCAAATTCAAATTTCAATGGAGGAATACGTATCAGCACTACAAATGCCTAGAAAACCTTCAAAACATCAAATAAAAATTTTATTTTGCCCTACACATGTGCCCACTGTATAGGTAAGTTGCCATGAGTCAGGAAATGTAGGGGGGAAGGAGGGGAGCCCCAAAAAAATTTTCAATCTTTTTCAGCCTATCACCCATAATGTAGAAAACACACCAACGTTTTTTGGGACTTAGAAAAAATTTTGACTTTTTTTGAAGCAATCCCTATCTACTCTATTGCGCTTCGCCTGGTCTGAGGTGGCGAAGGAAGTCTAGCATAAAATGTAACGTTCAGTACACTGCGCAAGTTAGTGAATTTGCGTAGTTACGTCCATAGCGAAACTTCGCCCGGCGTAAGGGTGCGAAGTAACACTAGCGAATCTACACCAGCGTTCGTTAGTGAATTTGCGCAGTAACGAAAATGCCAAACGCTAGCGAAGTAACGCTAGTGTTCGGCGCTTAGTGAATTTGCCCCATAGTTATCCCATTTAATATTCTACATGAGTTAAAAGGCCAACAGCACCAGGAAATAAATATCCCACAAAAGCATTTTTATATATTATTTCACAATGTGAATTCAGTGGCATTTCTACTGAGCATGATCTTTTTATTTGTTAAAAAAAATATATATATTTTTTTGTTATGTTCTATTTTTTTATTAGCACATTAATTCACAACCTTATTTGGTTTTACTGTTCATTTTTCTGTTCATTACAACAAATTAAGAGATAAAAACCGTGATTTGCTCCATTTTTGTTCTTTACACGTTGCACTTGTGTTTGTAAATGAGCCTACTAATGGGGAAAACAATAAGGGAATAACAGCGAAGAGTTATTTGAGCTCTCATTACTGCTCATAAACGTGGGGGAAAAAATATGCCCCATTATTTGTTTTTATGAAATGTAATTGCCTTCAGGAAATTATAAACCAATAGTTTCCCTTTAAGTTTGTGAGAACGGTTACCCCATGGCCCTTGGGATTCTTTGTATTTCTCTGGGTCTCTGGGATATCTACAGTTTTTCCATGCATTAAGAGCTCAGATTTTGCATACTTTCATACCATCACATTTTCTCCAATTCCTATCCCATTGCTTCCCACAAAACCCAATGTCACGATATTATCCCCATCCATTTACAAAACATGCCTAATAATCGACTCTCCATTCTACAAACCTAAAGATGTTTCATTGCATTAAAAATAAGTCCATTCCCTATATCACTATTAGTGACGGGCAAATCTGACTGTTTCGACAATTTTTTTTGACACAACAATTTTTTTTTGACCTGCTGCAATTTTTCCACCCATTGGAGTCTATGGGCATCTTTTTTCAATGAAACTATAAATGCAAACTATAAATTAATCACATAATATTGATTAAAGGAGAAGGAAAGGCTAAAATTAAGTAAGCTTTATCAGAAAGGTCTATATAAATACACCAGTAAACCCTCAAAGTAATGTTGCTCTGAGTCCTCTGTCAAAAGAAACAGCACATTTCTTTCCTTTTATTGTGTACTCATGGGCTTCTGTATCAGACTTCCTGTTTTCAGCTTAAACCTTAAAGGCAGGGCTTGAGCATGCTCAGTTTGCTCCTCTCCCCCTCCCTCCTCCCATCCCTGCTGTAATCTGAGCTCAGAGCTGTAATTGAGCAGGGAGAGACTGAGGCAGGAAGTGGTGTCGTATCAAGCTTATATGGCAGCTTATATCCTAAATAAACAGAGACAGTGTCTAGAGTTGTTTATTCGGTATGGTAAAGCATTCTGCCTTATAAATATAGAATTCTAGCTTGCACTATTGTGGCTAATCTGTTGGCAATAAACAGTTTTGGAGCTTTCCTTATCCTTTAAACAGTGTGATCTTGCCATTGTATTATATAACATTACATGTATATTTAATGAAAGGCATGCTCCAACCTGATATTTAGTGATGGACGAATTTGCGCAGTTTCGACGAAAAATTCTGTCCATGCCACCCAACTGGAATCCATAAAGAGTAAAGCTTGAAACTTTGCATTTTTAGCACCTAAGTAAAGCAATCACCTTTGCAAAATATAAAACATGAATATCTGTTACAACTCCCAAAGTGCAAACGAAAAAAAATTGTTGTTTATACAAGCCTCTAACAATATCAGGTGGATATAATATATTTTTCAATGTAGTTATATTTACATCTCCTTTAAACTGCTCAGATGAATTATGTACTACTGCAAAGTATAAGTCTTACAGTGGGAGCCTTGAAAGTGTTGTGGAATTTCAGAAGACAACCATTGAGGTGAAAGACAACGTTTAATTGACAAGCTCTGTGGAGTCAGAACCTCAAACAAAAAGATTGATTGATTAACAGCACAGAAAAACAAAGAACTACTCTTATAACTAAGCAGGTGGGTCTATCCTCAAGGCCAGGGTACAAGTGACCAAGACTTAAAAACAGAATCCATCCAAGACATGGGCGGTCACAGGGAGAATCAGTAAAAACAAAATTTTATTATCTCTCAGTAGTAAAACCTGCTTTGGGTACTTTCAGGGTTCCCTTAGTCTGCTGCACCTATACAAGCAACTGACGTGCACCTATTTAATTGCATGCAAGTGATGTCATTTCTATAAAAATTCAGTAAGAGAAACTTGCACTGCGTGTTGCTCATGATTCACTAAAGTGGAAGCTAATTAGTGTTTGTGGTATTATGCTATTATACAGTGTTGCATTGTGGGTAGAAAACATGGTGGTTTGAGGCTGTTCAGTACTTTGCATGTTGAACTTGTATTCATAAATGAGTCTTCTAGTCTAGTGTAAGGGGCAGATTTATCAATGGTCGAGGTGAATTATCGAATGAAAAAAATGACGATTTCGAGCTTTTTTTTTTCAAGGGTATATTTGGGAAAAACTTTGAACTAAATTCGATCGAATGCGATATTCCTTTGATTCGTACGATTCAAATTTGGCCAAATACGGACCTATTTGATCGAAGATGGATCTATTCGATCAAAAAAAACTTCGACTTAATTTCGGCTGGTCTTTTTGAATTCGAATTTCAACGTTTTTTTCAATTCGAAATTCAACCCTTAACAGATATGCCCCTTAACATTAGTAAGACATTGGCTCTATTTCTAGTGCCAATTAGCTTTATATTTGTTTAAAGTAAGCCCTATCTTCCCTTTAATCACTCCAATTCTCACTTTATCCAACCCCCATCCTTTCTGGATAAAACACACACCTATCTGAGTTTATTACCTTACATAATTTAGTGCCATGTAGAGACGTTTAGATTTCACTTTTGATATTCATTTCAAGGTCATTAAGAAGTAAATTAAAAAGAAGCTGGTCTCGTACAGATCTCTGTGGTGCTTGAATTACACCTTATGTCCAAATTGAAAAGGTTCCAGTTCTAACAACTCTCTGCCCTCTGTACTTCAGACAGTTTGCTGTCAACATGTCCTCAAATTAAACAGTAAACTTATGTATCACACTTTAGTCACTTCTTCTTCTATTAGTTTCTTTCTAACAGGTCACCCTGTTCCTAAGCATTGGACCAAGGCCATAGATAACAATATACATATTTTTCTATAGATTTTTTTTTACAAGATGTATCAATAGTTATAAGATAAGCACACAATTTTGCCAAAGATGCATCATGTACAAATGGTTATTGTGAATAATACTGTTGCACAGTTGGCAACATTTTTCACCAGGTTTTGCCATGAAGGATGCTAATAGGCTCCAATGTATTGTAAATAGTGATGGGCGAATTTCCAGTTAAATTTGCGAAACAGCGAAAGATTTGCGAAATGTGACAATTGTTATACACGCGCCTATTTTGTCCAAATGCATTAAAGTCAATGGCCGTCTAAAAAAATTTCGACGTGGCAGATTTTTCACGGGCAAATTTTTGCAGCAGTTTTGTGAATTTATTATCTGGTGGTGATACACGGAAATTTGCCGCAAATTCGTGCCTGTTGAATTTATTCGCACATCAATAATTGTAAATAAAAGTTGCTTGGCTTGGAGAAAGTTGCTGCAAGAACAGCAACACCTATTGACTTGCGTTTCACAAAATTTTCACATAGTGAAACGTGATTTACCCACCACTATTGATGGCAGCTACATTTATATGATATCTACATACTGCAGTTAGGAATGCATATATTTTTTCTGATATAGATATCCATCGAAATTGTTTTGCAATTTGCGAAAATGTCAAATCTGGACAAGGACCTCTCCATGCATTTTGTTTTACCAGGAAAAAAGTTGCTTTTATTGCGCAAGCAAAAAAATGCAAGAAAAAATGCCTGTTGACGCTAAGGGGCCGATTCACTAAATTCGAGTGAAGGGTTCGAATTAAAAAAAATTAGAATTTCGAAGTTTTTTTGGGCTACTTCGACCATCGAATGGGCTACTTCGACCTTCGACTACGAAAATCGAACGATTCGAACTAAAAATCGTTCGACTATTCGACCATTCGATAGTCGAAGTACTGTCCCTTTAAGAAAAACTTCGACCCCCTACTTCGGCAGCTACAAGCTACCAAAGTCAATGTTAGCCTATGGGGAAGGTCCCCATAGGCTTGCCTGGGATTTTTTGATCGAAGGATTTTCATTCGATCGTTGGATTAAAATCCTTCGAATCGTTCGATTCGAAGGATTTAATCGTTCGATCGAATGAAAAATCCTTCGATCGATCGATCGCAGGATTTGCGCAAAATCGTTCGACTTCGATATTCGAAGTCGAACGATTTTAGTTCCTAGTCGAATATCGAGGGTTAATTAACCCTCGATAGTCGACCCTTCGTGAATCGGCTCCTAAGGGTTATTTATCAAAGTCCGAATTTATCTCATTATTTCTATTAAAAAAAGTCCGTCCATCTCCGAATTGCTGATTGTACCTTATTTATCATAGAAAAAGCTAGCTAAAATCAGTTCGGGCAAAAAATCTGGAAAATTTAAATTTTCCGCCAAAAGTCAGATTTTCCTAACAAAAAATCAGCTTTTCCTAGCAAAATCGGACTTGGCAGGATATTGAAATGGGACCTTTGCCATTGACTTCTACAGGACCCTGTCAGCTTGAAGATAGCAGATTTCGGATTTGGACTTTTTTCAGCCTCGAAAATAATAAATTCTGAAATAATCTGATTTTTTTTGGTCAAATCGGAATCTGAATTTTTTGTGATTTTTGTATTCAGAGTTTGATAAATAATCCCCTAATTGTGCACAAGAACAACCCCTTTATTGACCCCAATATATTTGTGCATGAAAAAAGTGAAAAAAAGTGATATGGGACAGTTTTGCTCATCGCTAACAGCAGTAAGTGTGTATGGAAAGGGCAAAAGTCCACGACAATCAAATTTCCAAAATGTTCTCCATGGTTATCGAGATGTCAAAGCCACAACAGGACAATTTATATTTCATTAGAAAGCGTAGTAATCATTTTAACAACCACTCATGCCTAAATAGTCAGAGGAAATTCCATATCTTGATGACACATTCTGTAAAGAGAAACTTCCTGTGCTGAGGGTGAAACCTCATTTACGCTGACCCCAGTGGATGTCCTCTTGTTACCAGACTGTCCATGAATCGAAAAGTTAATTAAACACATTTTTATAATTAACTTGTTTATACCGTACTTGCTTGTAATGTACCTCCAAGGCAACTACTGTCTGAGAAAACAATTCCAATTTATCAAGCCTTTCCTTATAACTTAAGTCATTAATTACTTAATTAATCTGGCTGTTCACCTATGTCTTTTTAAACAGACGTGTAACCAATTAATTACGGTTAGGCAGAATTATATTTGCATCACTTGAATGGATTGCCTTTTATGTAAGATTTCTATAGACCACTGCAGCTGTCCAGGACTCAGTGGTACCATTATTTTTCATTTCTTATTTGCCTAAATATAATCCATCTCATCATAAATTGTAGGATCTCAGGGGGCCCTTAGTAAAATGGCAATTTTCTATATAGGATTTTGGTTAAAAAATGGAAATATCACTTAAAAATGTTTTCTGAAATAGTTTCTCAAATTAAAATTTAAGGGGTTATTTATCAAGGCCTGAATTTATCTCAGTATTTCTAATATCCAACTCCGAGCAACTCCAAATTCCCGAATGGACCTTATTTATGAAGAAAAAAGCACGAAAACATAAGGGTCGGGCAAAACTCCGAAAACTTCAGAGCTTTCCCTAAAAACTCTGAATTGTTCTGAGTTTTCTGCAAAAACTACGATTTTTCTGAGTTTTTTGTGCCTAAACCCTGAAATCATCGGATATCAGTACGAACATCAGCGTAGACACTGGGACCTTCCCCAGGACCTCGAGAGCTTTTAGATGCCGGGGTTTTGGATTCAGAATTTTTAGACCATCAGACTTTAGTAAATCTCATTTTGAGAACTACATATTATTTGAGGTTCGGATATTCAGAGCTTGATAAACAACCCCCTAAATGATTGCATCAATTTTTTTAGTGGTGTAACCAATAGGAAGTTTGTACCTTTTTTAGACAAGCAGAAGCAGTCATAAATTATTGGGAAAATGGTGTGTAAATGAATTAGACTAAATATTTGACTAAATGGAGCTCATTTACTTAGCTCGAGTGAAGGATTAGAAAGAAAAATAATTAGAATTTGAAAGGTTTTTTTTGGCTACTTCGACCACCGAATTGGCTACTTTGACCTTCGACTACGACTTCGAATTGAACGATTCAAACTAAAAATCGTTCAACTATTCAACCATTCGATAGTCGAAGTACTGTCTCTTTAAAAAAAACTTTGACTACATACTTCGCCACCTAAAACCTACCGAGCACCAATGTTAGCCTATGGGGACCTTCCCCATAAGCTTTCTAAGCTTTTTTTGATCGAAGGAAAATCATTCGATCGATGAAAAAAAAAAAACGATTCTTATTTCGATCGTCCGATCAAAGCATTTGCGGTAAATCCTTCGACTTCAATATTCGAAGTCGAATATTGAGGTTTAATTAACCCTTCAATATTCGACCAATAGTAAACGTGCCCCTACTTGTTCTATATAAATTCACACTCACGGTCCCTGCCAATTGTTCCCTCAGGGCATCTCTTGACTTGTCAAGCACTGGGAGTCTCAAATGGCTGCTAATCAAGTCGCACGCCTCGTTTTTTTAGGTAATATTTCATAATAATTAATTTCCTACTGTTGTGTAAACTGCCTTCCTGCTAGAGTGATCTACGGAAGAAACAGTTTGTTCTTTTTATGTAATCCCATTTATGAAGGTCTTATCTATTCATAAAGGATAATGCTGTTATTTACACAAAAGAGGTGTTGGCTCCAGACAAAGATGGCATTTTAACTCACTTTATTAAAGTGAAACTATACCCAGTTTATAAAATTTTTATTTTTTCAGTTAAACAGGTATAGGGACATGTATAGGGTCCATTATAAGCACCATATGTTCGTGGTCACATCCTATATTCTCTTTCTTTTCATAGCACCCACACCCTCCTGTCTGAAAGCTCTCTCTCACTTCGTGCTCCTTACCTCTGCCTTTGTCTCTTTAGACTGATCTCAAATCTAGCGATGGCTGAATTTGTCCCGTTTCACTACACCGAAAAATGGCGAAACAGCAAAAAATTCGCACCTATTTTATCCAAATGCATTAAAGTCATTTGGCATCTGAATAATTTTGATGCGCATCAAGTTTTCTGTGCGTGACTATTCTGACGCGCCAAAATTTTTCAGTTGGTCGAGAAATGGTGAAAAATTTGCTAAACTATTGAAGTCAATGGGCGTCAAAAATATGTCGGTGCGCCTCAATTTCGAAGCGCACGTCAATTTTTCTGTGGATTTTCACTGCAGTTTCGCAATTTTATTCCCCGTGGCGAAACACGGAAATTTGCAGCAAATTTTCGCCTGCAGAATTTATTCGCCTATCACTACTCAAATCGTTAGCACTGTATCTCATGCAATTTTTGCAGCTTTGAGTCAGCAACATGTACGTAGACTTCACACTCGATGGGTCTGCTGGTAGATGTTGGGTCCTTCTGGTCAAACTCGGTATTGTGTAGTAGGCTTATTGCTTCCCTTTAAAGGAAAACTATACCCCCCAAACAATGTAGGTCTCTATTAAAAGATACTGAGTAAAACAGCTCATGTGTAAAACCCTGCTTCATGTAAATGAACCATTATCATAATAATATAGTTTTTTAGTAGTATGTGCCATTGGGTAATCATAAATAGAAAATTGCCATTTTAAAAAATAAGGGCCGCCCCCTGAGATCGTAAGATTCACTGTACTCACATACAAACCACATGTAAGGTCACATGAGCCAATTAACAGACAAAGTTCTGCCTTTTGCTTCCTCACTTCTTCCTGTTACAGTTAGTGTTGTAGTATTTCTGGTCAGGTGATCTCTGAGGCAGCACAGATAGAGTCACAAAATGGTGGTTCAAGGCAAGAGATGTAAAAGGGCAATATTTATGTAAATATATATTCCAGTTTGGTAAGATTCTTTAATATGTCATTCAATTTGATATAAACTATCTGTTGCTTAAGTATTCATTTTGGGGGTATAGTTTTCCTTTAATGGCAATTAAAATTGGTGTGCCTCTGTTGACCATACTGGTATACCATATATTAAAATGTTTCTGTCATGTAAAACTGCTTTTTAAAATACTGATGTACATAAAAAGTTACCTATAGGTCATGTTGATGTAAAAGCATCCAGAAGTACTTTTACTAGAAGTTTATAAAACTCATGCATAGACAATGCGATGATGCTATTAAAACAGTTTCATATCAGGTATCAGTATCTCTTAGGGGGCTATTTACTAAACTCCGAATGCAAAATATTAATAACATTTGGCTTTAAAAAAATCACAAATTTGAGCATGGAAAAGTCCAAATCTGAAAATCCGGCATCTCAGACCTGTAGAGGTTGCATATCAGTCAATGGGAGAAGTCCCGATAATTTTTTGATGTGTGCTGGATTTCGTGCAATACCCCAAAGTTTTCGGGCAAAAAAGCAGTTTTTGGGTGAAAAATCCGTGAAAAAACTTGAAAATTGGTTATTTTCCCGCACAGCTAATTTTAGGGAAAATGTAATAATAAATAAGAGTAAAAAACCCAAGCGGGTTTGATCGGAGTTTGTAGCAGAAAATGTTGAGATAAAATCAGACTTTGATAAATAACCCCCTTAGTATGCAGACTCATTCACTACTTGACATTTTAGAAAACTGGCCAGATGAGATGATCTTGGGCAGTTTAGCCCCAATGGTATCATTTTATTATTATAGAGAAAGAGGTTACATTTTAAAAAATGTGATGTCTTTGAAATCGAGTCTAGGGGAGATGGCCTTCCTGTAATTCTGAGCTTTCTGGATAATGGGTTTCTGTATAACACATCCCGTAGCTGTACATGCTAGTTAATATATATAAGCCATCCAGCCAACTCAATACCAAGAGAAGAAGTGGGGGTAGCAATTGTGTATATTCCACAATGATTGAATTGCCTACAATCAATGGCAGCTTTGTACTCCCAATGGAATAAAATTAGATGGGATTCACGTTTCCCTCATTTGTACTTATAAATGCTAAATTACGCTGGGTACTTTGGGTGATTTTAAACCATACTTTTCTACCATGTAGGCATCTGATCTGTCCATCTGCCAATGAATAGTGATGTGCGAATAAATTCGCCTGGCACGAATCTCCATGTTTCGACACCGGTGAATAAATTCGCAAAACTGCCGTGAAAATTCACAGGAGAGGAACCCGCCACGTCAAAAAACATTTGGGTGCACGTCACAATAGTTTCGCGCATAAACATTGTTGCACATCAAAAGTATTCGGACTCCTATTGGGGGAAATTTACTAAAGGGCGAAGTGGCTAACGCTGGAGAAAATTCACCAGCGTGACATCATTTTGGCACTTCCCCGATTTACTAACGGTAGCTGGTGTAATTTTGCCAAGTAGATAGACTCTGGCGCAAATTCGCACTCTAACGCCAGGAGAATTTTTGGTCTGGCGAAAGAGCGTTACTACGCAAGTTTTTGATTTTACTGACCGTTACCTCTATCGCCAGACTTGCCTTCGCCACCTCAGACCAGGCGAAATGCAATAGAGTAGATAGGAGTTCCTAAAAAAAAGTCCCAAAAAACACTGGCGTTTTTTTATTATTTAAAGGGTGATAGACTGAAAAAAATTGTAAATTTCTTTTGGGTACCCTCCTCCCCCCCTACATTTGCTAACGTATGGCACCTAAACTATACAGTGGGCACATGTGTAGGGCAATATAACAACTTTATATAATTTTATTAAGGTTCCCTGGCCTTGTGTAGTGTCATGTATTTGCTGCAGCATATACGGCCATTGTACTTTAACTGCACGCCGTAACTTTAAACTGCTGAGCGTAATTTCACCAGCGTTCAGTACCCTGTGCGCAACTTCGGATCTTCGTGAATTGGCGTTGTCCAGGCAAATTTACGCCTGGTGAAGTGTTGCGCTGTACGAGAAGCCATCGCTGACGAATAGAAATGAAGCAGCAGTAGGTGTCTAGTATGTTTCCTAATGTTTTCATTATGGGGAACATTTAAAAGACAATGATGAAGGAACTGTGGAGATCATACAGTATATGGTTTATGGGCTGAGAAGCAAGTTAGACAGGCATGAGACATAAACATTAACAGCATGATAATTGTTTATTTTGAGTACTACCTTATTTTTAGCATGGAAGGTACTTAATGTTGTGTAACACAATATTATGTATTAAAAACAGTGTTTCATAATAATTATATATAAAAACAACACTGTTTTGGTTATCATGTCAATCTGAAAAGCAATTTATTTAATACAGAAAGAAATCTTTGAATGCGTTAAGATGATTTATTCATTTTGCTTAATGATGTATTGCACTTAAATGGGGCTGTTCTGTTTTTTTTTGTTTTTTTTTAACCCAATCTCACGAATTACTTGTTGCTTACATCAAACTGAATTAATATAGGGTACATTGCCCCATGAGAAGCACTTTGTATACACACAAAATATTTAGTCTAAGGGGCAAATTCATCAAGGGTCGAATATCGAGGGTTAATTAACCCTCGATATCTGACTGGGAATGAAATATCGAAGTCGAAGGATTTTGCGCAAAAAGTTCAAACGAACGATCCAAGGAATAATCCTTGATTTTAATCCTTCGACCAAAAAAAGTTAGGCAAGCCTATGGGGACCTTCCCCATAGGCTAACATTGGGTTCGGTAGCTTTTAGGTGGCGAACTAGGGGGTTGACGTTTTTTCTTAAAGAGACAGTACTTCGACTATCGAATGGTCGAATAGACGAAGGATTTTTAGTTCGAATCATTTGATTTTTTTTACAGTACAAAGACCATGTACAGTACAAAGACCATGTATAGTACCAAACATGGTGCTACTGAATATCCATTCAGTGTCCTTATTTGGCAATCCCTATGAGCTTTTTTTTATGCTTTTTGCTCTACAACTTGTTTTATATGTGATTGTGGCTCATTGGTAAAAAAAGTTTGGGGATTACTGTTCTCACTAACAATTCTACTGTGCTCTTCGGAACACCATATTTTCTTAGGAGGCTGTGAAAATACGATGTTCATCTATCAAATGCTTGCCCTACCTGCCCCATCATGAAAAGACAGTGTAGGCAATATATAAGTAGTGAAAGGTTAAATCATATTGTACAAGTGCCATATAAAGACATTGAGCATGTTTAATAAATAAAACATTAAAACGGCAACAGGGTGGTTCTTTTTATTCCATCAGGTCAATTGCATTGCCATTGTCTCAGGTCTTGAAAATGGTCTTGTGGTTGGCTTGAGCCCTTGGCCTTTGGCTGTGCTACCACATTATAATTTCCGGCCTGGCAATAACACAATGAAAAGTTACACTGATTCTATATAAAGATATTTGTATCTATAACAAATATAGCTCTTTATCAAATTTTTGTATCAAGAATTTGGTTATGCCTCCCTCAAGATTTGTAATGCAAACCTAAGCATGTGATTTTCTGGAATCCCTCTACCTTTGCATTGTACGTGTTTATTAAAGGAGTCTTAAAGGGATACTGTCATGGGAAAAAAATGTTTTTTCAAAATGAATGTTAATAGTGCTGCTCCAGCAGAATTCTGCACTGAAATCCATTTCTCAAAAGAGCAAACAGATTTTTTTATATTCAATTTTGAAATCTGACATGGGGCTAGACATATTGTCAATTTTCCAGCTGCCCCGAGTCACATGACATGTGCTCTGATAAACTTCAATCACTCTTTACTGCTATACTGCAAGTTGGAGTTATATCACCCCCTCCCTTCCCCCCCCCCAGCAGCCAAAAAAAAAGAACAATGGGAAGGTAACCAGATAACAGCTCCCTAACACAAGGTAACAGCTGCCTGGTAGATCTAAGAACAACACTCAATAGTAAAAACCCATGTCCCACTGAGACACATTCAGTTACATTGAGAAGGAAAAACAGCAGCCTGCCAGAAAGCATTTCTCTCCTAAAGTTCAGGCACAAGTCACATGACCAGAGGCAGCTGGGAAATTGACAAAATGTCTAGCCCCATGTCAGATTTCAAAATTGAATATAAAAAAAATCAGTTTGCTCTTTTGAGAAATGGATTTCAGTGCAGAATTCTGCAGAATTACCCATGACAGTATCCCTTTAAGGGTGTTCACTAGAAGAGCCGGCAGTCCCTACAGCAATGAGATATTCCTAGAAAAGTTTCAGCCCTGTAAATGTATAACTTAGCTGTGGACTTAATCAATTAATTGGGTATCTAGAGTCGGGCTGTGACATTAATGCTGTCACCTACGTTGTGAAATGCCATTTGCAGTTTTATTATTCATGACTTCTTCTAAACTAGTTTTGTATTATAAATAATTGAATTCTGCCTCACAATGATATTACTTGTTGGGAGAAGTGAATCGCTAAAGGAAAGAGATGCTGTTGCTACTTCATCATTACAAGTCATTTAAAACATGATCTGTAGTCCTCCCCACACTTATCATACAGAAAAAAAAGCTTAACAGTTTTGGAATAAAAAATAAACCACATTTTTATATTGCTGCAGGTGAATGATAACAAAGCTGTTTTTAAGGCACAATTGTCTGGGACACTTTACATTCTGGGGCCCTTCAGACTAGCAGATTTAGGTAAGAAATTTCGCAACACGCCAAAATTATATTTTTGATCGTAAAAGCAGAAACTATAGCCACATTATTGTACCTGTAGCCTCTTGGTTGGAATTATTTCTGCAGATAATGGAAAAGTAAGATGGATCCTGTAGCAGAGAAAATAACAGCTCTGGGAACGGACTGTGGCTGTGGGATTACAGGTTTTGTAAATTGAGATGCTGTCTATATTAGCAGTGGGGATAATAGCCTCTGGGAAGGGAGTGTGACTGTGGGATAGCAGGTATAGTAGGGAGAGATGGTGCCTATAGTAACAGTGGATAATAGTCTCTGGGAAGGGAGTGTGACTGTGGGATAGCAGGTATAGTAGGGAGAGATGGTGCCTATAGTAGCAGTGGGATAATAGTCTCTGGGAAGGGAGTGTGACTGTGGGATAGCAGGTATAGTAGGGAGAGATGGTGCCTATAGTAGCAGTGGGATAATAGTCTCTGGGAAGGGAGTGTGACTGTGGGATAGCAGGTATAGTAGGGAGAGATGGTGCCTATTGTAACAGTGGATAATAGTCTCTGGGAAGGGAGTGTGACTGTGGGATAGCAGGTATAGTAGGGAGAGATGGTGCCTATAGTAGCAGTGGGATAATAGTCTCTGGGAAGGGAGTGTGACTGTGGGATAGCTGGTATAGTAGGGAGAGATGTTGTCTATAGTAACAGTGGGATAATAGTCTCTGGGAAGGGAGTGTGACTGTGGGATAGCAGGTATAGTAGGGAGAGATGGTGCCTATAGTAACAGTGGATAATAGTCTCTGGGAAGGGAGTGTGACTGTGGGATAGCAGGTATAGTAGGGAGAGATGGTGCCTATAGTAGCAGTGGGATAATAGTCTCTGGAAAGGGAGTGTGACTGTGGGATAGCAGGTATAGTAGGGAGAGATGTTGTCTATAGTAACAGTGGGATAATAGTCTCTGGGAAGGGAGTGTGACTGTGGGATAGCAGGTATAGTAGGGAGAGATGGTGCCTATAGTAACAGTGGATAATAGTCTCTGGGAAGGGAGTGTGACTGTGGGATAGCAGGTATAGTAGGGAGAGATGGTGCCTATAGTAGCAGTGGGATAATAGTCTCTGGGAAGGGAGTGTGACTGTGGGATAGCAGGTATAGTAGGGAGAGATGTTGTCTATAGTAACAGTGGGATAATAGTCTCTGGGAAGGGAGTGTGACTGTGGGATAGCAGATATAGTAGGGAGAGATGGTGCCTATAGTAACAGTGGGATAATAGCCTCTGGAAAGGGACTGTGGATGTGGGATAGCAGGTATAGTAGGGAGAGACGGTGCCTATTGCCTATAGTAGCAATGGGATAATAGTCTCTGGGAAGGGAGTGTGACTGTGGGATAGCAGGTATAGTAGGGAGAGATGGTGCCTATAGTAGCAAAGGGATAATAGTCTCTGGGAAGGGGCTGTGGTTGTGGTATAGAAGGGAGAGATGGTGCGTTTAGTAGCAAAGGGATAATAGTCTCCAGGAAGAGACTGTGGATGTGGGATATCAGGTATAGTAGGGGAGATGGTGCCTACAGTAGCAGTGGGGATAATAGTCCATGTGATTGTTGGATAGCAGATATAGTTGATGCCTATACTACCATTGGGGGTAAAGTAGCAGTAAGCATAATAGCCTCTGGTTAGGGACTGTAGGATTGGAGGTACTGTATAGTATAGTGTCACAGATACCATTTTATTAATATTGTACAACACTAGAACCTTTAGTTGTTGTTGAAGCACAGTTTTTAGCTTTATAGGTTTCTTTTGGCTGGATGGTAGCCCAAGAACAGCTGAAGGGCCATCTGTTGGAAAGTGTTACTTAGATAAATAATCTCACATTTATCAGTAGACAATACATGCTTCAAATATGAACTGCTGTGAATGATAAAGCTAAGAATTCTGTTTATTGCATGAGTCTGAGTTTCACATAACAGTTATTTTAGCTAATTAATTAATACATCTAGCTGTAAGTCTACCATGAATTTGTTGTTCCCAGTTCTAGCAGATGGCACATTACAGTCAGATCTTTAACACATGTTGAAATAAGATGCTGGAACTTATCATATAGGACTGTGATTCGAGAAGGGAGGTTGGATTCCTGTAAGTAACATATTTTATTTCTCTGTAAACCATTAAAAGTTGTAAAGCTGTTTGAGAATGAGAAATGTATTGTAATAATTAGTACTTGTGGGTGTAGAGCATACACAAGATTTATTATACACTGTATCAGAAATCTGAATGAAGTTGCAGAAGATGTTGCATGTCTATTTTTATCAGATATCTTCTTATTAATGCCTTAATGACTCTATGTGGAGGTAAATGGTCATTATACAGTTATGACCAACACAAACCCAAGAATGCAGATGTGTACTTTCATATAACAGATCAGTATATGCCACCTGCGGATTGATTGCTATAAGTTATCCCCTTCAATTATAGGTAGTTGCTCAACTTAAGAGCTCTTTGATAAAGCACTGCTGCTGGAGCACATTGAAGATCCCTGGTGTACATGCAATTAAAATGTCCCTTGTAGCCACAATGGCAAATTCAAACACTAAATTAATATAAGAAAGTGTAAATATAACTGTTCTGTTTATTCATCATTGCATTCTTCTCCATCCAAATCAAAATATTTTTGTATACATCTAAGGAATTATACAATGAAGCCAATGAAGCCTGTTGTTCAGGCCAATTGCCCCAAAAAGTGTGTCACATACGGCTCCCTAAATTCAGAACAAGTGCTAATCTCCCTGGTCACAGCTCAATCTTCTGCCTGTAGCAGCCACCTTTAGCCTCGGGAGGAGCCCTTGGCTACTTAGATGTTGCCAGGTCTTAACTTGAGAGAAGCAAAGCAAGTGTTCTGAATGAGCAAAGGGGCACGTGCATTTCCAAGGTTTTCAACAGAAGGCAACCGTTCAAGGAGTAGACGAACAGTGCAGGCAGGCCGGGGTCGGTACAGGCTGAGTTCAAGCAAGGTCAAACAGGCAGTGGTCGGTACAAGTGGAGTTCAAGCATGGTCAATCAGGCCGGGGTCAGTACAGGCAGCGTTCAAAGAATAGTCAGGCGGGCAAGGGCCAGCATTGATAGAGTTCAGAATAGTCAGGAAGGAAAGGATCAGGATTGGCAGAGTTCAGAATAGTCAGGCAGGCAAGGATCAAAGCTGGAATCAAACAAGACGGAAATCTCACCCAGATACTAAGTAAGTTAGACCTAACAATGGGCAACAATTTCAGCCCGAAGCTCCTTTAAATACCTTTTGAATGACGTCACGCACACTGCACCTAAAACCCGCGTACTCCATAGGACAAACCGGCACAAAGAGAAGAGGAAGCACCACGCCGCGGGAATCCCATCGGAGGCACGGCACGACCCACTAGACCACCAGGGTATGTTACAAAGTGGAACTACAAGAAGTAAAGAGGAGCTCTTGCTCCTATTCACTTCCTCTTCTGCTTATACACCATGCACTTGTCAACATCGCCAATCATCTGCAATCCCAAACAATGATTAGATGAAATGCCCTCAACCTGGCATACAAGTTCAGATGATTGACCATTAAGGTTGAAATCAGTCAAACGTGTCTTTACAGAAGGCACATTTCATCCACAAACAATCTTTTGTTGAAATAGTCAAATGAAGAAGTGAGTCAGAGGGATGAAAATGTTATAAATTACTTTTATAAATTACAAACCCCAAAGGCCTAAGGGCAGTGGTATCATCACACACAAAAGATACTAGAATTTGTAGTATTATTCAAGGAACTTGGTGATTTTTTTTTTTTTCAAATATAGTACAGTAACTAAAAAAATACTTCTCCACATCCACACAAAGGAAATGCAGTATCTGTGGTTCCAATACTTTCTTTCAACTATTTTTATGTTTCTTAGATTTTTATAATTTTTGTATGATCTGTTATCATATTATTATTATTCCACTTTTTTTGCAAGCCGGTAGTGGGGTGACTGACTGATTTTCAAATCCAATTCTTTATTTAAAAACAATGATTAAACTCATTGTTTCTCAGTTTAATTCTCTATGAGTGGCATAGTTACGAAAACATTTGAACAGGAAAAACTTGATCTGTTAAGTTGTGGGAAAATGGCAAGAAAATGTCATTGTGTTTTTATTTTAAAATTCTGACTGTTTAAAAAAAACTCATAAAATAGCTTGAATGTAGAAAGTACACCCCCAAGCTTAGTTGCTTAATTCTTGGATTTGGATTTTTTTTTGATCAATTGATTTTCAAAAGTTTAGAAATCTTGGAGACCTATTAAAGGTCACATTTTAGTGGTTTTAGAGGCTTTTGAAACCATGAATAAACTCATTTATCAAAAGATCCGAAATGAAAAAGTATGAACAGGAAAAAGTCCCAGAAAAGTCGCGAAAACCGAAACTTTTTTGACTTGTCACAGTAATAAAATTACCTGCGCGGCAGGGTAGCCTGTGCTCCTCTTACAGGTACAGGCACGCTGGAGTGATTGCGCCAGTGCGCATTGACACGAATATGCACACGTTTTGTCACAAACTTGGACAGTATTTAAGGCCCATTCTGACCCCCAGCCAGTGCCCGTGATAGAATCTTGATTCTGGTGGTTCCTGAAGCCTTGTGCTAAATGTTCATGAAAGCTTTTATCTGTTATTCCGGTTTTGATCCCTGCCTGTTCCTGACAATTCTGATATCCAAATCCTGACTTTTGCCTGCATCTTGACTACTCTTTCTGCCTGACCCCATCTGTTTGATTACCCGGTTTTGACCCTTGCCTGCCTGACGATTCTTGATATCTGCCTGCTTCGACCCAGCCTGTCTAACGATTCCCTTGCCTCCTCCATTTGTACCGTGACCTTCGGCCCAAAAGACTCTGCTAACAGCCGCGCCCCTTCGCCAGCCAGAACATCTCGCCTTGTACCCCTCGTTAAGTCCAGGTGGCACCCAAGTAAGCTGAGGGCTCCTCCCGAAGCCCAAAGGTGGTCACACTACTGGTGAAGCCGAGCCGAGACCAGGGCACTTGTTCTGGTATTGGGTGCCGTGACACTATGACTTTTTTGTAATATCGCACAAAAGCCAGCATCAAAAACACCCAAAAAAACACAAAGTTGTGAAAGGGACATCAGTCATTGATTTCTACATGATTTTCGGATTTAGAATTGTTGCAGTTTTGTCACATAATAAATCCTGAAAAAATCACTCCTTTTTCTGCAACCTTTTCAGGTTGCAGGTTTGACAAAAGCCTGGCACAAAAAAAGCCTGGCACAAAAAAAAAGTTGCGGTTTAGTAAATTGGCCCCTTAGAAGGGAAAAAGTTAGAAATTACATTCTTTGCAGTGATTTTCTAAAAAGATGGGAAATGTGTGCCCGTGCGTAAAGACCTATAGACTGATTTGCTAATGTCAAATGCATTAAAAAAACACCTGTGTATAGGTGGCCATAGGCCCATGACACAACTCCAGTGATTTCAGGAGAAACTGGGGGGCACATTTACTATTGGTCGAATATCGAGGGTTAATTAACCCTCGATATTCAACCGTCAAAGTAAAATCCTTCACCTTCGAATATCGAAGTCGAAGGATTTACCGAAATTCATTCGTTCGAACAATCGTAGGAAAAAACATTTGATCGAACTATTAAATCCTTTGAATCAAACTATTCGAAGGATTTTAATCCATCAATCGAACGATTTTCCTACGATCAAAAAAAGCTAGGAAAGCCTATGGGGACCTTCACCATAGGCTAACATTGGTGCTCGGTAGGTTTTAGATGGCAAAGTTGGTGGTCGAAGTTTTTTTTAAAGAGACAGTGCTTTGACTATCGAATGGTCAAATAGTCAAACGATTTTTAGTTCAAATCGTTCAATTTGAAGTCGAAGTCGTAGTCGAAGTAGCCAATTCAAAGGTCGAAGTAGCCAAAAAAAATACTTTGAAATTCAAAGTATTTTTTATTCTAATCCTTCACTCGAGCTAAGTAAATGTGCCCCGTATAGTTCTCCACAATTCTTAAAAAAAACATTTACTCCAACACCCCAAATCCCTGTTTTCCACCATAGGCCTTACAGTTGATAAAAGCCTAATAAAAGCTTGATGGTCTAATAAGTATTCTGCCATGAATAAAGACAAGACCAATACATTTGCCATATACTAATATTACAATAGCTCTAGTGTAACCAGCTCTAGTGGAATATTGGGCTTTGCTGTCAAGTCATTCCTACTACTTTATCCGATGTAAACTAAAGTCACTTCAGCCAGAGTCAATTGATGATAAGTGGTTCATCAATCTGATGTTGATTTCAAGTTAAGACATTGACAATTTTCGAACAGTAAATCTTTAGGACTTTAGGAGCCTACTAAACATTGAAAGAAGGAGACTGGAGTCAAGCTGTTTTTTTCTTTCTATTTAGCAACAACTGAAACAAAAAAAAAAATCAATGACAGAAATCAGCACTTTGCCCGGTGCACACAACATTACTGCGGTTAAAATGTGGATGAATGATTTTCCTCATAGTGACCGTGCCCTTTTGAAGGCCAAAATGAGCCAACAGACACATTTACATTCATTGGTTTCCCTTTTCTACATTTCCAAAAGTTGGATGCGGACCTCCATTGTTAAAGTATGGGTGGTATCTATGGGAGATGAAAACATAGCCAATAGCATATACTGTAGATGCTGTAGTACTGTAAAACTGTGCCACACTTCAGTCTCTTGCAATGCTCTAAAAGTGACCCCAAGGAGCAAGACTGGGACAGATGGAGTGAAAGGGACCATGATTCAGGAATATAATAAGGACAGAGAAGGTTGACTAGGGAGTTGTTGTTTGTGAAGGAGCAGGAAGAATGGTATGGGAAATATAAGCATGAAATGGGAAGAGGTTGGGTCATTACTTCATGGACAGCAGGAGTGTAGACAGTGGGCCACCTTCCAGCCCCTAAGTGAGATTGGTTGGTTGCATTAGTTGCAGCTCTGGGGTGAGGTTAGGTTCCCCTGGTGGGTAGCCAAAAAAGGGAGGAATAGATGAAGGGGCAGGTGTTTTTCAGGAGGGGCAGGTCTGGGATTAGGCTTGGGCACAGTAGGCAGAGAAGGCGTAGTGTAGAGGCGGACACAGTCACAGGCTTTCTATTGAGTTGGTCAAGGGGAAATGTTCTTGTTAATATTATTGTATTTTTGTATTAAAGTTTTTGATAACTGTGTGTGTGTGTGTGTGTGTGTGTGTGTAGGTGGGGGTTAGAAGGGTAAGTGAGAATATTGCAGTCTCCCCTTCGTGAAGGACCTTGCGTGTACATTACAGGTTACTTTTTTCTATGAAACCTGAAGTGTTTTGGATAATAATATGGTATTGTATTTTAAATGCTGGACTTTGCTGTGGTTTGTTACTAAGGGATCTGTTCAGCAATAAGACAAATAACACTTAATAGGGTGACTATAGTTTCCATTTTGCTCTTTGTATTTCTGTAATAGGAATAAAAAAAGATGAATGTATGGTTGTTTTTCTTTGGTATTGTTTGTCCTTTGTTTGGCTTCTGTGAATGCGTTACTAATTCAACAGGAATATTAAGTTCATTGCCATCTTATTCATCTTTAGTATAATATCATCTATCTTGTCTGATCATTACAGACAAGATAGAAGACACACAATAAACTATTAGATCAATAGAACAGAAAACATCTTTGTCAATATGGTGCAGATAAAGTATTTTGGATACGATCCAGCAGTGAAACATGGAGTAGACCCTAGTGTATACCATATGTTATTCCCACTTGGTCACCATGTATGATATGCCTTGACAGAGCTGTGCCTTTCAGTGTGCTACTTGCAGTAAATATAAATACTTAGGGGCCGATTCATGAAGCTCGAGTGAAGGATTCGTATTAAAAAAACTTCGAATTTCGAAGTGTTTTTTGGGCTACTTCGACCATCGAATGGGCTACTTCGACCTTCGACTACTACTTTGACTTCGAATCGAACGATTCGAACTAAAAATCGTTCGACTATTCGACCATTCGATAGTCTAAGTACTCTCTCTTTAAGAAAAACTTCGACCCCCTACTTCGGCAGCTAAAAGCTACCGAAGTCAATGTTAGCCTATGGGGAAGGTCCCCATAGGCTTGCCTGTGATTTTTTGACCGTAGGATATTCCTTCGATCGTTGGATTAAAATCCTTCGAATCGTTCGATTCGAAGGATTTAATTGTTCGATCGAAGGAATAATCCTTCGATCGTTCGATCGCAGGATTTGCGCTAAATCGTTCGACTTCGATATTCGAAGTCGAACGATTTTAGTTCATAGTCGAATATCGAGGGTTAATTAACACTCGATATTCGACCCATAGTGAATCGGCCCCCAAATGTTGATTATTTTTATAAGTTACAGCTATCATGCATTCTACTTTTTCTTTTATGTTTTGCTGGTCTGACATTCGACATTCAGTGATGCCCAAACTTTTTCTGTAAGGCACCGTCATCATTCTCCATGCCTCAGCTTGCCAGAAGATCTAGGTTAATCAAAAAAGCAGGAGGCAGAAAAGTGCTCAGCTATGCAATTACAGTTTGCGTTTTTCCATACAGGAGCACAAGGTACTAGATCTTTTACAAATATTTAGTCAGTATTGTACCTTTATAGTGTTTGTGAGATTCAGGGGGTTATTTATCAAAATCCCATTTTTTCTAATTTTTTTTTAAATGAAAAAAGTCAGACCAAACTAGAATCCATGATTTGACCTTATTTAATATTTAAGAAGCACAAATTAATCAGTTAGGGTAAAAATCCGAACAAATTGTACAAAAAATCTTATTTTTTCATAGTTTTTTCCTGAATCGTATGATTTTTTGGGATTTTTCCCAAAAAGCCTGAATTATATGGATTCTTGCCTGAAAAGTTTGTAAATTGCTGGGCAAATTCCAAAGCAGAACACAGAAATTTCCAAATAGGATTGGGGCCTCTCCCATTGACTTATTGACTTATATACAAGTTCTGCAGGTGCGAGGTGCCAGATTTTTGGATTTTGACTTTTTGCAGCCTCGTTGTTTAATAATTCCCGAAAAATTCTAGTTTTTTTTTTTCCACAAAAATGTTTGATTTTGCAGTGAATTTTTCCAGCGTTTGGCATTTGGACCTTGATAAATAAACCTCTCAGTGTACACATCTCATGGCTTCTGATTTTCTCACTGCTTTGGTAGAAGAAAAAACAAGGTGTCCCTTTTATATACTTCTCTCCACTGAGTGGCCAGGTAACCATTGTCATCATTTTGCACTGTGTTCCACAAAGCGATATAACAGAGTTTCCGTGATAGTTGCCAGAAGGTACTGGTATTGTTTTGTAATGTACAGTGCAAAATATCTGCACTAGTAGTACAGCGTTTTACTTTTTCCGCTGTCTGGAAACTTGTTATGCAGAAAGCTCCAAATTATGAGGAGGCCATCCCCCTTAGACTCCAATTTAATCAAATAATTCAATATTTTGTTTTAACTATTGGCTTTTTACTGTAATAATAAAGCAGTAAATTATACTTGATCCAAACTAAGATAATTAATCATTCTTGGAGGCAAAACAATCCTATAGGCTTTACTATTTTTTGTATAATTTAAGACGTGGAGATTCAAATTAGAGAAGGATCCCTTATCCTGAAAGCCCCAGGACCAGAGTACTCTGGATAACAGACACCACATTCTGAATAACAGGTGTTACTCAAGTTGGTAAGCTTTGTTGGCAAGGATCTATAAATGTGCAACAAGAAGGCATTCAGTGATTTAATGCTTGTAGTAGGGATACTCTACCTCTATGGGTTTTAAAACCAGTGCCTCTATGAATGAAAGAGAACCTTTAGTAATTGGTCAGGGTAAGCTAAGCAAGCATTATGCCATTTTGAATGATCAGTGATTGGGGAGGTTGTCTCTTTGCAAATCTATGCAGTGCTGCTATAAGAAAACTACTTGTTTCCCCTAGGGAACTGGCACATGTAATATTTATGGGACCCCTATTACATAATGAGCCAGAGTACACCCAGTAATAATAAATACAGGTATGGGACCTAATATACAGAATGCTGGAGTCCTTGGATTTTCAGGATAACAGATCTTTCTGTAATTTGGATCTCCATACCTCTCTACTAGAAAATCATATAAACATTAAATAACCCCAATAGGCTGGTTTTGCCTCCAATAAGGATTAATTGTTTCTTAGTTGGAATCAAGTACAAGGTACTGTTTTATTATTACAGAGAAATGGATATTGTTCTTTAACATTTGGATTATTGGATAAAATGGTCTATGGGAGACCTTTCTGGATAATTTGTTTCTGGATATCAGATCCCATACCTGTAATAAATAATAATACATGATTAGCTTCATGAGAATAAACAACATGGCACCAGCAATATTACTTATATATTATGTACCAGTAATTGGGGGCCCCATTGCATCAAAATCTCTTAAAATCTTATTAGGGATGCACCGAATACAGGATTCGGTTCGGGATTCGGCCAGGATTCGGCCTTTTTCAGCAGGATTCGGATTGGGACGAATCCTTCTGCCCGGCCGAACCGAATCCTAATTTACATATGCAAATTAGGGGTGGGGAGGGAAATTGTGTGACTTTTCGTCACAAAACAAGGAAGTTAAATTATTTTTCACTTCCCACCCCTAATTTGCATATGCAAATTAGGGTTCGGATTCGGTTAGGTATTTGGCCGAATCTTTCACAAAGGATTCGTGGGTTCGGCCGAATCCAAAATAGTGGATTCGGTGTATCCCTAAATCTTATATGATATACTTTGCATCAAATAAAACCCAAATGACCCTCTGTACTCCTAGAACCCCAGGAACTGGAAGGGTCAGTTGCTTTTATTATTCCACTTCTGGGCAGCTCCAGCTCATATTAATACATATAAAGCTCAAGACAAATAGATTTGTGCCCAAAATAACAAGTAGCCTTACAGTGTAAGCTGTCTCAGTAAATTGTATATATATGAATACAGGCTTTTCACATTCAATTTCTTATGATGGCCCATGATGGATATAAATACAATTTCACATAGAGCAGGTTGTTAACTGGCTTATAGAATGCAGTTTTATTTATCGTCAAGCTCTTTGTATAACACCAAATTAAATATTAATACAATCCTACAAGCTTACGCTAGTGTGAGATATGAAGGAGCTGATCTGCATTTTATTATTCTGCATGGGAAGCCCCATCGGGCAGGGAAAAGCATTTGTTTGTGTAACAGGATAATGGGCCGACGCTACAGAAGGGGCTGAGGTGTAAAAGTGGCTCTGAGACGTGTTGACCTTGTTTCTCGCCACTTAGTGTGAATTAAAGCTGTTAGTGAGAACTAGTTTGGGCATGTGATCTAGTACTTACTACAGCCGCTGCCAAGGAACAGATTTGTGTTTCTAAGGTGATCCAACAAAAAAAAAAGGGAGCTGTCACTTTTCAAAAGTGCCTGGTATTCAGAAGAATAGAGGCTGGACTGGTAACACTACACCCTAGTAACGAGGCTCCTTTTCTATTGTGCATTTTACTCACAAACAGCAAACAATGTTTTTTTCATTTTTGTTTTATTCTAACACTGAAAGACTGAGAAATATAATGTGCATTGGTTTGTTAGAAAATATAAGTTAATAGGTCAAGGGTCTAATTTATCAGCTGCTGGTATTTTTTTTTAATTAGCTTGGTAAAACATACCAATACTTTAAAGGACAAGTGCTAATATGTTTGGTACCCGCACTGATTACAATTGCCTTAAAACCCAGGCTTATGCTCTTCATTGCTGAATATTATGCCATGCTGGGGTATCATTCTTGCAGTGTCATACAACCATCTTTTAAAAGGTCCCAGTGGTCCCTTCTGCTGTCGGACCATGTGCAGTACAATAAAATAGCAGATTTTTACAATGCTGCACGTGCATGCATCCAGTACTGCTGCAAGGGACCAGAGACCTTTCAGAAGAAGGCCAAGCAGTGCTGAAAGAACAAGAAGAGGCTTTTAACCAGATTTTTTGCCTCGCTCTGAATCAACTAGCAGTTAGGCAGGTTAAAGGGATCCTGTCATCGGAAAACATGTTTTTTTCAAAACACATCAGTTAATAGTGCTACTCCAGCAGAATTCTGCACTGAAATCCATTTCTCAAAAGAGCAAACAGATTTTTTTATATTCAATTTTGAAATCTGACATGGGGCTAGACATTTTGTCAATTTCCCAGCTGCCCCCAGTCATGTGACTTGTGCCTGCACTTTAGGAGAGAAATGCTTTTTGGCAGGCTGCTGTTTTTCCTTCTCAATGTACAGTAACTGAATGTGTCTCAGTGAGACATGGGTTTTTACTATTGAGTGTTGTTCTTAGATCTACCAGGCAGCTGTTATCTTGTGTTAGGGAGCTGTTATCTGGTTACCTTCCCATTGTTCTTTTGTTTGGCTGTTGGGGGGGGGAAGGGAGGGGGGTGATATCACTCCAACTTGCAGTACAGCAGTAAAGAGTGATTGAAGTTTATCAGAGCACAAGTCACGTGACTTGGGGCAGCTAGGAAATTGACAAAATGTCTAGCCCCATGTCAGATTTCAAAATTGAATATAAAAAAATCTGTTTGCTCTTTTGAGAAATGGATTTCAGAGCAGAATTCTGCTGGAGCAGCACTATTAACTGATTCATTTTGAAAAATAGTTTTTTTTTTTCCCATGACAGTATCCCCTTAAATATAGAATTGAAAGGTTGAACTTGATGGATGTGCGTCTTTTTTCAACCTAATTTACTATGTTACTATGTCTTTTTCAACCTATGTAACTTGCCTTATGGGAAAAAGCATTCATGCAAAGGCCTCCATTGTTCTTATAATGCCGAACCACATCGTTATCACCTTCCACAGATCACCCCTATTAGTGCTTTCTTTACAGGAATCCAGTAGAGCATGTGATAATAAAACAAGCATCTTCCCTTGATAACTGGTGGTATATAGCCACCCAAACATATATTAACTGCAGCATAATAGATAGGACTGGCTTGATAACAGAAAAAACAACTATATCAACTACTTATATTGCAATAGTACCAAAATAGTAACCACAAATAGCTGTTATGGGTGGCTGCTTGCTGAATAAGCGGTGAGAACCAAATGTTATCCCAGTGAGAATTATAGGAAAATAAGAAGTTGTATCTCCCAGTCTTTTGTGGATTTTCACTCCCTTTTCTCGGTGTTGCACAGAAGCTTTAATTAGATGCTTTGGCTGCACGTCTGCATATACTATGATTATCCTTTGATTGCCACCTCATCACAATCAGATATGACATATTTTTCTCCTACTCTCTAGTTACAGGATTGAAAACATATTCTGTCTGATTTTGATAATCCTCCCTGCTCAAGGCTTTAGATCCCAATATGCTTTGTGTTTCGTAACAATGGCAGAGAAAGATTTGATTTTGACAAAATCAAATCCAGAAATGCTGCTTTTTCTTTCATAGCGGCATATCCCATTTTTCTTTTTTTTCTTCTTTTTTTCATGATGAATGAAATCTGTCAGATCTTATATATTTATGTTGTCTTACTTGTCCTAAACGAGCCCAGACTTGATTTAATAAGCCAACAATATAGAGCATCTTGGAATTGGTGGAGAAACCTATATGTTTTTTTCCCGAGCAAGGTCAGCTTTTCAGTGGCAATAAGAAGCTTAACCTCGGTATCTGTCAGTAAATGATTTGACTGGTACAAGTACAAAACGTTAGACTTATTCATTAAGGTTAAATTCATTGCAACCCATTTATTTATATAACTTTAATTCAGCATATCATGCAGTCTTTATATTTACTGGAACTTATTTAAGGTTGTGGTTGAGCTACATTCACCATGTAATATGTACAGCCACTGTACTAAGTGCCATATCAAAGCTTGTCTACTAAATGCCAGAAACATGTATGCGCTCACTGCCTGCTACTGGCATGGCAACAGATATGGCTAACCTGTAAATGAAACTCACATGCTAAACTGACAATTTTGTAATATATAGACCAAAGCATTCCAAGCAGCTTTCTAAAATGAACTTTTTTTTTACTGTATTTTTCTACTGCCATTTGGATTTAAAACGATGGTCTATGTGCTAAGCAACCAAAAAGCAAATTGATTGCGGAGCCGCTTCTATTCAATTTCAGATCAGCGCTTGCTCGTAATGGTCAGTGACCCTAGAAACCAAATAGCAGTTAAATGTCATACGGAAGAACCGAAGAACACAAAATATGGATCATTTTAAAAAAACGTAAAACAAATGTTTAGGAATGGGAAAGTTATGTATTATCTCAGAATACCACATTAAAACAGGTTCATCTTAAGGTGAACTAGTCTTGGTGTGTTGAAGAAAAGCACAAAATAAAAGTGGATAAAAAAAATAGACAATTCTTGAGGGTTGACTAACAGCTCAGATTTTCCAGCTTCTGGGAAGGTTATTTCTCTGAAAGACTCTTGTTCTCTTGCTGTGAGGTTATTTGGTCTAAATATTCTGTTTTGAATACACCTTAGCCACAAATAATTGCAGAACTTTTGTAAGAGGAAAGGTGGCCATGCATGCCCACATGCAGTTGGGTGGTTTGATATTGACTATACCATTAGCATGTCTTGGCATGTATGGCTTGAAATCTCTATTCCCACAACTGAAATTTCCTCTACAAATGCTCCTACTTTACATACAATAGTTACATAGTTAAATTGGGCTGAAAGAAAACCAAAGTCCATCAAGTTCAACCTCTCCAAATGAAACCTAGCATCCATCCATCCATCCATCCATCCAGAAATGATAGCACCTCCCCATGTCTGTTTGGAACTGCTCATTGTGCTATTTAGATATATGTGTAGGTATGCAGATTCCACAATATCTGACAATTTGACCCAAGAGTGAATAGGTTGGACGTCCTGGGAATAACAAACGTTTGTAAAATCTAGTAGCATTAAGTCTAAAGCAACTTGACTTGAAAAGTAATCAGTAATCCTGAAAACATTTCATCTCTCATCCAAGCGGCTTCTTTCATTTAACTTGGTTGAAGAGAATTGCTTTGCATTGTTAAACCTTAAAAGTAATTTCATTAAAAAATCTAGTAATTGTATTACCCTTAAAGGAGAAGGAAACCCAGTCAGCGCAAAAACCCTCCCCCCCTCCCCTGTGTTGCTTCCCCTCCCTCCTGATTTCAGCCCCCATGTGGCACATGGCCTTAAAGGAGAAGGAAACCCAGTAGGCGCAAAAACCCTCCGCCCCTCCCCTGTGTTGTTTCCCCTCCCCCCTGGCCTACCTGTCTCGCTGTGCAAATGCCCCTAACTTGTTACTTATCCTTCTGTGCAGGTCCAGTCTAGGGAGTTCACCAACGACATCTTCTTCCAAGCGATCTTCTTCCTGCTTTGACCGGCACATGCGCAGTAGGAGCATTTTGCCGGTACGGATCTACTGCACATGCGCCAAAAGTCACGGAAAAATTTGTGACTTTTGGCGCATGCGCAGTAGATCCGTACCGGCGAAATGCTCCTACTGCGCATGCACCAAAATGCCGGTCAAAGCAGGAAGAAGATCGCTTGGAAGAAGATGGCGTCGGTGAACTCCGTAGACTGGACCTGCGCAGAAGGTTAAGTAACAAGTTAGGGGCATTTGCCCAGCGGGACAGGTAGGCCAGGTGGGAGGAGGGAGGGGAAGCAACACAGGGGAGGGGGGAGGGTTTTTGTGCATACTGGGTTTCCTTCTCCTTTAAGGCCATGTGCCACATGGGGGCTGAAATCAGCCCCTATCTGGGCATTAGCTTTCTTTTCTCGCTGCACCCCGAGTGTTGGCTTGCAAACTCTTGTGCTTCTTTGCCCTTGCACCTGCACCCAAGCTAACAGTTCTGGGTGCAGGCTGGAGAGGAGGCTAATGCCCGGGTATGGGCTAATTTTTTGACTATGTATTTCAGCAGACCCCGTGTGGCATTAGCTTAAAGGGGTTGTTCATCTTTGAGATAACTTTTAGTATGATGTAGAGAGTGATATTCTGAGACAATTGCAATTGGTTTTCATTTTTTATTATTGAAGGTTTTTGATTTATTTAGCTTTTTATTCAGCAGCTCTTCAATTTGCATCTTAAGCAATCTGGTAACTAGGGTCCAAATTACCCTACCACCATGCCTTTATTTAGATAAGAGACTGGAATATGAATAGGAGAGGACCCAAATAGAAGGATCGGTACTAAAAAGTAACAATAACAATACATTAGTAGCCTTATAGAACATTTGTTCTTTAGAAGGGAGTCAGCGACGCCCATTTGAAAGCTGCAAAGAGTGGGAAGAAAAAGAAAAATAACTATAAAACTATAAAAAAAAAAAATAATGAAAACCAATTGAAAAGTTGCTTAGAATTGTTCATTCTATAACATAATACAAGTTACCTTAAAGGTGAACCACCCCTTTAAGGTCATACAATGCTGGTGAATTTCTTATGTTTTCAAGACAACTTAGCAAGTCCAATATCTTTAGAATTATTACTATGACCAGATTAAATGAAAACCTTCATAGGCTTGACATACAGTGTTCCGAATTTAACTCATTTCATTATTTTTCCAAAAATGTAATTTTTCATTAAACAATACAAATTGTAAAATGGCCCAAATGTAATGCCGTTTTCTTTATTTACTGTCACTTTAATATAACAGTTATCAAGAAGTCTCCTCCAACAGGGAATGTGGCACAAGGGACAACCACAAGCTCTGTAACGCAGCTCATCTAAAAGAAGAGCATCATATGCAAAACAGATTATCATTAAATATAACATGGAGATGTTAAAGATCTTGCTATGGCCAATTACACCTGAGCACATAATGCTCATTGGATTTACAGCAGGCTATCCAGTTAAAGCGATACAGTATGTACGCTGGGTTACTAAACGAGATTGCAAAGTTATGGGCATTTATGTGCAGAACATTTATGGAGGGTTGTTTTAGGAAACTTCTTCTTAAAGAAGCGGTTCACCTTTGCTTAAATTTTTAGTATGTTATATAATGGCTTATTATAAGCAGCTTTTTAATTGTCCTTCATTGTTTCTTTTTTGGATTTTTTTTTCTTCCTTGACTCTTTACATTTTCCAAATGGGGGTCACTAATCCCACCTAAAAACAACATTTATTGTTATTGCTACTTTTTATCACTCATCTTTCTATTCAGGCTTCTCCTATTCATATTCCAGTCTCTTATTCAAATCAATGCATGGTTAGTAGGATTATAGAGCTGCTGAATAAAAGTTAAATAACTCACAAACTACAAATAAAAAAACATGGAAATCATTGTAAATTGTCTCAGAATATCACTCTTTACTTCCTACTAAAAGTGAATTTAAAGGGGAATAACCCCTTTAAGTTAAGGGTAGAAATTCATACAATGTATAGATGAAGCTGGATTACTTGAAGCATTTGGCACACACAGTTACAACTTTTTCCATTGTGCACACTATTCACAAAATAGTTACAAAATATTTTGCAAAGGGAAGTTGCCACCTCTTCAACTTTGAGAGGAAGTGATTTAACTCTGCAACTGATCAAAAAGTATACAAGCAATGAAAATCTTGGTCGTTTACATTCGCAATGGTCCTTGCAAAGGTTTTTGTGCTAATGAAACATATTACACTCCCCCAATTGTATTTTTTATGACAATTTGGTTCCCAGTAACTATTATGTGGCCATGAAAGTCCACTGATGAAGTCAAGCATCATGTTTTTTGAGTACAGTGCCCTTAAAGGGACACTGTTATAGGAAAACATGTTTTTTTTCAAAACGCACCAGTTAACTAGTGCTGCTCCAGCAGAATTCTGCACTGAAATCCATTTTTCAAAAGAGCAAACAGATTTTTTTTATATTCAATTTTGAAATCTAGACATATTGTCAGTTTCCCAGCTGCCCCAGTCATGTGACTTGTCCTCTGATAAACTTTAGTCACTCTTTACTGCTGTACTGCAAGTTGGAGTGATAGCACCGTCCTCCCCCCCCCCAGCAGCCAAACAAAAGAACAATGGGAAGGTAACCAGATAGCAGCTCCCTAACACAAGATAACAGCTGCCTGGTAGATCTAAAAAACAACACTCAATAGTAAAAGCCAAATCCCACTGAGACTGATTCAGTTACATTGAGTAGGAGAAATAACAGCCTGCCAGAAAGTAGTTCCATGCTAAAGTGCAGGCACAAGTCAAATGACTGGGGGCAGCTGGGAAACTGACAATATGTCTAGCCCCATGTCAGATTTCCAAATTGAATTGAAAAATCTGTTTGCTCTTTTGAGAATTGGATTTCAGTGCAGAAGTCTGCTGGGATAGCACTATTAACTGATGCGTTTTGAAAAAAAAACATGTTTTCCCATGACAGCATCCCTTGAAATACAGCATTAAAAAAAACTGGTGAGTAGAGTGAATACTAAAAGATGAGAATTATTTAGATACACTACACTAGTGATTAGCGAAATTATTCTCCAAGTTTCGCCACAAAAAATGACACCCATAGACTCCAATGGGTGAAAAAAAAATGTTGCACTTCAAAAACAATTTGTTGTGCATCAAAATAATTTTGATGCCCATAGACTTTAATGCATTTTGGGGAATTTTCACCATTTTGCTAAATTTTCCAGATTTGCCCATCACTACACTACACAAACTAAGGAAAACAAAAAGAAACAAACTGGAATGTGGTGCCTGGTAAGATCTACACTGGTGATGCATCACAACCAGTTAGGACAGAGTATTTCACTAGATAAAGTAGAGTTTCTAATGGACTTCCACTTTCAAGCTGTTATTATTGTAACCCAGAGCAGAGGGAATAGAATACATTGCCACATTAGTGCTTATTTATAACAGGGGTGCAAAGTGCAAAAGAGAGATGCAAAGTACCATGTTTTTATTCACAAAGCATCTTGACACCCCCTAGTTTGCAGCTGCCTGCACTTATACAAGAGGAGCAACATATGGGTGGGACATGGGTGTAATCTGATTGAACTTGCATGTTCCCAGCAGCAGTAGATGTTCCAGATCTTGTTTGCCCACCTCTTGCTCACACCCAGTTTAAAAAAAAAAAAACTCTTTCTGTAATGTGAATGTGTAATGTAAAGTGCTGCAATGTCATATCAAGGTTCTAAAGTGTTTAAAACCCTATCAAGCATTGCTAACCTCTTCGTTTGTATTGTACCTCTGATTATATGGAGAAAATGAAATCTTCCTGATGTGTTTTTTCATCAGGACAGTGGAAGGTTAGGGCTGCATATGATGAGCGTGTTGATCTCTTTAAGTGGACTGATGGCAAATGTATTTTATTAGGCCATGCCAAGTACTAACAACAGTGAGAGTTATTAGTTTAAAATATATCACATTTAATGGAGTCAGATATTCGCTGTTTGGAGGACATGTAAAATATAATACAGTTTCCTATATCTGCATGTTCCTTTGGAATGATGAAGCTCAGTAATGTGTGAGGTGTTGGTGGTGAGCCAGGCCACACTTGGCTATAGGGATTTTCTTATTCCATTGGCTTCTAGTTATGATTTATGATAGGTCTGTTACTAAATCTTAGATATCTCAATGCCTTTCATCCAGGGCCCTACCCAGTGATAACTGTGACCTACTAACTGAAAAAACAAAGTTCCCATCTTATCTTCTCTGTTTAACGGATCCTTAGATAATGCGTATTCATGTCCTTCTTAACCTCCATTCAAAAGCCCAACTGAAATAACTGGTATTATGCTTTCCTCAGAATCCTCAGTGGTGTAGACGTGGGGTCACATTTGTTAGAGTTTTCCTGTAACGTTCATAGACATTTTTAGACATTCATGTTTGCTGGAATTCGGACTGAATCAAACAAATCAGCCCATCCCTTTTATTTACAGACCAACTGAATCTATCCAATAAAAATTGGCATTTATGATTGTCCATACAGCCTTCAGGTATGCAATATTTCAGTTGCTATATGTAGTAGACCACAGTTAGGTTCCCTAGCTTTCTGTAGGGGAAACAATATAATACAGAAATAAAACCTGTTTATCGACAGCTACAAGTAGCAGCTACAAATCGCACTGTTTGTACAGTATACAGATATACAACCTGTTATCCAGAATGCCCAGAATCTGGGGTTTCTGGGATCTTTTCATAATTTGGATCTGTATACCATTGTAAAAATCATGTAAACATTAATAAAAAAAACCTAATAGGGTTACTTTGCCCCAATAAGGATTAATTATAGCTAGGATTGGCTCAAGTATAAGGTAATGTTGTATTATTACAGAGAAAAAGGGATCCATTTTATAAATCGGTATTATTTTATTAAAATTGAGTCGATGGAAGGCTGCCTTCTGGATAATGGGTTTTTGGATAACGGATCCCATACCTATACTTGTAATCCTACTATTACAGTCTAAAATTCTTAGATCATCTTCACTTAACGTGTCCTAAATTGTCTTTACAGTCCTCAACTTTGAGAGAAATGCTGATTATCAGGGAGAGTTCCTCTACAAACAAAGCACTTACATATACAGAAAAAGAAAGTATTTAATATTTGCTAGACATGTTATCCCATAATGTTTATGGGGTTCAGCTTAATATAAAACACAGTTGGGCTTAATTAGAAAGTGATTGTACTATCTATTACAAGCTTGCACTTGGCATATGGATGGTAAGAACATTAAACTGAATAGGTAGTTATAATTAAATCAATTTTTATTGAATGGTTTATATTCCTATGGCTTTCCACAATTCAGTTTAGGTAGATGTTGCGTGTCCCACATTTTTAGCAGCTAATTTGGCAGTTTAAAGAGCAATTTTGCTGCTATTTTATGTGATGGTATATATTTTTACAAGTTGTATCTTTTTGGATATAGCTGTGGCCTTAAGTGTATTTCTGTAACAGCACGGGCAAACCTATGGCTAGTTCAGTAGCATTATGTTGCATGAAGAGACTTTGCTGCAGGGGTCAAAAGGCCCACTAAAATTCTAAAATCTGAAAATGCATTATTTACAGATATTTGTGACGATAATGCCTAGCACAACTCATTTAAATTTCCCATTGGATGTCTATGAAGGTTTTCAGTCATCCAGGTCATGATATACAGTATCTAGTGGAGATAAGTCTAAAGCAACTGGACTTTTTGAGCATTCTTCTAAATGTTTCACGACACATCCAAATGGTTTCAGCTGGACTAAAGAAGCTGCTCAGATGAGTGGAGAAATGTTTTTAAGAATACTTAAAGGGATACTGTCATGGGAAATCATTTTTTTTCAAAATGAATCAGTTAATAGTGCTGCTCCAGCAGAATTCTGCACTGAAATCCATTTCTCAAAAGAGCAAACAGATTTTTGTATATTCAATTTTGAAATCTGACATGGGGCTAGACATTTTGTCAATTTCCCAGCTGCCCCAAGTCACGTGACTTGTGCTCTGATAAACTTCAATCACTCTTTACTGCTGTACTGCAAGTTGGAGTGATATCACCCCCTCCCTTTTTCTCCTCAGCAGCCAAACAAAAGAACAATGGGAAGGTAACCAGATAGCAGCTCCCTAACACAAGATAACCGCTGCCTGGTAGATCTAAAAACAGCACTCAATAGTAAAAACCCATGTCTCACTGAGACACATTCAGTTTCATTGAAAAGGGAAAAACAGCAGCCTGCCAGAAAGCATTTTTCTCCTAAAGTGCAGGCACAAGTCACATGACTGGGGGCAGCTGGGAAATTGACAAAATGTCTAGCCCCATGTCAGATTTCAAAATTGAATATACAAAAAATCTGTTTGCTCTTTTGAGAAATGGATTTCAGTGCAGAATTTTGCTGGAGCAGCACTATTAACTGATGCATTTTGAAAAAAACGTGTTTTTCGATGACAGGATACCTTTAAGAAAATCCAGTTCCTTTAGACTTATCTCCACTAGATACTGTTTTCCCATGGAATATTCTCTGGAGCAGAGTACAAATATTATTCTTTGTTTTGGAGACAGGTATTGTGTGCCTGTAGACCATCCAGCAGACAGATACATCAACAAGTCAGCCAAGGAATAGATAAAATAAGATCTAAAAACGTTCTGGATGTGCCAGTCAAATCTACATGAAACACAAGACCCAAATGAGTCTATTAATTCAGAATCATTTTATCAAAGTGGTATTAATGCAATGATTTACTAGAAATGTACATGTATATGAGGAATCTTTATTTGGCATTCCCTTTTCTGGTTTGCCTTATTTTTTAGTCATTTGCCTCATTTTCCTCACTCTCTGAAATAACTCATTTAAAATTAAAACTTCCTTTTTCCTTAATATCCATCTGACTGACTATAATATGCATTAAGCAAGTCACCGTTTCAGATTTGTTTCTCTAGTGAAAAAACTGTAAATCATATATGAGGTTGAGCTACTGATAGAAAGATTCACCAGCACCTCTACCCCATAACAAATGTTTGCTCTGTGTCCAGCCTGGAGTCATTTCTTGTGCTTTTAGCAGTGTCTGCAGGATTTGGTGACATTGTATGTGGTTTATGCCCTTGGGCATAAGAGGGGGCTGTGATGAAAAATTATATATAAAATTGTTTTGACAATCTTTTTTTAATGATTATTTCTGCATTTTATTGATGATGTTTACTTATTGTTTCAGTACAATAAACAATATTTGAAAATGGTAAGTTATGCATCATCACAATCTTACTATTCCACAATATATTGCATTCTTCTACATGCATTAAATTATTAATGTAAATTGTTGTGACAATCTAAACAGTGCAACACACATCATTACTCAGCCACATATTTTCCATAAGAAAGAATTATATTTGATAGAAAGATGATGGCTTATATACAGCAATAACGATAGGGAGACAGATTGAGAGTGAGAGAGGTTGAACTAATAAGTGGACAGAAGAAGAGGGGAAACAGAGACAATGGAATGAATTAGAGAGTAAGACAATGTATGGGATTACAAAAATGGGGAAGCGATAGAATAGTTCAAATGATTTGAATTTACACCTGTATTTAACCCTAATGGAGAGGATGATTGTGAAGAATGGGGAAGAATTTAAAAAGTAGTAAGTGGAAAGCAGATGACAAGAACAGATTAAAAATGGGAAATTATGTAATAGAATACTGTAGATGTGCAGGATGAAAATGAAGAGAAGGGACTGTGGCTGTGGGATATTAAGTATAGTAGGCAGAGATGGTGCCTATAGTAACAGTGGGATAATAGTCTCTGGGAAGGGAGTGTGACTGTGGGATAGCAGGTATAGTAGGGAGAGATGGTGCCTATAGTAACAGTGGGATAATAGTCTCTGGGAAGGGAGTGTGACTGTGGGATAGCAGGTATAGTAGGGAGAGATGGTGCCTATAGTAACAGTGGATAATAGTCTCTGGGAAGGGAGTGTGACTGTGGGATAGCAGGTATAGTAGGTAGAGATGGTGTCTATAGTAACAGTGGGATAATAGTCTCTGGGAAGGGAGTGTGACTGTGGGATAGCAGGTATAGTACGTAGAGATGGTGTCTATAGTAACAGTGGGATAATAGTCTCTGGGAAGGGAGTGTGACTGTGGGATAGCAGGTATAGTAGGTAGAGATGGTGTCTATAGTAACAGTGGGATAATAGTCTCTGGGAAGGGACTGTGACTGTGGGATAGCAGGTATAGTAGGGAGAGATGTTGTCTATAGTAACAGTGGGATAATAGTCTCTGGGAAGGGAGTGTGACTGTGGGATAGCAGGTATAGTAGGGAGAGATGGTGCCTATAGTAACAGTGGATAATAGTCTCTGGGAAGGGAGTGTGACTGTGGGATAGCAGGTATAGTAGGGAGAGATGGTGCCTATAGTAACAGTGGGATAATAGTGTCTGGGAAGGGACTGTGGCTGTGGGCCCCCCATCCCAATTGCGAGCTCCAGCACCTACAAATCACACAGTGGGCATATTAGCCTCTGGAAAGGGTATAGTAGGGAGAGATGGTGCCTATAATAACAGTGGGATAATAGTCTCTGGGAAGGGAGTGTGACTGTGGGATAGCAAGTATAGTAGGGAGAGATGTTGTCTATAGTAACAGTGGGATAATAGCCTCTGGAAAGGGACTGTGGCTGTGGGCCCCCCACCCCAATTGCGAGCTCCAGCACCTACAAATCACATAGTGGGCATATTAGCCTCTGGAAAGGGTATAGTAGGGAGAGATGGTGCCTATAGTAACAGTGGGATAATAATCTCTGGGAAGGGAATGTGACTGTGGGATAGCAGGTATAGTAGGGAGAGATGGTGTCTATAGTAACAGTGGGATAGTAGTCTCTGGGAAGGGAGTGTGACTGTGGGATAGCAGGTATAGTAGGGAGAGATGGTGCCTATAGTAACAGTGGATAATAGTCTCTGGGAAGGGAATGTGACTGTGGATAGCAGGTATAGTAGGGAGAGATGGCGCCTATAGTATCAGTGGGATAATAGTCTCTGGGAAGGGAGTGTGACTGTGGGATAGCAGGTATAGTAAGGAGAGATGGTGCCTATAGTAACAGTGGGATAATAGTCTCTGGGAAGGGAGTGTGACTGTGGGATAGCAGGTATAGTAAGGAGAGATGGTGCCTATAGTAACAGTGGATAATAGTCTCTGGGAAGGGAGTGTGACTGTGGGATAGCAGGTATAGTAGGGAGAGATGGTGCCTATAGTAACAGAGGGATAATAGTCTCTGGGAAGGGAGTGTGACTGTGGGATAGCAGGTACATTAGGTAGAAAAGGAGCCTATAGTAAAATATGGTGGTGAAATTATCAAGGTGTGTCTCCCAATCGCTGGATCTGGCACTATGATGTTACACAACTGCACCTGTTGTCAGTAAATGACCCCTCTTTTGTCAAGTCAATGTGTTATGCAGAGGTGAGATATTGTAATACTGGAGAGAAGAGATGTAAAATACAGTATATACTCCTCTGCAGTACAGTGTTGAGAATAGTTTTAAATACTGCAGCAAAGACCTAGTTTATGATTTCTGCTTCCTCTCATTTCAAAGCTGTCTTATCTCCAAGTCTAATCTAAATACGTACATTAAAAGATCTGCGCTTCTCTTTTATCTCTAGGTTTAAAAAGTAAAGCACAAACGAGAAGTGTTTCTTCTGTCTTTTTCTAATTAAAAAGCATAGTGAGTTTTTTCTCCCTTCATTTAATCTTAAGTTTTTTTTTTTTATTAAATAAAATCACCCTGTAAGTTTAATTGTATCTTTTAAAAAATAAATAAAACATATTTTGATTTAAGTAATGGATTCTGTCCATTTTTTATCTCCTACTCTTTCATGGGAGAAAACACAGATTACAGAATGTTCCACCGCTGCCTTTAATACAAATGATCCAAGATGCCATTTTTTTTACTTTTCCAAAAGTGTAAACATATGCGCCTGAAAAGGAAAATGCATTAGACAATAAGTAATTATAATATTTGCTAATGAAAATGTTATTACATTTTATTTTAACATTATGAAACTGAGGAATATATATAATTTAAAGTGACTGAGATAACTTTCATACCTATAGTTACAGTGGGAATAAAAACCTCTGGAGAGGGACTGTGGCTGTGGGATAGCAGGTATAGTAGGGAGAGATGGTGCCTATAGTAACAGTGGATAATAGTCTCTGGGAAGGGAGTGTGACTGTGGGATAGCAGGTATAGTAGGGAGAGATGGTGTCTATAGTAACAGTGGGATAATAGTCTCTGGGAAGGGATGTGGCTGTGGGATAGCAGGTATAGTAGGGAGAGATGGTGCCTATAGTAACAGTGGATAATAGTCTCTGGGAAGGGATGTGGCTGTGGGATAGCAGGTATAGTAGGGAGAGATGGTGCCTATAGTAACAGTGGGATAATAGTCTCTGGGAAGGGAGTGTGACTGTGGGATAGCAGGTATAGTAGGGAGAGATGGTGCCTATAGTAACAGTGGGAAAAATAGTCTCTGGGAAGGGAGTGTGACTGTGGGATAGCAGGTATAGTAGGGAGAGATGGTGTCTATAGTAACAGTGGATAATAGTCTCTGGGAAGGGAGTGCGACTGTGGGATAGCAGGTATAGTAGGGAGAGATGGTGCCTATAGTAACAGTGGATAATAGTCTCTGGGAAGGGAGTGCGACTGTGGGATAGCAGGTATAGTAGGGAGAGATGGTGTCTATAGTAACAGTGGATAATAGTCTCTGGGAAGGGAGTGCGACTGTGGGATAGCAGGTATAGTAGGGAGACATGGTGCCTATAGTAACAGTGGGATAATAGTCTCTGGGAAGGGAGTGTGACTGTGGGATAGCAGGTGTAGTAGGGAGAGATGGTGCCTATAGTAACAGTGGATAATAGTCTCTGGGAAGGGAGTGTGACTGTGGGATAGCAGGTATAGTAGGGAGAGATGGTGTCTATAGTAACAGTTGGGATAATAGTCTCTGGGAAGGGAGTGTGACTGTGGGATAGCAGGTATAGTAGGGAGAGATGGTGTCTATAGTAACAGTGGATAATAGTCTCTGGGAAGGGAGTGTGACTGTGGGATAGCAGGTATAGTAGGGAGAGATGGTGCCTATAGTAACAGTGGGATAATAGTCTCTGGGAAGCAAGTGTGACTGTGGGATAGCAGGTGTAGTAGGGAGAGATGGTGCCTATAGTAACAGTGGGATTATAGTCTCTGGGAAGGGAGTGTGACTGTGGGATAGCAGGTATAGTAGGGAGAGATGGTGCCTATAGTAACAGTGGATAATAGTCTCTGGGAAGGGAGTGTGACTGTGGGATAGCAGGTGTAGTAGGGAGAGATGGTGCCTATAGTAACAGAGGTATAATAGTCTCTGGGAAGGGAGTGTGACTGTGGGATAGCAGGTATAGTAGGGAGAGATGGTGTCTATAGTAATAGTGGATAATAGTCTCTGGGATGGGAAGAGACTGTGACTGTGGATAGCAGGTATAGTAAGGTATCATGGAAACACCAAAAATTCCACCAAATGATTTTTTTCGTTGGTCTGCAAGTTGTAACTAATCGCCACAGGTTGTACATTCCTATGTACTGGTGACTGATGATGTCTATAGTAGCAGTGGGATAATAGTCTCTGGGAGAAACAATTGCTGGTGTGAGATAACATTTATAGCAGTTGGATAGTGCATAGTAACAGTAGGGGTAATACTGCCTGGTTTGGTGGCAGTATCTCCGGGATTCTGCGACATCATTAGCTACATCAGCACTTGATTCTGAATAGGGATGTAGCGAACGTCGGAAAAAAAGTTCGCGAACATATTCGCGAACTTGCGCAAAAATGCGAGCGGTTCGCGAACGGTTCGCGAACCCCATAGACTTCAATGGGAAGGCGAACTTTAACATCTAAAAAAGACATTTCTGGCCAGAAAAATGATTTTAAAGTTGTTTAAAGGGTGCAACGACCTGGACAGTGGCATGCCAGAGGGGGATCAAGGGCAAAAATGTATCTGAAAAATCTGCCTGTGTGTGCTTGGAAGAGATAGTGTAGGGGGAGAGCTGTTAGTGATTTCAGGGACAGATGATAGTAAGTTTGCTGGCTAGTAATCTGCTTGATACTGCTCTGTATTGGAGGGACAGAAGTCTGCAGGGATTTGAGGGACATTTTAGCTTAGGTAGCTTTGCTGGCTAGTAATCTACTGTTCTCTTTAAACAACTGCCATACATTGACCTTGTAGGCATTGTTTGCCCAGTTTTTTTGGACGCAGCCACTGAAGCACAGTTGCCAGAAAAAATATGCCATATAAATGCTGAAAATAGTCATTTTTCGCCATACGTTGACCTTGTAGACATTGTTTGCCCAGTTTTTTTGGACGCAGCCACTGAAGCACAGTTGCCAGAAAAAATATGCCATATAAATGCTGAAAATAGTAATTTTTCGCCATACGTTGACCTTGTAGACATTGTTTGCCCAGTTTTTTTGGTTGCAGCCACTGAAGCACAGTTGCCAGAAAAAATATGCCATATAAATGCTGAAAATAGTCATTTTTTGCCATATACGTTGAGTCAACGTATGGCAAAAAATGACTATTTTCAGCATTTATGTGGCATATTTTTTCTGGCCGCTGTGCTTCAGTGGCTGCGGCCAAAAAAACTGGGCAAACAATGCCTACAAGGTCAACGTCGTTGACCTTGTAGGCATTGTTTGCCCAGTTTTTTTGGCCGCAGCCACTGAAGCACAGAGGCCAGAAAAAATATGCCATATAAATGCTGAAAATAGTCATTTTTTTGGTCGCAGCCACTGAAGCACAGTTGCCAGAAAAATTATGCCATATAAATGCTGAAAATATAAATTTTTTTGGTTGCAGCCACTGAAGCACAGAGGCCAGAAAAATTATGCCATATAAATGCAGAAAATATGCATTTTTTTGGTCGCAGCCACTGAAGCACAGTTGAAAGAAAAATTATGCCATATAAATGCTGAAAATATAAATTTTTTTGGTTGCAGCCACTGAAGCACAGAGGCTAGAAAAATTATGCCATATAAATGGACAAAATATGCATTTTTTTGGTTGCAGCCACTGAAGCACAGAGGCCAGAAAAATTATGCCATATAAATGCAGAAAATATGCATTTTTTTGGTTGCAGCCACTGAAGCACAGAGGCCAGAAAAATTATGCCATATAAATGCAGAAAATATGCATTTTTTTGGACGCAGCCACTGAAGCACAGTTGCCAGAAAAAATATGCCATATAAATGCTGAAAATAGTAATTTTTCGCCATACGTTGACCTTGTAGACATTGTTTGCCCAGTTTTTTTGGACGCAGCCACTGAAGCACAGAGGCCAGAAAAAATTAAACCAGTAGGGTTTGCACCCTAGTTTGTAACGGTGGCGGAGGGAGGAGGACGCTAAAGGACAGCTGTGTGTGGAGTCATGAGGCTTGAAGAGAAGGACAGCTGCATAGAAGTCAGAACAAGTCTTCCGGCGTGCAGTAACCCTCCGAGATCCACCCCTCATTCATTTTAATAAAGGTCAGGTAATCGACACTTTTGTGACCTAGGCGAGTTCTCTTCTCAGTTACAATCCCTCCTGCTGCACTGAAGGTCCTTTCTGAGAGCACACTTGAGGCTGGGCAAGACAAGAGGTTCATGGCAAATTGTGACAGCTCTGGCCACAGATCAAGCCTGCGCACCCAGTAGTCCAGGGGTTCATCGCTCCTCAGAGTGTCGATATCTGCAGTTAATGCCAGGTAGTCCGCTACCTGCCGGTCGAGGCGTTCTTTGAGGGTGGATCCAGAAGGGTTGTGGCGCTGCCTTGGACAGAAAAACATTTGCATGTCTGATGTTACAGACCGGCCAAAGGGCTTTGTCCTTGCAGGTGTGCTCGTGGCAGGATTACTGGCACCTCTGCCCCTGGAATGTTGATGAGTTCCTGAAGTGACATCACCCTTAAAAGCATTGTACAACATGTTTTGCAGGCTGGTTTGTAAATGCCGCATCTTTTCGGACTTGTGGTATGTTGGTAACATTTCTGCCACTTTATGCTTGTACCGAGGGTCTAGTAGCGTTGCGACCCAGTACAGGTCCTTCTCCTTAAGCCTCTTGATACGGGGGTCCTTCAACAGGCATGACAGCATGAAAGACCCCATTCTCACAAGGTTGGATGCAGAGCTATCCATCTCCGCTTCCTCATTATCAAGGACTGCATCATCCACGGTCTCCTCCCCCCAGCCACGTACAAGACCAGGGGTCCCCAAAAGGTCACCACTAGCCCCCTGGGAAGCCTGCTCCTGTTGGTCCTCCTCCTCCTCCTCCACAAAGCCACCTTCCTCCTCTGACTCCACTTCTGGCACCTCTCCCTGCGTTGCAGCAGGTGCCTGGGTTCGTTCTGGTGATTCCGACCATAAATCGTGCGCTTCCAGCTCCTCGTCACGCTGGTCTACAGCCTCATCTGTCACTCGTCGCACGGCACGCTCCAGGAAGAAAGCGAAGGGTATTAGGTCGCTGATGGTGCCTTCGGTGCGACTGACCATATTTGTCACCTCTTCAAAAGGTCGCATGAGCCTGCAGGCATCGCGCATAAGCACCCAGTAACGGGGGAAAAAAATCCCCAGCTCTGCAGATCCAGTCCTACCACCCAGTTCAAAAAGGTACTCGTTGACGGCCCTTTGTTGTTGCAGCAGACGTTCCAACATAAGGAGCGTTGAATTCCAGCGAGTCTGGCTGTCAGAAATCAAACGCCTGACTGGCATGTTGTAGCGCTGCTGAATGTCAGCAAGGCGTGCCATGGCTGTGTAGGAACGTCTGAAATGGGCCGACACCTTTCTGGACTGGGTGAGAACGTCCTGGAATCCTGGGTACTTGGAGACAAAACGTTGGACTATTAAATTTAACACATGTGCCATGCAGGGCACATGTGTTAAATTTCCCAGTCTCAACGCTGCCAACAGATTGCTTCCATTGTCACACGCCACTTTTCCGATCTGCAGTTGGTGTGGGGTCAGCCACCGATCGGCCTGTGACTGCAGAGATGACAGGAGTACAGATCCGGTATGGTTTTTGCTTTCCAGGCACGTCATCCCCAAGACAGCGTGACAACGGCGTACCTGGCACGTCGAATAGCCTAGGGGGAGCTGGGGGTGCACAGGTGTGGAGGAGGAGAAGGAGGACCCAGCAGCAGAGTAAGAAGAAGAAGAGGAAGAAGACGAGGTAGAGAGCGATGGAGGAGTAGAGGTGGTGGCAGAACCGCGTGCAATCCGTGGCGGTGACACCAACTCCACTGTTGTTGTTGTTGTTGAGCTACCCATTCCCTGCTTCCCATTCCCAGCCATTACCAAGTTCACCCAGTGGGCAGTGTAGGTGACATACCTGCCCTGACCATGCTTGGAGGACCATGCGTCAGTAGTCATATGGACCTTTGGCCCAACACTAAGTGACAGAGATGTGGTAACTTGGCTCTGCACATGTTGGTACAGGTGTGGTATTCCCTTTTTAGAAAAAAAATTGCGGCTGGGTACCTTCCACTGCGGTGTCCCAATTGCTACAAATTTGCGGAAGGCCTCAGAGTCCACCAGCTGGTATGGTAAAAGCTGGCGGGCTAAGAGTGCAGACAAGCCAGCTGTCAGACGCCGGGCAAGGGGGTGACAGTCAGACATTGGCTTCTTACGCTCAAACATGGCCTTCACAGAAACTTGGCTGGTGGCAGATGACTGGGAATGGGAACAGGTGGTCAAGGTGGAAGGCGGAGTGGAGGGTGGTTCAGATGGGTCAAGGAGAGCAGAGGTAGAGCAGTAAGATGCTGGACCAGAAGGAGTGTGGCTTTTAGTTTGCCTGTTGCCTTTGAGGTGTTGCTCCCAAAGTGCTTTGTGCTTGCCGCTCATGTGCCTTCGCATAGAAGTTGTACCTATGTGGCTGTTGGGCTTACCAAGGCTCAGTTTCTGACTGCACTCATTGCAAATTACAATGCTTTTGTCAGAGGCACACACATTAAAAAAATCCCACACTGCTGACTTTTTGGAAGTGTGCGATCTGGCGGTAACAGTAGAAGTTGGCGGCATTGGCGGCAATGGCGGGTGCGTTGGCTGGCTGAACACAGGTGCCGATACATGTTGTTGCCCTACTGATCCCTGCGGGCTGTCCTCCCTGCTTCTTCTAAGTCTTATTCTCCTACTGCCTCTCTGACTCTCCGTCTCTCCATCTGAACTACCCTCCTCTTGCTCTCTTCTACTAGGCACCCACAAAACATCAATCTCCTCATCATCATTCTCCTCAGATGCATCAATTTCTTCTGACACATCACAGAAGGAAGCAGCAGCGGGGACCTCCTCCTCATCACTCATCATTATGTCCATCTCTGTCGTGTTCTCTGCCAGAATTAAATCTGGTGTAACGTCCTCATCTCCTTCATCTTCTTCTGCCAATAATGGTTGCGCATTACTCAGTTCAAGAAACTCATGGGAAAATAACTCCTCTGACTCCAGTGAAGAAGGGGCACCGGTGGTGGAGGAAGTGTTACGTGGGGTGGCCATAGCAGTGGAGGATGAGGAGGATGTTGTGGTAAAGTTAGAAACGGTAGAGGATGGGGTGTGCTGTGTAAGCCAGTCAACTACCTCTTCAGCATTTTGGGAGTTCAGGGTCATTGGCTTTTTAAAACTGGGCAATTTGCTAGGGCCACAGGATTGCATAGCAGCACGGCCCCTAGCACGGCCTCTGCGTGGCGGCCTGCCTTTGCCTGGCATTATTTTTAAAAAAACAACAACAACAAAAACTCAGTTGGTTTTCCTGGAAACGATAATACACACAGCTAGATGGCGGTTTGAAGAAAACACTGTGCAAATAATGCCTACAAGGTCAACGTATACACAGCGGTGGATACGGATTACGTAAAATATAAGAATGCTGCTTGAAAAAAAGTAACTCAAGTGGTTTTTCTAGAGACGATAATATTATCAATATTTAGACAAAATGTGAACAAGCTCACACAGCTAGATGGCGGTTTGAAGAAAACACTGTGCAAATAATGCCTACAAGGTCAACGTATACACAGCGGTGGATACGGATTACGTAAAATATAAGAATGCTGCTTGAAAAAAAGTAACTCAAGTGGTTTTTCTAGAGACAATAATATTATCAATATTTAGACAAAATGTGAACAAGCTCACACAGCTAGATGGCGGTTTGAAGAAAACACTGTGCAAATAATGCCTACAAGGTCAACGTATACACAGCGGTGGATACGGATTACGTAAAATATAAGAATGCTGCTTGAAAAAACGTAACTCAAGTGGTTTTTCTAGAGACGATAATATTATCAATATTTAGACAAAATGTGAACAAGCTCACACAGCTAGATGGCGGTTTGAAGAAAACACTGTGCAAATAATGCCCACAAGATCAACGTATACACTACTACAGCGGTGGATACGGATTACGTAAAATATATTATGGCTGCTTGAAAAAAGTCACTCCGGTGTTTTTTCTGGAGACGGTAATATTATGGATATTTAGACAGAATGTGAACAAGGTCACACAGCTAGATGGCTGTTGGTTGAATAACACACTGGGCAAAAAATGCCTACAGGGCAAATAATGCCTAAAAGGTCAACTTATACACTACTACAGCGATGGATACGGATTACGTAAAATTTATTATGGCTGCTTGAAAAAAGTCACTCCGGTGTTTTTTCTGGAGACGGTAATATTATGGATATTTAGACAGAATGTGAACAAGGTCACACAGCTAGATGGCTGTTGGTTGAATAACACACTGGGCAAAAAATGCCTACAGGGCAAATAATGCCTAAAAGGTCAACTTATACACTACTACAGCGATGGATACGGATTACGTAAAATATATTATGGCTGCTTGAAAAAAGTCACTCCGGTGTTTTTTCTGGAGACGGTAATATTATGGATATTTAGACAGAATGTGAACAAGGTCACACAGCTAGATGGCTGTTGGTTGAATAACACACTGGGCAAAAAATGCCTACAGGGCAAATAATGCCTAAAAGGTCAACTTATACACTACTACAGCGATGGATACGGATTACGTAAAATTTATTATGGCTGCTTGAAAAAAGTCACTCCGGTGTTTTTTCTGGAGACGGTAATATTATGGATATTTAGACAGAATGTGAACAAGGTCACACAGCTAGATGGCTGTTGGTTGAATAACACACTGGGCAAAAAATGCCTACAGGGCAAATAATGCCTAAAAGGTCAACTTATACACTACTACAGCGATAGTAAAATAAAAAAAAGTAAAATAAAAAAAAAATGAATATTAAAAAAAAAAAATTACAGTTGGTGCTGCTGAACTACTAGGAGCAGCAGATTAGCACACCAGTCCCACTCCCCAACACTGCTAGACTAATAGCACTGGGCTCTTATAGTAGTAGTAGTAGTAGTAGTAGTAGTAGTAGTAGTAGTAAAACAACAAAAAAATAAATAAAAGCAGTCCTTACAAGGACTACTGTTATTGCAGCAGTCAGCAGATGAGATCAGAAGCAGGACAGCTGCCCACTGCAGCTACATACAGAGCACTGCAGTAGAAGGTAGATTACTAGCCAGCAAAGCTACCTAAGCTTAAATGTCCCTCAAACCCCTGCAGACTTCTGTCCCTCCAATAACAGAGCAGTATCAACACGATTACTAGCCAGCAAACTTTCAACTGTCCCTGAAATCACTAACAGGCAGCAGCTCTCTCCCTACACTATCTCTTCAGCACACACAGGCAGAGTGAAAAAAACGCTGCAGGGCTTCGGTTTTTATAGGGAAGGGGAGTGGTCCAGGGGAGAGCTTCCTGATTGGCTGCCATGTACCTGCTGGTCTGGGGTGAGAGGGCAAAAAAAAGCGCCAACAATGGCGAACCCAAAATGGCGAACGTCGCGCGACGTTCGCGAACTTCCGGCGAGCGCGAACACCCGATGTTCGCGCGAACAAGTTCGCCGGCGAACAGTTCGCGCCATCTCTAATTCTGAATAGGAGTAAGGCAGCAGCCATGAGTAAGCCATGGTGTAAGTACCTTTAATGAAAGGGATTTTTCACACAACTGATTGCCGGGAAATTTATGGACCCAGATCTGCGGTGCAGGAAGTAATTGATGCCTTGTTTGCTTTTTCCTGCTATTCAGTATATTTCATGTTAACGTTTTCACTGTTTTACACTGATTACTAGAAGAGGAAAGATCCTGCAAAAATCTCTGACCGCAAACGACACTGAGCACTATGCTCTTTAATGGGCAACTAACCCGGTGAAACATTTACAGAAAGCTATTTTTATTCAATATTGAGAGTGCTTCTGGGAATTTATATTTGAAAGTTGTGATCCTGCAACTAAAGCTAAAAATGATGTTGTTGCATCAAGTCTCCATTCTGCTTTGATTCTATTGTTCAAACGGTCACCGGTAACTGCTGGTACATCATCACTATTGCCTGTGATACTATCTGATCTATGTCTATTCAGGGAAGACATTCAGGAAATATGGGAAACAATGAGTAATGCAGGCACAGGTAAAAGATCTGTTATCCAGAAACCCGTTATCCAGAATGTTCAGAATTCCAGGGAAGGTTGTCTCCCATAGACTCCATTTTAATCAAATCATGTTCTAAATACACATTTTCTTTGTAATAATAAAGCAGTATTGGACCTGTTATCCAGAATGCTCAGGACCTGGGGTTTTCCAGATGACGGATCTTTCCATAATTTCGATCTTCATACCTTAAAGGATAAGGAAAGCTCCAAGACAGTTTATTGCCAATAGAATAGCCACAATAGTGCAAGCTAGAACGCTATATTTATTCTGCAGAATGCTTTACCATACCTGAGTAAACAGCTCTAGACACTGTCTCTGTTTGTTTAGGATAGAAGCTGCCATATATGCTTGGTGTGACATCACTTCCTGCCTGAGTCTCTCCCTGCTAACTAACAGCTCTGAGCTCAGATTACAGTAGGGATGGGAGGAGGGAGGGGGAGAGGAGCAAACTGAGCATGCTCAAGGCCGTGCCCTGGAGGTTTAAGCTAAAAACAGGAAGTCTGATACAGTAGCCCATGTGTACACAATAAAAGCAAAGAAATGTGGTGTTTCTTTTGACAGAGGACTCAGAGCAGCATTACTTTGAGGGTTTACTGGTGTATTTATATAGACCTTTCTGATAAAGCTTACTTAATTTTAGCCTTTCCTTCTCCTTTAAGTTGACTAGAAAACATTAAATAAACCCAATAGGCTGGATTTGCTTCCAATAAGGATTAATTATATCTTAGATGGGATCAAGTACAAGCTACTGTTTTATTATTACAATTACTTTTAAAAAAAATTGGATTATTTGAATAAGGTGGAGTCTATGGGAGTTTTCTTGATAACGGGTTTCCGGATAACGGATCCCATGCGAGTACTTTGTAGTTGATCCCAACTAAGATATAATTAATCCTTATTGGTAGGAAAACAATCCCATTGGGTTTCTTTAATAGTTAAAGGAGAAGGAAAGGTTAAATAAGCCTTATCAGAAAGGTCCACCTAAATATACCAGTAAACCCTCAAAGTAGAGTCCTCTGTCAAAAGAAACACTGCATTTCTTTCCTTCTATTGGACTTCTTTATCAGACTTCCTGCCTTCAGCTTAAACCTCATTGAGCATGCTCAGTTTGCTCCTCTCTCCCCCCCCCCTCTCTACAGTAATCTAAGACCAGAGCTATAAGTGAGCAGGGAGAGACTCGGGCAGGAAGTGATGTCACACCAAGCTAATACTGCAGCTGCTATCCTAAACAAACAGAGAGCTTCAAGAGCTGTTACTCAGGTATGTTAAAACATTATACAGAATAAATATAGCATTCTAACTTGCACGATTGTAGCTAATCTCCTTTAAATTATTTTTAACAAACTTAAGGTATGAAATTCCAAATTACAGAAAGACCCCTTATCCGGAAAACCTCAGGTCCCATAAAAACAAATTCCATACCTGTATTCGGGGCTCCACCACATTCGTACATGAACGCACCGTCCAAACTTTGCTCCCGAGGCTGTGCCTACTCTGCCTACCCCTTTTTCCGGCCCTGCCTGTATTTAGTATAGTAAAAAAGGGAAACCGAATTACTTAAATTTAGAAAATCATCTTGCTTTATTTTCTGCTTGCAGAGAAAAGTATATCATTAAATCTCTTTCTCCTACAATGCAGCAGTTTTGAGACACTTTCATTTACGAAAGTACATTGTGCAAAGTGCTAAAACGTACTGTATATGTATAAAGAATAAGCCTGGATCACTCTGAACAATGGCTGATATGCTCAAATTGCTCAGAGAAGACATATAATAGTGACTTTTTGGCTCCACTAGGTCTTTACTGAACCTTTTTAGACCCACAATGCAGCATTATGTGCAAATAGTAGCCTGCGTTCATTTATCAGTGCAGATGCAGGCTCATATTGTCTTGTGCAGATTCTCATTTATCCAGGTCATGATAAAAAGTATCTAGTAGAATTAATTCAAAGGCAACTGGACATGGGGAGGCACATTTATCAAGGGTCAAATTTTAAATTCATATGAATTTTTTTAAACTCCCCTAAACCCCCATAAATTCGACTAGTCAAATTTGTTTAATTCAAACTAATTTAAAGAAACCGAAAACTCGAATCAAATTCTATTCGGATTATAAAAACTCGATTCAAATTTAAAAAAACTAGATTTGAGTTTAAAAAACGTGATTCAAATTTAAAAAACTTGTTTAGAATTTAAAGAACTCGATTCGAAATTAAAAAACTTGATTTGAATTTAAAAAAACTTAATTCATATTTAAAAAACTTGATTTGGACTTAAAAAACTTGATTTGAATTTAAAAAAACTTGATTGGAGAAAAAAACTTGAATGTCAGGAAGGATATAAACATCACCAAATTGATCCCTGGACCTCTCCCATTGACTTATACAGTAATTCGGCACGTTTTAGGTGGCGAATAGTCAAATTAGAGTTCTTAAAGGGCCAGAGTATGATAAATCTCAAAATTCTATTTCAATTAAAACTCAAATTCACAATTTGAATTCAAGAGTTTTGACCAAAAAAAAAATGTTTGATTTGAATTTTCACTTCGACCCTTAAAAAATCTGCCCCTTGGGGGGCGCATGCGCGCGCAATCCAAGATGGCCGCCATTTAGGAAAGCTCCGCGCCAGCCATGCAGTTTTTTCGCTACCTGAAGCATATATCAGCACCTCAACGTCTCGCAGTCTGTAGCTACGCTAAGGGGAACCTCCTAGCTAGCCGTATGGCAAGTCTGCAGAAGGCGAGGAAAAACCCTTTCTCCCCCGCCATCCCGGACTCGCCCATTCTCTGACTTTTTGGAGAAGGCCCTGCGGCCTGCGTCATCACCATAACTGAGCCCGATGGCGTCACTGAGCAGCCTATTCGGGAGCCAGGCATCAACTTCCTCAGAGCAGGGTGAGGCTTCGCTATCTTCGGATGAGGTACTGTTGGGGAAGTTTAAACTTTTGCTGCAACAGGAACTTGACACTATGGCTAATAAAATCACAGCTGACCTAGCTAAGCAAGTTGCTGAACTGGGCCAGAGGGTTAATGATACGGAGGCCAAAATTGATGATATTATTACGGTGATTGATTCCCATGAACAGGATATAATTTCCTTACAGGCCCAGATGAAGGAATCGAATGATCGTATTGAAGATGCGGACAACAGATCCCACCGCAATAACTTGAGGATCCGTGGGTTGCCTGAATCCATTGTGGATCTACAGCAATCAATTATGGATTTGCTGCAATAACTCCTTCTGGCCCTGCCTGCTACGAGATTAGAGATGGATCGGGTACATCGGGCCCTGAGGCCTAGACGACCAGACGATCCACCACGAGACATAATCCTCAGATTACACTATCACCAAACCCAAGTGGCAGCTTTAGCAGCGGTGAGAAAGGTCGATAATTTGGTGTTCCGTACTCATCCCTACCAGATTTATATGGATCTTTCCCCGACGACCTTGCAAAAGCGGAGGAATATGGCACCCATCACCAAAGTACTTCAACTACGTAAGATACCTTATAGATGGCTATTTCCATTTCGACTGATGTTCTCTTACAACAACAGGCAGTATAATGCTACTTCCCCAGAGGAAGGTTTGGCTGTATTGGTGAAATTGGGCTTCTCCGACGCACCTGTAGAGGCTGTTTTGCCTTCAAGCAGTTCCCAGTGCAAGGTTCTCTCAATTTGGGAAAAGGCGAGATCCCATTCTCAGAGATCACGTTCCTCCATTACCTGAACTCTTCAGCTTTCCACGGAGTCCTTTCTACGTGATGTGTTTGGGCACTTTATTTGACTCATTTGGTCAGTTGGCCTTTTCCCCTTCTGCTTCAAGAGGCTTCAGTTTTTTTCTCTCTTATTTTTTTTTCCTCTCCTTTTCTCCTTTTGCAGTTTTATGTTTTACAGCTGACACTGGACGGTTTACTGCTACACTAACTTGGTCTTTTTCCCAGGTTGGGTCAGTCGCCCGCTGACCTTTGCTGAGTCCCACAATGTGACCACTGGGTTCTCCCTCCTACTGAGTGCTGATTTTGGACATACATTTTCTGCTACTTGCAGGCTGGTTAATGCCTTCCCCCCTTGGAATTGAGTCCCCTAAGGGCTCCTGAGGCTGGTCCAGGAGTGCTTTTTGACGGTGACTCTCTATTCCCCGGAAACAAACTAGTACTCTGGTTGAATTTTTGGTTTATTGTTCAATTATATTATGTTGCTGACAAGTGAAATCCTTTTTCTATCTATCACATGGCTTAATATTACAAGTGAGATTTTTGCTTTATATTCACTAATATTGAAAGGTAGTGGCTTATTATGGCAGAACACTGTTCCCCTTTTTTCACCATGGCTTGAGGGGGGCAATTATGGTATAGATGGATTGATAATTCCTCATGGGGGTAAAGTGCTTAGTTTGAATGTCCAAGGGTTTAATTCTCCTATGAAACGTACTAAAGCTTTCTCCTACTTCTCGTCCCTAGACGTAGACATTATCTGCCTACAGGAGACCCACTTCTCCCATTCTTCCTACCCCAAATATCTACATAAGAGGTACCCTACAGTACTATTAGCTACTAGTCCTAACAAAACAAAGGGGGTAGCAATTTGCTTCCACTCCAGATTGGCGGTTACAATTAATGATACAATTATTGATCCTGAAGGTCGATTCGTCATAGCCATGGTTAGCATTGGGGATGTTCCACTTACTATACTCCGAATTTAGATCAGATTAAATTCCTGTCACAGTTATTTGATACTTGTTCCCAAAATCAACAGGGACAACTAATTCTCTGTGGAGACTCTAACCTTGTTTGGAATCAGAATTTAGACCGTTTGGTAATTGGTAAGCCCCCGAGTGCTGGGAAATTCAGCAGAGATTCTGTTAAGTTTAAGAAACTCCTAGCGTCTTATTGGCTGATAGACGCTTGGGAGAATGTAACCCTGATACGCGGCAATTTTCTCATTACTCTGCTCCTCACAAGCTATCCTCTCGTATCGACCATATTTTTCTCTCGCCTACACTACTGCCTGCACTCCGTACTGCCAAAATGTTTAATATAAGCTGGTCAGATCATTGTCCTAATTGTATAACACTTTCACATATTTGGGAAAGGTCTAGCTTTGGGGCTTGGCATCTGAATGAATCTTTATTGAGTATACCTGCTACAGTTACAATAATCAAAGAGTCCCTTGTTAATTACTTTCAGGAGAACTTTCATACAGTTCCTTCTGCTGTTACTATTTGGGAAGCCCGCAAAACGGTTATCAGGGGTGTCTTTATACAACAGGGCTCTAGGGCCAAAAAGGCTAGAGTGGCGGCTATTAATTCCCTGACTCAGAAACTAGATAACTTGGTGGAGGCACAGAATGATTCCCCTGAACTAGATTATTCTACTCAAATTTCCCAACTTCAAAAGGAACTGGACATGCTGTTAACAACTTATGCTGAGAAAAAGTTGAGATGGGCTAAACATAAACTTTACGGTAACCTAGACAAGCAGGGAAGGATGTTGGCTCGAAAACTGAATGAGAGATGTAAACCTCCCACTGTCCACAGGATTAGAACATCTCAGGGCTCCTTGTCGGGTAACCCCAGTAAAATAGCAAACCAATTTGCCCAATTCTATGAAACCCTTTATGCAGCTCTAGTATCCATGCCTCAATCAGCGTTCGATTTTTTAGTTTTTCTCTACGATTAGCCTTCCCGAATTGTCCCCTGATCAGGCTCAGTTTATTGACTGAGATATCTCTTTAGAAGAGGTTTCTCTTGCTATAAAAACCTTAGCATCTGGTAAAACTCCAGGGCTTGATGGCTTATCAAATTTATATTATAAGAAATTTGCTGAACAATAGGGGGCCCACCTCACCTCTATGTTGAACGCATTGAAAAATGGAGAGTCCTTACAACCTGAAACGCTCAAAGCTAAGATTTCGGCTATCCCTAAACCCGACACTGATCTATCTGAATGTAAGAACTATTGGTCCATTTCAGTGTTAAACACGTTGAAGTTGTTGGGGAAAATTCTTGCTTAACGCATTCACAGCTTTTTCCCTCAAGTGATACACAAAGATCAGGTCGGGTTTGTTGTTAATGGAACACTCTAAAAACTGTAAACTTAAAGCTATGTTATTGAAGTTGGACATTTGTAAAGCGTTTGACTCCCTAAACTGGAGTTATCTGTATTATACTTTGGGTAAGTGCGGTTTTGGTGAGGGGTTTCTGCAATGGATCCACTCACTTTACCATAATCCCACTGCGATAGTTGGTATATTTGGTTTCTCCTCCCACACATTTTCAATTCGTAGGGGCACCAGACAGGGGTGCCCATTATCCCCGATCTTGTTTAATTTGGCAATTGAACCGTTAGCTCTAGCAATTCGATCCAATCCCGATATTTATGGGATAGCCGTTGCCGGTACCCATCATAAAGAGAGCCTTTTTGCAGATGATTTGACGCTTATCCTCTCCAAACCCCCTAACATCCCTTCCTAACCTGTATAGATTAATGGACATATTTGGGATCTTATCAGGGCTTAAGATTAATCATAATAAGACAGAGGCTTTAAATCTATCCCTCTCTCACCAGGAAGTTAAATTACTGCAGCTGAACTTTGACTTTGTGTGGCAAATTCACTATATTACTATTTTGGGGGTCAAACTTACTAACTCCTATGAGTCCATGTATAAATTTAATTATTTACCGATGTACAAATCCTTGGGTGCCTTACTGGAGAAATGGGCACATCACCACCTGTCTTGGATAGGGCGTATCAACTCGATAAAGATGTCTATACTTCCTAAGCTTTTATACCTGTTCCGAACCCTCCCTGTTCAAGTACCATTATCTGATCTTGCTGGGTTTAGCTCCAAGCTTTTGCGATTTGTTTGGGCTGGTAAATTCTCACGCATTAGCAAAACGAATATGATGTTGCCTAAGGATAGAGGAGGGTTTGGTTTTCCTAATTTCTCGTTGTACTATAAGGCGGCCCAATTAGCTCAAATAGTGACCTTACATACGATTGTTGATAGCCTTCATTGGGTCCAACTAGAAGCTCTTTTTTGTAAGCCCTACTCTCCTTCGGCTTTAATCTGGTGCCCCACCACATTTAGACCTAAATTAGGTAGCGTATGCTTATTACATACTATTAGGCTTTGGGATAGTGTTCGGTTACGGTTTCAGTTGCAATCCCCATTGACTCCAGCAGCTCCTTTGTTAGATAATCCGCTTTTTCCACCGGGCCTGCAACCTACTCTATTTCAGTGGTGGCAAGATCAGAACTTTTTGTATCTAGGGCAGCTCTTCTCCTTATTGGGGCCCTATACCCCTCAGAGCTTTTCTCAGAAATATCGTGTGCCACAGGCTGAAAGCTATAGGGTAATCCAAGTGTTGCATTATGCTCAATCTTTATGGAGATCTTCAGGGGTGGTGAACAGTTCTCAGACCTTTTTTGAGCATTGGTGTTGTAAAGCGCCCAAATGGCGGGGAGTGATTTCAACATTATACAATAACTTTTTTGTCCTGACTGACACCTGTCAGGTTTCGTATACACAATTATGGCAAGAGGACATAGGTTGTCAAATAGGTTTAGACGACTGGGAAGTAATCTATCTATATCAAGAAATCTTCAAGGAATGTCTCACTCCTAGAAACAAATTATAAGGTTTTACTCCGGTGGTACCTGGTCCCCGCACGTATAGCGCGATTTATACCTTCAGCTGATGATAGGTGTTTTAGGGGTTGTACCCATAAGGGCACTATGTATCATATTTGGTGGCTATGTCCTTTAGTTCAAAGATTTTGGATAAGAATATATAATATGAGTTATTCCATTTTTAATACACCTATTCCAAAACACCCTAGCACGGCCCTATTATGTAAAAAACCTGATGCTCTCACATCCCACCAATTCCAACTTTTCCTGTTGATAATGACGGCTGCAAAACAAACAATCGCAAAGGCTTGGAAAACCAAGCATATCTCTATCGAGGTCACGAAGGGTAAAATTGATTGGATAATGGTCCAGGAGAAGATGTCTAGCATCTTACTTGATACTCACCAGAAATACCTGTTGGTTTGGTCCCCTTGGATTGAATATAGATTTGGTACTAATTATCCGACTACCTTTCTCAGCATTTGAATCGTTACCACTGTCTTATCTCTCTTGTAACTATTTTTATAGGATTTTCAGAACTTGTCTGCTAGTTCAATGGTTAATTTGATTGTCAGTATTTTGCTTTCTATTCACCAACAGTGGATGTTCACAGTTTATCTATGATCTATGTGTAAATTTGTGAGTATTTTGATGTACCTACACGTGGAGACTATATGGTATATTTGAAGACTCAATCTGTACTCTCTTAATGTGCTACTGTAAGCTATTGTCGACTTTGTTTATGTTATGTAAACTCAATAAAAATATTGGAATATAAAAAATCTGCCCCTTAGATCATCCAAGCGGCTTCTTCAGTTCGACTGTAGGGAATTCCCCAGCATTTAAACACTTGAGGGTAGTGGTAAAAAGTTTTCAAGAAAAACTCTAAGGGGCAGATTTACCAAAGGTCAAGGTGAATTTTCGAATGAAAAAAACTCAAATTTCGAGCTATTTTTTGTGTACTTCATCTAGGGAATAGTCCAAATTCGATTCGAATTTGAAAAAAATTATGTATGATAAATGACTTCGACCATTCGCCGTCTAAAACCTGCCGAATTGCTGTTTTAGCCTATGGGGGACCTCCTAGAGCCTATTTGGAGTCAATTGGTGGACTCTGAAAAAGAAATGTTTTCTTTGGGAAAAACTTTGAATCGAATTCGATCAAATGCGCTATTCTTTCGAATTCGGCTGAATACGGACCTATTCGATCAATGGGAACAGAATAACTTTGGGCACACAGCTAGAAAATAGCATTTATGTGCAATTCACTAGGTGCTATTCAGTTGTGTGCAGGTGCAACATGCCAAGTGAACCCTGGAAATAACAACTCCTCACGGCATTCCCTTGTTGATTAATGCATGGGCTCCCCTAGGCTATAGCTTAGGGGCCCAGTGTGATCAGCTTTTTTTTTTTTTCAATTATTATATCTATTTTATTTTAATATTTATTTTTATTTGCACTGCTGGGTCCAGTCGACACACCTGCAGAGAGAAGAAGGCAGACAAGGCACATGCGTGTGCCCTGATGCGTGCAGTTACAGCAGCTTTTACTTTTGTGTCGAGGACCCAACAATTCTCTATAAAACCCAGGAAAATGTCAAATCCAGGAACAGAATGTGGGCTTACCAGTGCCATACTATTTGCAGGAATGTGTACAAAGCAGAGTTCTACTGAAGCTAGCATTTCTGCCCTACTTCATTGTTAAAGGAGAACTAAAGCTTAACTAAAGAAGTAGCTAGAAATGTTGTACATTATGTTTTGTGCTTCTGTACCAGCCCAAGGCAACCACAGCACTTAAGCAGTAAAGATCTATGTCTCCAAAGATGCCCCAGTAGCTCCCCATCTTCTTTTCTGCTGATTCACTGCACATGCTCTGTGCTGCTGTCACTTACTGAGCTTAGGGACCCACTCACAATATACAGTACACATAGTATAGAAATGTCACAATATAAGGCTGATTAGTAATTAATACAGATAATTACTACATGGCAGCACAGAAACCAGTGCAATTAGCATCAGAATTTAATAATCAGCCCTGTAGCATCAGCTTATATTACAGACCAACCTCATTTTCTGCTGGATATTTAGTGACGAGCCCTAAGCTTAGCTTCTCAACAGCTGCTCAGAGCCCACTGAGCATGTGAGTGTCACAGACACTTTCCAAGATGGTGACCCCCTGTGACAAGTTTGAAGTCCTGGATCATTGCTGCTATTGAGAACCTACAATTTTAGGCTGGTGCAATAAATTCAGTATGTAAAATAAGGCATTTTTAGCCACATTAATTTTTAGAGTTTAGTTCTCCTTTAAGCCTTAATTCTCCTTTAATGAATTTACATTGGGAGATTTCCATTGTGCAAAAAATAGCTTTTGGGTGGAGATCCCTTTTAATCTGGGAACAGCGTTACTAAGTTAGTCTTCTGCTTTTAATTGAGACCTCTGCTGTCTTGAACAGTCATTTACCACAGCCATATTTATGTGTAATTCTGAGTTAGTCAATTAAAATGATACTCAGCGATAATGATATTCACGCTGAGCGAAATTTACTCGGTGGGAATCAGACGAGGCTTATGCAATCACAGAAAGTCACTGAGTTCCAAAGCACAAAGAACTGAGCTAAATTGTCTTAACAGCCCCTTTAGACTTGTTTAAATGAGCAAATTAAAATGCAATGTAACAATTACATTTAACCTGTTCAGGAGATAGAGGGTTCCCCTTCAGTATAGAGAGGGGGGGAGAAGTTACCAAGCATTTATGTACCTACAGCACAGCTTTGTTTTACCGATTTTTGCATGAGGTTTAAATGGGGATGATGCAATAAAAACAGCACTGATTCTAGTGACCCATAGCAATCAAGTAGTGGGTAGATTTACTGGTCAGCTGCTTGAAAGCAAACCTCTCTTGGATGATATTATTGGTGCTAATTACCACTACTACTACTACTACTACTACTACTACTACTACCAATTAACATTTTACCCTTTAGTTTGTATTGGTAATACTCATGCCCACTACAAAAACCCACCTATCACTCTTGAGCTCTGTATAAGTAATATATTAGGGTCCCTGTCATACATATAGGGGCCCATTTACTTAGCTCGAGTGAAGGAATAGAGGAAAAAAACGTTGAATTTTTTTTTGGCTACTTAGACCATCGAATGGGCTACTTCGACCTTCAACTATGACCTTCGACTTCGATTCGAACGATTCGAACTTAAAATCGTTAGACAATTCCACCATTCGATAGTCGAAGTACTGTCTCTTTAAAAAAAACTTCCAACCTCTAGTTCGCCACCTAAAACCTACCGAGGCCAATGTTAGCCTACGGGGAAGGTCCCCATAGGCTTCCTAACAATTTTCTGATTGAAGGAAAATCCTTCGATCGATGGATTAAAATCCTTCTAATCGTTTTATTTGAAGGATTTAATCGTTCGATCGAACGATTATTCCTTCGATCGTTTGATCGTAGGAATAGTGCTAAATCCTTCGTTAATTAACCCTCGATATTCGACCATGAGTAAATTTGCCCCATAATACAATGTATGGCTGTATTTGAAGTTGGTATCCCCCAGACTCTTCAGACTCTCCTCATGCAGAATGGAGAAGAACAATATCAGAGTGAAAGGACATTGTACCCAATTTGCCAGAAGGCTTTATTTGAATTTATGTTTTGATCAATAGACATGAAAGGCAAGTTTATTATTGTACAGATTGTTCTTTCTCGGCATATTTTATTTATACGGATGAGAGCTGCCATTTTTATTATCCTTTATTTATAGTAGTGTAGGAGCTTGTTCATCATTCACATTGGTCCTTGCCCCAGTGGAGCTTACACTCTGATGTATTTACAATGCACATATACCCAATTAATCTGCCTGTATGATGTTCTGTTCAGATTAGAACCCAGCACCCTGTTTCACTTCTGAATATATATATTGTTGTCCCCTAGCCAATATGATTGAAGAATCATTGGGGGTCATTTATCAACACCGGGCAAATTTGCCCATGGGCAGTAACCCATGAATTCATTGTTCTACTTGCAGCTAGCTTTAAAAAGCTAATCACTGATTGGTTGCTATAGGTAACTGCCCATGGGCAAATTTACCCAGTCTTGATAAATGAGCCCCATTATCGTCTTTTCCCTACTGGAATCCTTCGTCACCCAAGTATACACCCAGCAGCTTCCTAATCTTGCCTGCATGATAAAGCACAGTATAATGTTGTGTAACATCTTGGTTCAGTGATGGGGTGAGGAATAATGACTAGTTATCTTGTTGTTAACAAATACAGCAGAACCTGGCGACTTTTCGCTAGCGTACTTCGGCAGTGCGAGGGTTTCAAAGTGAAATTACGCTAGCGATCGCTTCTGCCTAGCGAAACTTCGTTAGTCCTCTTACACTTAGGTCAATTTGAATAGGGTGGGTACATTAAAGTTGCATTGATGTCTGTATTAGAAATGTTGGTGCAAATGCTTGAATTAGCCACTTTTTCTTACAAATATCCGAGACACCTGAATAAAAAAAGAGAGATCATTTAATGCCCTACACATGAGCCCACCCTAAAATGAATGTTCCATGGCCCTCAAAATGTCTGGGGAAAAATGTAAACCCAAAAAAGTTGAACAGAGCGAAAAGTCGCCTGGCGATAAAGTGCTAGAGTTGGCTAGCGAATTGTCATCTACATGGCGATGTCCCTGCAGATGGGATTTCTGGCTATATCACTAGTCACTTTGTCCTTTAATAAATCTGTCCCAAATGTGCACCTAGGGAGGTAAGAGCAATATGTATCTCCTTCCACTACACCGTATTCTAGAGTCATTCTCTATAGAACGCTCAACATATTTATGCCCACCATACCCACCGATCTGAAACTCTGCATTTTAGTGAATTAGCGTTAGGGATGCACCGAATCCAGGATTCGGCCTTTTTCAGCAGGATTCGGATTCGGCCGAATCCTTCTGCCCGGCCGAACCGAATCCAAATCCTAATTTGCATATGCAAATTAGGGGCAGGGAGGGAAATTGCATGACTTTTTGTCAGAAAACAAGGAAGTAAAAAATGTATTTCCCTTCCCACCCCTATTTTGCATATGCAAATTAGGGTTCGGATTCGGTTCGGTATTCGGCCGAATCCTTCGTGAAGGATTTGGGGGCTCGGCCGAATCCAAAAAAGTGGATTTGGTGCATCCCTAATTAGCGTAGAGAGAATTTTCCTCTCCGAAGTGTTGCGCTGGGTGCGAAGTGGACGCTGGCAAAATTTGCCATCCGAAATGTTTCTCTGCCGGCACATCTCAGCTGGCAGAGAAACAGCCCATACCTCTCCACGCCACTTGTCATTCATGTGGGTAGCAACCAGATCTCAGCTCAGAAATGAACATTCACGTATTTTCAGACTAGAAACTACAAATCACCGGCAGCCTGATTATCATTTATGTGACTGACCGGTGGCATAGTAGAATTTACTGTGGAATTTACTGTGCTCTAGTTTGCAAGCAGATATCGAATTGGTTTCTGTGAGTTACCAAACCTGCTGAAAATGTTGCGACTTTACCCCATTACCCCATAGGTGCCACAAGAAAAAAAAATTGAATTGGTGAAAAAAAATCAATTAACGATACACTATACATTCTGTCATGACAGTTCCCTATTATGGCTGCCCGTGAGCAACTATAACTATAGCAAGTGGATATTACTGAATTTGCTATTATAATAAATAAGCAGTTCTGCATTCAGGTGACCATTTGCAGGCAGCAAGACAAAGACAACTTTATGCCCTTTATTTATATTTCAACAGTACAGCTACAATGCTTGGCTTTGTCTGGGTTTCAACTGTGCTGGCATGAAAAAAATAAGCCGGTAATATCAGTAACCTCCTTGCCTCTCTGCAATCAAGCTCTTTACAGCAGCATTAAAGAAAATGTAGAATGATCATTTGGCTTATCCTACAGCATCTGTTGATTCTGAGCAATCTCTATTGTGTCCATTAAAGGGAAACATTTTCACTTTTATAACCTATTGTCAGCTATTTTTTTTAATACTCACGTCCACCGATGATTGATAACTGCCTTATAGTTTGTAAAAGGAAGGTGAATGTTCGATAAATTGTCCCGTTTTGTTGTGTCTAGGGTAATGATGGGCGAATAAATTCACCAGGCATGGATTCATTTCGCCACCCGCGAATGTTTTCTTGGAACTGCCGCGCGTCAAAATTATTCGGACGCCCATTGACTTTAATGCATTTGGACAAAGTAGTCGCGCATATAAAAATTGTTTGCTTGCATCAAAAATTGCTAATTTTAGCTGTTTCGCAAATTATTTGGTGAAGCAAAACAGCCCAAATTCACCCATCACTAGTCTAAAGGTGGCCATACACGGGCCGATAAAAGCTGCCGACAGACTGAGTCGGCAGCTTATTGGCCCGTGTATGGGGGCCCCCGACGGGCTTCCCCGATCGAGATCTGGCCGAAAGTCGGCCAGATCTCGATCGGATGGGGTTAAAAATCCCATCGGATCGCGGCCGCATCTGTTCGTTGATGCGGTCCCGCGATCCGACCGCCCGTTTGTGAACGCAAGGATCCGATCGTTGGGCCCTAGGGCCCACGATCGGATCAGCCCGATATTGCCCACCTCAAGGTGGGCATATCGGAGGGCGATCCGCTCGTTTGGCGACATCGAGCGGATCTATCCATGTATGGCCACCTTTAGGTTGCCATCTGGCCAGCTGGTAAAACACCAGCTAAGGCTGGGGCCGGCATTTCAAATTACCTGTCCTAAAATTTGTAATAACTAGTCCTCCATCCTGGCATGACACTGATTTGTCTCTGATTCACCCACAATCTGCCCAAAACAAAATTACAACTAACACTAATGAGCAAATTTTATCAAATTCAACATCACATTTTTTTCATGATTTGAGAAAATCACAGAAATAAAAGTCAATTTTGATCTCAGTTTTTATAATTTGAGTTTTCCAAATTCAAATTTTCAAGAACTCACAAGCAAATGGTTTGTGTTGTTGTAACAATACATGGATCCGTTTTTAGATCCAGAATGCAGCCTTTAGCCATGCACTGTGTCTGCTTTTCTTGTAGATTTGTGATCTAAATATGATAGTGATGGGCAAATCTCACCCATTTTGCATCGCCAAAAAATTGTGAACCGGAAAAAAAAATCGCCAAATGGTATGGGGTATATTTATCATAGAGTGAAGTTAGAGGTAGCCACAGTCCGCTAGAATAAAATTCCGCCACTCTCAATTTATTTCTATGGGATTTTGAAACGCGTATTTATCAAAGGATGAACTTTCACTTTCCCCCATTGATAAATACTCTTTTAAAAATCCCATAGCAATGAATGGAGAGTGGCGGAATTTCACTCTAGAGGACTGTGGTGATCTCTAACTTCACTCTTTGATAAATATACCCCATTGACATCAATGGGTGAGAAATTTTATCTTTTTCAAACCGTGCGACAATTTTTAAACTGTGTGACATTTGTTTACTATCCCTTAAAAATCTTTGGCCGTTTTTTCTTGGTGAAAGAGGCAAATTATTTTGCTCATCCCTAGTTTCACACTTTTCTTTACAGGAATTCAATATCAAATTTCTTTTGTGCAATTCAGAAAACTGCGGCAAAAAATCTCAGTATGTCCTTTGATTAAAATTTACTAACCATTAATTATTAGGATTTCTCAAAATCTTGAAAAATAAATTTGAAAAATCTGGCAACTAGAACTTGCCCAACATCTATAGAAGTCAACAGAAGGTGATTTCTTCCCCCCTTCCATTAACCGCCATTGAGTTGTTCTGGTTCACGTTTTTCCAGAAACATGCTAGGTTTTTTTTTTTTTTTATTTTCAAAAACCTTGAATTTGAAAGTGAAAAACTGAATTCAAAAATGTATTTTGTATTTTTAGAAACAAAAGCAAGCCAAGCTAAGTGCTCATGTGAGGCTGTCACAAGCAGCAATGGATCAATGGAATGGAATATCACCCACAGCAGTCATAAATAGTTTCTGTTTTTGGAATTGCTGTCTGTTCCATTTGGCAGCCACTACTCCATGGGGCCGATTCATGAAGCTCAAGTGAAGGATTCGAATTAAAAAAACTTCGAATTTCGAAGTGTTTTTTGGGCTACTTCGACCATCGAATGGGCTACTTCGACTACTACTTCGACTTCGAATCGAACGATTCGAACTAAAAATCGTTCGACTATTCGACCATTCGATAGTCGAAGTACTGTCTCTTTAAGAAAAACTTCGACCCCCTACTTCGGCAGCTAAAACCTACCGAGGTGCAATGTTAGCCTATGGGGAAGGTCCCCATAGGCTTTCTAATGTTTTTTTAGTTGTTTGATCGATGGATTAAAATCGGTTTTTCGTTCAATCAAACTATTTGCGATTTACATTTGTCAATGTTAGCCTATGGGGAAGGTCCCCATAGGCTTGCCTGAGTTTTTTTGATCGAAGGATATTCCTTCGATCGTTGGATTAAAATCCTTCGAATCGTTCGATTCGAAGGATTTAATCGTTCGATCGAAGGAATAATCCTTCGATCGTTCGATCGCAGGATTTGCGCTAAATCGTTCGACTTCGATATTCGAAGTCGAACGATTTTAGTTCCTAGTCGAATATCGAGGGTTAATTAACCCTCGATATTCGACCCATAGTGAATCGGCCCCCATGTGTAAAACTGCCAATATTCTTAGAAGGAATATTCTGTATACAGACTTGAGCCAGCCCCTCATGTGATACAGGGAATATAAATGGAAGAGAAACCATGTTCCCCTTTACTGTTTGCGCCTATACAATCAACTGCTAATATTTGCCAGTCTTACAATGAAATCTCTGCTGATATAACTTTGGATTTACCACGTGACCATTCTATCCATCAAGGTCATTCCTGCAGAGCGATGGCAAATAATATTGTAAAGAGAGAGAACAGGGGCTAATGAGCATTCCAGACATAACAAAGTCAAAAGGACTGTTGCTTCTCCACCGCAGAATGACCAAGGTTGCATGTTATGCCGAAACTATTTATAACAGTGTGTCAGTATGATTAAGACTAAACATGGGCACGTGCAATATTTATATCACAGTTCTTTGTTTATTTAAGGGTAGCGCTTACAAGTCAGGGTGATATTATAGGGGTTTAGGGAATGTGCTCGTACATTTTTGAACACCTGTCCCTCTTGCCCCAATGCCCTTGTGTATTTAATCAGCTTGGTAACAGTGTAATGGCCTTGTTTGTAAAATATCTCCAATATAGTAGGAGGCCATACTGTGGTGGTATAGCATGGGGACATATTTTGGGAGGATATTCTAACAAGTATATTTTCATGGTTATCAGTGAAACTGTAATTTTGAATTCGAATTTTGATATTAAGGGGCTTAATTTTATCAAAGGTCGAATTTCGAATTTGAAAAACATTGAAATTCGAATTCAACAAGAACAACCAGGTGAACAGTCCGTATTCCTTTGAACTCGTCCGAATTCGAATTGTACAAATTAAAAGTTTTTCCCAAAAAAAACCTTTGCTCTTTCAAAGTCCACCAATTCACTCCAAATAGGTTCTAGGAGGTCCCCCATAGGCTAAAACAGAAATTGGGCAGGTTTTAGATGGCGAATGATCCAAAGTAGAATTTTTAAAGAGACATTACATTTCGATATTCGAATTTTCACATTTTTTTTCAAATTAGAATCAAATATGGACTATTCCCTAGTCGGAGTACACAAATACTAGCTTGAAATTCGATTTTTTTTTTTCATTCGGATTTTCACTTTGACCTTTGATGAACCTGCCCCTAAATATTTGACCCTTTAGGAACTCGATTTTGACTATTCGCCACCAAAAACCTGCCGAATTACTGTCAATGGGAGAGGTCCAGGGATCAATTTGGTGATGTTTATAGCCTTCCTTACAATCGAGTATTTTTCGGAGAAAAAGTAAGAGTGCTGGGTACATATACCCCACAAATACAGTGAGAGTGCTGGGTACTGACACCCAATCACATTATACAGTAAGAATGCTGGACACTAACACCCCCAGTGCATTATACAGTGAAAGCAGTGCTTACTGACGCCCCGTCACATTATACAGTAAGAATGCTGGGCACTAACACCCCCAGTGCATTATACAGTGAGAGCAGTGCGTACTGACACCCCCAGCACATTATACATTGAGAGTGCTGGGTACTTTAACCCAACAAAACCTTATACAGTGAGAGGGCTGGATACTGATGCCCCATCACATTATACAGTAAGAATGCTGGACACTAACACCCCCAGTGCATTATACAGTGAAAGCAGTGTGTACTGACGCCCCATCACATTATACAGTAAGAATGCTGAGCACTAACACCCCCAATTCATTATACAGTGAGAACAGTGTGTACTGACACCTCCAGCACATTATACAGTAAGAGTGCTGGGTACTTACACCCCCAAAACCTTATACAGTGAGAGCACTGGATACTGACGCCCGTCACATTATACAGTGAGAGTTCTGGACATTGACACCCCAGCACAATATACAGGGAGAAATCTCTGGGCACTGACACTCCAACACATTATACAGTGAAAGCACTGCACCCCAGTACATTATACAGTAAAGAAAAAGTATTTTCGGACAACCCTAACCAACCCTAACCTAAAGTAGCATACCCAACTTATTATAATTTAAGAACAGTGGAAACAGGGATAAGTTAATATTCTAAGCAAAATATATAGAAAACAAGCCCTCCTTCTGAGTAGGTTTTGGTTTCCCTTTGAATACAGCTTAGCTCAGGCCCGGACTGGCAATCTGTGGGTTCTGGCAAATGCCAGAAGGGCTGCTGTATGGTTCCATAGAAAGTTACCATTAAGTGGGCTGGTTGGGGACTGTTTGGGCCTCTACGTACTTGGAATGGCAGGGCTTATTTTGACTCCCAGTCTAGGCCTGGCTTAGCTATATGAAGATGTTCTCAGGACCATCATCCGCAAAGGCTTGGCATGAGAAATGGGAAACGATTTAGTCGCACTCAGACAATGTTTTCTGAATATTAAAAACTTGGTTGTGGAACTATTTCCTCCGCCGTCTTAATCACTGTGCATGTGTAACATTGGAGTGCAGCTGAGTTTTAAAATCCATTTTCAAACTAAATGAAAAATGCTAACAAAGTGCTTTTGAATTTTTTTTTTGAGCTCAAGCACAAATCTTCAGAATTTCTTCTTCAACAAAGATGCAGGGAAAAAGAGAAACAGCTGGAGATACACCTCCTTACCTCCCTGGGGGTTTCCTTCACAGTCATCTCTCTTGTATGCAGTTTTGGTTTAATAAATTGCTAAAAATATATGATGAAATACCATTTTTTATTTGAAACTACCTACAGGATCTGCTGAATTTGTGCTTTATACTGGAGAATAATAAACTGATCCTAAGCAGGGATATCCTCGAGAAACGAAGGGGAAAGTTAAATACAGTTTCCAATTATAAGAACCAAGAATATTGTTTTTAAAGGTAAAACATACCTGGCTGATATCTAATTTTATCACTGGAAGTAGAAACTTCCTTTGTTGCATATGAGTATTCTTAGTAGAGTTTATTTCATCAACATTATTGCTGCTGAGATCTCTGGAGATCATTTCTAAGACAAGCATTTTTATCATACATTTTAATACAAACAAAAGAGGTTTACACTCAAAATAAGCCTACTTATGACTATTGGAAGACACGACAAAATGAGACAATTGTTTTAGGTAAATAAAATAGAAAAATTTAGCAAGAACCATTAAAGGAGAAGGAAAGCTACAGATACTAATAGAATCATACAGACATCAGAAAAAAAAAGTGTAACAATGTAAGAAAAGTAAAGCAATCATGTGGGAGAAGGACATAAGGCAACAAAGAGAAAACAGCCTCACAATCCAGTAAAGTTCAGTCATTAGAATATAATAACACCCAGGGAGACCACGTTGTGATGGATTGGGGAACCCGGATGTGCAATATTGCTATGCCCTGTTCAAATATTCTATTAGCCTCCACTCTCTTTTTCAACTCAGTTAAGGATGGGGGGATAGGAGATTTCCAATGAGATGCTATAGACAAGCGAGCAGCTGTAAGAATATGGTTAAGTAAAACCTGTGTGGATTTCCGCACCTTAGGAAACGGTTTGCCTAACAAAAAAGTGCTCAAATCAGCCAAAGTAGGCTCTTGCAAAATTTTACTTAGGACCCCCCACACCTCAGACCAAAATGGTTGTATTACAGGGCACGTCCAGAATATATGTGGTAAAGTGCCTACTTCACCACAATTCCGCCAACAGAGTGGAGAGTGGTCTGGGAAGAAAGCATGAAGAGCGGCAGGGGTAAGGTACCAAAACATAAGAATTTTATAAATGTGCTCTTTTTGTCTCGAGCACGTGACGACACGTTTCGCATTATCCCAAATTGATACCCATTCCTGGTCTGAAAGAGGCTGTGGAAGTTGCATATCCCATTTAACCATATAAGGATGTCAAGGAGGTGGTTCTACCTGTGGATCGGATAACAATTGATATATTTTAGAAATGAGCCCTCTTTGTGGAAGACCTCTCATGACAATTAATTCAAAACACGTACGCCCTGCCTTTTTTGCACTATCGCTATATGGTTTAACAAAATGTCGCAATTGAAAAAACTCAAAAAGTTTCAAAGGCCGCTGCGATGTCTTTTGAAGAAGATTGCCATAATCCAAAATCTCTTTAGATAAGGGATCCAATAAGTCACCTATCGTAGTAATGCCAGTATCTTTCCACTTATCAATGAAATCAGGTTGGGTCCCTGGCTGAAATTCCGGGTTACCAAGAAAGGTCGCGTTAAGCGATCTAGGTGACATAAAATGATATTTTCGTCGAATTGCATACCAGATAGATAACGTGTGTTGAGTCGAAGAGAGGAGTGAGGATCTCTCAATTGTTCGGCATTTCCCTGACCATATGAATTCAAATGATACTCATTAGTCATGCAGTTCTCAATATTGCTCCATCTAGTAAGGCTTACTTAGTTTTAACCTTTCCTTCTCCTTTAATATGCTGTAAATGATATCATTATAAATGTTGCTTAGTGATGTCATCAGTTATAATTCGTGCTAAGTGATGTCATGATCATGATGACACATGATTTATTCAAACTTGTGTATTATAATAAATAAAGTACCCTGTAGAATTATTTAAAGGTATTAGAAGTCATCTTGGTATTCAATGACCTGTATAAAAGCTCTAGTTCATGTTTTTATATGGTCATGGAACGCCTCGGTAACTTACAATATGCTTATACTTTAGAGTAGTGGGTAACTTTATTCACTATATTTTAGCTGGACTTTGCTTTGTTTGTAGTGATGAGCGAATTTGGGGCCGGCATCTGTTTTTGACGCCGGCGTCCGTTTTTTGGATGCCGCCGTCCGTTTTTGGTGAATTTTTGCTGCGGTTTCGCGAATTTATTAGCCGGTGGCGAATCGCGGGAATTCGCTGCGAATTCGTGCCTGGCGAATAAATTCGCCCTTCACTATTTGTTTGTGTAAAGGTGTTTCTTAAAGGGATCCTGTCATCGGAAAACATATTTTTTTCAAAACGCATCAGTTAATAGTGCTACTCCAGCAGAATTCTGTACTGAAATCCATTTTTCAAAAGAGCACACAGATTTTTTTATATTCAATTTTGAAATCTGACATGGGGCTAGACATTTTGTCAATTTCCCAGCTGCCCCTGGTCATGTGACTTGTGCCTGCACTTTAGGAGAGAAATGCTTTCTGGCAGTCTGCTGTTTTTCCTTCTCAGTGAAACTGAATGTGTCTCAGTGAGACATGGGTTTTTACTATTGAGTGTTGTTCTTAGATCTACCAGGCAGCTGTTATCTTGTGTTAGGGAGCTGCTATCTGGTTACCTTCCTTCCCATTGTTCTTTTGTTTGGCTGCTGGGGGGCAAAAGGGAGGGGGTGATATCACTCAAACTTGCAGTACAGCAGTAAAGAGTGATTGAAGTTTATCAGAGCACAAGTCACATGACTTGGGGCAGCTGGGAAATTGACAATATGTCTAGCCCCATGTCAGATTTCAAAATTGATTATAAAAAAAATCTGTTTGCTCTTTTGAGAAATGGATTTCAGTGCAGAATTCTGCTGGAGTAGCACTATTAACTGATTCATTTTGGATTTTTTTTTTTCCCATGACAGTATCCCTTTAAGCTTTATGGAGATTCTAACTTAGCATTAAACATACCAAAGGCCAACTGTCAGTCACAAGATATAACTTTTGGACTTTTTCAGTTCAGGTAGCCTTTGAAGCTCCAACCTATGGACAGGGCCTCCTTTGGCAAATACAAATGTTACAGATATATCAAAATATTGGTGTATCAGTCAGAAAAACATCTAGGAGAGCAAATACATATTCGCAATAGTGATGGGCGAATTTATTCAGCATGCATGAATTTGCAGTGAATTCTTCGCGTTTCACCACCGGCGAATAAATTAGTGAAATTGCTGCAAAAATTTGCCGGCGTCAAAATATTTTTGACACCTTTCCATGTACGATGCAAAACAGACAATAAGCCACCCTAACTCTCTGTACACATTAGTTCATCTTTGAAGAACTCTACTTTTATTTAAAGTATCTCAACTTACAACACATTCTTTCGGGGAATTGAAATCAGCCAGTGGATCGTGTGTCTAATCTGATGAAGTGGATAAAGAGTTTCATGTCAAGTGCAGATGACTTCTACATGATTGCCTATAAAAATGAGTGCTGAACACATGCTGTTGTCAGTGTCGGTCATTTACAGCCGGGCTGCATACACAGATCTAAGAATACAATTGACAAATGTGTTCTCATTAGGCAGCGCTTCCAAACGGCCAGGAATAAAGCCATACGATAAAGCAGTATTATGTATATTTATCAGTAGTAGAAGAAATGTTTCTATGGTGGCCATCACTGAACATAGTTAGAGATAAAAACAAACAAGCAACCCCAAAAAAAAAATACACTGCCCCCATCAATCTGTTGGGAAGGGGGTTTAGAATATATTTTACAAAGAACACCAGATATTTAATACGGGCAGTCCCCAGGTTATGTACGAAATTCTGTAGGTTTGTTCTTAAAGGGATACTGTCATGGAAAAACATGTTTTTTCCAAAACACATCAGTTAAAAGTGCTACTCCAGCAGAATTCTGCACTAAAAATCCATTTCTCATAAGAGCAAACAGATTTTTTTATATTCAATTTTGAAATCTGACATGGAGCTAGACATTTTGTCAGCTTCCCAGCTGCCCCAGTCACGTGACTTATGCCTGCACTTTAGGATGGAATTACTTTCTGGCAGGCTGTTATTTCTCCTACTTAATGTAACTGAATCAGTCTCAGTGGGACTTGGCTTTTACTATTAAGGCTTAGTCCACACCAGGCGGTAAAGAAGAGGCGATTAGTCGCCAGGCGCTAAATCTCCCTGAATCTCCTGGTGTGGACTAAGCCTAAGTGTTGTTTTTAGATCTACCAGGGAGCTGTTATCTTGTGTTAGGGAGCTGCTATCTCGGTACCTTCCCATTGTCCTGTGGTGATATCACTCCAACTTGCAGTACAGCAGTAAAGAGTGATTGAAGTTTATCAGAGCACAAGTCACATGACTGGAGGCAGCTGGGAAATTGACAATATGTCTAGCCCCATGTCAGATTTCAAAATTGAATATAACAAAATCTGTTTGCTCTTTTGAAAAATGGATTTCAGTGCAGAATTCTGATTAACTGCGTTTTGAAAAAAAAACATGTTTTCCCATGACAGTATCCCTTTAAGTTCACCAATATCCAAGTCTTCTGCCAATATCTCCCACCATACATGCACCGAAGATCAGTACAATAATATTGGTGCCTGTATAGCCACCTTATAGCCACCTTAAGTGTGACTCGTTGATAAGTCGGATATTTGTAACTCAGGGACTCATTGTATCAAAAAAGAATATTTTAAAAATAAGAAATCTACTGTACTCTGTATTGTAGCAACATGGTGTCCAGTATTAAACTGTCTCTTATATTCTTGCAACTGATCTTACTACAACTAACCTGATCCAACCTGCTTCTTTACTTTTATGGTGCATGAATACATGGTGGTATTTGAAGAAAAAGGAACATAAACAAGTGAAAATTATTCCTATGAATTGATTTAGCAGTTATGCGTATGTCCCATGTTTTAAATGAGTGAATTCAAAAGAGAGCGAAAGTCACAAATACAAGTTTTAAAAGATATTCCCCATAGTGTTGTACTAACACACTATATTAATATTCAGTGAAAAGTTTCTAGAAAGCATTCCTGATAATTTCAGCAGCTGCCATCCTGGTTTTTTTTTTTTTTTTGTCACTTCCTCAAGTGACTTTGCTGGAACTGAAGTGAGTAAATAGTGTGCAACACCTGGGTGTAGAGTATTCCCACCTAGTGGACCATTATCTTGTCTTTTCACTTTTTTCTTTTCTATTTGCCACTTTTGCAACTATTGTAAAACCACCACCCTACTACCTGGGGGCAGATTTACTAAAGGGCGAAGTGGCAAATGCTGGTGACAATTCGCCAGCGTTACCGCCCTCAGGGACATCGCCAATTTACTAATGGGTGCAGGCGCCAATTCGCTAGAAAAAGAGACAGGCACTAGAGCTCATTCGGCATGCGACAATTTGCTCATTCGCAAATTCGCTAAAATGCAGCTTTTACTGAACGTTACCTCTTTCGCCAGACTTGCCTTTGCCAGCTCAGACCAGACGAAGTGCATTGGAATGTATAGATCTTATGCATACTGTAGATCTCATCTTGTTACTTACATCATATTCTGCGAGTGGAAAAAGCATCAAAGTTCAAAAAATACTGGCGTCTTTTCCTTTTTTCAGAGTGATAGCCTGCAAAAGTCCTAAAAATTTGTTTTTGGGTAACCGGTTTCCCCCCTACATTTTCTAACAAATGGCACATAAATTATACAGTGGGCTCATGTGTAGGGCATTATAACAACTCTATTTTTTTATTAAAGTTCCCTGGACATGTGTAATAAACAGTGGAAATGTAATGTATTTGCTCCAACATATAACATAAAGACGTCCATTCAACTTTAAATTTCTCGCCGTATGTAAATTAACCTGAGTGCAAGACCTCTAGAGAATTTGCGCTAGGCAGAAATGAACGCTATTGCATCTTCGCTTTGAATTGCCGAAGTAATGCTAGCGAAAAGTCGACAGCATCCGACGCCCGGAACACTGCATTTTAGTGAATTACCGTTGTCTGAGACAATTTTCGCCTGGCAAAGTGTAGCGATAGATGCAAAGCGGTCGCTGGTGACTTTTTGTTGGTTAGTAATTCTGCCCCTTGGTATGTATAAATGCCTTTCAGTATGGTTTCATACAATATAACATCTTTAAGCCTGAAGAAGCGACGTAATACTATCATCTCAAAAACTTGTCGTTTTTACTTACTCAGTTAGCCAATAAAAGGTATCACCTTACCTAACATTTTCTGCAAATGTTCAATGGCTAACATTGTACAACACCTTACTATCATCGTATTGCTTATACTCAGGGCTGGGGGTAGGACCACTGGATAGGAAATCCCTGAGCTCTAAAGGAGAAAATGTCAGGATCTTAATCATTATGTAGCTTAAGACACACGGGCCCCCACAACCCATGCCAGCACCCACCAACACCCACTCAATGAGGACATGCCCATCGTTAAACAAGGTGGAGGAGGAGGTTGTGGATTATTATCAGGCCCTCTCTGTTTCGCAACGGATGATGATGCTTATCTGCATATTAATTTGGAAGGTGGACATAGACGTAGAGATCCACTTGTTTGGCGATGTCACCAAACGAGCGGATCTCTCCCCGATATGTCCACATTAAAGTGGGTGATATCAGGCTGATCCAATCATAATGCACCCGATACGGAAGGTCGGATCATGGGACCTCATACATGCACAGATGCGGCCGCAATCCGACGGGATTTTTTAACCTGCCAACCTTCGGCCAGATATCAGGACACTGCAATGAAGTCATCAACCAAATGGATTTTTAAATCTGCCAGACAATTTCTGGCCAGATATTATTTAGGCAGGTTAATTGGTGGGCCTCATAAATCAGAGCATAAGATGTTGACTCGGTCTGGAAGGACCAAGTTGGCAGTTTTTATTGGCCCGTGTATGGTCAGCTTAATGGAACAGTTCAGTTCGTAAATTAAAACTGTGTAAATAGACAGGCTGTGCAAAATAAAAAATGTTTCTAATATAGTTAGTTAGCCAAAAATGTAATGTATAAAGGAGTAACATAATAGGCAGAACACTATTTCCTGCTTTTTCTGAGTTAGTCAGTGACTTGAAGGGGGGCCACATGGTACATTTCTGTTCAGTGAGTTTGTAATTGGTCCTCAGCATTCAGATCAGATTCAAAAGCAACAGATATGACCCATGTGCCCCCCTCAAGTCTCTGATTGGTTACTGCCTGGTAACCAGGGTTACCCAAGAGAGCTGAAAAGCAGGAAGTAGTATTCTAGCTATTATGTTAGACATCCAGTCACTCCAGCCTTTATTCATTACTTTTGGTTTACTAAGGGGCCGATTCACTAAATTCGAGTGAAGGATTCGAAGTAAAAAAACTTCGAATTTTCGAAGTGTTTTTTGGGCTACTTCGACCATCGAATGGGCTACTTCGACCTTCGACTACGACTACGACTTTGAATCAAAGGATTCGAACTAAAAATAGTTCGACTATTCGACCATTCGATAGTCAAAGTACTGTCTCTTTAAAAAAAACTTTGACCCCCTAGTTCGGCAGATAAAAGCTACCGAAGTCAATGTTAGCCTATGGGGAAGGTCCCCATAGGCTTGCCTAAGTTTTTTTTGATCGAAGGATATTCCTTCGATCGTTGGATTAAAATCCTTCGAATCGTTCGATTCGAAGGATTTAATCGTTCGATCGAAGGAATAATCCTTCGATCGTTCGATCGAATTTTCTGCGCTAAATCCTTCGACTACGATATTCGAAGTCGAAGGATTTCAATTCCTAGTCGAATATCGAGGGTTAACTAACCCTCGATATTCGACCCTTGATACATCTGCCCCTAACTATATGAGAAACATTTATTTATTTTGCACAGCCTATCTATTTACCCAGTTTTATTTTTGCAAAGAACATCTCCTTTAAGACATCAGGTACATCCACACATCCAGACAGATGTCAGGTACAGAAGGTTTACAGCAAGCCTGTGAACAAAATTACATTTTCTGGTGTAAGAAGAGTAGCCTTAGTGAATATCCTTGCAAGAGTCAATATCCATAAGAAAAAGACTTGCCATAAACCCAAACTGCAGCACATTTACCCATTTACTTAGCTCGAGTGAAGGAATAGAATAAGAAAAACATCGAATTTCAAATGTTTTTTTTTTTGGCTACTTTGCAAATGGGCTACTTCGACCTTCGACTACGACTTCGAATTGAACGATTCAAACTAAAAATCGTTCGACTATTTGACCATTCGATAGTCGAAGTACTGTCTCTTTAAAAAAAACTTCGACCCCCTTGTTCGCCACCTAAAACCTACCGAAGTCAATGTTAGCCTATGGGGAAGGTCCCCATAGGCTTTCTAAGCTTTTTCCGGTCGAAGAAAAATCGTTCGATCGATGGATTAAAATCCTTCGAATGGAACGATTCGAAAGGATTTAATCGTTTGATCGAACGATTTTCGTTTGTTCGAACGAACAAATTGCGGTAAATCCTTCGACTTCGATATTCGAAGTCGAAGGATTTCCATTCGGCAGTCGATAATTAACCTTCGATATTCGACCATAAGTAAATTTGCCCCCTAATATGCTTAAATCATATGTTACCTAACAATATAGAAAGGGGTGCTGTCTTCATTAAATCATACAAAAGGCACCTAGACAATATAAAGCATTCTTCACAAGAAGCGAGGTGAATCTGTGTGGCAAAATATCATAAAAAAAATGAATATTAGAAGCCACCTCTGACCTACAACACTCTTAGGTATTGCATTTGAAATCAAACTGAAATCCTAATCAGATTGACGAATGCCCAGTGCCTGTCAAATGATAATCCTGTTTAAAGAATATGGCAAAGTGAATGTAAACAGCATTCCTTTATTTAGCCATATGCCCTCTTGCCGTCCTTTACAATATCAGACCAACAATGGAATAGCTGATCGACCTGCTTTCTGGAGAATTGCAGCCATAGGAAAAAGAAATGTTATTGTTGTACACAAGAATGGAAAAAACAATATATTTAAATATTATTAAAATAAAACACCTTAGTTTAATGTGTTTTGAGATGCAACTTTCATGGGTATAGTTGCAGAATTCTACATTTAGGTCCTCAAATTACTACATTTTGGCTATTTTACATTACTGATTCATATAGATTTAAACATGTATTTCCATGATTAGGAATTTAGGAATCCAAATACAGGTATGGTATCGTTATCTGGAAACCTTTTATTCAGAAAGGTCCGAATTCCGAAAAGCCATCTCCCATAGTCTCCATTTTATCCAAATTTTTAAAAATAATTTCTCTGTAATAATAATAAAACAATACCTTGTACTTGAACCAAATTAATCCTTATTGGAAGCAAAACCAGTCTATTTGGGTTTATTTAATGTTTTAGTGATCTTCTAGTAGATTTAGGGGCAAATTCATCAAGGGTCAAATATCGAGGGTACCCTCGATATTCGACTGGGAATGAAAATCCTTTGACTTCGAATATCGAAGTTGAAGGATTTTGCGCAAACACTTTGATCGAACGATTAAATCCTTCGAATCTAACGATTCAAAGGATTTTAATCCAACGATCGAAGGATTATCCTTCGACCAAAAAAATTTGGGGACCTTTCCCATAGGCTAACATTGGGTTTGGTAGCTTTTAGGTGGCGAACCAAGGGGGTCGAAGTTTTTTTAAAGAGACAGTACTTCAACTATCGAATGGTTGAATAGTCGAACGATTTTTAGTTCGAATCTTTCGATTCGAAGTCGAAGTCGTAGTCGAAGGTCGAAGTAGCCAATTCGATGGTCGAAGTACCCAAAATTCGAAATTCAAAGTTTTTTTTATGCTATTCCTTCACTCGAGCTAAGTAAATGGGCCCCATAGACTCTGGTTTTTAAGTTTTAACTACATGTAACATTTTTTTAGCAAAATTATAAAGATTTTTTACAGTTATATATTTTTTTCAATCTGAGAACATGTACATAGGAATAGCCCTATGCTACCTCCACTTTTGTACTGTTCCTTTAAGACTGGAATGGTACATAATCCTGTATATCAGAGCAGAGCAGACTGTTTATAATGAACCCAGCACATAGATTATCATTATAGTCATTAGGAACTGGATGCAGACACATTTCTGCAGTAATCCAATAGATCTCTACCCATAGAATGGGATTTAAAGGAAAACTATACCCCTAAACAATTTAGGTCCCTATAAAAAGATATTGCATAAACAGCTCATATGTAAAACCCTGTTGTTTAGTAATATGTGCCACTGGATAATCCTAAATAGAAAATTGACATTTTAAGAAATAAGGGCCCTCCCTGGGCCCCCAAGATTCACTGTGCACCCAAATAAACCAAACAAACCATACATGCTAGTTCACATGAGCCAATTAACAGACAGAGTTCTGTCTTTTGCTCCCACACTTCTTCCTGTTACAGTTAGAGCTGCAGTATTTCTGGTCAGGTGATCTCTGAGGCAGCACACAGACCATCAAGAAATAGAGGTTCAAGGGTAAATATGTAAAAGGGCAATATTTACTTAAATATATATTCCAGTTTGATAGGATTCTTTAATATGCCATTTAATATTATATAAACTATCTGTTACTTAAGTATTCATTTTGAGAGTATAGTTTTCCTTTAATATATTGTGCAGATGAATGGCCTCATCATGCACATACCGTATATACTCGAGTATAAGCAGACCCGAGTATAAGCCGAGGTACCTAATTTTACCTACGAAAACTGGGAAAACATATTGACTCGAGTATAAGCCTAGAGACAACTACAGCCCTGTCTCCCAGCAGCGCACATTCCGCCAAAGCGACCCCCCCCCCAGTGATCAACCGGACTTCTTTGCAAAGTTGATGGTGACAAAGAGAGAGAATTGCCAAACGCATTACTGTGTGCATTGTCCCACTGTCCCACTACCATGTGCAGAGGGTGCTGTGTGATATTGCCATCACTGTTAATCTTTCGTATAACCAACAGAGGGCGCTGTGTGATATTGCCATCACTGTTAATCCTTCATATAACCAACAGAGGGCGCTGTGTGATATTGCAGTCGCTGTTAATCTTTCATATAACCAACAGATGGCGCTGTGTGATATTGCAGTCACTGTTACTCTTTCATATAACCAACAGAGGATGCACTGTTATTCTTTCATATAACCAACAGAGGGCGCACTGTTATTCTTTATATAACCAACAGAGGGTGCTGTGTGATATTGCAGTCTCTTCCCAAGTGAACTGTTGGTATAGGAATGATTAAAAGTGACTGCAATCTCAGCTACTGCCCACTGACTCGAGTATAAGCCGAGGTAGACTTTTTCAGCACATTTTGGATGCTGAAAAACTCGGCTTATACTCGAGTATATACGGTATATTTGCAGATTTAGGGCATGGAAAAAAAACATCATATTTTTAAATAAAAAAACAATATTGAAAGGCATGGGATGGAAGATATTTTTCTTATACTGTATTTTACAGGCTTCAATATTTAGATTTGGATTTTGTTCATCATTTTTGTATTTTAAAATAAAGAACAACAAATAAGATCTGATCAGGAGTCTGAACTCTGTTTTTTCTGTGCAATTGGTTTTAGAAATGGTGTGAGGTGTCGCATGATGAATTGCAAAATATGTGCTTAGGGTCTGCACTATGCAGACACTAAAGAATTCAGTTTCACTGACATGATTTTCAAAGTTTATCTTGTGTCAACACAATCATGACGAAAATTCTGCTAGAACATTGCTTTTTACCCTACTTATTTTTGTATGCTCTCCACTCACTAAAATAGCAAAAGGTAAAACAACATTTTTGTTTTACAGTTTGCATTATAATGGCATTAACATGCAAGGAGGAAACTGCATTAAATATATAACAAATATTTGTATAATTTCTTTTTTTCTCTTCTACATATTTTACTGATACACCAGTATCAGTTTGTATTACATAAAAATTAGTCCTGCAACCAATTAATTATAAAAAAAAATAGCTTTTTTATTTTGTAAAATGATTGTTAAAAGATAATTTGTATTTATGTATGTATATACATATTATTAGTTGTATTTCTTTATATGTGCCTTGCTGTACAGTAATACAATAAATGAACAGAACAAACTGGTCATTACAATAATAAATACAAAGTATAATTGCATTAAAGGGATTCTGTCATGATTTTTATGGTGTTGTTTTTTATTTTTAAATTGGACTGCAAACAATTCACTATACCATGTAAAATTTCATTCCTGAACCAGCAAGTGTATTTTTTTTAGTTGTTATATTGGTGTGTAGGCAACTATCTCAGGTCATTTTTAGTGATGGGCGAATTTATTCGGCTGGCACGGATTTGAGGCGAATTTCCCGCGTGTGAATAAATTTGCCGCGAATATTTGCTGGCGAAAGTTTGCCCGTGCCACAATTTCGATGCCAACATTTTTTCGCCACCAGTGGTGGTTCCAACGCCAGCAACAATAAACGGACGCCCTTTGACTATAATGGGCACTGGGGTCAACTTTGACTCCAGCGCCCATTTTGACGCCGGGAAATTGGCAAAATTCATGGCAAAGCGAAACGAGGCAAATTCGCCCATCACTAGTCATTTTGCCTGGTTATGTGCTTTCAGAAAGAGCCAGTGCTGCACTATGGAAATGCTTTAGGCAGGCTATTGTTTCTTCTACTCAATGTAACCAAAGGTGTCTCAGTGGGACATGGATTTTACTATTGAGTGCTGTTCTTACACTATATCTCCCAGTGAGCTGTTATCTAGTTACCTTCCCATTGTTCTGCTGGGGGAGAAGGGAGAGGGTTATATCACTTCAACTTGCACTACAGCAGTAAAGAGTGACTGAAGTTTATCAGAGCACAAGTCACATGATTGGGGGCAGCTGGGAAACTGACAATATGTCTAGCCCCATGTCAGATTTCAAAACTAAATATAAAAAAAATCTGTTTGCTCTTTTGAAAAAAGGATTTCAGTGCAGAAGGCAACTGAAGCAGCACTATTAACTGATATGTTTTAAAAGAACATAAAGGCAAATAATCCCAAAACTATAAAAAAAATAAAGAATGAAGGCCAATGGAAAAGTTGCTTAGAATTGGCCATTCTACAATGTACTAAAAGTTAACTTAAAGGTGACCCACCCCTTTAAAGATTAAGTCAAAGAGACAACATAATATTAATTAACATTATAATTAATTTAGAGTTCCAACATTCCACAAACCTTTAAAATGAAACATACAGATTTCATATATATACTGACTGATAAAAGCTATAATAATGTCATATATTTTCATCATACTAAAAGTTAACTCAGAAGTGAACAACCCCTTTAATACGTTGCCACAGAGCAGCACTATCATTGATGAACATTATAAATGATATAAATATGTCCTATTAATGGCAATTGCCAATTTCTAGGCCAATACAGGAAAAGGAAGAAATGATGCTCAAACAGAGGAACAGAATTCCTATTTATAAATGTAATCATTTCAATATATATATATATATATATATATATATATATATATATATATATATATATATATATATACTGTATATATATTATAAATTAGCAGGTAGAGAACTATCCCCTAAGGATACACATTTGTTTTATCTAATTCATAGTCTGCCTTGCTATTACCCCCCAAAAACCTTAAATAGGCCCCATAGTATCAGTCAATAATTCTTAGAAACTTTTCAACTATAGAATTTTAGGGAATATCTACAAAGGGTTGCTGTTTTCTCCTTAAAGGGCATGTAAAGTCTAAAATAGAATAAGGCTAGAAATGATGTATTTTGTATACTAAATATAAACATGAACTTACTACACCACAAGCCTAATCAAACAAATAATTTATGCTTTCAAAGTTGGCTACAGGGGGTCACCATCTTGTAACTTTGTTAAACATATTTGCAAGACTAAGACTGTGCACATGCTCAGTGTGGTCTGGGCTGCTTACGGATCATCATAAACAAAGCTGCTTGAGTTCTGCATGGCTGGGAAGTACCGTATATACTCGCGTATAAGCCGAGTTTTTCAGCACCCAAAACAAGCTGAAAAACACTGCCTCGGCTTATACGCGGGTCAGTTAAAAAACCGCGATTCTGACACGTTCCTATAAAAATCATAGGAACGTGTCAGTATGAAGAAAATGCTGCACATAAAATATTTCCTGCAAAGGCCCCCCCCGCAAATCCGCCCCCAGCCCTGCGCACCTTTCTCAGCCGAATCGGCCGATTACAGCCAATGGAAGGATCGCTCCGCCCCCAGCCCTGCGTCAGTGAAGCAACCCGGAAGATCAGTCAGTGCAGGAACCGATTCAGCTGAGAAAGGTGCGCAGGGCTGGGGGCGGATTTGCGGGGGGGGGCTTTGCAGGAAATATTTTATGTGCAGCATTTTCTTCATACTGACACGCCCCCAGCCCTGCGTCAGTGAAGCAACCCGGAAGATCAGTCAGTGCAGGAACCGATTCGGCTGAGAAAGGTGCACAGGGCTGGGGGCGGATTTGCGGGGGGGGGGGCCTTTGCAGGAAATATTTTATGTGCAGCATTTTCTTCATACTGACACGTTCCTATGATTTTTATAGGAACGTGTCAGAATCGCTTTAAGCATACTTAAGGGAGCCGGCAGTGGAGTACCTTACCTGTACCTCACTAACATGGAGATCTCTGTACAGGACCTGCAGGTGAGGAGGGGGAGGGGAGTCACGTGACTCTGAGAGCTGTCACTGAAGTGTTGTTTCAGTGAGCACAGCACACAGAAGTGAGACATAGAGAGACTTTAGCTTTATTTCTCACCATAGGCTTATACGCGAGTCAAAAAGTTTTCCCAGTTTTTGTAGGTAAAATTAGGTACCTCGGCTTATACACGGGTCGGCTTATACACGAGTATATACGGTAAGGCGGGGGCTCCCCCTGCTGTTCATAAGTATGATTGTTTCCCTGCTCAGCAGTTAGGGACCATCTGACAATTCCTATCCACAGCAGTAAATGAAGGGAGAATTTCACTGCATACAGTCAGGTTTCTTATAAAAATGGTACACATTTTTTAATTAAAGTATATTGGAGATAGGTTTCTTTTTCATTAAAGAAAGTAAAAATGGGATTTTATTTTTTTGCCTTTAAATGCCCTTTAAACATCTAATTTCCATAAGTAACTCACATTCTATTTCCCAGCAGCCATGCTTATTTTTATATATATTTTATTTTATTTTATATATATTTGACAAATAAAGTGACATTCTGCTGGAGGAAACTGAACATCTGTACTTACTGTACATATACAGTATAATTGTGTGTACATGTTACTAGTAAATGTCCCGGAATCCCAGTATTGTTACTGGTCCTGAAGTCTAGGCAATAGATATTAGATAAGAGCCATTCAATCCCAACTAGTACACCATACTCCTATCCATTTTATAGTTTCAGATACCATTTGACCTCTGATCTCCTTTCATGCTCAACCTATTTATATGTCTAGTCAAGGACTGCAGGAAAAGGTTTCAGCCTCGACCCACAAACCTGTAATGAGTAAACTTCAAAGCTTTCTTCTAGTTATCAGTCCTTATAGAGAACTAAACCTTAACAATGCCTATTGCAAACCATACTGTACTGTACGGATATAAAGCACACACTGTACTGTGTCATGGATCCAAGTAGTACGAACTTAACAGAGAGAAAAGGAGAGAGAAAATGGAAAAAAAAGGAGTTCAACTCTACCCTCTAAAAATAAGTGTATGCACCAGCAATATACATTTTATTGGTTGCCATCCTCAATTAGAAAATGCTTTAATTCTACTTTTCTCTCATGTCTTATTGTGTTAATGTTTATAAAACCTGTGGAGCCAACAACATAATCAACACTGAAAATACTCATAGGGTTTTTGGAAAGATAAGGATTAGTATATGTATCTGGTACCAAATATGCCCTTGTACAGTAAGATATATCAACAACATCGAATAGATTAGATATGTCTAGGACAGTTAGATAATTAAAGCAAGTATCTCATTGGTTATAAGAGTTTCTGCTCTAGGACCAATAACTAAATAAGCCAATAATGATGTAAACATGCAGGGGTTATTTACTAAACACTGGTCAGGCTTTTTTGGTTTTTTTTTTTTAACTCAAATTTTTCACAAAGTCTAATGCTGCAAAAAATCAGAATCCGAAAATCCGCCATCTCAGACCTGTATATAAATAAATGGGAGTGGTCCCTATACTATTTGGAAAAAAATGTTGGCTTTTCGGGGGAAAGCCCAGAAAAAAACATAAGATTCGAGTTTTCGCTTGATTCAATCGAGTTTTTCCCCAATCTGATTAAATCAAGCTTTTAAATTATTAATAAGGTCAAATTGTGGATTCTAGTTTGGTCGGACTTTTTTGTAATTAAAAAATCAGAAAAATTCTGATTTTGATAAATAAACCTTGCAGTGTCCATTCGCTGTGTTACCAGGTTCAGTATACTAGACATGCTCCATATCAGGAGATGACAGCAAATGTACAACCACAGCTGGATGTGTTATAATGACTGCTCCACTGATTAATAAGTCTGTATATAAACCTTTGCTGCTGGGAATTATTGATCCCCTGTCGCTGTCAGTGCCAAACACAATTACATTAGAAATCATCCAGGAGTCACTTTATAATCTATGAATTACTCCCAAAGTCATTTAGTTGTCATCACGTCTCATGAAGCCACTCAGTCTAAAAGTATAGGCTTCATTTCAGAACTGTTTTGGGGTTTACATCACATAAGGTGCCATTTTTTTAGGGAGGGGCACAATTACCGGTACACAATAACCATTTTCTTAGATAATTTATAATTAATTATAATTCATGTTATAAGTAACTTGCTCCATCTAATAATCCCATCTGATTGGGGATGGGGTTATTAGAAGGATTCCAGTGACTACTGTAAATGGAAAAGTGTCCTCCATCCTTACTTTCTTTGTTACTTTTGTAGGCATTTGGGTAAAACTACACGGGAAATTTTTATCACATCTTGTGAGTCAGATTTTATCTGATCTTATCATGCATTACCACAGAAGAGCATGAGATTTGTAGGATCTTACACAATTGGATCCCCCTATAGCTAGAATGTAAAGTCAGATCAGGTAAAGTTCGTTGGTGTAGTGTTCATGCATCTACATCCGACCAGGGGTGTAACTACAGAGAAAGCAGACCCTGCGGCTGCAAGGGGGCCCAGTTGGTATGGGTGCCCCATGAGGCCTTAATTCATGTATACAGTTGCAGTAAAAATTGATAATACATGTCAACTTCTAGACATTTTGGGGGCCTGAAAAATAATTTGCTGTGGGGCCCAGTAATATCTAGTTACACCATTTACAGTAGTTTACACATCATATTTTTGTATCAGTCCCATTATAGTTTGACACATCCGATATGTAGGATGCATTTTGCCAAAGCGATACCATCCAACAAAATATCCCCTGAATGGACAGGAAAGGATAAAATCAAGTAGAAATCGGCAGGCAAAGGTGTTTGTTTTTACCCTCACCAAAGATTACTCACAGAGATGACCTTGTTTTTGGGTTTCAACCCCATGTGTTGCCTATCTTGAAGTAATAGATGCAGGAACTGATGCCTTTGTTGTCCTTTGACCTGCGCTTAGTGAAAACGACTGTCAAGATCCTTAGCAAACATAAAACAAAAGAGGGGGAGAAAAAAAAAAAGAAAAATAGCAAAGGCATGAATTGAGTTTTAGATAATGCAGATAATGGGCCCATGTATCTTGCAGTCTTTCATTCTATTGTGTTTAGGAGAAATCCCAAGGCATTTGCATCAGCTGTGAAAATACAGCACACAGCCGCGTTCGATTCCCTGCTAGGCCACTTATGCTGCTTTTGATCAAATTAATCCATACTTATTTGCTTTCCAAAAACAAAGCCTGTTTATCGCTAGTATTTATCTTAAATACAAAAATTGATTTTAAGCACTTAGATCCAATAGCTGGAAAAAGTTCCTCCAAACATCAAATATAAACAGCCAAAACAACCAAAAAAGGTTCCTCCAGTGAGGAACCAGATGGCTTTGGACATTTTTGAGTTACAGATTTAGGTGCATAGGGAGCAGGCACCCAGATAGATTGTTAGCAGCTAATCAGGTTGCAACTGTTGTTTCACAATTATATATACAGGTATGGGATTTGTATCCAGAAACCCTTTATCGAGAGAGAGCTCCAACTTACATGAAGGCTATTTCCCACAGACACTATTTTATCCAAATACATATATGGTATCAGGAAAGCCATGACTTCAATAAGAAAGTTAATGATGTATGGTTTACAATGCCCCTCTTTACTAGTCTGGATCTTTATTAGGTGTTTAGACTATAAAGAAAATTCTGTTTTAACGTTTAGGGGGTTATTTACTAAGCTCCGAATATCCGAAATCCGAAAAATTTGATTTTTTTTTTGTGTTATAATAGGCTTAAAAAAAAAAATCTAATTTATTAAACGCCAAGGGCTAAAAAACCTGTATATAAAAACACGGCATCTCAAACCTGTCGAGGTGGCATAAAAGTCAATTGGAACAGTCCCATTGATTTTTGGTTGTCGGGGGTTTCGTGCAATTTCACTATGTTTTCGGAGATTTCTGGTGCAAACTCAGAAAAAGAAGTCAGGGAAAATTCACGAAAAAAATCTTTTCCCGTAAAGGTAATTTTCGGTAAAATTTAATAATAAATAAGCATTGAAAACCCGAGCGGGTTAGATTGGAGTTTGTAGCAGCCAATTTTGAGATAAATTCAGAGCTTGATAAATAACCCCCTTAGTATAGTATATGCAGTATGTTAATTAGTGTAGACATAGATTCAGCAGCAAGTCAAGATGAATATGGCATCTGCAGATCCACTACTGGGAATCATAGACCAGTAAGTCTAATACTCTATACATATATCTCAGATTTACTTATTGGAGACTTTGTAATTATATATATATATATATATATATATATATATATATATGTGTATATATATGTGTATATATATATATATATGTATATATATATATATATATATATATATATGTATATATATATATATATATATATATGTATATATATATATATTATACATACGTATATTATACATATACTCTATTTAGCTAGTTTTAAGGCTTTATACTCTGCTCTCCATAGAAAATGAATATACAAAATAAATCTGGCCTAGGAAGGGGATGTGAACTTGGCTAGAAAGACGAGGATGAGTGAATTATTGTTTATGCCACTTTTTATATGCATTTGGATTCACAGTCTGGAAGGAGAGTATCTAAGCTATTTACAGCTCTAAATGGAGATAACAAATATGTTTTCTTTTGGATAAGTTAAATAATTTTGGAAATTAAATGCCAGATGATATTTAATGTACATAAATACAAGGTCATTAGTTTCAGGGGAGAATAAATACCAGAAGCTATTTATAAATTAAATAGAGGAAATATAGTATATTTCTGATCTAGACTTCATACAATAGATGTATCACTGAATACAATCATGCATAATATTGGTACAGGTGCAAGAGGCAGGAATAGACTCTTGTCCCTGTTATTCTCAATGTAGATCCTATAAAAAGGGGTACAGTTTAGTAATCCTGTAGGATATTACTGAATTCGAAAGCAGTTATAAAAGGGGCAGCACCGTTCCGCTGGAGATTGTGGATTTGAGTTATGATAGATAGGTCTGCCCAATTACTTATTTTTCCATTAAAAAAGCCTAATTTACTGGAATAGGCTTCATCTCAATAAAACCTTCAAAGAGCAGTCCAATCAATCCTTCCCATTTACAGTGCTATGTCTAGTGACACTGGAGCATGCCTGGCCACTGTAGGGAAGGAGATTTAAAAATAAACAAAGGAAGGGGTTCTTCCAGCTGTCATGAAACATATGGCATTCAATGTATGAATATGTTCTTGTAGCTAGTTTAGTAAAGATGTAAGAATTTAATAAATGGGCTTTTAGCAACTAAAGGTTTTCAAGGTTATTGAACAGTGAGAAATCTGATTGTCTTGTTAGTATCAAAATGGAATTTATTTTTAACTCTTGTGGCCAAATCAGCTTATGGTTCAATGGGTATTTTTTTATGACCTTCAGCCTGGTCAATATTAATGGGATTTACATAGGGCTGAGTTGGATGGACTTTCATTTCATATAGGATGTTGCTATGAAACCCAAAAGAAATGGCATAAAAAAATGGCAGATTCTTTGAAACATTCATTGAATATATACTGTATATTGGTTACATCCTGCAATTACCAGGAGGAAATCACTACAAGAGACAACAGAAACTACAAATGTAGTTATAAACTGTATATCTGTGTTGCTGTGATTAAATCGTAGTTTCCCATTTCCTAGATTTTATTCATTCATTATTTTATTTAATTTAAATCTATTGAATCTGCTTTGCCTTCTTCCACCTGTCCACCAACTAAATGTTTAATGAGAACCACCACCCAAACTCAAGAACTGTTTAACTGAATGCATCTGGTCTACATGCTTAGCAATACAAAGTTTGATGAAATGACCACAGCCTTCTGCCTTTTGCTTACCATCTAACTTGGTAACATGTTCAAAAAACATTTCAGTGAACAAACAATTCTAATAAATCCAAGATTATTTTTCAGTTTTACTCATGCTGAGCTGGTAGCTTTGCACATCATGTTTTGCCTTAGTGGTTTCCTTGTATCCCCTGGAAAGAGGCTATATAATGAAACAGGGGCATAATAACAGAAACATCAGAACAAATGGCTGCTGTGGGATTTAGGAGCCTTGACAGATGAACTGCTTCAACATATGGGTGCAAAACCCATTTGCAAATTCTTAGATATACAATAATGTTGCTATGTGCCTCTCTAAGGGAGACTTTGCCTGAAATACTTCACAAACTAACTCTGTAGGATGAAGTTCCAAAACTTTTGTGCTGTGGCCTAAGATATAGTGTAATTTAATAAAAGTTTCACTGTTCACACCATGTCTGGTAACTCACAGCAATCAATCAGTAGATAAAGCAAACATCTGATTGGTCGCTACAGTTTACAAGACCAGCTGCAAACTTTGCATTTGACAGTTAGGGCATTAAACACTACTTAGGGGCAGATTTATTACAGGTTGAATAGTAAATTTAAATTCAATTTGAATTTCAGGTCAGGACTATTCGATATTAGACGTTCAAATTGTTCAAATTGTTTCAGTTAATAGTGCTGCTCCAGCAGAATTCTGCACTGAAATCCATTTCTCAAAAGAGCAAACAGATTTTTTTATATTCAATTTTGAAATCTGACACGGGGCTAGACATTTTGTCAATTTCCCAGCTGCCCCAAGTCATGTGACGTGCTCTGATAAACTTCAATCACTATTTACTGCTGTACTGCAAGTTGGAGTGATATCACCCCCCCTCCCTTTTGCCCCCCAGCAGCCAAACAAAAGAACAATGGGAAGGTAAAAAGATAGCAGCTCCCTAACACAAGATAACAGCTGCCTGGTAGATCTGAGAACAGCACTCAATAGTAAAAACCCATGTCTCACTGAGACACATTCAGTTACATTGAGAAGGAAAAACAGCAGCCTGCCAGAAAGCATTTCTCTCCTAAAGTGCAGGCACAAGTCACATGACTGGGGGCAGCTGGGAAATTGACAAAATGTCTAGCCCCATGTCCGATTTCAAAATTGAATATAAAAAAATGTGTTTGCTCTTTTGAGAAATGGATTTCAGTGCAGAATTCTGCTGGAGCAGCACTATTAACTGATTTACTTTGAAAAAAATGTTTTTTCCCATGACAGTATCCCTTTAAATAACCTCCTATTGGAGTTTATTTGTTTAGTTTTGGAGTTTATTAGAGTAAAAAAAATTTTACATAACTTTGACCTTTGATAAATCTGCCCATTAGTAGTAAGCACATACCTAAATGGTCCCGCTATGTGATATGCCGAGGTAGGCAGCTGGGTACGGCAGTAAGAAAACAGACCAATTGGGAATAACTCTTCAGAGACCTTGTAGAAAGGCTCATCTACCAGGGTAGAGTACCATTAGAGATATGAGGCACAAACTACATTGGAACCCTTCAGTCCTGATACACTAACGGCCATATATATAAATATATAATAAGGCAGTGGTCCACAAGATTAATTGCCTGCTACAAATCTCCTCTTCCGCAGGTGACTAATCTCCTGTAAATCATTTCCCACGAACGATAGAGCAAACTGCTGGTGGTAAAACCCATAGGGCAGATTTACATAGGGTCGAATATCGAGGGTTAATTAACCCTCGATATTCAACTGCCGAATGTAAATCGCAAATAGTTCGATTGAACGATCGAACAAAAAAACGATTTTAATCCATCGATCAAACAACCAAAAAAACATTAGAAAGCCTATGGGGACCTTCCCCATAGGCTAACATTGCACCTCGGTAGGTTTTAGGTGGTGAAGTAGGGGATCAACGTTTTTTTTAAAGAGACAGTACTTCGACTATCGAATGGTCGAATAGACGAACGATTTTTAGTTCGAATCGTTCGATTCAAAGTCGTAGTCGAAGGTCGAAGTAGCCAATTCGATGGTCGAAGTAGCCAAAAAAATCATTTTTTTATTCTACTCCTTCACTCGAGCTAAGTAAATGGGCCCCTATGTGTCCCTTCAGTCTTCTGAAATCACCTGATGTTTCCTCTTTAGGCAATTTCAGGTGACTTCAGAAGATCAAAGCAACTCATGGGTTTTACCACCAGCGATTCACTTTATCACCGGATAAAAGAGGATATTTACCGCAGGTTATTCATCTACTGGTGTGCCATCAGCCTAAAAGTTGAGAAGTTGAGAAGACAATATTTCTTTTATAGAGCTTAAGGATTTTAAAGACAAACTGTGTTTTCACTTTTTGGTAAAATACATCTTTTACTGTTAGTGAGAGCTATGTTGGAGTAACATCTAGAAGACCACCAATTGGCAGTGTAAACATAGTTGCACACAAGCTAATGTACTTGCTTGACCATGTCAGCAAACAAGGGGATGCTGGGTATGGACACATCCAAACTTTCTGCCATTGGGACAGTTATTGGATTATTGCAACTGTGATTAGTACAAGGCCTGTGATTAAGTGTTTGTAACATGAAATGCGTAAGGCAGAGGACACAATACATCTTTTCTTGATTTCTACTATTTGATGGAAGATTGCCTTTATTTGAGTGCCTGCTACAGATTTTTTTTTGTGGTTAGTACAACTGCATCATGGTGCCTACTAAGATCACATGAAGGTCAGGGCCGGATTTACATAGTGGGCAACCCTAGGCCCGCTGACGTCCATCGCCCCCATCCCCTCCTTTTTATTTGCGCGAATTGTCATCATCAGGACCAGAGCCATGGGGATTGGTGCACAGGAAATTAAAAAAACGATTGTATCTCCTGCGCATTCCCAGTGTTTCTGAACCAATGTGAGTGTGGTTGTTCTGCATGCCGCCCCCTAAAATTCTGCTGCTCTAGGCCCGGGAGATGAAGGCACCATCCAAAGCCATTGCTCAAAGGCCATATCAGAAGCCTAATGCGGTCCTTGGCAGAATCTTCCACCTTCAAAGACATGTGTATGGATTATTTCTTTTAATCCCTTCAATTGATTTTACATATGGCAGCTAAGTGGTTAATTATGCATAGTAACTAAACCTAGCTGAGCTTAATGGTGATGTGTAAATAGAATTATGTGTGTGTGCCATTTCAATTGGATTGTGCATACCTCCCAACACTGTTCTGGGCTCTCTGCTAAAAGCCAATTAAGTGAGAAACTTTGTTTCTTTTTCTGGCTGTTCAGTGCAGAGAAAAGAGGGACTTTCCAATACAAATGAGGGACTGCGGGTTGAGCTGTCAAAAGAGGGACTGTCCCTCCGAAAAAGGGACAGTTGGGAGGTATGGATTGTGAGCCATTTCAAGGCTGATAAATAGACCCATGGGAACCAGTCATTGAAATGTGTGGAAATTGAATTTTCCCATTCAAAAACAAACAAATAATCAAGAGCTTTGCTTGAAGAGTAAAACTCTTTTGATGGGGCTTGTTATATTGTTTTTTAGTTATTTGGTTACACGCATTTCTCAAGCAAAATAAAAACACTTGTCGTGGATGGACAGAATTCCAGTGCAAATGTTTTTCTTATAAAGAGGCAAGAATATAAGTATTTGTTTTTACAAAACAATGCTCTCCTTGAAGTCAATAAACAGAACACAATTAAAAGAAAGAACATTGATTGTACCAGACTGTTACTGAGCTCAAATTCACTGATAAGTTTTAACCCTTCGTGGTAGGACAGGCCACAAACTGCCTTTGGCTAGGCAATGTTCCGAGCCTCTCCTGCCTGTACAGGATTTATATTGAAGACTGACTACACTCCTATCAGTCAGCCAACAACATTATTTCACAGTTCAGTGTATTGGGGTAGAGGGAGTGACCTTTAGCCTTTCTCTCAATAATTTACTGCAGCTTTATCATTAAATCAGAATCACACTGCAAAGGAAATTAGTCTATTTTCATGGGGAGAGTGAAGTAACAGGTTAATGGAAGCACTTTGAGAGGGCACCTCTTTGCTGAAATGCTAATTAGAAGAATTCTATATATATATTTATATATTTTTTCATTTTACCATTTTTTTTTGTATGTATATATAATACACAAAAGCCATGAATATCTTGTAAATTATACACTTATAAATGGTAACTAGTGATGTCATCAGTTATAAACGGTGACTAGTGATGTTATTTTTGTCACATGACTCACTAAAACTTGTGAATTATAATAAATAAATAAAGTACCCCTTGTTGGAAAATATGAGGCTATTAGAAGTAACCTCGGAGGTCCATGACCTGTATAAAAGTCATGGAACTCCTCAATGACTTATAATATTCTTATATTTTACAATAGGGGGTACTTTATTCACATATATATATTTATATATATATATAAATATATGAATAATATATATATATTATACCTTGGATGGTCCATGGGTGTTTGGAAGTAAGTCATGTTTTAGCCACAATGATGCATTTTCCCCCAATTCCAACATTATTGAAGTCACTGGGGGAAATATAAACAACAAGCACCCCATCACTTGCAGAATGGTGGTAGCTTTTCCCCAGCACCAATAGTTGCACTTGTGCACAATTCAGCAAGAGGGATACAAGAGGCAAGAGGGATACAAGGGCACCTAACACAACTATAAAGTGCAAGGAGAATGTTTGGATGCAAGAATGTTTAATGAACAAGTCAATAAGTGCAAAAGTTGTGTCCGTTTTAGTGCAACGTCTGTGAGAAACTTGCCTTGTGGTCTAGTGGGGGGTGGGACGGGGATGCCCGTCAAACCCACAGCAGGGACGCCTGCTGCCTCTGCTTTCTTCTGCGGTGCCTGCTTGACTCGTCCGCTGTCTCCTTAGGTATTTGCGGGTTCGCCTCACTTGGGTATCTTTGGTTTTATTCGGCAAAGTGACGTCATCGCTTGGTGCGAAGTTTGAATATTTAAAGGGCCTTTTGCTCTGTGTACATTGCGCAAGGTAAAGGTCTAATTCTTTAGTTTCCTGGGTGTGGTTCTGAGTATTCCTGATCTGATCTGACCTGTATCTGCCTGTCCCTGATCTTGTCCTGTCTGCTGCCTGTCCCGATCTTTGCTTGAGTATTTGACTTCTCAAATGTTTTGCGCGATTTTGGTGTGTATGTCAGCTTGTGACCTTGACTACTCTCCCGTCTTCTGAATCTGTACTGCCTCCCCTGTTTGGTAATCCAGGCCTGTTCCAGATTATGCCTTGTTCTCCATTCCCTGCTACAACATTCAGCTCCCTTGCCTGCCCAGAACTCTCTCCCTGGTCCTCTCACGTTAAGACCTGGCGGCACCTGAGTAACGGAGGGCTCCTCCTGAAGCCAAATGTGGTTGTTATAGGCAGAAGAGTGAGCAGCGACCGGTATCTTGGAGTTAGTTCTGAGTTTTGGGACTCCATCATTGCTACTGCACTTGTAAATGACCCTCTATAACTGCTGAAAAATATTTTATATCTGTTCTGAACTTCAAACCTTGAAAGCTGCAAAATTTCAAAACTTTCTCAACTGCTTGTTCCTCTCCACCCCATGTTATGAAATGTACAGAGAGACACAGAGAAATTCTATGACCTGTATAAATGTACTGCAGCCTTGTGCCTTTATATGGTCACAGAACGCCTTGCTTACTTGTCAATATCAAGGGGGGAACGTTATCTCTTAACTACAGTTGTGGGTATATTATTATATATATGTATGTTTGTGTGTTTAAGGAGCCAGATATACAGTGCAGCTGCATTACTGACCTCCTCCTATTCATTACAAAAACAATGATATGGCAGACTTTGTCCCCAAGCAGCTTTAAATTTTACAAAACCAGATTGTACTATGGTTTACAACGAAACATAATTATTATTGTGCATTCCACTTAATTGGACGAAGCAAGCATTCGACTCTGAACCTTTAGCTCCCAGAATGAAAGCTTCAGCCTTCAGCCTCAGGAATTTGTGTGTCCAAAAACAAGTCTTTTGTTTTGTCACCAAATGTTGCTACTGCAAACTGAGATGGATTGAATTACACAGGCTAAATATACAGTAGGGCATCTCCAGAGAAATATGAGCACATTGTTCTCCCGCTACCCCTTCAATTACTGCCAAATGTCCTTAACTCGGCAGTGAAAGAGTTACTTGTACTTTGAATTACAAGGAAGACTGCAAGGGCCCTGTCTGTGTAAACACATATTAGCAAAGGAACCAACTGTGCTGTCATACAGAGATACTAGTGTGCCCACTCGGGCTTTGGCTGACTCTTGTGGCCTAACAATGCTATCTCAACATGCACGTGCACACTGCACTGCTTTCATTCCACAGCACTCAAAAGGGGTCCTCCACCTAAAACTGTTCCTTGGATAAAGGAAGAAAATGTAAGTCTAAGCAACTCTCCGGTATCCCTTAATTAAACTTTTTCAGTGGGTTTAAAAGTATGTGTCAATGTAACTGCATCTAAAAATCAAGTTTATATTCTGTGCACAACTAGGGTTGCCACCTGGCCGGTATTTTACTGGCCTGGCCGGTAAAAATGATGGCTGATCCCAATGTTATTCATAGGGAAAAAAGATAAATATATAGGAAGGCCGGTATTTTTTTCTAGAAATGGCGGCAACTCTATGCACAACAGCTTCTGACTCCTGAAACAATGTAGAAAAAAACCTTCTCATTAACAGACCTGGAGGTGAACTAATGTCTGCTACATTGTTCAATGCTTTGTATCCAAATAACATTTGTAGAGTTGCTTAGAATTACAATTTCATTGGGGAAGTAGAGTTAAGATGTAGGGGCCGATTCACGAAATTCGAGTGAAGGGTTCGAATGAAAAAAACTTCGAATTTCGAAGTTTTTTTTGGGCTACTTCGACCATCGAATGGGCTACTTCGACCTTCGACTACGACTTCGAATCGAAGGATTCGAACTAAAAATCGTTCGACTATTCGACCATTCGATAGTCGAAGTACTGTCCCTTTAAGAAAAACTTCGACCCCCTACTTCGGCAGCTAAAAGCTACCGAAGTCAATGTTAGCCTATGGGGAAGGTCCCCATAGGCTTGCCTGGGATTTTTTGATCGAAGGATTTTCCTTCGATCGCAGGATTTGCGCAAAATCGTTCGACTTCGATATTTGAAGTCGAACGATTTTAGTTCCTAGTCGAATATCGAGGGTTAATTAACCCTCGATATTCGACCCTTCGTGAATCGGCCCCGTAATGTAACAAGAAGCACCACAGCCCAATGTAGTGACCAAACACTTGCATATACATACTGTTAGGGAGGGAAAAGTGAAAGTCAAATACAAATGATACAGGATTTTTTTTTTTTTTTTTTGATTCATGGGTATCGGAAATAAAAGCAGCCAACCCTCATAAACCACTGGGAGTAAATCCCAAATATGTCTGGTGAGGGGAGCGTCTTCCAGTGATCGTATAGGGCATGATGGTGAGAAATGGGTGTATTGCTTATTCAATGGAAAATCAGGGAAGTGTTCAAAAAGACAACATTATTGCCGCTAATTGAAGTCATTTCCTTTGAGGTGGGAGTGCACTGGCAAACAGGAGATTGAATAGAAAACAAAGGGGTTTCTTAAATGGAGTAGATCAGTGCTACTAGGTGCTTTTGTTTTCAAAGTGCATTCACTGTCTGATCCAGCAGGCCGAAAGCTTTTTCCAGCATCACCCAGTGGCCATTTAAACTTGCATGGAGCTCAGTCTATTATCTGTGTGTCCTGCAAGCTCCGGGAGGCAAATGGAGCAGGGAATGGGTGGGTGGATTCAGACTTGAGAGGGGAGCACTTGGGTTAACACATCCATGATTGGAGTGTCGTTCACAGTCTAAACTGGGTTTCCCCTGCTTAGCAGGTGTGGTTGCAGCTCGCTTAAAGGAACAGTAACACCAAAAAGTATAATGTCCTGTTGCTCTGCACTGGTAAAACTGGTATTTTTGCTTCAGAAAGACTACTATAGTTTACTTGAACGAGCAGCTGTGTAGCAATGAGGACAGCCATTCAAAGCCAAAAAAGGAGAAAAGGCACAGGATATACAGCAGATAACAGATAAGCTTTATAGTCTACAATGGGATTCTTAAAAACCTGTACTTGAATGGCTGCCCCCATGGCTACATAACAGCTTGTTTCTATAAATTCTGGTAGAGTTTCCCACCCATTTTACCAGTGAAGGGCAACACTGCATTATATTGTCATTCCTTTAAAAAACCTTCATTTTTTGGTGTTACTGTTCCTTTAAGCTGGCCATAGACCGTGTGACCATGTGTAGATCATCTCGTCATTTTTCGTACCATGGAGATCAGTTGTTTAGTGGATTGGACAGGTTAGAAGATTTCTGTCGTCTAACAATAATATCTCTGCCTGTGTTGCCAATCTGTTGCTATCAGTGGGTGACTGTCACTAGAATTTGTTGGACATAACTTTCGTACGATTGCTGTCGCGGCCAGAACATCATCTGATTTGCTCTTTTACTACTTTATTTATTCTAAAGGGTTAGTGGCAGGTCGGATGATTGTGACTTACGATCATTGTCGGATACGAGGCTAAAATCTGCACTTCTATGGGCAGTTTAAGTTGTACTTAGCTCAGAGTGTATGGGGCTAGTGATGGGCGAATAAATTAGCCTGGCGCAAATTCGCTGTGAATCTACACATCCAAAAGTCGTTTGCATCAAAATCGCCACGCATCAGCACTATTCGGACGCCCATTGACTTAAACGCTGCTGTCAAAATTGACGAGAGCGACTTTTCAGACGCGCGCTCCAAAATTTACGTGGGCGTCAATTTTCGAGTTCCACGACTTTTTCGCAAATTTTTCACCGTTTCACAAATTTCGCAGGAAATGTGCGATTTTTACAGGAAGCGAAACGGAGAAGAAGAAATTCGTCCATGACTATATGGGGCAGAATATCAAGGTGGGGGGTGGGCTATTACTGACAATGGTCACATTTTATGACCCCTTTACAAGTTGTCTCTTATGAGGCAATGTGCTCACACACGAGCCAGGGCCACACATACTTGCTAGGTTACATCAGCCAATGATTGGACAGAGCTCTGTCTTATACTCCCACACATATTCCTGTTATTTCCTGTCAGGTGATCTAAAGGAGCACAGAACAAAATCATAACATTTTGGAAATAGAAATCACGCCCATTTTTGTGCCCATACCCTAATTACCATGTTCATTTTAAAAAATTTGCCAGGATATGAAAGTTTGAGCACATTTCTGTGGTTTTATTTGTTATTACAGTTTTGCTAATGAAGGTGAATTGTCCTTTAAGCTGCAAGTCACAGTTTCCCCAAGAGACCTGCTTATCTTAAAATGTTACCATTGTTTCTTTGCTTATCTTAAATTGTTACAAAAGTATCTATGTGCACCTGCTGAGTGTTCTGGGCTCTTTGCCAAAAGCCAATTAAGTTTTAGAAACTTTGTATCTTTTTCTGGCTGTTCAGTGCAGGAGATCAAAGAGAAAGACGGGACATTTCAGTAACAATCCAGGACTGCGGGATGAGCTGTCAAAATTGGGACTGTCCTGGAACAAAACAGGACAGTTGGGAGGTATTCAAAATGGTGGCTAAAGATAGAAGATCAGTATTAATTGATATGTATGTGCTAGTTTGGTAAGATTCTTTATGAAGTCTCGTACCTTATTGTGCTATCAATCTGATGGTGAAGTTTTCTGTCATTTTTATTTGTACCTGCATTTGTAAATCCACCATCAACATGTTTTTTAAAGCAGGTTCCCTGAACTTACAGTCACCCATTCAAGAGAACGGTCTAAAATTAGGCTCTGCCGAAATATACATAAAATGCCCTTACAAACACATATCTATAGGAATTGTGTCGCCTGATACTTAAAGTGGATCTGTCACCCAGACACAAAAAATCTGTATGATAAAAGTCCTTTTTAAATTAAACTTGAAATCCAATTTCTATATTTTTTTAAACATAGCTGTTGTAAGCTCATTTAAAAATCTCAGCTGCCAATCAAATATTGTCTGCTCCTCCTCTATGCCTTAGGCAATTACTTTCACTTTCCATTCAGCACTTCCTAGATGTCACTGCTCTCCCCACATTCCCCCAGTTCTCTTCACCATTTAATTGTGTAGCCAGGGCATGGGGATGGACATGTTCTGTAGGGCCACTGCCTGGTATGTAGAGACATGGGGGCAAATTCACTAAGATGCGAAGTTGCGCCAGGCGCAACTTCGCCGCACTTCGCCAGGCGTAGTTTCGCCAGCGCTCCGCAAATTCACTAAAACCCGAAGTTGCGCACAGGGGTAGCGTAAGGTTGCGAAGTTGCGCTAGCGTTGATTCGCTATGTAAAGCGAAGTTATGCGAAGGCTAATTTGAATATGGCGCGAAATTCAAATTTCAATGGAGGAACACGTATCAGCACTACAAATGCCAGGAAAACCTTCAAATCAGCAAATAAAAATGTTATTTTGCCCTACACATGTGCCCACTGTCCAGGTAAGTTGACATGAGTAAGGAAATGTAGGGGGGAAGGAGGGGAGCCCCAAAAAAAATTTCGATCTTTTTCAGCCTATCACCCAACCCCGCCAGCGTTTTTTGGGACTTAGAAAAAAATTTGACTTTTTTTGAAACAATCCCAGGTCTGAGGTGGCGAAGGAAGTCTAGCGTAAAAGGTAGCGTTCAGTACACTGCGCAAGTTAGTGAATTTGCGTAGTTACGTTGGTAGCGAAAATTCGCCTGGCGTAAGGATGCGAAGTAACACTAGCGAAACTACGCCAGCGTTCGTTAGTGAATTTGCGCAGTAACGAAAATGCCAAACGCTAGCGTTCGGCGCTTCAGCGCTTAGTGAATTTGCCCCATAAATGGCAGCATCTTGGGCGTTGCTTAATAACAATAATAACAAACTATAATAAATATTAGCCAATAATCAAGCATTTAGAAATATGTATTATATTTAACCCTGAAAATGCCAACAACAAGCAAAAGTGTAAAGCTCAGCAAGACACAATCCCCGTGGAACAACATGAAAAGCAGAAATGTAGACTTGACATTACGTGGCACTCTGCGGGGTATATTTATCAAAGAGTGAAGTTAATAATGAAGTTCCGCCACTAGAGTGAAATTCCGCCACTTTCCATTCATTTCTATGGGGTTTTTAAAGGCGTATTTATCAACTGAATATGAACTTTCATTTTCACCCATTGATAAATACGCCTTTCAAAATCCCATAGAAATGTATTGTGAGCTGCGGAATTTCACTCTAGTGGCGGAACTTCACTCTTTGATAAATTTACCCCACTGTATCTTTGCCAACATTGATTTGTGTTTCCTAGTTTAGAGAGAGATGCCCCTAACCAACATGCGTAGGGCAGTTAGTTGCACTAGGGATTTCCTGAGGTTTTTTTTTGGGTCAAAACTCACAAATCCTTAAATTGAGATTTCTGAGATTTATCACCCTGGAAACAGTTCTAATTCGACTATTCGCCTCCTAAAACCTGCCGAGTTAATGTAGAAGTCAATGGCAGAGGTCCCTTGAACTATTTGAAGATGTATAATAGTAGTGATGAGGCAAAGTTTTGCCAAGTTTCGCTTTGAAAATGACGCCCCATAGACTCCAATTGGAGAAAAAAATGTCACACGTCAAAATTTTTTATTGTATGTTTTTTTTCCGGAGGAAAACTCGATTCGAATTTGATTTTAATTAGATTCGAGTTTTTCCCCCATGGTAGCCCCAGGCAAATGCCCTATATACCTTATAACAGAACTACGCCCCCAAAAATACCTTCTGCATATGTCAATGAACAGCACCCCTAGTGGCCACAGTGTAATGAAAGGTATTAGCATGAACTCTTCAGTAGCAAGGTATTTTGTTGTAAAGTGGCACTGTCTGTTAAGACTACAGCTTACCCATTACGTTGGCCCTTGACAGATGATCTCCTATGTACACTTACAGATTCTCGATACCAGTTCAACGACTGGCAAATAATGACATAACTGGGTTTTGTTTACCATGCTCGAGTTCTGACTGGCAGTTGCCGGGCCTGGGCGTTTCTGCAGCTTTGTTTATTTAAAAATAAACCAGGCCTTGCTGGGGGAACACAGACTTATATAGAAATTCAGATAAGAAGTGGGCAAGATTAGGGAGGATCCCAAGATTCCGTGTGTCGTGTAGAGAATCAAATTGACTTGTTGGGTAAATAATATTATAAAGCTTCCCCATGCTGAATCAGTTTGGATGCATAATGCATGGTTGTACATAAATCAGTGAAGTTTGCAGCATGCATTAAGCTAAATTAACTCTGCCCATGACATTATTTATTAAAGTCCAAATGCCGTAAACTCAAAAAAAATCAAGTGTTTTTTTTTACTATAAAATCTGAATTTTAGTGGAAAAAAAACTCAAATCTTTCGAGATTTATTATACCCCGAGGATAGAACAAGTCTGAATCCGAAAATCCTGCATCTCAGACCTGCCAAGGTTGTATATAAGTCAATGGGAGAGGTCCCTATCCTATTTGGAAGTTTCTGTGGTCTGGGCTGGAATTAGCCCAAAAATTCGACTATTTCGGACTTTTTGGGCAAAAATCTGAAACATTTGGGCTTTTCGGGAAAAAGGCGAAAAAAATTGAGCGATTCGGGAAAATAAATTCGAAAAATCGTACGGTTTGGATTTTTGCCAGATTTTATCAAGGTTTTTCCCCCGACACATAACTTAAGCTTTTTGAAAAGTAAACACAATTTCATAGTTAGGAACAATGTGATTTCCAGTAAGAATTCCCCTCAAGTGCAGCAGCTACAACTGACAGTACACTTGGCACAGAATATTAAAAGAAATGAAATCAGCGGATTTTCGTTCTTATAAAGGCACAAGTCACTGTGCTAGGAGGAGGGAGCTGTTGGGGGTTTGGCGGCCCTGCATCCTGGGTGAGAGTTAAGGCACAGGTTGACAAGTTAAGAGACAGTCCCAGGCAGGCCCGACTGGCAATCTGTGGGTTCTGGCAAATGCCAGAGGGGCTGCTATAACGTGCCATAGAAAGTCAGTATTTAATGGGCTGGTGGGGACTGTTTGGGCCTCTATGTGGGCTGATTGGGCCTCTGTGTACCTGAAACGGCAGGGCCTATTTTAATTCTCAGTCTGGACCTGGTCCCAGGGGTGATCCTGGCCCCTCCGCCGCCTGAGGCAGCAGCAGTTGCTGCTGCCCCCCCCCCCCGAAATTCGCGCTTAAAGTACCAGGAGCAGCATTTTTGCTGCCCCTGGTACCTAGTGGGGCGCTGCCACCTGAGGCAACAGCCTCAACTCGCCTCATTGGCGAAGCACCCCTGGACAGTCCTAATTGGAATCGGTTTATTTATAAACACATATCAGTACAAGTGTAAGGAACCCTGTTTCCAAGAGCTTACAGTCTAGAGCAGAGATATATCCAGCCATTGCAACACTGTATCCCAGAATGCTTAGCTGTCTTCACAAAAATGATTGGTGTTGGAGTTCACAAGCTACATGAAGAGGTGGAAATGTAAAGGTAGAGAGCAGCTGAGACTGCTGTATAGGGTAATTTTAGGATAGCACGACTGGACAGCAATGGGCCTTGGCACTCGGATCTGGCAGGCATGGCATCAGCTTGTTCCTAACTACAAAGATTCCACTCCACTGGTCACAGGCAGCAAGTTCTCACAATGTAGTAGTACGGGGGAGGGCTACGATTTCTGATGGAAACCCCTCCCCGGTCCTTGCAAAATGCAAAAGATTTTCCTTTAGGGTCAGGACACACGCTCAGATTCGGGGAGCTTAGTCGACAAATCTCCTCTTCTTCGGGGCGACTAATCTCCCCAAACTGCCTCCCACCAGCTAGAATGTAAATCGCCGGCCGGATGGCACTCGGAGTGCTTCGCTTTCTGAAGTCGCCCGAAGTTCGGAAAACGAAGCGCTCCGACTGCCATCCCACCGCCGATTTGCATTTTAGCTGATGGGAGGCAGTTTTGGGAGATCTGTCGCCCTAAAGAAGAGGAGATTTGTCACCAGGCGACTAATCTCCCTGAATCTGAGCGTGTGCCCTGGTTTCCTGACACTTAGGGGCCGATTCACGAAGGGTCGAATATCGAGGGTTAATTAACCCTCGATATTCGACTGGGAACTAAAATCGGTCGACTTCGAATATCGAAGTCGAACGATTTTGCGCAAATCCTGCGATCGATCGATCAAAGGATTTTTCATTCGATCGAACGATTAAATCCTTCGAATCGAACGATTCGAAGGATTTTAATCCAACGATCGAAGGAAAATCCTTTGATCAAAAAATCACAGGCAAGCCTATGGGGACCTTCCCCATAGGCTAACATTGACTTCGGTAGCTTTTAGCTGCCGAAGTAGGGGGTCGAAGTTTTTCTTAAAGGGACAGTACTTCGACTATCGAATGGTCGAATAGTCGAACGATTTTTACTTCTAATCGTTCGAATTCGATTGAATTTAACCAATTCGATGGTCGAAGTACCCAAAAAATACTTCGAAATTCGAATTTTTTTTTATTCTAACCCTTCACCCGAATTTCGTGAATCGGCCCCTAACACCCGTCCCTAGGCCAATAAAGGTTGGGGACCGCTGTGTTATAGAATGACCTATTCTAAGCAAATTTTCAGTTGGTTTTCATGATTTATTTTTTTATAGTTTTATAGTTATTTGCCTTTTTCTTCTGACTCTTTGCAGATTTCAAATGAGCGTCGCTGAGCCCTCTGTAAAACGCTCTGTAAGGCTACAAATATATTGTTATTGCTAATTTTTATCACTCCTCTTTCTATTCAGGCCTCTCCTATTCATATTCCAGTCTCTTATTCAAACCAATGCATGGTTGCTAGGGGAATGTTGACCCTACCTACCAGATTGTTTAAAATGCAAATTGAAGAGCTGCTGAATAAAAAGCTAAATAACTCAAAAACCACAAATAACAAAAAAATTAAAACCAATCGCAAATCGTTTTAAAATATCAATCTCTACATCATGCTTAAAGTTATGTCAAAGGTGAAACAACCCCTTTTCGTACCTCCACATCAGGGATGGGAGGATTTGTTTCCATTTTCGTCGCAAAAATGACATCCATAGACTTGTATGGCGTCGCGCATAGGGTTGCCACCTTTTCTGGAAAAAAATACCGGCCTTCCTATATATTTATCTTTTTTCCCTATTAATAACATTGGGATCAACCATTATTTTTAATGTATTTTAAAATACCGGTCAGGTGGTCACGCATCAAAAAAAAAAAAAAAATGACGCAAGTGAATTTTTTGGCGAAGCGAAACGGTTTAAATTCGCCCAAGCTTACTCCACATCAGTTTTTTTGGGGGGTGGGAAGGTAAGTCCATTAACAAGAACTATAGAGCTCACTGTCCTGACTGCAGGGCTGCACCTGTTGAGCTTTGAACTCCCAGTCTATTATATCAGCAATTGGCTGTCCTGAGCTGCTGGGAGTTGTAGTTTATCCACAAATCTTCATTAGGTGAAGCCAGGGTCTTGAAGCTCCAATGGAGGGTCCTGGCAAGTAAGGGGAGGGGTATAAATAAACAGGGATGCCCAGCCTGTACTACATCCAGCTGCTGTTGTACTACAGCTCCCAGCATGCTCGGCTGCAGCCTGGATGTCCGAGAGGCATATACGCTGTCAAACAATAATTCTTCCCTCTCCTGCCAGGTTTGTTTCCCTGTGCGGGTCAGGAGGCAATTGCAATGCGGCAGAGCCACGGGCTACCTGTCCCCCTACCATTTAACTCGGACGAGTTCAGCCTCCCCGTGACGTCACAGGTGTCAGCGGTAGCGCCGGGGGAGAGAGAGGAGGGCCGGGGAAGAGACAGCCCAGCCTCCATGTGATAGGCGCGTCACGTGACCAGCAGCAGTAGTAAGACAGGTACCTTCAGTTGAGCCTCAGTAAGAGGCGAGCTGCCTGCATGAGTGGAGCTGTGTGTGACTGCTGCTGCTGCTGGGGACTGTAGATCCAATCAGGGGCTGGATGGCGTGGGACATGTGTAACCAGGACTCTGTATGGAGTGACATAGAGGTAAGCCTTGCACCCACACACCATCATTTAGCTTTTTATTTTTTATTCATTCCAATCATTTTTATTGATATCAAAATATTAAAATTCATATTGCAGAATTGTTTTTTTTTATTTATTTTTTTGGAGGAGGGTGGATTTAAATTTAAAAAAAAAAAAAAAAAAATGCCTTTTGCTATTTTGCTGTAGCCCCAGCAGCTGTCTATTTATATAAGTCTTTCCTCTTGTGATGCTGCGAGTGCAAAGCTGCTGTCATCAGGGTCTGTTGCACTTGGAAAGTATTTGCCTGTGCCCCTTGGCTCTCCCCCGGCCCGTCACATGCAGCAGCCCCTGGGACACTCATCAGTCTCTCAAGTCTTTCCAGTGGCCTGCTTGGAAGCCTGCCATGTCTATTGATAGAACAATTAACTTCAAATAATCTCACTTATTAATCTTCCCATTCTCCTATAGCAGCCCCTCTGATCCGCTATTTGGCAACGCAAGCACCTAGGCACATATATGCCATTCTGGGCGCCACATTTACCCAACCACCAAAACCTCTGTTTTTTTTTTTTTTAAAAAAAACCAAATCATAATTCTATTTGCCAGTCTGCAAGTGGCTTGTGCTAAGAGGTGATCAGCTGTTCTGCTCTCCGCTGTTTATTTAGAATACGGTAAAGCAAAAAAGATAAGGGGAGCATATGGGTAAAAATAGATGGTCGTACATCAAATCTACAGCTTGGTACAATTCATAAAGGAAAAAAAAACAACAATTCTGCCCCCCCCGCTCCCTGGAGAACGCGGGTGAAACAGATTCTCCTCCAATTCTGCATGGTGGCACTATACAGATTAGAACCTTATTAAAGAGCTATAAGTTATATAAAACTTTATTGCAATAATTAAAAATGCAGGTATCACCCAATCCTTACTGGGGGGGAAGAGAAAAAAAATGACTCGCTGTTTTGTATGCAGATCACTGACAAATTCTGTGTATACATAAAGGCACGTATATAGTGAAAGATCTATTTTTTTTATTTTTTTTCAGTTATTACAAATAAAATTCCATGCAGATTACAGTTTCAGGCTAGAAGATTCCCAAGTCTTAATTGATCCAATTCCGAGGATCCTGTGTGGTATTAGCCTTTTTTTTTTTTTTCTCCCCCAGCTGCTGGGTCCCTTATTTATTTTCATCCTACGTTATTCCCGATGCTGCTCGGAGCTGAAGGAAGCAGCATGGAAATTTGGAAGATTTTTTTTTTTTTTGTTATGATTATTTCTGTAAAGACAGGACTGGGTGCAAAAAAAAACAGTTCTGAGCAGCTATTGATCTGAGGGACACTTGGGTGCTGTCCGGAATTTCATGTTACGGTTATTCTCTGCGCTTTACATGAAATGCATGGATGGATTAACTCTTGCTGCAGCCTGACTCATACATTGCTGCCTTCCCCCCCCCCCTCGTAATCAAATCACTGCTGCACGCTGCTTCTTTCCTAGGAAGCAAATTAATGAACACTTACGCTGCCAAGTGGGCCAGTAACATATTGCAGCACAGCAGGGTGCCTGCTCTGAAGGGGTTAAGTTTGGTAGTCTATTTAAAGGGTTTTGGGGAGTGATGAACAGACACTTGGCGGAGGTTGTAATGTGTGTGTATGTGTGCTTGCTGCATGGGTCAGCCTGATGTTCCTAGTCCTAAGGACCCACGCAGCTCCTAGATGTTGCAGGTTTTAATGAAGGTGACTGCAGAGCTTGATGGGGTCAGCCTCACCGGGCCATTGCAACAAGTTTCTTACTTCATACTGTGCCATTTGGTTCCCTCATATGAGTGGCTGAGCCAGGAGCAGGGATGAATCGGTTAATTTTAGCACTGCCATACTTCACTTGCTCCTCTCTCTTGGGCCGTAACTATCAGAGGCAAGGAAAAAAAAAACCCTCCAAAGGTTAATGGGAAATTAAACATAATTGCAATGCTCCTTTCCCATCGCTGGAGCGGTTAAGGCAATTTATTGGCTTCTTTTTTAATCTGGATTTATAAAAATAAAGTGCAAAATTGCAATGATTTTTTTTTTTCTCCTGTATTCGGATGATCATTTTGGCCTTGGCTTCCCAGCCCTCACCTGTTGGCTCATGGGGCTTAGTTTTATTATTATCCACCATTGATTTTTAAGAACTGGGCATTGCTAAGCAAGGCTGGAGTAGAGGGGGGGGCCCAGGTAATGCTGGGAGTTGTAGTTGTAGCAGGTGGAATATGGTGTGAATACTAATCATCTCTGTAAGTAATGACTCGTGTCATTTTGCCTAGAATTTGATTTTGGCTTTTACGAGGCCTGGCCCCAGGGCAAATGCCTTTCTCCCTTCTCTGCTTTAATCCCAGCCATGTTGCTTAGCACCTGTTACAGATGTATGGGGACATGGATGAAATAACAATGTGTCTTTTCGGATTGAGATATCTGAAAGGCTAATTATATAATGTATATCAGCAGCATTGTCATTTCTAACCTACCTATGTGTCTTCAGTTTAAAAGTGCAACAGGAGCATTCACCACTAGGAGCAGGATTGAGTGTCCGCCAGCATTAATCTTATTTTTTTCCCTGCCTTTTTAGGACTAAGATTTTTCTTATATTCAACATGCATGCTCTGAAACAACAGCAGCAGCAGTCCTCTCCATGCAACACTGTGCATTCGTAGCACCCATTTTAATTACCTCCATCCACAAAAGACATTTGCAATTGATTTATAGACTCTCATGTCTACCAGAACTCGTAATTTGATTATTGGTAGTATGGGAGGGTTAAAAAATTAATTAAAAATTAAATCATGGCCAATACAGCTACTTACTTTCAATACTTTCAAAAAACCTTATTTATTTATTTTTTTGGGGGGGGGGGGTTATATGAAACTGCTGAATTGAACCCAGATGATCCATATTGTCAAAAATGTAAAAAATATGATTGCGATAGTGCATCTGCCGACCCTTACTTGTGATTTTATGGGTTGTGGCTTTAAGCCATCTCCTGATGGGCATTGGGATGCTTGAAGGATTGCTCAGCTTGGACTCCTTCCAGGCTTTTTATTCGAAGGGTAACCTTGGTGGCCAAAGCACAGAGACCAGTTGATCATAGCTAAACAGCTAATAAATTCCTAAAGTTTTAAGAGCGATTTTTCTTAATTTTTTTTTCTTCTTTTTTTCCTTGTATCCTTGCAGTGTGCTGCTCTGGTCGGTGAAGACCAGCCTCTGTGCCCCGATCTTCCTGAACTTGATCTCTCTGAACTTGATGTGAATGACTTAGATGCCGACAGCTTCTTGGGTGGATTAAAGTGGTACAGTGACCAATCAGAAAACATTTCCAATCAATACAGCAGCGAATCATCCAACATATTTGAGGTATGAGTGTGGCCTGCGCCAACAGGTTCATGTTGTTTTACAACCTTGTTTAATCAGGATAAAAAAATGCTGCTTGGACACCAACCAATATTTTTTATTTTTTTTTTTTTTGCTTTTCTACGGTGGAAGCGGAGGATCAGTTAACTGTATTTTATTAATGGACATTGTTGACAGTGAGTTGGAAAATTTATATCCGCACATACAGGTGTTAGAACAGACCAGCATTTGTTAGCACGGCATGCTCTCTAAGGTGTTCCAGTTGGGTTTCTAATTAAAAAAACAAAAAGCAAAAAGGTGCAATATATCATTTGGGAAAGGTAATTGGTGAGTATTTCAGCAGCATCTGTCTGAACAAGAACATTTAGAGTAAGGTTTTCTTTAATCTGGGTATTTTATATAGGAAACATTAGAACATTATAATACAAGGGCCTCTTATAATTTAATCAGTGGTGTAACTAGATATTACGGGGGCACCACAGCAAATTATTTTTCAGGCCCCAAAATGTCTAGAGGTTGACCTGTTTACCAATATTTATTTAAATTGTATATGAATTGGGGCCCCTATACAGACTGCCCCCCTCAGCAGCCACAGGGTCTGCTTCCTCTGTAGTTACACCCCTGAATTCAACTTCAGAACTGTTTTAAAAGGGTTGTAGCAGGGACCACTGCCCACAGAGTTGGATAGAAACTCCACAGGGTCCTACATGTTTTTCTCTTTTTAGAGGTTATCCACGATATGTGTAACAGTATATAATAGCACCCCTTCTATTTAATATACACATTATTAGGGCAGTCTTACTCACAGCCTCCATCTTTTGTTGCACCACAACTCCCACAATTCCCTGACAGGAGGCAAAGAATTGGCATCCAGCAACAACTATAATGCAACAAGTTGAACAACATTGTTCACTACAAAGACAGGCCTTGAAAAGTGTAGGCAACACCAACTGTTGACCAGGCAGAGAACAATGAAAAGGTTCCCTCAACCTCCCCCCCCCCCAGCCATTCTTCAACTCTATAAACCATCAAAAGCTTTAACATGAATATGTGAGGACCCTTAATGTAGGCATTGAATATTTGTAACATTCCTGATATCATATCAGTGCAAAGCAAGGGAGTAGATGCCGTAATCCTGTTTTATAAGCAACTTGTTGTCCATCCTTTGAAGGCACTTGTCGTGCTTAACCTACAGAACAATGTAGAACATTTGAGAGAGGGTAGCGGCTCTAACATGTTCTATAGGTCACATGCCAATTCTAGCGCCATTCGCATGTACTTGTTAAATGCCTATGAGTGCTTTGTAATGTCGTGCAGAGTTTCTTTGGCACTTGAGGTGTCTGCATTAGTGTTGCTTTGATATGCAGATGGCTTGTACAGGCATTTGAAATGGAAAGACTATCTAAGTGGTGAACTATTCTGAATCCATGGCTTGTCATTTACTTAGTCAATGCATGGAAATACAGGCAGTATATGTACTGTATATGTATTGCCATATATAATTAGGCCTATATATATATATATATAATTTTTTTTTTTTTCGTGCTGTATTCTATTTATGTAATGACTTGCGTTGGATATTATAAAGTTTGGCTGTTACTGTAGCAGCAACTGAACAGGAGTTCTTGGAATCCCACGAGTTCTTGCTAAATTGCAGCATTTACCCAATAGTTTGTTTAGGAACACCTTACTAGCCGTTGTGGAGCTTGGCAATAGTTCAGCCCAGGTTATGGACCCTTTATCAGAAAGTGTTTTTTAATGATTTATAGCTCCCAATACACTGGCTGAAAGAAAGAGGATCCTTTTGAGAGACACATAGGGACAACAGACAAATAGGGCCTGCTTTTAGTGAGATGCCTGAGAAGTCAGCTGCCTCAATTGTTGCCCTTGAACTTCACCCGTTCTTCTTTTTTCAGTGTAACGTTACCCTGGCACAAACACACAACAGAACCCAGAGAGAGAGAGCATGGCCACGTGCCTTACTCACGTTACAGGAGGTTGATGATGGAAACATTACATTAAACTCATAGCTGATATATTGTAACCTTGCTAGATTAAATCAGTTGTATTTTTATCTCTTGTTACATTACAACACGGAAGATGTGTCTTTGTCTTTTATTTGTTTACAGAAGAGAATCCGTGCTAGCCTTTAGCTAATGTTTATTTTGGGCATTATGACCGCACAGGCCTCTGCAGTTAAGGGACAAATTGAATTAGCCAAGAGCAGCTAGCAGATGATGTTCAACTACAATCCTTAGTAAGCCTGTTGCAAGGCGTTGAGTAGTAGTTAGCATCTAGAAAGCTACTCGCTGAGTAAAATGTTCAGTAATATGGTTTTTAGGAAAAAATTATTGAAGACAATCGTTTGCTCCAGGCCATTTATCCACAACTATCAGCAGTTAGCTTTGCCCCATCCATGGGCCTAGAAAAGGCCGCAGTGCACTGTGTTTTCTGTGTGGAATGTATAATCTGTTAAAACTCGGTTAAAACTGTCACCGAAAAAAAAATTTGCCCCAAAACAGCATTGTGCATGGCACAACAGTATGGCCAACCATTTTTGTGTATGTGTTAGGGCCTTGATGGCCAGGATTACCCCTGTTCCACAGTATTTTGCATTACATTAGTTTAATGCAGTGGAGAACCGTAAAATGCAAGGCTCTACATACGGGGATGAAATCCTTTATCCCGAAAGCTCAGAATTACGGAATTGCCATCTCCCATAGACTCCATTATAATCAAATAATTCAGATGTTTTAAAATGATTTCCCTTTTCTCTGTAATAATACTTCCTTGCTCCAAACTAAGATATAATTAATCCTTACTAGAAGCAAAAACAGCCTATTGGGTTTATGCAATGTTTAAATATTTTTTTAGTAGACTTAACATATGAAGATCCAAAATATGGCGAAAACCCCAGGTCCCAAGCTTTCTGGATAATAGTTCCCATGCTTGTATAATAGGTCACCAGGTACAGCAGGAAAACACTGGCTGCAAATTGCAGGAATATAGACGTTTCTACTGCTTCTGGTTCAATCAGCGCCTTAAACCTATGCCTACATGCAATTATCTGCCTGCCCTTATATTTATGTACATTCCCTGCCAAGTATTTGCTAAATGAACAAAAAATAACAGCCAGCATGCCTTCATGAGCCCCAGGATTGTAAGTTCTCAGGGCCAGAGTGTGTGAAAAATGCTGCACATGCAGGTTAGTAGCAATAAAGTTATTCTAAATACCACCTATATAAAGAATTTTTATATGTTGAGAGCGCATGTCTCTGATCTTGCCTCTAGCGTTTATACATTTATGAACTTCTTTCACTTTGTACCTTTTTTCGCCCTACCCTTATACTCTGTGTACCTTTTGCTCCCGTGTTAGAGTCACATGCATACTGTACTAAATAGTTTAGCTGGGGCTGCTCGTTCCTGCTGTAACTATGTAACTCTGGCTGAAGCCAGTGGGAGGCCAGTTGGTACCAGAGAGCACTGAATGAATGACATATTTGTTAGAGGCTGGTTGCCTGGTCTGGCTGCTATACAGGAAAAAAAAAGTAATAAAGTCACAGGACTGAGACACTGACATATGACAACAGGTATATTGTCTGCAGTGACTTGTGAGTCTGGTCAGGTGGCCCAGCAGGGACAAACTACCTCTGGCTTTCTTTCTCTTGCTTATTGTCAACTCGGAGCATTTATACAGAGTCAAGTCAAAGACTGCCTTTGTCTAGGATATTGCTGTAGAATATACAAATAGGCCACAAAAAAAAATATTTTCCCAAGTAGTGTAGAAAGGCTGGGTTGGGTCTTATGGATTTCCAAGTTGTGGTCCTCTAGCACTTGGTCAACGGTAACTCACAGTGTAACCCAATTAGTATAACAAAGCATGATTTTGTGCTTACAAAAAACTAACAAACCTAACAAAAATATGGTACCAAAGTAGCCCTTGTAGACTTGCACTGAAACTCCCTGACAAGTACTTGTGCCAAGGCTTGTCAAGCAAAACTATGTTTTTCTAGACAACCACTTGTTAGATGATTTCATTGTCTATGGGTTTTGAAGCACTGTTGGGTGCAGCTAACTGTCATAGTTCAGTAGCCCTTTCCAGTATTTTGTTAAAGCTTAAGCATTGCCCCTAGTCACTAGCTGCAAAATTGGTGACTCCCCAAGCAGCTTATTGGTCTGTTTTCACCCCTAGTGATTCTCTTGTTGGCCCAAAGCCAGTGTTCCTTTACCTCCCCAAGCAAGTAGAGATCTTCCAGTATATGCCCATTTGTTTTGTCATAATTCTCATTCATCCAGGTCATGATATATCTGTGGAAATAAGTCAAATCAACTGGACTTACTGTAGTAGGTCCATTGCTGTAGCAAGTCCCGTTGATTTAACTTATTTCTACAGATGGCCTTATATAATTAATTTAAAGTAGGATTGTAAACTACAATCCCCAGTATAACTCTCCAATCTTTGAATGTTGGGAGTTGGTTTTCACTACAGCTTTAGCACTGCAGGTTAAGGCCAATGCAGATTGTGAGCATTTTTGGCCCTACCACAGCTATGTCAGTAGTTAAGATAAACGTCTGTTGTTCTGCAGCATTAAATGAGTTAAATTAATCCTGTGGTCAAAGAATTTGGCTATTGAAATGACTGCCTGTAGCATTGTTATTTTGTCAACCAGCAGGTGTCACCCTGTAATCATTCACACTGCATGGTGTTGAGTCAACATAACGCAGGAGTTTTTTTCACTTAGGAATCTGATCTAAATCAACTGCTTTACATCCATAGTTAAAACGAATGACATTCCAAGCATGGCACAGTAGCCGGGTTTAATGCACTGTACATTTACATATCTTAACAGTAATGCCTGGCTCATGTATATTCGTGAGAAACAGAAAATAGATCTGTTAGAAAAGCATAATTTCTAGAAAGAAATAGCCATAGGCACAGGACCAACAAACAAAATATAGGGTAATATTGTTTCAAATAACACCACTTTTGTGCTCAGGAGTAGGGCTTAGCTATATCACCGCTAAGTGTGAACCCTTGTAAGTCTTGCCACCACCTTAACTATTGAAAATAGAGAAAGACTTTATGAACTTTCCTTAACAGATTTCAAGGTGGGTACTCACAAACGTAGATTTATTGCTTGGCCTATAAAGCAAGCTCACTCTCCTTCTTATGCAGCTCTTAAAAGATATGTGTTAGCGAATAGTGTAAAACCTTTTTATTCTAAAACAATTTTTAAAAAATGCACTCACATGGCATCTCGTATAAAAAGCATAACTATGTTCCGTCTTGGTAAGGAACTGTCCCCTTATGGAGTCCGCACAAAAAAGCATCATTTGGCATAGTTGCAAAGGCAAGATTTATAGTGAGGAACAACTGCTCACAAACATCCAATAGTTTCATATTGTGACAGTGATTTTTTTTTATTTCTCTTTATACCTACAAGCAAGTGTGGCTGCCCTGGGTCTTTCAGAGCAATGGTCTTGGCAGCATTTGTAGCATTATAGAGCTCAGCTTCTGGCAAGAAACGTTAGCTGTGGGAATAAAGTAGGTATAGTAGGGGAGAGATGGTGCTTATAGTTCCAGTGGGGACTGTGGGGAAGGGAGTGTGACTGTGGGATAGCAGGTATAGTAGGGAGAGATGGTGCCTATAGTAACAGTGGGATAATAGTCTCTGGGAAGGGAGTGTGACTGTGGGATAGCAGGTATAGTAGGGAGAGATGGTGTCTATAGTAACAGTGGATAATAGTCTCTGGGAAGGGAGTGTGACTGTGGGATAGCAGGTGTAGTAGGGGGAGATGGTGCTTATAGTAACAGTGGGATAATAGTCTCTGGGAAGGGGGCGTGAGACTGAGGGATAGCAGGTATAGCAGAGAGAGATGGTGCCTATAGTATCAGTGGGATAATAGTCTCTGGGAAGGGAGGGTGACTGTGTGATAGTAGGGAGAGATGGTGCCTATAGTATCAGTGGGATAATAGTCTCTGGGAAGGGGGTGTGAATGTGGGATAGCAAGTATAGTAGGGAGAGATGGTGCCTATAGTAACAGTGGGATAATAGTATCTGGGAAGGGAGTGTGACTGTAGGATAGCAGGTATAGTAGTGAGAGATGGTGTCTATAGTAACAGTGGATAATAGTCTCTGGGAAGGGAGTATGACTGTGGGATAGCAGGTATAGTAGGGAGAGATGGTGCCTATAGTAACAGTGGGATAATAGTCTCTGGGAAGGGAGTGTGACTGTAGGATAGCAGGTATAGTAGTGAGAGATGGTGCCTATAGTAACAGTGGATAATAGTCTCTGGGAAGGGAGTGTGACTGACGGATAGCAGGTATAGTAAGGCAATGTGGAAACACCAACAATTCCACCAACAGCTACATGATTTTTTCATTGGTCTTGCCACAGGTTGTACATTCCTGTGTTAAAGAAATAATAGCATTCTGAAACTTAATTGTGCAGGACCCTCACTGTTAAAGGTGGTCACGCATGTTACATTACTAAACCAACTTCTATTTAAATATTCAGCATATTTATATTTGCCCATTGACTTACTATGCCAGGTTATTTATTGTAGGAGTGTAGCCAGATTAATGAATTACCAGATCTTGCGTAAAGCGACTTGGCGTGACTTTTAAACTACCACATGTGACTCACGTTAATCTTTTTTTTTTTTTTTTGCATTTTCAGACAACTGACCCTCTGTAGAATTTCTGAACATGATTCTGTTCCGGCATCCCCGGCCCCCGTCGTTCCATTTTTAATTTTCAGGCAGTTCCTCTGCCTGAGGCTTAGAGTTCAAGGAGACCTGATCCAGGGGAGTCAGTGTAGTGGAATTTTGATGGCTGATGCCCTTCAGTGCCAAATCAGCATGATTTATTATTGCCACTCAGTTCAGGATTACAAGGTGGTGCAGTGGGGTTGAATAACTAGAGACCTGCAGGAAAGCCTCAAAGCTATTTGTGTTGTGCTATGCACTAGTACAGTAGGGACCCTCCTTTGTTAATAACCACATATCGGTTTATTCATTTCTGTAGTGACACCTTACCTGCAGCCATCCATCTGTTTTTGAACTGCAATTCTCAGAACCCTCTGTAACACTGTCTTTTGGGGTAATGAGAAGGACCTTCCAGATTAGCCCCAATTCACTGGTAACTTTAAAGCATAGAAGCTGTAAAACTACATTTCCCACTATCCACTCCTAGCACTTGGGGGTGGGCCAACTTTGGAGATTGACCTACCTACCTAAAAACCAAAGACGTTGATGACATAACCTGGAAGCAGTTATGTTTAAGTGGCTTACTAAGGTTATGTGAACTGTAGGGTAGACATACCTTCTCTTGGTGGGTAGATGGGACATCAGTAGCTGGGAAAACAAGAGAACATGCAGCTTTCAGATGTGCTCATTCAGGCCATGGTCAGTACTATTTGGCCAGTCTTTTGAAGCTTAGACATAAGACACACTTTTGACCTCTAAGGGGCTTGCTGGTCAGGGGTAATAATTGTGTATGAGCCGGGGTAGATAAATGCCTATCCCTAGAATACAAGCTTTTAAAGGATTAAACTAGTTGTAGGTTCTCCTCTATGCTCCCATTTTCTCTCACCTGTTTTTAGTCCCAGATGTGGTTAGCTGGCCATGCATGACAAGCTGTTTATATCACCCCCATGCTCTCTCTTGCATTTACATAAAATATTTCTTACTGATTACAGAAATCTAATAAATTAGAACATTTGCATTACCTCTTGCAGCCTATTCAACATTCACTGATGTATTGATTCACAAGGCAGCACAATCAATATGAACATATATATTCCCTTTCTTTGAGCACCGACACACTATTTTATTGCGCTAATCAACAGATTAGATTCTGGTTGCCTGCATTACACTATTGGGAGAAATTAAAAAATAACATAAGCTTCATCATACTGAAATAAGCAGCTTTCTAAATATAATCAAATATTCTGCATTGTTTCTGAAATAATCAAGTTTATCTTCACTATTCCTCTCTCAGCATCTGTTTCTCTTCATTCTGTCTTCATGCAGCAGTTGGGTGTCAGATAGTCATTGACAGTTAGATCCAATATATTTTATAGGGGGGCTCCCTTTCCTAGCAGATGTATTAGAGCTCACTCAAATAACTGATTCCAGTACAAACAAAATCTAACAAAATAACTTTTGCACAAATTCTGCATGTAGAGAGACATGATTTCTGGTGATTTTAATAGTGAGCTTTATTACATCTTCTAGGCAAAAGATATTGGATCTAACTGTCAATGATGATCTGACACCCAGCTGCTGCATGAAGACAGAACAAAGAAAAACAGATGCTGAGAGAGGGATAGTGAAGATAAACTTGATTATTTCAGAAACAGTGTAGAATTTTTAATTGATTGTATTTAAAAAGTTTCTTATTTCAGTATGATGAAGCTTATATTAAATTTTCATTTTTGTGATAGTTACCCTTTAAGTTTGTATAAATTCATAGGAGATGTCATATTTTGGGAAAGCTCAGAAGAACTGAAATACAGGAGTGAATTCTGGTAGAGGATATGGAATGATGCGACATGATCATATCTTTGGCTCACAATGTCAGGATGGTGTCTAAACTGATGTGTTCCTTATTTATGCCTTCTGTTTTAGTCCAAGTCATGGTTGGAATTGTAATTTTAGCAGGAATTAAAAAGGTATAGGTTGAAGTTTCTGGATAATAGTTGCTAAAATGAAGAGCAGTGTTTTTATTTTTTTGTCATGCCCTGTTTGGATCCTTAACTTTAGGGAAAAGGATAAAGTGACGATAAGAACACTCTTTGGCATTAGAATTTAGTTATTCTTTGAGGCCCACGTCCAACATGGTGTTTTGATGATTCCAGGGAGAATCATAACACCCTTCTCTGCTTATAATCCACAGCACATTGACTGTAGTGACACAACCTGCTAGTAGGAACTCTGACTTATTGAGGGACAGCATGTGTCGGTGGAAATATCTGTCATTACCCATCCAGTGGAAGGAAAAGTGAAAGGGTTTTAATTGTCATAATGCTCAATAAATGAGGGAGGCAACAGTCTGCAGATAAGACCTTTGAATTGTCTTTATGATGAGTCCATAGGGCTAAACAGAACTAGATATTTTCTATCATGTAAGATGATTTTCCTCTGGTTAGTGATGTGACAGGTGGACCTTCGTTCATAATTCAGTGTATTCACCTTGGTCATTTTATCAGATTGAAGTTCAGTGTTAAAACATCCAGCATTTACATATGTGAGAGAGGAATTTGAAAAGTAAAGCTTTATGGGAATGATTACGTTATGATGTTGTATTGTAGATGTTGGGAATCACCAGGAAAGCTATTAGAGTTTTTCCCTGCTGTTGAGCGTGCCATTTGCTGTTATGCAGTGCACCACATCACCAGTGGTAGTCCCTGGACTACTAAACCATTCTCATGCTGACTGCTTCTACTGCTATTATACCTGCAATTTTAATACTATTGAAGCATGAGCAAATCAAGAAAAGGGAATAGAATGGTATTCTTTCGGGGGAACAAGAAAAGTGTTTGAATTAATTTTCATTATTCAGCAAGCACTAGTTTTTTTTTATTAGTCAGGTATAGGGAGCCATGTTTGTATCTATTCAATTTGCCCCCATAACCTTACTGATAATGAATATTATTCCACCCTAACCATATAGCTTTCATTCCCTCTGAGCAGAATGGGTCTTACACTCAGCAATCACAAGTAATATCCTTGTGTCTTATCAGCTGCCCTTTGGATGAAAGGTTCCCTGGAGAGCTCTTTAAATTGACCTTGAATTTATTTGCACTCGGTAATCAATACCTCTCATAGAAACATATTTGCCAATGTAAACAAACCCAGTGTGGGGTGCATGTTCATTTGTATGCCGGTGACTTGTCTCATATTATAATTCAAACAGCCATGAAGTTCAAGAGGCACACAGGTCCCAATAAAAACGACTTGGTCATTCTCAAGCTTTACGGGGATAATAAAATGGCTCTAGAGTCAATTCATGTCTCACAATACAATTATTTGGCCTATGTCACCGAACATTGTCCTATGTAGGCTATGCCAAAGCCCGTCTTATGGGAGATTGGGTGTACCACAAAATATTGAGGCACTCCTCTAGATCAGGGGTCCCCAACCCTTTATACCCGCGAGCCACATTCAAATATCAAAAGAGTTGGGGAGCAACACAAGCATGAAAAAAGTTAATGGAGATGCCAAATAAGGTCTGTGATTGGCCATTTGATAGTCCCTATGTGCACTGGCAGCCTACAGGAGGCTCTTATTGGCAGTACACTTGGTTTTTATGCAACCAAAACTTGCCTGGAGCCTGGAATTGAAAAATAAGCACCTGCGTTGAGGCCACTGGGAGAAACATCCACGGGGTTGGGGAGCTGCTCTAGAATAGATGATGTACAGCATTGCCCATTAGGATACAGCTTTACCCAAAAGACTAGTGAGTGTAATGCTGATAGTTCACGGCAAGAGTCTCTTGTGACATTTGGCCATCCGGATGTAACCTTTAGGAAAATGGTACATGGTGGGATTTTTTGGATTTTCACGGTTCTCTGTAGACCATGCCAACTGCATCTGAAACTTGACCCCTATGCCAATGCCATATGGAAAATACAGCATGCAGCATTTGTTTGGTAGTGGCCTTACCTAGTGTAAAATGTGCTAAGATACCTCAGACTGCGAAAATCATTAAAATCAGCATTTTACTTTCTATCTTTGGGTTTGGCCAACTCGCCAGAATAAATCAAACGTGTATATCCTTCCCCCACGAAGTAAACATTGACTGCTCTGTGATCTGATGCCCCATAGGGTAGCATGTTTGGATGCTCTCTGTTGGCAGCTTGATTTTTTGACTTTTATAGGCAACAAACTCTTTTAGATATGCTAGCCAGACATACTATGTCTTAAAGGAGAAGGAAAGACTTTGTGCACTTGGGGGTGCCAAATGTTAGGCACCCCCAAGTGATTGTATTTACTTACCTGAAACCCCAGGCCGGTTCTCCTATCAGCAGAAAACTGCACCGGCCCGGGGTTATACGAGTGAGCAATACGGAGTGATCCTCTTCCGGCTCCTTCTTTCTTCAAATTTCTCGGGGTTGAACTTTAACTAAAAAGTCGCCTATTTCGTTCAACTGCACATGCATTTGCCCCAGGAAATTTGAAGAAAGAAGGAGCCGAAAGAGGATCACTCCGTAGTGCTCACTGGTATAACCCCGGCTGGTGCAGTTTTCTGGTGATAGGTGCACCGGCCTGGGGTTTAAGGTAAGTACATACAATCATTTGGGGTGCCTAACATTTGGCACGCCCCAAGTGTACAAAGCCTTTCCTTTTCCTTTAATGAATATAATCAAGAGTGGCATTAGTAAGCTCCGGCTTGCTTCAGGCCTTCTTCTGCACCTGGGCTTTTCAATCTTTAAATGGCTGGTTATATTAATTGCCTTCTACCAATAACTTTTGACATTGGCTGCAACCTTTCTGTTTCTCCTTGATGGAGTGAGCGCTGAAAGATTAGGCACAGGGAAAAAAAATTACATATTGCTATGAGAAAGAAAAGACAATTACTCTGTCAGCTCATGTAGTTTGACAGTTTCCATGGCCTCGTGCCATTCGTAAGCACATGATAAACGAAGTGCAAATAATCTCTTGGTTCCATCCAGTTATACAGACATTCCATAGTCCATGCCAATGCTTCACCTGTGCAAGGGACAAGGTTTAGAGTACTCCAAAAGTAACTGGCTACAAGCACAGCTTTACACTAGCAGATCACTTTTTTTTTTTTAACCACTGTTATGCTTAAAGCCTGGCTCCCCGTGTCTAACAAACAAGATGTTTTTATCTGCATCATGCCGGGTCCCTAAAGTACACGATGTACTCTCTGTCACAGAGCTAAATACAAACTCTAGTCAGCTGCCACACAGACATTTACAGATAACTAGGAGGACTATTTAAAAATGTGTTGCCCTTCTTTACACATAGGTCATTGTAAATCCATTTCGGTCTCCATGCACATCTGTTTTCGCCATGTTACCTATTTAATATGGTGCATTTATGCAGGGCACAAACTTGGGTAGGAATGACCAGTTTTTAAGTAATTAAACTTTTTTTTTTTAACTTGTGCCCATGCCTTTTAATATTTATAGATTCTCTGCCAATGATTTATGTTAGGGGCTATGTACCAAAAAGCCACCCAAATGACCACTTTACATCCATAGCCTCTAAAATATATTCTTATGAATGGTGCTTAGTGATGTCATCAATTGGAATCGGTGATGAATTAATTTTTTTGTTCATATGACATAAGAAATAAAATAAAGTGCTCCATTTAAAGCTTTGAGGATACTGGAAGTCACCTTGAGGTTCCATTACTTTTTCTTTTTATAAAATCATTTAGCCTGCATCCTTGTGTGTCTATGGTCATGAAACTCATCCTAATAGCCTTACATTTTAAATCAGGGGGTATGTTGTTCCCTAAAAGCAGGAAAGATTTATTGCTCAGCCTTGTATCTACAAAGCAGTAACTTAGGAGTGGGGCAGAATTCAGACCTGTGCCAGTATCTGTTTATTTGCAGTTCTAACACTAATCAGTGTAGTACCCCTTTAAAATCATGACTTTATATTATAGCAATATATTAATCATCAGTTTATTACTAATGAGACAAGAGCTTTTATTTTCTGGCTGGCCTTCTCTCTTAAGCTGGCCATAGACGCAAATATCCGATAGTATGAATCGATGATTCGTACGATATTCGGACCATGTCCCGTAATTTTTCGTCCGGCAGAGATCGGTCGTTTGGTCGATCGGACAGGTTAGAAAATTTCTGTTGGCTGCGGGTAATATTTCTGCGTGTTTTGCCGATCGTATGATTTACAGTGGGAGACTGTCACTAGCTTTGTCGGACAAAACTATCGTACGATTGCTGTCAGGGGCAGAACATCGGCTGATCTGTTCTTACTACTTCTGAATGGTAAGAGTTTGATCTTTATGGTTAGTGGCAGGTCAGGAGATGGGAAAGTCCGATCGTACGTTGATTCGTATGATCGGATCTTTGTGTCTATGGCCAGCTTTAAGCTAGTCAAAAAAGGCAAGATCTGCTTGTTTGTTGAGGTTGTCAAACAAGTGGATCTTTGGCCAATTTAGCAACCAATGTGCTTGACCAAAACAGGCTGATCCATTTGTTTAGCCTTAAGGTTGGTGGCAGACAGGGAGATTAGTCGGCCAGCGACAAATCTTTGCTTCTCGGGCGACAAATTGCTGGCTGGATTTCCGAAGTTGCCCAAATTTTCCTTTTGAGGCAACTTTGGGCAACTTCAGAAATCGGAAGCATTTTGTGTGCCATCCCACCGGCAATTGGTTTTCTTGCCGGCGGGAAGGCATTTTGGGGAGATTATTTGCCGCAGAAGAGATTTGTCGCTGGGCGACTAATCTCTATGTCTGCCATTATCCTAAAGGCCGACAATTGGATCATAATGGTGATCTATGAAGTCCTGTCTAGACATGACCATCTCAATTTGCCAATGTGGCCCTTGTCCATTAGGATTTTCTAACCTGCTCTGTAGATGTCTAGTTGATTTTCAACCAGATATTGGCCAGAAAGGCCCCATACACAGATCAGTAAGCTGTTCGTTCCACCTGGAAGTCTGCAGCTTTTAAGGTCCCCTCTGTGGCCTGCTTTAGACTACTACTGGGGTGCTGTTTAATATTAGTCCATATCTGTGCTATCTTAATGTCAGGAAAAATCAAGGGGAAAAAAATCAACAGAAAATGTTCTACGAAAGCTCACTTGACTGTAAATTACTGATCTGGTCTCCCACACTCAAAATAGGCATTTTTTAGAAGTTTATCAATTTCAAGCATGGGGGTTTGGGGTGCATATGTGGATTGTAATGAGGTGAGATCACCCAAAAAGCTGCTCCAGAAATGATAATTTCTCTGGGGTTATTGGTCCCTGACAAAGTACCAAAGCAAGAACGGGTGGGATTGGTAGGGGGCTGTAAGCTTCACTGGGGTACAGACTGATATGAATGATTAACATCTCTGCATAACATGGAGACACTATATACATAAAGCATAATCTCAGTAAGAGCTTTTTTAGTTATATGACCTTTTATTGTCTGATAAAAATTCCAACAAATATAAAGGTTGCAGCTGTCACATTCTTTATAGGGCAAAATGTTTCAGATAGATACAGGTATGGGACCTGTTATCCAGAATGCTTGGGACCCAGGGTTTTCCAGATAATTGGTCTTTCTGTAAATTGGATCTTCATATAATAAGTCTACTAGAAAATCATGTAAGCAAACCCAATAGGCTGTTTTTACTTCCAATAAGGATTAACAGTATCTTAGTTGGGATCAAGTACAAGGTGCTGTTTTATTATTACAGGGAAATCATTTTTAAAAATCTGGATTTGAAGTCTATGGGAGATGCCTATTCTGTAATTTGTAGCTTTCTGGATAACCGGTTTCCAGATAATATATCCCATACCTGTATTACACTTGCTGTCAGGATAGCCCTACACACCAGCCGATAGGCAGCCAACTTGGTCTGAAGGGTCCAAGATGGCGGGTTTTTTTCAGCCTCCATATGACCAACCTTAATTTCGGCAGACTCGTCAAATGTATATTGACGAGTAAATATTTTCATTTAATGAATATAATTCATTGACAGCAAATATTTTCCAGAATGTCTGCCGCTTGAGATTTAGGTGTGAATAAAATGGGCTTTACGTTTGGACAAGTTGGCTCCTGTAGTTTCAAAATTATGGAGCCCATATAAACCTAAAGGGCACTTGCCAACCCCCCAGTCTCTGGATAAACCCCTGGAAGAACTTTCTGTGAAATGGCAAATGAATATTTATTTGTATTTTTATCTCTACATCATAAAAGCCGAACAGTGAAATGTGAGAGGGATTTTCCTCAGCTTCTCATCTCACGCTTCGTCGCACAAGGTTCAGTCTGTGCGGCTTCCGCATTGAGCACTTGGGCACCTTGGAGAAAATGATGATTACATTGTTACAGGAACAAAACGTGAAAAATCAAGCCAGGGTACACCTATGTTCAGCAGGAGACTAATAAATAGACTTATTATCAAGCTTAGCCTTTCATTTTTAAAGGGGACATTTAACTTACAATTGATTTATGGCATAATGTAGATAACATTTTGCCATGGCATTTTGTTTAAATATACTACAGTGTACTAAATAGTATTCTGACTCGTGTTGGAGAAATTTCTAATTAAAGTAGCAGTGTTCTGTTTGTAATCGATTCACAGTGTTGTTAATATTGTAATATATCCTAGTGGTGCATTGGTCTTAATACTTTACAATGACATTAAAAAGGTGGGATGTTTTTTACCCATGTGCCGTGATGGCAGCAGAATAATGAAATGACTCTTTAGCAATGCTGAATATAATGGCTGATCTACAAATCTTGACTTTTGAATAGAATTAATCTGTTTTAACTTATTTCTTTTGGGGGCCAGTGTTTATCACACAGGTTTTCTAGAGTTTATTTTTTATGCTAGAACTAATGTTATATAGGCTGTACCTCTCCCTACTATACCTGCTATCTCACTGCCCCAGTCCCTTCCCAGAGACTATTATCTTACTGTTATTATAGGCACTATCTCTCCCTACTATACCTGCTATCCCACAGTCACACTCCCTTCCCAGAGACTATTATCCACTGTTACTATAGGCACCATCTCTCACTACTATACCTGCTATCCCACAGTCACACTCCCTTCCCAGAGACTATTATCCCTCTGTTACTATAGGCACCATCTCTCCCTACTATACCTGCTATCCCACAGTCACACTCCCTTCCCAGAGACTATTATCCACTGTTACTATAGGCACCATCTCTCCCTACTATACCTGCTATCCCACAGTCACACTCCCTTCCCAGAGACTATTATCCCACTGATACTATAGGCACCATCTCTTCCTACTATGCCTGCTATTCCACAGCCCCTTGCCAGAGGCTATTATCCAAACTACTATAGGTATCATCTAATTATACAGCATCTGTTATCCCATAGCCATATACTGTACATGACTAAAAAGACTCCCATAATCGAGAGTTGAAGATATGGCTCACAATCAAGCTCACCTTCTTCCTAAAGACATTTCAAAGCAGACTCTTTTAGGCAGCCTAGCCTGTAAAGTAGTAGTGATGGCTGTATCACAAGCAATCTGAAGAGGTAGAGCATTTCTGTTAATCTGTACAGTAAAATGCCAATAGATATGTCACTAAGCTTTTCATTCTTGTTCACACTGCAGAGCCGTGGTAAAACAGTACATGGCTGACCCCAGTAAGAGCAAAGCATTGCTGACCTTATGACAGTAGCACATGCAGTAGATCTCTCATAACCAACTGGAAGGTTCAAAGCAGACTTCTGCATCAGGCACATGGGTGATAACTGACAGCATTTGCTCATCACTGAGCTATTTAAATGCTTTACTTTGAAATTGATAAGGGTATTGCATGTGGCTTGCCTATACTATTCTTTCAGTATATAAGGAAGGAAATTAATATTTAAGGGGAATTTATTCACTTAGATTGTGTAGTAGATGGAGGATGATTGACTAATATGTTACCATCACATATTTTCCCCTTTTCAACGCAGCTTGAACACACTATCCCATAAACCCAAAATATTTACAGAAGCAAGGCTGTGATCTGCGGTGTTAATAGTGGCCTTCTCTTTAGAGGCTCTTAAGAAACATTATGGGATTTAGAAAGCAGAGACCTACATAGCACTTTCACAACGCAGGCCTGTCTCTATTCCACGAGTGTTGTGAGGCTGATGAGTGATTTGACCAATGATGTTTTCCTGATGACAATGGTGATCAAAGTGACCTGGGTGCCATTGGCCTTACAATATTCTCATGGCTCAACTTGAAATTAAAAAACCAAAAGAGCTGATTACAGTGTTTCCACCTTTGCTGATGGCTAAACCCGATCACGTGGGGAGCGGGCATATAACATTGGGGGTGAGGCAGTGATGTAGGAACTGGCACAATGATGTTGGTGGAGTTATGACACCATGCAACTGGTTGGATCGGGTTTGTGAACTGTTGTGTTTAATTGCAACAGGTCACAAACCAAAATCGCCTGACGCGCCCCTTAATCATAGGCTTCCTTAAAGTGTTGATGCCCAGTTCAAAACCATACAGGTGGCAACCCTATCTCTAGCTATATTCTGCTTGATGATTAAGCCAAATCCTTTCATTACAGGTATAAGATCTATTATACAGAAATCAGTTATCCGGAAAGCTTTGAAATACAGCAATGCTAATTCAGAAAAAAACATTCTTATTTTTGATTGATTTGCTATCTGTAATAATAAGAAAGGTGAATATCTTAATATTTAAATGCTTTTCATGTACAGTAGTGGCCAGATTATTGTTCAGGTTTCATAAGGCTGAAAACCGAACAGAAAGTTCAGACGACCCTATGTGTAAAGCCATGGTCAGCACATTTAAACATATTTTGTATGTTCTCCCCTTGCCTGCACTGGTTTCAGGTACCTCTGGCTTCCAATAAAACAGACCATAGTGTGCAAAGTAATGTGACCTTAGATTGTAAGCTCCACTGGGGCAGGATCTGATGTGAGAACAACTATAACTAGTTAATGGGATATGCCAGCAGTGTAAACTTAAAACATAAAAAATATAGAAAATGTATATGTAAGTGTGCCTATGAAGGGGTTGATATTTGTATTACCTCTTTCTAAATATATCTTCTCCTCTGCCAATTGGAAGATGCTGCGTAGTTTGTTTTGGTAATTAGGGTGTTTAGTTTCAAGTGCCTTATGGAAAGGGGCTGTATGAATCCATATATTATTGCAATTGTCAATAACATTTCCTTCAAGACTAAAAATACTCTTTATATGGCATGATTGTGAGAGCATTTGTGGCAGGCCGGGAATTTATTGATCCATTTGTGGAGAAGGATCCTGTGTCCCCCCAGCAGCTTCCCTGCCTCTCGTGCTGCTGGAATGTAAAGCGGTGCTTAAAAGATCTTTGGGAGTGGAAGCAAAGGGAACAGGATTAGTGAAATGGAACTCCAGCTTTATGTTACATAACTCAGAGGATGGGCTTGTGTTCCTAGCATGCAGACGCATGGATTTGCATTGTAGACATATACATGAACCCAGCAGGCTTGGTGACTAATCTTTGTCTCTTTAAAGGGGAATGGTACTAAAAATGGCACTGTAACACTTGTATGGTACTGAAATCATTTGGAGGAATATTTGCAAGAAGTATCAGAAAGATCTTAAGAGTCTGGATAGTTTAGGGATGCATCTAAAGACTAGGCAAGGTGGAAGTAAAATGAGTAATTGTTTATAATGGCCTTAGACAGTATAAGCTATAAATAAAACCCTGGTTACTGCCGGCATGTTAAGTATTTGTCGCTCTGGCTGTTTCAAACTACAAGTTCAAAGGAATGTTGAGGTTGTAGTTCACAACAGATGGAGGGCTTTTCGGGTCAAGCACTTATTAAAGCAGCGACTAGGACAAAGTTTGAAGGGATACCCTTTGCAAGAGGAAAACCTGCTAGCTGAACCCCCACACTTGCATTTCTTCAATAATTCATGTCTTATTGGCTTATCGGTTAAGCACTACGGCACATGGGTCTATTCAATCAGCAGCAAAGCGTAGTAAAGAAAACGTTAAGAAGTGCAACAAGTTGTTTCTCATTGACAATAATCAAATAGCCTACAACATTGATAATTGCCCCCCAAAATAAGACACTCTGCTTATTATGTCTCATTTAAATGTCGATCATACTGGGCAACAAAATCCTTTGGGTGAGGGCTACGTCAGTCCATGTATGTGCTCCACAGGCCATGAACTGGTCTAGAGGATGAATGCTCAGATGAGTGACAGGTCCGGACTGAGAATTAAAATAGGCCCTGGCATTTCAGATACACAAAGGCCCAATCAGCCCACACAGAGGCCCAAACAGCTCCCACCAGCCCACTAAATACTCACTTTCTATTGCACCTTATAGCAGCCCTTCTGGCATTTGCCAGAACCCAGAGATTGCCAGTCCGGGCCTGGATGAGTCTGATTCAGTTACTGAAGATCCCCCTGGAGAGAAATTCATGTCTTCAGTTTCATGGCCAACTTTAAACATTATGAGTGGAAGGTGGTTTCAATGCAACTCAAACTGTATTATTGTTGTGAACGTTGCATTTGTGAGCATAAGCTGCCCATGTATCCAACCAGCTGGGTTTCCAATAGACAATCGCTTGGAGAGCTTCCTTAGTGTTTTGCTGCCAATAAATGTCCTAGTAATAAAGCAGGTCAATTTATGATAGCCAAAGGAGGTGTTTTCATTTTATACTATGCCTCTATTCCCCCTAGAAAAGGCAGTTTTATTTACGGAAAATCCAGTGAAATCGGCCCCCAACAGCCTCTCCCAAATCTACCAAAAAAAAAGGTGGACATTTAAAGAAGATAAAGGGAGAAAATAGCTGTGTAAATCAGAACTATAAAAAGCATGGCGATTACCAAAAATGGAAGCGTATGACACTTATCTGCATCCTCTGGGCTGAACAAGTTTTGTAGTATTTAAGATTATTCTCTAGTGGCTGCTATTTATAGGCAGAGGGTAAAGCTGCACTAAGAGTCTTTCACCAAGGTATCCCTTCCGCCCCAGCCTTACATACTAAGCCCATAAGCGCTCAAAGAAATAGCTTAAACAAGCCAATAATGAATAATCTGCAAATTCTAGTGTCATAATATTCCTTGGCACACGTCTGCTGTCAATGAGTCACATATTGCTTTCATCACCGTCGCTCTGACGTAGCCGCTGGGATTTGCAGCTGGCTGGAACATTGTGGCAACAAAACACAGTTGCATTGAATATTCTTTCTTTATTTAAAAAAATATTTTTTGCAGCTGAAAGAACTCCGTAAGCTCTTTAAATGACTAATTGCATACTGAATTAAGATTTGTTAAAGGAGAACTACAACCAGCTCACAAAGCTTAAATTACAACAACTAAAAGCATAACAGAAACACTTGGCTTCCACCCTTGTGCGGCGGTTATAATTGCTTCCCTGGGGTCCTAAATTCAATTACAGCAATGGCCTTATCTGCAAGAAGTTTTTGTGTTTTCCTGTGGCTATGTAGGTTTTTGTCCAGTTTTTTCCAGTTTCCTCCCATGCAGTTAGGTTTATTAGCTCCTAATATAATTGACAGTGTTGTATGAGAATGTGAGAGGGACCTTTAGAGTATAGGCTCCGCTGCTGCAAAGGCTGAACTTCTGAGTTAAGTTCTCCTTTCAGATTTCTGAAGACAAACCAGAAACATTATTACACCCCCACCACCATCACCCAGTATTGCCTTGTGTATGTAAAAAAAAAATCCTGATGATTGAAAGTTGTGGGAATTGTGTATTAAGTACAGGTATGGGAACCATTGTCTCAAAAGCTTTGAATTACTGAAAGGTTGTCTCTAGGGTTGCCACCTGTCCGGTTTTGACCCGGACAGCCCAGTATTTTGAGGGGCTACCCGGGTCTATACTTCCTAATTAGGATAATTAATAATAAGGAAAATAATAAGGAAAACCGGGCGGGACTCCCTTGATTGACAAGGCGATCGGCCAATTGCCGCGTCATATCCCACCCACACTCACAGACACGCCCACTGACATCACAGACCCCCGTCCGGTCTCAGTCAGACATAAAGGTGGCAACCCTAGTTGTCTCCCATAGACTTAATTTTGTACAAATAATCCAATCTCTGTAATAATAAAACAGAAGCTTGTACTTGATCCGAACCAAGATATAATTAAACGTTATTGGAAGCAGAGCCAGCCCATTGGGTTGATTTAATATTTACATGATTTTGTAGTAGATGTAAAGTTTTAAGATATTACAAAAAATAAACGTTATCAGGAAAGCCCCAGGTCCCGAGGATTCGGGTTAACCCGTCCCATATCTGTAGTAGGGCAAGACTACACTAAGCACTATTATCAGTCATTTTAACCATTATTGGTCATTATTTATACAGGTATGGGATCTGTTATATGGAAACCCTTTATCCAGAAAGCTCCAAACTATGGAAAGGCCATCTCCCATAGATTCCATTTGATCCAAATAATCCATATTTTTTAGAAATTATTTCATTTTTCTCTGTAAAAACACAACAGTCCACACTAAGATAAAAATAATCCTTATTGGAAGCAAAACCAGCCTATTCGGTTTATTTACATGATTTTATAGTAGATGTAAGGTATGAAGATCTAAATTATGGAATGATCCATTATCCGACAAACACCAGGTCTCAATCATTCTGGATAACAGGTCCCATACCTGTATAGGGCCGCCATATTCTCCCATCTTTTAGGTCACTGGTCCTTTCATTGAATTTGATCATAATGGCTGGGCCCCTGCTGGCGTAAATGCAGTTCAGGCGAATATTGCTTGACAATTGCCATTTTGTTTTATGGAGGGGCAATTTTTTTTTTATATAGGGCCGACATATTCTCCCATCTTTTAGGTCACTGGTCCTTTCATTGAATTTGATCGTAATGGTTGGGCCCCTGCTGGGGTAAATGCAGGTCAGGTGAATATTGCTTGACAATTGCCATTTTGTTTTATGGAGGGGCAATGATGCCATCCACCAAGCTGAAGATTGGCAAAACACTCACAACTCCCATGTGGCATTGCCCCTTAAATTAAAAGAAAACCAGTTCCAATATTTCTTCTAAATTGCTACCAATGGTTCATTGCAAAAATCAGTTAATGGGCTTAAAACAAATTAACCTTAGACTTCGGCAAAGTCAAGTTCTTTTGTCGTTGAAACATCTTAGTGATCCCAGACCAGTATTGGCCATCATGGCTACAGGTAATGCATTTATTTACTAATCCGCAAATTACTCTCTGCAGTCAGTAAATGTTAAGGGCTGGAGACTGATCAGATCATTTTGCTTTTAGGTGCTCTCCTTATATTGTTCTCAGCATCAAGTAGAAATTGAAAAGAGTGACCTTTTGGTACTGAATCAAATTGACTGCATTTCTAAAGATTCCACGGTTTCAATTACCATACGTTTTTCATATTTGGCCTCCAACCAATGCCACGGCTCCAGCAGTATCTTATCGTGGGTCTGCTAATATAGTCGGCATTGTGATCGTTTGCTTTCGGATATTTCTTTTGTTCACTATCAGGTCCTGGTGTCAAGGACGCAGCAGATATGAGGTTTACACAAGTTAAATCTAATCACTAATTGACTTGACTAAAAGGTGTGACCAGTGTGTGGAATTAGGGGTCAGGATATTACCATGTGTATTAACATTATTAACGTGTAAAATCTGCAGGTTATGTACAAACAATAATGGATTGAATTGTAGGATGCACCATACTCCAAGTACATTTGGTAAAGCTTTTCTCATTTCCTGCCTGTGGCTCATTAGGCTGTTATTTTACTATCGGAAGGAGAATTCAACCGTAAAGTAAAAAAAAACCTACCCCCTACCCTACATAGACTCTTCTCCCCCCCAGCCTAGCTGCTATCTTTGGCAAATGCCCCTAACTCTTTACTTACCCCTCGTGCAGATTCTGTTCAGGGGAGTTCACGGCAGCCATCTTCGGTAATCTTCGGGAAGTAAGTGCCAAATTGGCACATGCGCAGTTGGAGCAATTTTCTGGGTTGCGACAGCTGCGCATGCGCCAAAACTCACAGAAATTGCAGAAGCGCCGCTCTCATTCCAAAAATTACAGAAGAGCCGGAAGATGGCTGTCGTGAACTCCGCTGGATAGAATCTGCACCGAGGGGTAAGTAAAGACTTAGGGACATTTGCCCGGGGTAGCAGCTAGGCTTGAGGGGAGGAGGGAGGGGGTCTATGTAGGGTAGGGGGTAGGGTTTTTTTACATTAGGTTTGAATTCTCCTTTAAGACTTAAGTAATGGCCCATGGCAAAGGTCTCCTTGACTGTTATGGGTAACAACGCTGGTGCAGTTTAGCACCTTTGTTTGTAAATGAGCCCTAAGAGCTGACAGCTGTTTGCCACCTTTATTGCCTCTGGTGCAGCTATTAACATATAAACACATCCCAAGCCATAAAATATTACAAGCCCATACGGGGCTTTTTTGAACTAAAGGAAAAGAATATTCATTGAGCTCCGTTTTATATAACCGGCTTTGTATTGCATGTTTTTTTGTTATCATATATCCAAATTACTAATGGCACAACTGATTATTCAGCCCCAATGAGGAGGTCTCGCTTCTTTGCCTACTTCCATATTTGACTTCATGACCTGATGTTTAAAAAATGACCTGCCCCAAGTGTGTGGCTTTACTGTGGGCTGATTTGATGAACCATCTGCTTGGCAGTGAGTACCTGAGACCTAAATGCATAACTCCTGTTATTCATATATATGTCAATAACATCATCTGGCCTCGTCTATATTTCACTCCTGCTCCCACGGACTCTTGTTTTTATGGCTCAGTCCCTAAGGAACAGCTTTATAGGAGGCCCTGTGTCATCATTCATCCCTGAGACTTGTATGCTGTGACCAGGCCTGTGGAAGTATTAGTGAATGCAAATCCTTGACACCATAAAGCGCTTGAATAGCAGAGCAATCTGTGAGGAGGAAAGGGGGGAATGGGATATTCATGGAAGCCAACCTGTCCAATTCAGTTAAAACTCTTTCCTCTGGTATTTGTTATTCATGGCGACAATATATTTACTCCAAGGACTGCCATTGCTTTCCCCTTTAGCCTGAAAAAATTGCCTTCATTTAAGCTGGGCTTTGTTTCACAATTCTATGGTAGAATGTTTAGAAGCTGCCATATTATGTGTCATGTTAAAAATGTATGCATACAGCCCTAATGGAGATAAACAGTATATTATTGTATGCATATATGAGTATTTAATGGAAAAGAATAATTTACATTAAACGTTGATGGTATAAAGTACTGACATTCCTACTCTATAAACTGACCGTTCTAAATCTGTTCTGCCAGATTGCTTGCGTAGGCCGGCATCATATATTTATGACTCTAATGCTTCCTATGAGCTAAGGATAGTGGCATTTCACATTTCTATGTACCCAACCCTACTGAACTATTTGTTGGTCAAATGAAAGTTTCTCTTAATTGTCTAAATTATGATCTTCCATAATGAACGGACTACTTGGTGGACAATGTGGCTGGCACCTTTCTACTTAAGTACACTTCTCAAGTGTCCTACCAATAAACTTATAGGGTGTATGCACTACACACTGCCCCATGGCCAGTCATTACATAGGCCCCAGCGTAAAGGGATCAGGCATCAGACTATATACATATACCGATACATGGGCCAGACTGGCTCTCTGCCTGTGTATATTCAACTTTTGGTCTATAGCACACTAGATGAATGTCTTGTCACCACATTTTCTGCCTGCCCTTAATAGTTACCAACTGTTGAAAATAAACAATACAGCTATGAAAAGGAGCTGGTTGATCTGGAATAAAGGTGGCCATAGATGTAACAATTACAATCTTTCTTGGAAAAGATCTTTCCAAGAAAGATCATTCATTTCAATATTCATGTGTAGAGTTGAATTGTCAGATATACTGGTAGAAACAATAGAATTCTACCTGTATCTGATGATTCAGCACTAACAATGGCCGATGTTTGGGTGCCTTCAAAGGTACCCAATCAAAATTTTCCGTCCAGCCCGATCGACGAGCCGACCGATATCCAAGTCTTCTGCCGATATTGGTCGGCTCTTTTCCCACCATAACGCACCTAATATCTTATGAAAATTCGGTTTGTGCGATATTATCTGTGCGTCTATGACCACCTTAGCAATTAACTCTTGTTTGTCGGGCTCTTCATTCTCTTATTTTTGTAGTGATTCTGGGCAGCAGAGCATTTTATTGCTTTCCTTGGCTCCATAGATATATTTGATTAATTGCAAAGTAGTATCCATTATTGGCTCCACGTAAACATTGATTATTTTATTGCTGGGTTGTTTTACATGATCTACACAGAATTTAATAGGTTTTGGAATCTAGAAGCAGGTGAGCTCTGGAGCGCCCAGTTGCATATGTATAATGGCTATGCAGTTTGTGTTTTGACCATGGTTAAGAGAGTAGAATCAATTACTAAGCTAAAGAACCAGTTTAAAGGAGCAGGAAAGGCTAAAACTAAGTAAGCTTTATCAGAAAGGTCTATATAAATACACCAATAAACCCTCAAAGTAATGCTGCTCTGAGTCCTCTGTCAAAACAAACACAGAATTTTTTCCTTCTATTGTGTATGCATGGGCTTCTGTATCAGACTTCTTGTTTTCAGCATAAACCTTCAGGGAAGGGCTTGAGCATGCTCAGTTTGCTCCTCTCTCCCTCTCTTAGCCACCCTTAGACCTATTTGTTTTGCATTCAGCTGATGCATTGCATGCCCTAGATACGCACGAGGAATGGATCAGGTATACAATACATCCATATATGAGCCTGAAGGGTCACTCAAGGGTTCTGCTCTTGGGACTGATGTCTCTGTGATGAAATGACTGTACTGAGTAAAGTGAGATGGACCAGTGAGTAAACAGAGATGCCTCGGAACTCTGCCTTTCTCCTTGTTCAATGTTTTAGGGTTGCTGGAAATGTCCTTAATGTTGTATAAATAATGCATGGGCCAAGTATTTTCTTTGGACTGCAATGATTAGCTGTGATGGGCAGTGGCAGTCTTTAGCATTTAAAAGTATATAATCGAGAGAGATGCTTTCTGATGATTATGGTTTGTATTCTCATAGAGTTCTGTGCTGAAGAGGTTTCCCCTACAAGTAGGTTAGTTAAGGAACTATATTATAGGCATGTTTATTTATTATTGACTTTGGAGCCTTATAACCATTTTACCATATTAAAACTGGTTCTACTCGAACTGCTTCATACAACATTTGGCCTGGGTCCCCTTGGACACTCTCCAAATTTACCCTTAAGTTGGCCATACAGCACAGATTGGAGCTGACAATTTGGCTCCTTCAGCTGGCAGCTTATCTGCCTGTGTATGGTTCTGGGCATACCTGACAAACACCTGGCCGATATCGGTGGCAGGTTTACAAATCACATTAAGGTGATGGCTTCATTAGCCCCTCAATGTGGTCCTTGCCCCGACAGCCTGTATTCCTCAAAGTGGGCATATCGGGGAAAAGTTCTATTTGGTTTTTAATTTATTTGGAACTGATTCATAATAATACCTTTGTGTTCTTCCCCCACATTGATGGATAGACCATTTCTCTAACAAGTGTACACCCGCTCATTTGCAGCAACAAGATTTGTTTTGAAGTAAATAGCAATTTGGCATAATTATAAATAATAGCAGAATCAAATAAACCTAGTGGTTACCGTGCGGAGTCATTTTGCTAAAGTAATGGCTTGAGCTGCCATGTCAGTTCTGAACAGACATGTGTTAGTAGGCAAGTTTGCCTCATTTACAATGACATTGATTTATTTGCCATGTAAATTGGGACACAGGCAATAATATAATGTGACATTAATTGTTTAGCAGAGTCATCTTTGTAACATGCGCCGGCTTCTCTTGGGTGCTTGATTGTTGAAACTTGTACAGAACTAATTGAGTCTGCTTGAAGACTAGTGCCCACGGATATGTAATTCGGAGCCGACTGCCAGTTTTCAGTTCTACAGAAAAGGCTAATGACCAATATTATATTTTCATTTCCTTAATGTAGAAAAACGGAGCCAGATTGAAGCCCCTAGAGGAACTGCTACTGGTTTTACCTTAGAAGTTGCTTCAAAAACGGTCAGTAGGATACAGTCTTAGATATTTAAAGGCTATAAAATGTGCAAGAGTAATCTAGAGTGGTATTTTATTTAGGGCACTGTTACTTGTATTAAATATAACTTGGCTTATCCCTCCTTTAGTCTTTGAGTTGTTGTTACACTGCAACTATTGAATGGCTGCGAATTGGCCCACAGTCTGCTGCCATCTGTAAATAAAGGAGTGTTATTGAATATCAACAATTTCTAGTGTCACACACACAAGTGTGTTTGTGTGTGTTTTCAGGGCTCTTAGTCAGCTCTGCAGAATGTCTTTGTTGTGGATGAATTAGAAGGCTGTCAAACTCTTGTCTCAGCAATGCTTTAAATGACACAAAATGAATGACTGACTCTCACCATTCTTCATGTTCTCTTTGACAAACCCAGAATGAGCAAGCTGTTGAGTAAGAATAGGAACTTAAGGCTTGATAAATAAATGCTTGCTGTATGAGAGTGGCACAGCTGTAGCGGTGGCACCATGCCATTGTAATGTATGGCATCTATTTGAAAGCCTCTTGGTGACAAGAAGAGCCCTGCTGGCAATTATATTTCTGTGCTGCTGAAAAATGAGTTCCATATTCAACAAATGTTTACCTCATATTTGTCGTAGCCTTTTATTTTCAGGGTAATAATTGGAGACTGATGTTTATTGCCTGTTCCATCTATGGTTTACATAAACTACTTGTGCCATGGTCACTTAAAAACGGTTCTTGTGAATGGGTTTAGATAAATGATTTCTCTTGGAATAAAGTTATCTAACTTAAATAATGTTTTTGATAACACAGGATGTAAGAGCAAATACCGAGCAGCATTTGTTCTGTCGATAACTTTTGTAGTATTCAAGGAATACAGTAGGCACATGACCATGGTCTGGTCAAGGGCAAACCTCAAAGCCAACCTTCCTCCTGACTGTCCTTGTGCACATGTTCCGTATCACAGATTAATATATAGGCTTATTGTGGAGCTGCCCAAGCTTAGTCATTGTTGTATATTCCTTCCCAAATCTTGGTCAACTCCAGCAAGTCTGCCATCCAGGGTCAATGATTTGAGGCAATTTGCCTAGTGTTTAAAAACCTTTCAAATACACTTGTATGAAGGCTAGGGAAGATGTATCGTATTCATCAGTAGGATTGTCCTTACCTCTGTTGTCTTCTGTACTTTCAACCTGGTGATTAACTGAACGAGTGTAGCCCTTCAAGGGTTATATATATATATATATATATATATATATATATATATATATATATATATATATATATATATATATATATATATGGACTCTGAACTTCAGGAGGGTTCCACAGATTTCCAAGATAAACTAGAAACACATAGGTATGTATAGTCAATATTTGACCCTCTATATATCGAAATATTATTCAAAGCATACAGGCCTAGGTTGTTGTGCATCCAGAGCCCTAAACTGGCTATAGGATCTAATTGTAAGATGTCCATCTGTAACAATCAGATAATGTGCAATCTGAAGGGTCTCTGGTTAACCTGCTCCTTTTTCTTCTTTTTTTGTTGACCAAGTTTTGTGTGTAAGCACCAAGGTTAGATCATCCAAAATGTATTGGTCCAACACTTTATTCTTTAGACTGATCTCTAAACAAAGGTAGCCTCATATACATAATGAAGGGTCTCTGACCAACCTGCTCTTTGGTCAACACTTTAGCCACAAATAAATGAATAATTTGCCTGTGTGTCCCCCATCTTTGTTTGCTGATTTTTATTTTATTGGCCAGCTGCCATGCTGGTTTCTCTGGGGTTGTATTATATGGATAATATATTTTACCTTGGCAGTGTCCAGACTTCAGTTTGCTTGGTTCTACCAAGTCAATAACATTTGTACACGGCAATTCTTAGACATAGGATTTAAGTCCATATAACATTTAATGGTATTAATGACACCTTTTCTACCCTTTCTAGAAGATAGATGAGGAGAATGAAGAGAATTTGCTAGCAGTTCTTACAGAGACATTGGACAGTCTCCCTGTGGATGAGGATGGATTGCCTTCATTTGATGCACTGACAGATGGAGATGTGACCAATGAACATGAGCCTAGCCTTTCATCTATGCCTGACGGCACCCCTCCAATTCAGGAGGCAGAAGAGCCGTCACTAGTAAGAACCCTTCCTACTGTTTAACAGGAATTGGATGTGCTTCTGGCTACCCGCTGCATGGGTATGACGTAGTCCCAATAAGGTTTGGATTTTACCTTTAGGAAGAAAGCATAAGAAATATATTGCTATAATGTTCTTCAAGGGAATTTAGTAGTTCACATAAATAAATGCATAATAGTTCCAGGACATCATAAGAGTTAAATTTGATCATCGGGGTTCGCCATTTTGCCTTTGATAAAACTTTCTGATACTGTTTGTGAAGGTTGTGCAAGGACTAGAAACCCATAGTAGTCAATATTGATTTAAAACGGATATCCAGTAAATTCTACATGATTGTTGGTTGCTGATACAGGCTTTGCAACTTTTTCCATGGCCCTGTTAGTCTAATAGAGGACAGACAGTAGGGAAAGAGGAAAATGTCCACAATTGACATTTTTTTTGATCACTTGACAATACCATGCAGAACTTTAACAAATCTATACTGTACACTGAATATTAAACAACTAGTTTTGTTTTGAAGTACTATAAAAAAAATTTAATATAAATTTTGTGATCATGTTTAGTCGCCCTTTAAGGGCACATAATATAACGGATTGTCCATTGGCTTCTCCTGTATATGGAGACTTATTGATGAACTGCTATTTAAATATTTAAAAAGGGGTAGGAATGGATTACCGGACTCCTATCGGATATCATTTCTATCTGTTTAAAGACAAGAGTACTGTATTGCCTGCTTTTGCAGATATTGATCAGTTTCTCCTTAGGTTTTTAGACGTGTAGGTGTGCTGTGGGTTGGTGTGTTTGTGTGCTGAGTAATAAGGTAGAAAGCCACAGGATAGTGTGCTCATATTAACGGCTTTTAGGTCATTGCCCCAAATCAAAGATATACTGGCATTCCATAATAATAGGAAGCATAGGGGTGTATCACCTGTACAGACAGCTTAAATAGAACAAAGTTGTAATAATAAAATGAATGGACACATACCAAAAATATGGATGTAGTCCCTTGTAAAAAATATATCTGAGTTGCACAAAGTGCATTAGGTCTCCCCATGCAGGCACAAAGCACATTATGGCTCCCAATGCAGGCACAAAGTGCATTAGGCCTCCCCATGCAGGCATGAAGCGCATTAGGCCTCCCCATGCAGGCACAAATCACATTAGGTCTCCCCGTGCAGGCACAAAGCGCATTAGGCTTCCCGTGCAGGCACAAAGCGCAATAGCCCCCCCATGCAGGCACAAAACGCATTAGGCCTCCCCATGCAGGCACAAACCACATTAGGCCTTCTTGCATATATAAATAAATATACTATACTTTTACAAGCAACTACAACCTTTATTTTTGGTGTGCAACATCCTTCTGTTATTAAAAGTTTATTGTAAGGTCCAGTAGGAATCTCTTTACTGAAGGCACTGAAGGGATAATTGCTATATCTAGAGATTGACTGCTCCATGAGTTATGTACCTGTGAGTATTCCTTTGCTTTCTTTCTGTTGGAAAACACATTTGCAGTGTTATTCAAAGCAAAAGAATATACTTCTATTTTACTCCAAACCTCTTAAATCTAGTAATTTAAGACTTAAGGAAAATATATATAAGTGGGTTTTTGTGCTATGCAAAACATTTCAGTTTATATACAGGTATGGGGCCCGTTATCCAGAAAAACAAATCATTTTTAAAAATTCTGATTATGTGGATAAAATGGAGTCTATGTGAGATGCTGTAATTCAGAGCTTTCTGGATAACGGGTTTCCAAATAATGAATCCCATAATTAATCCTTATTGGAAGCAAAACCAGCCTATTGGGTTAATTTAATGTTTACTTGATTTTGATCCGTTATCCAGAAGACACCAGGTCCGGAGCATCCTGGATAACCGGTCCCATACCTGTACTGAAATAAAGCACGGAAAGAGCTATTCATGATCGCTTTATTTGAGCTCTACGAAAAGAAGCTGTTGTTTCAAGGGCGATGGCATCTCCTATTTTAGGAAGAAAAGGAATGTTCTGTGCACACTAGTATATATATATATCATATATAGAATACTAGAATGCTAAATTTAATACTTCTTAAACATTTGTGTAACTGATATGTGAGCCCGCTTGTATATAGAGGTAATGTCATAAAAGTCCCACCGGGTCTAGTAACCTATAGCAACCTTCCACCTGATTAATTGCAGTTGCAAACCTTGTGACTTTTATTGTATTACTTTTAATGCTTACTTAGGCCAAGTCATAGCACTTCTCACGTATGTTTAACTAGCTTTTGCTCTTTCTGTGTTCCTAGCTTAAGAAGCTGTTACTGGCTCCAGCTAACGCTCAGCTGATTTACAATGAGTGCGTTGGTTTCACTACGCAGAACCATGGCAGTTCCAGTCAGAGGATCAGAACTAATTCTTCGGTTATTAAGGTACAAACTTTAACTTGACTCTCTCTCTCTCTCTCTCTCTCTCTTTTCTAAATCATCTGTGAATGTATCCAGTTATAATTATACCGACCGACTTTAAAAACCAGTTTAAGGCTAATGTTACACCAGGAGGACTCACCGTCAGTGAAAGAATGCCACCTCCCTGTAGACTTCTATAGCCTTTGCTCCAAAAAAACGTATGTTTTCAGTGGAGAATCTCCTTAATGAGACAATAATCTAAGGCATTTTCTTAAACAGTGTGCAGTAATTGGGTAAGATAGCAGCAGTAGGTAGGCCCAAATGGATGATCTCAGCATTGCCCTAGAGGCAACAATCGGATAAGCTAATTTGGCCTAGCATGTTGGTGGCTAAATTTGTTAGTTTAAAGCTGGCTAAAAGCACTATACTGATTGGCTCCCTCCTAAACAATTGGGTAGCTTTTTGGACAGTGTATGGAGCCAAACTGAGATCTTCCTGATTGAGAATTCTCAAGATATTAATCAGGTTAAAAATCCTCTTGGGCATATCCTGCATATTGATGTGGTCCTTCTCCAATGGATCTACATATGCCCCTGTTATGATTCAATTTGGCCCAGACCTTGGGTGTGGCTTGCATTACTGTAATAGCAGCATTTGTACTGTTAACTGGTGGTAATATTGATATCTTAAGACATTGTTGCCTACTATCACAGCTGCCTCAGGCCACATTATAGGCACAAAGAATTTGGAGAAACTTGTTTTCCTGCAGTGTGTTTTCCCTTTTCATCTAAATGAATTGAGAACCATTTAAGGGCCATTAGGAGAGCTGAGAAATGTGGCTTTACTGAGCAAAGTAGCATTAAGCAATACCTTCTTTAAATCCCTGCCTTTATTTTGAGGGAACTGTAAAGACAAGATGATTACATGTTGTTGAGAATAAATAAAGTGCTGGAGAAAATAAAAATCCAAGTCTGCGGAAACGGCATCTGGGAGTTTGAAATGCGATTTCTCTTTCCATGTTGCACAAACAATTATTCACAGATCATAGCCCAAGCCCTGTTATATAGAGGCTACAGCAACCAGAGAAATCCATCTCTTCGCTTTATTCATTTGGGGAAGGCTCAGCCCACTAACTTTAACTTTAATTTTTTTTTTCTCCTTCTCTACTCCTTTTTGGGTTTTAAGACCGAGAATTCATGGAGCAATAAACCGAAGGCCATTTGTCACTCCCAAAAGCCACCACGGCGTCCTTGCTCAGAGCTCCTTAAGTACCTGACTTCAAATGATGACCCTCCTCAGACCAAATCGACAGAGAGCAGAAACAACAGGCTTGACAAATGCAGCAGCAAAAAGAAGCCCTACTTACAGCCCCAGCCACATTATCAAGGTATTTTGGTATTGCCACCTAGCCACTGGCCTTTATTTATGCAGTTGATGCTTTTGAGATTATTTTTTTAAAAATAAAATATTTATGGGTGTTAAAACATATTTTTTGTTTAAACCTGGAACATTGCGTACCATTGGTTAAGCAGAACTACACAAGGAAAAGATGCATTTTAACATCATGTTTTCATTGCAGAGAATAAAGCACAAAATGTAACTCTCTGTACTCCTAGTCCGCAGAGATAAGCATCAGCTAGTGTACACAGTCCAATGTAGCATTACTTAGAATGCTATACTACTAAATAGTGATGTATATATCGCTTCATGTGCTTTCTTATCCTCAGGCAAATGTGCCAAATTGTCAGGAATCTCAACAAAAAACACATTCTGTACTATTCCTTATTGCTCTGCTCTCATAACAAAAACCATCACATTAGGGGGCACATTTACTTAGCTCGAGTGAAGGATTAGAAAAAAAAATACTTTGAATTTTATTGGGTTCATTTAGCATTTAAAGGACTTTCTAGTAGACTTAAGGTATGAAGATCTAAATTATGGAAAAATTATCCAGAAGACCCTAGTTCCCAAGGATTCTGCATAACAGATCCCATACCTGTATCTATAATATATAATGGTAGCTGGGAACTCCCAAAAAAAGCTCCGAACTACGGAATGGGCATCTCCATTTCATTCAAATAATCCAAATTTTTAAAATGATTTTAAAAATGATTCCCTTTTTCTCTGTAATAATAAACCAGTGCCTTGTACTTGATCCCAACTAAGATATAATTAATCCTTATTGGAAGCAAAACCAGCCTATTGGATTCATTTAGGGGCACATTTACTTCGCTCGAATGAAGAAAAGAATAAAAAATACTTTGAATTTATAAGTATTGATTTTGGCTACTTAGACCATCGAATTGGCTACTTCGATCTTCGACTACAACTTTGAATCGAACGATTCAAACTAAAATTTGTTCAACTATTCGACCATTCGATAGTCGAAGTACTGTCTCTTCAAAAAAAACTTTGACCACCTACTTCGCCACCTAAAATCTACCGAGCACCAATGTTAGCCTATGGGGAAGGTCCCCATAAAAATCCTTTGATCGAACAATTTTTTTCCTTTGATCGTTCGATGGATGGAAATGCAGTAAATCCTTCGATATTCGAAGTTGAAGGATTTTACTTTGACGGTCGAATATCGAGGGTTAATTAACACTCGATATGTGACCAATAGGAAATGTGCCCCTAGGAGTGTATTGTTTTGCCAGTTCGATGACAAAGCATCTTTTCTGGAACAGAGTATCCTCTTGTCATGGTTTGATTCTTTTGACTCCTAAGGAAAACAATATGGCGGTCAATAATAATCCTTGCATTTCCTAATCACAAAATTGGGTGTCTGCTCTTAAATAATCTAATAATATATGCAAAGTTTTCATCTGTTCTGCAAACCCGGAATTTTTTCAGTTATGTTGAAAGCAATATCCGTTTGGCTGTTTCTGTTGGTTGCACTGCTGGTTAAAACAATGTAGCAGACGCCGCCTAATTAACAGACCTAGAAGATAACTACATTGATTCAAGAGTCTGGAACAGAGAGCAGAAAGGGATAAACATATACTTTTCGACATTTACAAGTCAATTTGAAAACGGCAAGGAATGAAAAGTTGCTTCGAATGAGAAACGTCATTTGAGAAGCACCTTTACCTTTAAAAGTTGCAGGGAAATTATCAGTGGGATTTTCCTGTGTGATCCCTTTGGAGGAATCCCAGTCATCTCTGCTAATTAGTCATATGGGATAAAATATGTCATGGCTCATGAATATTCATTTATATTACAGTATATACTAAAAGGATTTATGCTTCCTTATTCCCATGTTGGTTTTATGCTTCTTATATTGCTACATTTTCTTAGGACCAAGTTCTGATGATTTGGTGTGTTTTTTAAAGTTCTCTAAAGCTCATTATTATCTAATAGTATATGCTCAGGGTTTAATTTGGGTTTCTTATTTACTTCGCAGCCAGGTCAATGAATTTGTCGCTCCCCTTGACGCCCGAGTCACCAAAGTAAGTGTTAATCATTGCTCTCCTACGTTTGAATGGGATGGGTGGCTTCCTGTCTTGGCTACAATAGCTCCATTTCAGCTTGTTTTTATAAATATGCGCTGTCTTCCAGTGACCCCAAGAGTTCCCCATTTGAGAGCAAGACTATTGAACGAGGCTTATGTATGGAGCTCTCTGGAACTGCAGGTGAGCACTTTTATTATATTGTGAATGTATTGTATAGGGCGGCTCAACAGCAGCTCCAGGTAACATCTTTGGGAGCTTCATTTTAATACATACCACAATGAAACAATACATGTAACTAAACGGCGACCAAGTGATTTCATATGCCTGCAGATGTGCTCTGGAACCCAGCTTCTCCCTGTGATTAGTTATTATATCCAGGCATGTTGGCTGCTTGCCCTTTGGCACACTGTCATACAAATTACCATACTTTATCTGCTGCAACACACAATTAAGGATTGTGTATGGTCTGTGTCCACAACACAGTTTTTTTGATACAATAAGAAATTTAATACACAGTACAGATATGGGATACGTTATACAGAAACCAGTTTTCCTGAGAGCTCCGAATTTCCTTTTTCTCTGTAATAATAAAACCATGCCTTGTACTTGATCCCAACTAAGATATAATCCTTATTGGAAGAAAAACCAGCCTATTGGGTTCATTTAACGTTTAAAGGATTTTCTAGTAGACTTAAGGTACAAAGATCCAAATTATGGAACAATACATTATCCAGAGGACCCTAGTTCCCAAGGATTCTGGATAACAGGTCCCATACCTGAATCTAAAATATATAATGGTAGCTGAGAACTACGGAATGGGCATCTCCATTTCATCCAAATAATCCAAAATTTAAAAATTATTTTAAAAATGATTCCCTTTTTCTATGTAATAATTTTTCTACTTGATCCCAACTAAGATATAATTAATTCTCATTGGCAGCAAAACCAGCCTATTGAATTCATTTAATGTTTAAAGGATTTTCTAGTAGACTTTAGGTATGAAGATCCCAATTATGGAACGATCCATTATCCAGAAGACTCCAGGTCCCAAGCATTCTGGATAACAGGTCCCATACCTGTATCTATAATATAGATTTATTATACCCTCTACATTCTGAAGGCATATATGTAACATTAACAGCTTGGTAGCTGGGAACTCCCAAAAGCCTCTGTCCGACAGCAGCAGGTCCATGCACTTAACATCCCTACTCGGTGCTTTTCTGTGTGATCATATATATCTGTGACATAAAATTCTTCAGGGACTGTTTTACAGCCACCAAACACCTAGCAGTTTATTTTGGAAGTGGACAGTATATCATCCATTTTATCTGCAGCAGCATGGCAAAACCAGTTTAGAACCAACTATTAAAACTGAGATCTGGTTTTATATTCAATATCTTCTACCTATCTAGCGAACACTGTGTGTAATTTCCCTGCATCATATTGTGGGCTTGTTCTTTCCATGAACCGTAGCCATGAGGCTTAAAATGCTGGCTCGGGTTGTAGCTCCAGAGGAACAGGCTGCCGGGGGACATAGTTACACAGTTCATGTCTGTTTGGAATGTGTTGCAAGCAGTGTGAGATAGATGGGGGTGGGAGTCTTGAAGGACCTGCTTTCCCTGAATTTGTTTTTTTGTTTTTTAAACAGAGCTAATTAGTTTGCAGTTTGATTCTGACGACCATTATTATTCTGAACCTTCTGTTGTTGTGAAATGTATATAGTTTAGTAGTACAGTGGCCTTTGTGTGTTGGTTGTCTTGTTTTTGTACAGTCTAATATACAGTGTCTCATAATGAGAAATTGAAGATTCAGAAAAGCTTTCACTTTTGCTCACTGATAACTGTTAAGTCAACTATTAAGTTTTTAAAGTATGGTTTAGGCTGGGTAAAAATATGTGGATGGCTCAGAATTATATTGTACTGTGCAGATAGACCACAGCTAATCATACAGCATGGGCCTCCAGTGTAATGTGATCTCAGGTTTAAGGGGTGAGCGATAAGACTATCTAGATTTGCCCCAATCCAAATTTAACCAGATTGGTCAAGAATCTGCAGTATAGAACACCTCTACTATATAGACCACCTCTACTGGATGACATTACATGGAGCTGGTCTAAAAATGTGTAGGGTTTGATCAGTTGTCCAAACCCACCAGTTTGACCAACTTTCCCACTTGATTGTTGGAGGAAGAAAGTGGATTGGCCAGCAGAGGTTGAAGGACTTCTGTACAGCAGATTGTTCTATATCTGAAATGTAGATTCCCTATTGATATTGATTTATATTTGAAGTAATACAAGTTGCAGAGGGGGGTCTTCAGTGCCCACGGTGACCCATTCACTGGACCTACTTCCGTTTGTTAATTCAAGTAATTCTGTTATTTTAATATATGACTACTAACTCTGTTCTTATGTTGGCCTATTTCTTTAAGCAAGGCTGTAACAAGAAAAGGCAACCATTATTGAAACGTGCTGGTGATAAGATTACAGAACATGCAGAAAGAAGTATTTCGAGATAGCATTCAGCTGCCTTCTTTAAACTGTCACTCATTACCGGCTTATTTAAACACCAGTACACAAACAGGCGCTCTGTAGATCAGATAGATCAGAAGCCTGGTTTCTTTTTTTAAACTTGAAGGAGTATGTTTTGATTTTAAAAGAATTTACACATGCTGGTTTATAGTATGATATTTTCAAGGTTAAGCTCCACCAAGGTATGAAAACTTTTTTTTTTGTTTGTTTTAAATGTTAAAAATGCATTGTCAGCCAATTTTACAAAGTACTCTGACACACCAATTCATCTTAAATATCATTATCATATAGGATATTTGTGGCCCAAGAATTTATAGTAATATACAGTAATCTGCGGCATATTATTTTACACACTGAATCCAGGATTCACTTCGATTTTTGGCTGAATCCTAGTATTTTTTGCAGTGGTCCAATACAATGGTGAATGTTATTGATAATGTATGCAATTTTGGGATTTTCCTGAAATTTAAATGTTCAAATTAGTTTCAATATTCAAACCAACCATCTTTGGTGGAAAATTCAGTTGAATCCCCAATGCGGCTAGAAAAGATTTTCACCTAATTATCCATAATATTACTCACAGTTTTTAGTAGGGATGCAACAAATCCACTATTTTAAGATTCGGCGAATAGCGGCAAATCTAATTTGCATATGTCAATTAGGGAAATGAGGGGGAAAGAGAAACGAACGCGTTACGCGTGTGGTAAAAAAGAATTTGACTTCCATGTTTGAGTGATTTGGATTTAGTTCAGCTGAATCCAAATCATGCTGAAAAAGCCAGAATCTTGGCCAAATCCTGGTGCATCAAGAATTTTTAGATACAGATAAAGTTAATTTATTTTAACAGTATACTTTTAAATTAAGATTATATTGTACTGCCCTGGGCTTAACTTCTTGTCACTTGTGTGCTGATCCAAGCATGCATGTCAACTAATAAATGGGGGGGTTACGTTGGCAAATCATAGTAATAATCATCTATTAATCTCTCAGCATCTATATCTCTTTATTCTGTCTTCATTCCGGATTTGGGTGTCGGATGAATGATTCAGTATATGTTATGGGGGGGGGGGCTCCTTTTGCCTAGAAGATGTATTAGAGCTCACTCTATTAAAATCACCAGACATCATGTCTCTCTACTTGCAGAATTTGTACAAAATAGTTATTTTGTTAGATTTTGTTTGTACTGGAATCAGTTATTTGAGTGAGCTCTAATTCATCCGCTAGGAAAGGAGCCCTCCCCCCCATAAGATATATTGGATCATTCACCCGACACCCAACTGCTGCATGAAGACACAATGAAGAGAAACAAATGCTGAGAGAGGAATAGTGCAGACAAACATGATCGTTTCAGAAACGATGCAGATGTTTTGAATTGATTGTATTAGAAAGTTTTTTACTTCAGTATGATGAAGCTTATATTAAAATTTCATTTTCGCCATAGCTCCCCTTTAAAAAAGTCCTTGCTTCTAATCTAATAAAATCCAACAAGATAATTCCCTCTCGTGGCGGTTTTATTTTACTAACTTGCATTTTCAGCAAAACCTAAACTTTTTCTTTGAAACGTGGATTTACAAATGTCAAATAGACCCTACAGCGCTTTTAAATGAGTTGGGCTGGAGGATGTTATTTCCAGGCTCATGTTTTGCGAATTAGTTGAACGGGGGGCCTGTTAGGATGTTGGTGGTTAGTTTTCTTTCTGGAAAGCTGCATGTGAGAAATAATAATAATTCGACTGCTTTGGACTGATAATCAGAACAAACGGTGGTGAAATAGGGTCACAACTGAAGCAACAGCAACTCCCCTGGACCCCCATGAGCTTGTTTACAGCACTCCTCTAGCAATATACTTTAAAGGGGCTGCAGAAGCATATCCTTTGCATTCGACTTTAGCAAAAACTATTTAGTCACATCAACAACTTAGACATCACCTTGGTTGTGGGGCAGTTTATTGAAGGCTGCAATTATACAGGAGCCAATTCCTTTGGCTTTGGAGTAGGATTGTTCTCTGCTCTAGGTACAAATACAGTCTCTCGGGGCTTTTTAATTGTTCCACCTGTGTTTTTGGAAGTTGGTAGCCATGACACTAATATTACATGTAAATTTGCACATGAAAATGTAATATTGCAGACTGGAAATGTCAATTTGCAATTTTTCCAGAGAGAAGTGACCTGCACAGAATAACCTTAATGAGCATGCATGAATTGGTGAGTAGGCTTCAAAGGACTGATGGGGCTAAAGAGCTTGACCGAGTTACCTAGGCCCCCAATCACATGCAATTAGTTGAATGTATTGATTCTCACAGCATTTATTTGTTTCCACTGAAGGAATTAGAAGGACTTATTGTGGCAACTTTCCTGTGGGATTTTCTCCTTATCATTTATTAACAGAAGACGTCAGTGGGGATGGGAACTCCTCATGTGGCATTTCTGCATCTGATAACGGAACTGCTGCTGTAGGTCATCAGCAGCAGCAATGCCATAATAAATATTATGTGTTTTACTGCTGTCATATCCTGGGGGGAATCTCTAGGTATAGCGGGAGACCAATTCATTACATGGACATCAGCTGCTAACCTAGTAATGTTTTATGATTTGGCAAATTGTTAACTAGAAAAAAAAAACAGAAGCTAGAAAACGAATGCTTGCATTTAAAATAAATATTGTAATTGGTTCTGATACCTCCTGGTGCAGGACTACCAAAATCAGTTCAGTAAAGTCAGTGGATGTAAGTGAATGAGGTGGATGAGGTTGTTTTGTTTTAGTTCATACTGACATACTAGTTCATAAAGTGACGTTACTTGATATGGGCCCACCAGAGTCTCTTTCTTGTACTGGATACCCCTAAATGCTTGTTTGGCCAGTGAAAGCCTCAGGTCTAGAAATTTCAAGACAAAGCTAGGCACCCTTGAAATAGCATATGCATGACATTCAGCTTAGATGTAAGTCCTTGAAAAAATCTTCAGGCAAGGTAGAGGATCACTTGCAGATAGGGATGCATAGGGAAGAAAGATAAAATATATAAGAAGGCTGGTATTTTCTTTCTGAGAAGATGGCAACCCCCTTTGGTGACATAAAAAGGTTTGGCGATGTGTGTTTTCTTCAGTAGAGTAGAATGGGATGTCCATATATATATTACATTGCATGGTTTTCCTTAGTAATTCAAAAGAATGCCTTGAGAAGAGAGGTGATTTTACTCTCATGCCACTGAACACTGACCTGGGGGCTTTAAGAGTTTGACATCTTCCATACATCATCAATATAATCAAAGAACAGATACAAGATTTACCGTTCTACTTGGAAACCCAGCACAGTGCATTATTCAAGCTGTTCTCTCCAAGCATCATTGAGGGCATCCGTTGACAAAAGCATTGGCAGATGTTTCATATTCTAAAACAGATATATGTATTTAGAAATTAAATAAGAAGAAAATGTGTAGTTATATATATTGTGTTGTACAGAAGTTTGTTTCCATATAATATAATTTTTATGAACATTTTATTAGGAAAAAAACTATTTTGCAGGGTTATTCCTGAGAAGCCCATAATGCTACCCTATGACTTCCATTGTGGTTCTCAACTATCGTTGAAATTGTAGTTAAATAACCAAAAGGCCAAAGGTTGGACATTGTTGATTTGACTAAGCAGGCAACACAGTATATTGGGACACACCTAAAGAATCATTATTGTAGTTATTGTAGATTATGTAGTGTCTACATTTATACACCACCATAAAAAAACTACCCTCATCCTAACCTTGGGACATTTTCTCTGTTTTTCTGATCACCATCCTATATTGATCTATCATCTTAATCATTAATGAGGAAGGCTTGACTAAAGCCTTCTTATGTGTTACTGGATCTCAAATGGAGTTCCCAGGTGGAATAGTAATGACTGCCCATGGGACTTGGACAATTTACATCACAGACACGCAAACAGCTGCAGAAAGCTTCTTGGTTTTTTTTCCCCAACCCAAAAAACATATGGGTTTTTCCTTAAGTAAAACTATGAATGGATGCTAAAAATCCAAAAGTGAGTGATACAGAGCTACTGGTTTATTATAGAGCACATTTCAATAGTGCAATCATAAATACTGCTATGGTTCTGCTCTGCAAAAATATGACCTACATAGTCCTGACTGTTTGTGTTATGCGATTTGTCTGACACCCATTACATTCTTGGTAATAGCAGCTGTTTGTTGCTGTGCACAGCGGGCTCCTTTGACAAAAGAAAATAGACAGCAATATAAAAACATAGTTGAAATTTCTGAGCAGAGTTTCACTGCCTATACTTTGTGCAAGTGTTACAGTGTCTGTCGTCTGCAGCCTGTAATGACCACCTGTATTTCCATGTAAGTGTTAGTGCTAGGAGTTTTTGGAATTTCACTGTTTGTAAGGTAACAGTCCTACCTGGCAAGGCAAACTTCAGAAAACATCATAATTAAGTTAAACAATCCTTAAAGTGGAAAGATCACCTTCCACTGAAACCTGACCTGAATGACATGCCCTTTTAGAAAATGTGAGCAGCTAAGCACCATAAGCAATAAGAAAATAAAATGATCAGTCATTTCATAATGTCCCAAACAATTTCCGCTGGTATTTTTGCACCCCTGTTAGGAGTAATGCGGCTAGATGACCTGAACTAAAGATTTTAAAGTTAGGAATAAGAACAGTGAAGAAACTCAAATGAGTAATAGCCTAAAATATACATTGACGTCCCTGACCAGTTCTTTTATTTTACTGGATAAAAAAATCCTATACTGAAATGTAATTTAGTGATATTTTATTTTTAAGCTACTGAAACTGAAAATGAATGAATTATATATGGAATTGGCTAATTTTAAATTGAAATATGCTGTTTGAATATGTATTGAGGGTATGTATAGTAATATTTTGTAGAGCCACAATTTACAGCATTAACATCTTATGGTGTAGCATACCTCCCAACTGTCCCTTTTTCGGAGGGACAGTCCCTCTTTTGACAGCTCAACCTGCAGTCCCTCATTTGTACTGGAAAGTCCCTATTTTCTCTGCACTGAACAGCCAGAAAAAGGCACAAAGTATCTAACTTAATTGTTTTTTTAGCAGCGAGCACAGAACAGTTAGGGCTGGGACACACTGGGCGATTTGGGGAGATTTAGTCGCCTGGCGACTAATCGCCGCGACTTTCCACGACCAATCTTCCCCGAATGCCTCCCCTCGCTCTGCGCCTGGCTAAAATGAAAAATCGCCTGCGCTAATCACACGCGGCGATTCGTTTTCCGAAGTTGCCTCGGGGAAACTTCGGGCGACTTCGGAAAACGAATTGCCGCATGTGATTAGCGCAGGCGATTTTTCATTTTAGCCAGGCGCAGAGCGAGGGGAGGCATTCGGGGAAGATTGGTCGTGGAAAGTCGCGGCGATTAGTTGCAAGGCGACTAAGGGCTGGGACACACTGGGCGATTTAGGGAGATTTAGTCGCCTGGCGACTAAATCTCCCCAAATCGCCCAGTGTGTCCCAGCCCTTAACAGATGCAAATAAGATACTTTGTTACAATTTTGAGACAAAAAACAGGAGAAATATTTTCAAACTTTCATAAACTGGCAAATTTTGTAAAATGAACACGGTAATTAGGGGGTGTGACCACAGAAAGGGGCATGGTCAAAAATTCACTGGTCTACGTGCAAAAAGAAAAAAATTTGTCCCTCTTTTTACTTCCAAAATGTTGGGAGGTTGCAGGGTAGTCTGACGTTTGACACATCTAGTAATCTATAGTGATCATATATTTGCTTTCAAACAGTTTACTAGTAAATGCTGTCTGCTTATTGGTTTCTCTGGTTTGCTAGACAAGTACATACGTTAGACCAAAAAATCGGCAAGCGCTCCGTGGTCCACTCGTAGAGTAAAACGTTTGTTTATTTCAGCAAGTTAAAAACATCACAATCCTGATGCGTTTCGTATCGAAGTCATACGTAGTCATAGGCATAAAGTGCATTGTATCAATCGTATCCACATTTCAGAAATGACATCTGCTAATTAGTGCCAATTAAAACCAAAAATTAGCTGATGTCATTTTTGAAATGTGGATTCAAATAGCTGTTTGATACAATGCATGTGATGTTTATAACTTGCTGAAACAAACGTGAACGTTTTACTCTACAAGTGGACTACGGAGTGCTTGCCATTTTTTTGGTCTTGCTGAAGTCGTGCAAATCACCTACAATTACGGATCCGGCCGACGCGCCCAAGCCACTCTTCCACGTCGGTGAGTGTGTTTTTTTCCTAAACCTCTGTGCTTGACTAAAGTGTGTGCGAGCCCAGAGGTGTGGGACCTTGTGTTTGTACATCCAGGTCATCATGGAAAAAGGGGAATACTTCCCACTCCCAAAACACCATATCTACAGAGAAGTATAGTGGTGGCAGCAGTGTGCTGTGGGGCTATTTTTCATCAGCAGGGACTGGGCTGATTAAGTACTGTAGAAGCAAGAATGGATGGTGAAAAATACTGCTCGAAAACTTGTTTCAGGCTGCTGAAAAAAAAAGCTCTGTGCAAAAGTTCATTTTTTAACAGGGCAACGACCCTGAACATGAGACAAAATCACATTTGATAAAAAACAAATAGGTGAACATCCTATAGTGGCCCCACTAAAGTGCTGATCTCATTCCACCTGAGAATCTTTAGCATTGAAAGACTATGCAATCCCAGGAAACTCTCCAATATACATTTGATAACTACAATTAACAGAAAATCAGGTTTTTCCGTAAAAAGAAATTTTACTGAAACTATAATTATACTTGTTTTAATACCAGTAGCCTGGTGAGTTTGTCTACATAATTACTTAATAGTACTAATAATAATTTGGTTTTATTTTAAGGCACTTGCTCAGAAAGTAAATTTAAAATGCAATATTTATTTCCCTTAGAGCTAATCAATTAATATCATTATTTCCCAGTCTGCAGTTTAGGTGTATAACTTCTGAAAATGAAACCTTACTAAGACGTAGCTTTATTCTGGTTGCAAGTCTTTAATATTTTGTGGGACTGTAGGGCGCAGGGTATTAAGAGCATAGTATTGCATTAGAATTCCTTCAATAAGCTCCACGCAAGCTCTAGAATGTGGACACCAGAAGCAGCAACAATGAAATCATTAATCCATAAGTGAAATGTAATACTTTGGCAATAATTGCAGATATTGAGTGAGATTAACTGACCTTAGCTATTGCTTAAAATCTATGCGGAATAATTCACAGTGGTAACCAAAATTGTTCATTTGCCCACATATTTGACAGCTGCGTTGGTTATGCTTAGAATTATATATTATTTGTGCATTAGAAATGCTTTACCAAGTTAAGAATTGAAACAAAATAAAACACGTTAGTTAGGTTGCTTAGCTGCTGGCCAGCATATTAGGGGCAGATTTATTAAAGGTTGAATTTCTTTTTATCTTATTTAAGAAAAAATAATACAATTTTGACCCCAAAACTCTAATCGAATTCAAATTAACTTGATGCGAGTTTTTCTCCGAACAAAAACTTGAATGTCAGGAAGGCTATTTACATCTTCAAAGGGGTCAACTGACCTCTGCCATTGACTTGTAAATGAATTGGCAGGTTTTAGGTGGCGAATATTCGAATTAGAACGGTTAAGGTGTGATAAATCTCACATACGAATTTACATTCGAGTTGGTGCTTTTAAATTTTAATTTGTGAGTTTTGGCCCCAAAAAAATCAAAAACTTGAATTCGAATAAATCTGCCACTAAGTGTTATAAAAATAACTACGCTAACATACTGTGGATTTGTAAATTTCATTTACTTTTTTTAAAACTATGTTGGTAGTGTAGTGGCATTCTTATGTACATCATTCAATATTTAACTTTCCAATTGAAGGCTTCTAAGGATCCTCTAAACCCCCCTTAACCAACACACCCAAATTACTGTTGTTGTATAGTACAACCATCTCTTTTGTGCTGCTCAAAATCCAAATATTATATTGTCAGTTGCACTCTCTGGTCTATCTTAAATGAGTGTTTATTGCATGTCGACTGTTTGGTTCTGTTGATAGACTGCATACAGACAGGACCAAATCATTGACCCTAAATACTAGTTATATTTAGAATGTTGAAATGTAATTGCTTTATTCTGTGTAATGTGTGCGTATATGTCTTATTATGTAGAACGGATAATATTGACAGATAATAATGTGTGAGAATGATTGTAAAGCTCTGTTTATTGTGGCATTTTCTTTTATATAATTTCAATGTACTTTTTCATATAGGATTAACTCCACCTACAACACCTCCTCACAAAGCCAACCAAGAGAACCCCTTCAGGACCTCTCCTAAGTTGAAATCTTGCAAATCTTCTGTGCCACCTGCTAAAAAATCACGCTACATTGAGTCTTCCAGTATCCAAGTTCTATATCCAGCTAAGAAAGGTCCAGAGCAATCAGAACTTTATGCACAGCTCAGTAAAGCGACTGTGGTAATTGGACAAGAGGAGAAAAAATCAAAGCGACCTAGTTTACGACTTTTTGGAGACCACGACTACTGTCAGTTTATGAATTCAAAATCTGAAAGACATATTAGTTTATCACAACAATTACAGGCCTCAAGACATCTTGAATGTAAGGATCCTTTGCCTGGCAAAGAACTGCAAGTCTGTTCAAACACTGACCAAGAGCAATGCCAGAAAGAGAGCTTACCAGTCACAATGCCAAGTTCTCAGAACAGCCATAGGAAACCGCTCCAGGACCAGGAAATACGAGCCGAACTCAACAAGCACTTTGGGCACCCAACGCAGGCAGTCTACAACAATGAAACTAAAATCAGTGAACTGGTGGACAATAAATACAGTGATGAACAGTTGTCAAGACTACCTTTGTTTCTAACTGCCGGGTTGGAAATAGATAGTTTGTTTGATGACAGCGAGGATGAAAATGATAAACTGTGCTATACTTGGGATGAAACACAGTCATATTCATTATTTGATGAATCACCGTCTTGCTCTACTTTTAATTCTCCAAGTAGATATTCAGTATCCCCACCAACATCCCTGTTTTCACAAAGGATATGCTCTAGATCAAGATCTAGGTCCTTTTCACAGTTCAGATCATCTTCTCGTTCTCCATATTCTCGTTCAAGATCCAGATCTCCATCAAGCAGATCATCATCAGGGTATGTTTTGGTTTTAAAGTTTCCGTGTGTGTGTGTATCTCTGAAAGCCTAAAGGCCTGACTTTAGGTACAGTAAATATAAATGGATATGTCTCTCCTGGATTCTTACCCATCTGTTACAATTTCCAATTGTTTTGGAAACACATTAAAGCCTAAAACCCTAGAAGTCCAAAGCAGTGGATGGGATCCCAACCTGAAGGGATGCTTGTTGCTCTAGATTGACTTTCTGGTCTAGATATTCATTGAGCAACAACAAAATGGCTAATGCACAAATGTAAATTATGATGTCTGTTATCTTGGTATGAGATTAGGACATTGACCAAATGCTGCAGTGCGGTTGATCTCAAAAACTGCCTGAAAGCAAATAGGTTAGCGTGTAGATGGTACCGGAGTCATATAACTAGCCTTTGCTTGCAGCTTATGAGATTGTAATAAGTAAGCACATCATCATATCCATAAAAACCATGCTTATACCTTCAGTCTGAACTCTCTCCTCCCATTCCCATATATGTATTTCTTCACGGTTGTATATACTGAAGGCACACAATTTGATTCTATCATTTATCACTTACAATCTATCTTGCCCTTAAATAAGGGCAATCTTTTAATCGTTCTGTTGAGGAGCATTGATAGTTAAAGGGAAGTTTCACGAGATTCTTTTGCATAATGAAAAAAAAATAATATCTGCCCAACTTCCCAATATAAAGTCAATGGTATTATAGTTATTCCTCAATGCAATTGCATTTGAAAGCAGTTTCCATCTGTCCCTTCTGTGCTACTGGTTCTGACTCTAGAAACAATGCAGTAGAAGCCAGCTCTCCGCCAGGCCTGTTTTTAATTCATAAATATTGGAATGTTGCTAAGAGTTATATTTTCATATCGTCTGGACTTTCTGTTTCATTATTTAATAGTTATTGAGGGTAAGGATACTGTCCTTTGTGGCATCTGAGAAGCCTATAAACTAAAACATAGTCATAAGACCTTGTGTCATCTAGTGACCTATTCTAACTTAAGAAATGTAGCCCATATGAGTAATTAACCATCATTCCAAGCAGATGCAGAGTGATTAGAAGAATGTAATAGCAATCAAATAATTTACATGTCCATAAAGATTGCATTAGGATAGAATGATTTAAACTTTGCAAAATCATAATGCATTTAGTTAAATGTGAAGGAAACAATGGTTTAATAATCTACACAATAAATGATTGTGCATGCAAGAGGAAAATTGGTTGGATTGTGCACAGTTCGTTCAGAATGTAAAAGAAGGATATGTTTGCTGTAGAGCATGATTAGATTGTGTAATAGGACAAAGAGCTGGAGATAGAAGTCTCAGAAGGATACGAGCTGAAGTTCAGCTGGAGAAGCTCTTGGTTGAAAACAAGGATAAATTGATTAAAATACTGGAGGAGGTAAAGTTGTGAGGATGATTAGATTGTGTAGGAGGCACTTGCTGGATAGTTTAGGAGGTAATGACAGGGACATGAAGGATAGAATATTTGAAACCTACAGGAGAAACATTCCATTTTTTTTTACTTAAGGTAAATTTTCAAAAAAGTGTTGCCTATATAAAGACCGTCCATTACCCATCAACAATTTTATCTAGAAGATGATACGGAATAGTTTCCTAATATAAGACTATTGAATAATGTGCATGTCCATGAAGACTACAATGATTTCAACATTGCAAGATCATAATGCTAGCTGAAATTCAGCTGGGTAAAAGGGGTAATGAAAGATAATGTTCTTATAAGCAGCTGTAAAATATATAATTTTAAATAGTTCTTGGTTGCCCCACATAACATTTCTAATCACTTATTCCCATAAAGTGGAATATGAGCAGAGTATACTATTAACTGGGGACCCCCGCAATCATTCTGTTGGGACATTGGTCAGAAAACACAGAAACAAGGTGTGATTTGGTCTCCCTGATCTGTACAAGGTTGATTCAATACCAGAAAACAAGTTTTAAAAATATATTCATGTTTGTGGTAACTGCAATATTTTTGTACAATACAATGAAAACATTTATTCAAATGATAAATGGAAGAAGGGAATATCCATGACAGGTCCCTGTATGGATGGAACTTCTATCATTTTAAGTGACATTTGGTTAAAGGTTCAATAACACCAGATAAGTGAAAACACTTGATTCTATCTTAAAAAAAAAACCTCCATAAACACAATTTTCTTAGCACCAAAGTACATAGAGAGCCATTTGAGCCCTGCTTATCTCATATTTAGTACTAGAACAATTGTATTCTAAATAACTTTGCTGCTTTAATGAGCGGAAGACATTCAGGTCCAAGACCCCTACAAGATGCAGTGTGGCATCCTCTGCTGCTATGTAAGAATTTTTACATAGACACAGTATTAGAGCTGATGAAGAGTATATGAATGCATATCAATTACAGAGACAGCTGACCCATGACACATAGTATGTGCAAAACATCTGGACACAAGTGCAAAGAGTGAAGGCTGGATCCAAATTGACTCATGTTGACCTTACCCTTTATACCTTATGAATAACTCAAAGTTGATCAGTGATTTTGGGAGGGGCATCTGAAAACCATCTGCAGTTACAAGAGAGGAAGCACACATTACAATCAAATGCAATTATTGCCTGTAGTAGCCCTTTATAATTTCCACTATATACCATTGTGTTTTATCAACTCCTTTCTCCATGCTTTGTATTTTAATATGGTCTTTCTCCTTGCTTAAAGGTCTTGCTGCTACTCTGAGACTGATCATTGCAGAGAAAAAAGTTCTCCAATGTATGCACGGTCAAGGTCACCGCGTGGTCGTAGGCCCAGGTATGGAACGCTTCATTTGCCCTCTCTTTCATTTATGACCATTTACAGTGGTTACATTTTTAGTCTCCCCTTCTAGCATGTGGTTCATTTGCGTATCCATTTTCTAGATATGACAGCTATGAGGAATACCAACATGAACGGCTGAAGAGGGAGGAGTACCGCAAGGAGTATAAAAAGCGTGAATCTGAGAGAGCAAAACAAAGAGAGAGACAAAGGCAAAAAGCCATTGTAAGTTATCCCTTAGCAGAAATATCCTTCCTTTTTGACATCACATAACCTTATATTTAATGCTGGAGGGCCTCCTTCCCATGGCATTTATTTATAGGTATTATAGTGCTGCTAACTCTGTGACATAAGTCACACTCACTATGGGTCTTCAGGTTTTTCGTTGTTCGCAGTACCCCCCTATGGTTTCCTTTTATAGAGGTATATTATTTCATATATTACATAATGCAAACTGCATCACCATCTGGAAGGTCGTACATGTAGGTTGTCCACCTTTACTATATAAATGCTTATATTTAGTTATTTAAATTGCTGTAACAAAATATATATAGGTATAAAATACACATTTCTGTGGTTAAACCCCTTGGGTGGACTGAATAATCCATCATACACATGTAAGGCCACCTATTTAACAGAGGTTCAAGGCTTCAGAGGGTGGCACATTACGTCTGGAGGGTTTTCCTGAATAACGGTTGAAGGACAGTGCTATAAAGCAGCCTCACAGTATGGATTTTCCCACGTTGCTTAGTATTAATGGGGAAGGGATCATAATTCACCAGCAGTCAGAAGAAATAAATCATTGCCTCACTGCTTCTTCTCTAGTAGCTGGAAATTCATATAAACAGCACAGAAACATCAAGTAAAATGCACATTATGAGAATTGTTGTAGAGTAATAGAAACAGGCACAATAACATTCAACCACATTCTGAATATAAAAACAGAATCATCAGGAACAATCTGTAATATCCATAAACATTCAAACACAGGAAGCCAGGGTTGGGTTATAGGAAAGGGGACGCTAACATACCTTCTGAATCAAACCATAAACCACAACTTCTGAATTAAACCATAACAATTGCTATTCCAAATCCAGTTAATGTTGTTCTGTGTTTCTGGCTATTAATATAATAATCTTTGGCAAACTTGCTGTTTATATATCATACTTTCCATGCAATATTCATTGATCCCAACTGATATCTATGGGTAGTGGTAGGTTCTTGAGATGGGCACATTTTTATACTGTATCATTAGCACATGCAGATTATTATTATCCAACGATTCGTCCTGCAGAATTGGCCAGTGTATGGCCATCTTCTCTGCCTTACCAGTGCAAAGTTTTTGCTATTATACATTGGAGAATTCTGGCTGTCTCCCTATCTGTTGTACTGTGAGATCATCAAATGTGGCCTACATTGACAGGGGAGGATTAGGGTTTACATGTGCAATTTCCGCATATGCAAGCATTTCTAAACACTGGGGAAAGCTATGCAACAGGAATAATAAACAATATATACTTCTGAACAGACAAACATTCAGAAAATATCCAGCAAGTTTTAGTGTGCTTTTAAAGTTCCATAGAAACCATTTTTAAAACCATTTTCATTTACTGTAGCATGCAGTTCCATCAGCAGCAGTAACACAAGAGGGACTGTGATCCACATTTAATTACCTTATATATTTCATTTTTGCTCAATATACCTGACTAATGCACATCTGAGAAATGGTGTCATTATTTAGTATTTAGTGTGGCCCAGGGAAAATTCACATTAAGCAAACTATAATATAAAAGATACAGTGGTCTTTAAAATTGAATGCTCTGTACTATATTGGAAAAATCGGCAAAAACATATAATTAGACTATAGAGTACCTACAGTCATTTGAAAAAGTTTGGAAACCCCTCTCAGCCGGCATAATAATTTACTCCACTTTCAACAAAAATGATGGTATGTCTTTTCATTTCCCATGAAATGGGGTGTTTTCTGAACAAACATTTTTAGCAAAGCAGTATTCAGTTGTATGAAATGTAATCAAATGTGAAAAACTGGCTGTGCAAAAATGTGGGTATCCTTGTAATTATGCGAATTTGAATGCATGTAACTGCTCAATACTGATTACTGGCAATGTCAAATTGGTTGGATTAGCTTGTTAAGCCTTGAACTTTATAGACAGGTGTGTCCAATCATGAGAAAAGGTACAGTATTTACAGTAAGGTGGCCAATTGCAAGTTGTGCGTCTGTTTAACTCTCCTCTGAAGAGTGACAGCATTGGATCCTCAAAGCAACTCTGAAAAGATCTGAAAACAAAGATTGTTCAGTATCATGGTTTAGGAGAAGGATAAAATATAGCTATCTCAGAGGTTTAAACTGTCCGTTTCAACTGTAAGAAATGTAATCAGGAAATGGAAGGCCACAGGCACAGTTGCTGTAAAACCCAGGTCTGGCAGGCCAAGAAAAATACAGGAGCGGCATAAGCGGAGGATTGAGAGAATGGCTTCAGACAACCCAAAGATCACCTCTAGAGACCTGCAAGAACATCTTGCTGCAGATGATGTATCTATACATCGTTCTACAATTCAGCGCAATTTGCACAAAGAACATCTGTATGGCAGGGTGATTAGAAAGAAGCCCTTTCTGCACTCACGCCACAAACAGAGTTGCTTGTTGTATGCAAAAGATCATTTAGACAAGCCACAGTCATTTTGGAACAAAGTGCTTTGGACTGATGAGACATAAATTTTTATTTAGAGTTATTTGGTCATAAAAAGTGTTTTGCATGGCGGAAGAAGAACACCACATTCCAAGAAAAACACCTGCTACCTACTGTCAGATTTGGTGGAGGTTCCATCATGCTGTGCGGCTGTGTGGCTAGTTCAGGGGCTGGGGCCAGATGAATTCAACCCAATATCAACAAATAATTCAGGATAATGATCAGTCACAAAGTTGAAGTTGCGCAGGGGTTGGATATTCCAACAAGACAATGACCCTAAACACACTTTGAAATCTACAAAGGCGTTTATGCAGAGGGAGAAGTACAATATTCTGGAATGGCCATCACAGTTCCCCGACTTGAATATCATTGAAAATCTAAGGGATGATTTGAAGCAGGCTGTCCATGCTCAGCAGTCATCAAATTTAACTGGTGAGATTTTGTATGGACAAATGCTAAAAAATACCGCCTTCCAGAATCCAGACACTCATCAAAGGCTATAGGAGGCGCCTAGAGGCTGTTACATTTGCAGAAGGAGGTTCAACTAAATATTGATGTAATATCTCTGTTGGGGTGCCCACATTTATGCACCTGTCTAATTTTGTTATAATGCATATTGCATATTTTCTGTTAATCCAATAAACTTTATGTCACTGTTGAAATACTACTGTTTCCATAAGGCATGTTATATATTAAAAGAAAGTTGCTACTTTGAAAGCTCAGCCAATGATAAACAAAACTCCAAAGAATTAAGAGAGGTTCCCAAACTTTTTCATATGACTGTATACTATCTGACAACCTGCTCTTCATTTATAATCTGTCATATGTCCACCTAACTACCTCCCTATCCATATGTCTTTCAGTTTACACATCTATCTGTTGGTCTCTCTTTTTCTTTGCCTCTCTTTTTAACCAACATCTATAGCATTCAGTTCTCTTTGTTATATATATTCTCCTCCTCTCATCCCATATAATAGTATAATAAGTTGCTGTCTGTTACTTTTATTACATTAAAATACTCTGTGTGGTTTTGTTGTGTAGGAAGAACATAGAGTGATTTTCGTGGGTAAAATGAGATCTAGCATGAGCCGCACGGAGCTGCGAGCACGGTTTGAGGTTTTTGGAGAAATTGAGGAATGCACAGTAAATCTGCAGGACGATGGGTAAGAAACTTCAGTGATTGCTGTTTCTGATGAAACTTCCAAGTCAGGAAGAGAAAGCATTGCAGCAAGATTGTGGGTGTAGGAGTTTATACTGAAGGAAGTGACAGATGACACATTGAGTTCAAAGTCTTATTTATTTTCTTTCATTCTTATTTATTAGTCTTGCTAGTTGAGATCACTTCCCTCAGAAATAAGTATTTAGCTCCATGACAGGACAATCACACTGATAAATGAATGCAGTAGCTGTGTTATACGAGCCGCTATGGTACCAATCTGCTCCTGTTAAGAGGAAGGGTTTCTCCCGAGCTTTGAGGAATGTTATTTTACATGTACAGACACTGGAGCTCACAATGTTTATTGTGACGTTTGTTACAGCAATTGTTACGGATTCATCACCTATCGCTACACCTGTGACGCTTTCGCTGCTCTTGAAAATGGTTACACGCTGCGCAGGTCAAATGAGCCAGACTTTGAGGTTTGCTTTTGTGAAAGAAAGCAGGTGTGCAAGTCCAACTATGCAGACTTAGGTAAGGTCATTCTCATTATATTTTTATTATATAGCAAGATTGTATACAACTGTGTACAAAACCATTTAATCATTACTGTCCCTGTACAGCTTACCCTCTAATTTCCTACTACAGGCCCTCCCATACACCAGTCCATTAATATCCAATATCTAACTAGTATGTGTAGATATCACAACAGTATGTTCAGAAATGGGTGCTGGAGCACCCAATACAAAAAACACACACATAGAGATCACACACATCACATTGGCTGTGATCATTTTGACTAAAGTTGTGCAGTTGCCATTTTGAGCACACATATTGTTCATTTGCCAAAGTAAGTTTGCCCTTATAGATGGAAGCTCCATACCCAAGAGGTCCTTAATCCACTAGTGCTCTACATAACTTATAGGCAACCAACAGAACTTCAAGCATACCAACAGCCTTAAAATGTGAGAGTTGTAGTTCAGCGACATTTGGAGAGCTGTGTTGGCTCACACTTGATTAAGAAGGGGATGCACAATGGGATAGAGAATGTGTAGAATAGCGTTGCATTAGCTGGAGTGTAAATAGATTGTTAGAACAGTTACTGTGGCTCCATGATTAACTTATCAAAAGAAATTAGCCCACATTATACTTAACATCCAAAGGATGACTTCCTTTTTACATATTCATGTGTTTTCAATACAAATTGCTTATTGGCAAATGCATATCTTTTATTTCTTGAGTGACATCCATTTGTTCCTATTGGCATATCATGGAAAAGTCCTTTTGATTGAAAGCTCTTCTGTTGTAAATTAACACTTGTTATCCCTTATCTATTTACTGATACTTGAAAGCTCCCTTGGGAAATTATGTATAAATGGGATTATTTACTTCAATCCAGTTGGTATCGTTAAAAACAGGGAAAGGGGTGGATGGGCGAGTAGGCAACAACCTGCTGTGTTTTTATAGTTGCTCTAGTGCAGCCAAAACATTTTTATAACTGCTTCTAGAAAAGTACCCTTCATACATTTTTCTTTTCTCTTATAAATGTAAATGTGATCAAGATCACAAATGAATTGGTCCACCACCTTCTGTGATGTGGGGCCCCAGGTGATCATTGAAGGTGTTGTCAGAAATGATGTCTCAAAACCTTGATGTCCAAGTTTTGCCATATGCAAGGATATCAATCCAGAAGGGAGCCATCTATGTCTACATATTTGTGGTCACTGATATGAGTTGGGTATCCATTTCTTTGGAGAAAAATTAATGAAGCCTCATCCACAATTTTGAGTGAACTGATTACCAAACAGCTGACAAATGGTACAATGCAAGTAAAGTTTTAGCAATTTCTTAAAAAAACAAATCTTAATACAACAATGGCACTTGGTCAACATGAAGGGAGATCATACTGTATACTGTAACTTAAGGGCACACCACATTATGCTTTACCATTAGGGTGATCTTCATTGTTATTTACACACTTTGGGGCAGATTTATCAAGGGTCGAATTTTGAGGGTTAAAAAACCCTTAAATTCGACCCATGAAGTAAAATCCTTCGAAATGGAATTCAAAGGATTTACCGCAAATACTTCAATCGAACAACTGAATAAAATCGAACGATAGAACGATAAAATCGTTCGAATCAAACGATTCAAACGATTTTAAGCAATCGATCGAAGAATTTTTATTCGACCACAAAAACTTACAAAAGTGCAGGGGAAGGTCCCCATAGGCTAACATTGAACCTCAATAGATTTAAAGTGGCGAAGTATGTAGTCAAAGTATTTTTTAAAGAGACTGTACTTCGACTATCGAATGGTCGAACGATTATTACTTTGAATCTTTCGAATCATTCGATTCGATCGAATTTGACCAATTCGATGGTCAAAGTACCTAAAAAAATACTTTGATATTCAAATTTTTTCAATTTTAATTATTCCCTCGATCTTAGAAATCTGCCCCTTTATGTAATTTACTCAAGTGAAGGATCTTCTTTGCAGATTAATTTTCAGAAACATAGTTGATTATCTCATATCTGTAAATAGTTCATCACAAGCAAGTGTAAAGCCATTTTGCCTCAACCTCGTGGTCAGAGTTCCTAAATGTCTGTTATTGGTTTCAGATTCAAATTCAGATGACTTTGATCCTGCTTCCACCAAAAGCAAGTACGACTCCATGGATTTTGACAGTTTGCTCAAGGAGGCGCAGAGAAGCCTGCGTAGGTAACAAGCAACGCCGCTAAGCCTGATAGGAATATGGAGAATACCTCAAGGACATTGTGTCCTTCAATAACAGACTCTTAAAATTTAAACCTAGGAATTTCTCCTACTTTACACTCTGTATTACAATGGTTTACATGAACAAAGCTGCTGAAGACTGAAGAGGCAAAGTAATTATCAAACAAAACGCACAGGCCAACATGGGTGTCAGAAGTGTGTTGCTGGATTGTGCCAGCAATGGCTGATGAATGGTAAGACCACCTGCCCTCCATCGGGGAACACTCGATAAGCTCTACAGTGAAATGTGAAGGCAAAATATTTATTATTCTTAGGTTCACAACTACTGATGCCATGGTGCAACCAATCCTTCCTCTCATTTCTTTCATTTCAAGAAAGCAAAACTCCTAATCAGAAAAAAACTGTTCAGTACAGACAATGCCTTAGTGACTTTTATTTTTTTTTTTCCTATTGGGAACCTGTTGAGGAAACCACGGAAAATACTTTTTCTTTTCTAGCAGCCACAAGACTATTACTGCTTCTCTGTCCTTAGACTCCCATGACACCCATGCAATTGTCTACAGTGTCGACCTCCTACATCAAAAGCCTGGTCACGTGTTCAATTTCACAGCTTGTTCAGCATTATTTTTTCTGATGAGTGGATGTGGTGTTACATAATAAATACATCGGAGGCAAGCCCAAGTAGTTTGTAAGCTACGTTGTAAACTTGTAGTAAAAGTATTTACAGATATGAACCTTCTTCCCTGCCAGAGACGTCGGGCGATGCCAAACATTGCCCACTCCACTGGCAAGAAACAGGTTTGATGGAGTATTTTTATGTTCTTGTACATAAAGTATGACAATGTCTTTTATTTGTTACAGCTATGCACTGTAAATGCAGCCTTCTTTTAAATACTGAATACTTTTTTCTTAATCGAGACTATTCAATTGTAATTATATAAGGTGAAACAACTATTGTATACTAATCTATTTAGGAAGCTGAATTTATGCTTATATATTTGATTGTAAAACAAAAAGTGTTTTTTTTTTTCTGTTTTCATTTGTTTTTTTTTTTAATTCGGGTGCACAGATAATATCTTAAGTACACTCATCCCATACTTTGGTGAGCTTCCTTTTTATGTGTTTGTGACAGATTATACTGACCTTTTAAATGTTTTAGTGTCACACTGGAAGTCAACGCGTTTCATGCTTTAGTTTTGTTTTATTTCATTGTCCTCCAATACGGCACTGAAATACTTTCGGGCCGTTGTTTGCATGGACAATATGCCTGCCATTTTTTTGCAACCATATTTTGTTTTCTTTCACACCCATTCGATTCAGAAGCAAAACATCTGTGTTTTTTTCGTTTTTTTTTTTTTTTTTTATATAAAGTCTTGTTCAAGTTGATAGTGATTCTTGTTTTTATTGCATATATGCGTCAGGAATGAATGTAACTATTGATTATTTTTACAATAGGCTTATGTGTGTATTTTTTTATAAAAAAAAATCAATTATTTTATGAATGCTGCTGGGTAACTCAGCACTGTATACCTTGTGTGGTATGTCGTTCTGTCTAAACACTGTTCGGTAAGCCAGTACATTTTTTGTTGTTGTTATTCATCGGCACTGTTAAAATTATGGCATTTGTCTATATTTATATATATATATATATATATATATATATATATATATATATATATATACTAAAAAATAAAATATACATTTTTTTTATTTCCAGTTTAAGCATCCTGACAAAATACTGATCATCCATTCCTTTGTTAACGAAATACATACAGTAATTTATCAGTTTATTTTATCCTATTTATTACAGAAAAAGGCAGATTACTTAGGATATGGCCAGTGGTACAATTTAATATAGGGACGCTAAACCCCCTTTTGCTACATTTGAATAATGCTTCCATTGCCAGACATCATTAGATATTAATTAGCTGATGTAGTGTTCCACTCTTTGACATTATTTGTATACAGAATCTATATAGAAAGCCCACTGAGTCTTTTGTACAGAATGGGTAGAAAGCAAATGTTTTGGTACCCAAAAGAGCCAACGCGTTTTACGCCAAACTATTTTGAGTTTCTCTGTATTGTTAGGTTAAACCAGCTAGTTGCACTTCATTCATTTGCCATGAAATCTTCAATGACACAGATGGAACTAACTGTTTGGAAAATATGTTTTTCCAATTTTCTTTCGGGAAAGAGGACTAGTTTTAAAGCAATGGACCCCTAAGGAGAACAGCATACAAATATAGATATATAGATATATATAGTGAGAAATATTCAATATGTTCCTCAGGGCAGTATGACCTATGGTTCTTCAGCTGTGATAGCATTCTGGTAGTTGCAGCTAGAGAGCTCAGGTGGGTCCCCAGCTTTCATGCATTGCCACCTCCCTACAAATACAGACTGTTTAGGAGAAGCTTATTATCCTTTATGAAAACAATGAAATCTAGAAGAATGTGTATTCTGTTTGGAATATCTAAACCTGATTTACACAAGTGGTAGTGTTTATTTTCTGTTATTACATACACAGATGTGCAAGGCTTAGTCACCATCACCAAGAACTCAATATATTATGGAACCAAGCCCCAAAATATCAATGAGCAATATATGCCCCTAAGGTTGAGTTAGTGCAGATCAAAAAGTATACAACAAAGCCTTAAGTGTTTTGTCCATAAGGGACACTTAAGCATACATAGTAAGTTAGGTTGAAAAAAGGCACACGTCCATCAAGTTCAACCTTTAACTTTTTTTAACCTGCCTAACTGCCAGTTGATCCAGAGGAAGGCAAAAAAAAACCATCTGAAGCCTCTCCAATTTGCCTCAAAGGGGGAAAAAAATCCTTCCTGTCTCCCAAATGGCAATGGGACCAGTCCCTGGATCAACTTGTACTATGAGCTATCTCCCATAACCCTGTATTCCCTCACTTGCTAGAAAACCATCCAACCCCTTCTTAAAGCTATCTAATGCTAGCTAGCCAGTACAACTGAATTAGGGAGAGAATTCCACATCTTTAAAGCTCTCACTGTAAAAAAACCCTTCCGAATATTTAGACGGAACCTCTTTTCTATTGGGGTGCTATTTCTTTGATGTATACTGTTTGATCTGCACTAATTCAACATCAGGAATCCATTGCTTGTGTCCTATCTACACTTTGTATTAACACTTCCTTAGGCTGAAAGGTCTAGGGCATAAGCACATGGACCTCCATTTAAATACAGTTACTGCCATCTTTGTTCTGGGACAATAAATGCCCCTATCTAGTTGACAACAAAGACGTGGAAGGAGTGTAATGTTGCCAATTATTAAAGTGTGTAAAAAGGAATCACCCACCCAATCCATGATGGGCTGACTTTTGCTATGATAGGCTGGCGACATTGTATACAAGTTTACCCCGGCCAATCACAATTCTGCATTTTGGCTAAGCCTACCCCATGCACAATAATTATACCATACGGCCATATGATATTTTTTAAATAAGACTTTCAATTGTATGAAACCTACAAAATCAGATTTTGCTATCAGATTTTGACAAGCAAATCAAAATACTGTACCAATTCATTTGTGTAAACCAGGTCCAATCTACTACAGAAATCCGTTCTACTGTAAAGTTTTCTTCTGCTGTGGCAAAAAACACGAAGTCATATCACCAGCATTGTTTTGAGAGATTCCACTGTCCGTAATACTGGAAGATTGCTAGTTTTTCTCTTTCTTTTGAATGTAGTTAGCAATAAATAAAGAACTTTTTTTAACATGTTCTGTTACACCATTATCAGCTTTAATCTGTGTAACCGTTGTTTAAACCGTAGGTTAAAATGCAGGTTCTTTAATTTTTTTTAAGTGAACGCCAAACAAAAGTTTACAAATGTTTTTTTTTTTTTTTTTGTTTTTCTGAATTTTGAGTAAGTTCTGTTGTAAAAAAAGAAAATGAAAAGAAAAAGTATATATATATTAAAAGCAATAAATTATTTTTGAGAAATCAATGTTTATTATATCATATTATGTGTTAAAAATCAGATGCATTACCTATTTTGCCTTTAAATTTATGTAATCAGATATTTTATGCATTCTATTTTAACCTTGTATTGCTGAAATGAGAAAAAAAAAGTTTGATTTTGTTTTTTTTTTGTTTTTTTTAACATAAAAAAATACATGATCTTAATGCTGACTTTTTGGGCAGATTTGACAAATGCTGGTGTTTTTTGTTTTTCTTTTCAGTGTTTAGGGGCATTTTTTCTTTTTTTTTAAAAAAAATGGGAACATTTTATCGGCTGTTAAAGGGAAATTGTGCTTTATTTGCAGTTGGGTAACGCTACTATTTGTTTGAAACGTGCAATGACATATAAAGGTTTCTCATTCTGTCTACACAGAACCTTATTTTTGTATGTTTTTACAGAAAATGAGATGCCATTTTACCTCAATAATGACTCTCCTTAAAACTACCCTTCATTCTTATAGTTTAAAGTATAAACAGCACATTTCTGTTATATGAAAGAAGCCTGGGCTATTCAGGCAACGTTGACACTTATGCAAAAGTTGTTCTGTGCACTCATGTAATACCCCCATTCTTTAAAAGAACAGTAACACCAACAAATGAAAGTGTTTTCAAAGAAAGACAATACGGGTATAGGATCCCTTATCCTGAAACCGATATCCAGAAAGCTCCGAATTATCCAATTTTATCCAAATAATCCAATTTTTTAAAAATGGTTTCCCTTTTCTCTGTAATAATAAAACAGCACCTTGTACTTGATCCCAACTAAGATATAATTAATCCTTATTGGAAGCAAAACCAGTCTATTGGGTTTATTTAATGTTTAAATGAATTTGTAGTAGACTTAAGGCATGAAGACCCAAATTATGGAAATATCCCTTATCCGGAAAACCCCAGTTCCAGAGCATTCTGGATAACAGGTCCCATACCTGTATAATGTGTACTGTTGCCCTGCGCTGGCAAAACTGGAGTGTTTGCGTCAGAAAAACAACTAAAGTTTTTATAAACAAGCTGCTGTAAAGTCATGGAGGCAGCCATTCAAGCACAAGATAGTAGATAACAGATAAGTTCTGAAGAATCCCGTTGTATGCTAAAGAGCTTATCTGTTATCTACTGTGTATCCTGTGCCTTTTCTCCTTTTTCAGTTTTAAAATGGCTGCCCCCATGGCTACACAGCAGCTTGTTTCTATAAACTATAGTTGTTTCTGCAGCAAACACGCCACATTTACCAGTGCAGCACAACAGTACATTGTATTTTCATTACATTAGGACACTTTAATTTTTTGATATTTCTGTTCTTTTAAATGTTTAAAATAAATGCAAGATAAACCCTTTTTGCAGATTGATATTTCCCTTTAAGTGAAAATGCACCTTTTCTTTTAATGATGCAAAATACAAAACATACCACTTACATGGTGTATGCGTAAAACGCCTCAAGCTTTTTTACATATGAAGGTTCTGCTGCTTTTCTTATACATTTTAGGGGGTTCATTCAAAGGTGCAACGTTGCTCCCATTGTAGTAACCAACAGCAATGTAACGTTTGCTTTGTTTTAACAGCAAAGCTGATCAGTTGCAAGTGGTTGACTCTGTAGAGCAAATGGTCAACGAGCCCCGAGGTCGTAAATTCTACAGCTGCCTCTTTTGTAAAGACAGACAATAAAGATAGTCAAGTACCTTATTTTTATTTGCTTGCGATGTATAGTGTAAAAGTAGCATATGAGATTGTGCTAACATGTTGCCAAAGATGGATGCACAGGAATGCAGAGAAACTTCGATTTTTAAAGTTGCGCTGAAAACCTTCAAGCACTCCTTCCTATCTAGAGTTTTTTTTCTTTAGGTTCATGATTCTGTGTCCTCTTTGATGTCTTTAATGAGAATTGCCTAGAATAGCCATATAATGCAACGTGATGACAATTCTGTACCTGTGTGACGGACACTGTTAGTAATACAGATGGGCAAATGCATTGCGCTACTGTTAGATTTGTACAATGTGTAACAATGGCGGGAAGACGCTTAACCTGCAACCCAACGGGCAAGTATACACCTGCCAATTCTACATGTACTGTGGTTTTATTCATTGTATTAAAAAAAAAAAAAATCCTGTGATTATTTTTTTAATGTGCAGAACACATTGGCCTCACTGAGCTAATAAAGGGAAACAAATGTTTCAAAAAGCCACCTGTCCTTTTACATTTTTTTTATGCTACTGCTTCTCGAATGCATCGACTTAATCCACTACATGGTTCTTTCACTGTTTTGCCTTCAAGTGGGAATTGTCATTGATATAAATGTGCACTTACATTCTTCTACTTATTGAGATATGGTTTATTAGTGTGTTATTGCAACCTAACATTTCTTTTCAGGGCTGGGCCAAGCCGACCGCGTTCCCTAGACAACCCGTACCCCACCATGCGTGCGCTGACCGTGATGTTTATGTGCAGTAGCTAAGGGGAGGACACGGGAAGGAGGGAAGAGGCACAGACGGGAGCGATTGACAAGGAGGGTAGAGCGACAGAGGGCAGCATAGACTAGGGGTAGGCAGAAGACACTTTAATAGCTACCTGCCCAGAACCCTCTTCCCTGTCGTTGAGCCCTAGACAGGTGCCTCTTCTGCCAACCCCTAATTCCAGTCCTGTTTCTTTTCCTATTACAAACCAACCATGCTGGTAGTAGTAGTGCTTTGATATCTGCTGATGAATTAGCTAGTTGAGGGTAAATCTGTCAATGACTCACAGCATGGGGTGATATCACAATATCAAGCACAGTTTACTCTCATCTTATGATAGATAATGACAGAATACATACAGTATCTTTCACTCGGCTAAAAGCAATCCGGATATACAATGGTGTTTGGGTTACCCTTTTGTGATAAACCAGTTGGTCAGCAATAGATCTGTAAATACATTGCTGTAATCTTTGTTCAGATTTAGCTCCAAGAAGATCTAGGACAGCAAGTTAGTGTCTCCAAAATTACTAAATAATTAAACATGTGGAGGCTTATTAATTAGAGGTTGAATTGTAGTGATTTTAGAGGTTTCGAAAACCACCACTAAACTCACAAAACTATAATGTCAATGAATTCATTTGTTTATTTAAAAAAAAACACTGAACGATGCACTGATAACTAATAATACCTCAAAAAATGTTGCAAAATCCAAAAAAACTGAATTGATTAAAACTGGTCCAGTCAGATCAGCGCAGTTTCCAGTGACTTCTATAAGACCACGGCAACTTTTACAGTACTTGGCCAAGTTTTGTATTGGAGGCTTTCATCTTTTTTACACTTAAAGGGCATGTATAGGCAAAAACATAAAATCCCATTTTTACTTTAACGAAAAAGAAAGCTATCTCCAATATACTTAAATTAAAAAATGTGTACCATTTATATAAGAAACCTGACTGTATGAAGTGAAATTCTCCCTTCATTTACTGCTGTGGATAGGAATTGTCAGACGGTCCCTAACTGCTGAGCAGGGAAACAATCATACTTATGAACAGCAGGGGGAGCCCCCGCCTTACTTCCCAGCCATGCAGAACTCAAGCAGCTTTGCTTATGACGATCCCTAAGCAGCCCAGACCACACTGAGCATGTGCACAGTCTTAGTCTTGCAAAGATGTATAAAAAAGTTACAAGATGGTGACCCCCTGTAGCCAACTTTGAAAGCATAAATTATTTGTTTGATTAGGCTTGTGGTGCAGTAAGTTCATGTTTATATTTAGTATACAAAATACAGCATTTCTAGCCTTATTCTATTTTACACTTTACATGCCCTTTAATCAATCTAAAAATTTTGGAGCTTTTAAGATACCGTATATAGGGAAACCACTGTTTTTTCGATATTCGTAGAAATAAAAATTGCAATTCAATTGTTTGTAAATGGGCCCCTTAATTTGTTAACATAATTAAACAGATACAAACACTACAATATATGTTGTTAAATGACTACAACTAATTATTCATATTTGCAAGGATTTCCCAGGCTTGTTATGATGAGAAATGAAGGTTTACATAATTTACTGTCTCCCTGGTATCCCTGAAGCTCATCTGCAACCTTGATATGAGCTAAAATGGGTGCCAATCAAATCCCCAAATATAAAGGGGAAGAGAACCTTGTAAGTATAAACACCTTTTATCTAGTGGTACCTTGCCTATTCTAGTATAACCTGTGCCCCCACAATGCAATCGAAATTCAAGGTAGGCGATGGGCACAATTTTTTGCAAAGATTTTCACTGTTACCTGAATTTTTCAGTGAAACAGGACAGATTCATCAATCACTAATCAAGATGTACTGTATTTTGCTAACAAAGCACCAAACACCCCAATGAGCAGCCTCTTTTAGAAGGGGCAAATTTTGAAAAAATGATATGGTCTTCAGGTTCATTCACTAAATGAGAATGTTGTTTGTTTGCAAGCTTGGCATATCTGTTCTCCACCCATTCATTCATCTGGCTAAGAAAGAAGGTCAAAACAGTACAGCTCTTCCTTAGAGGATTGCAATTTAGTAATTCAAACCATAGAAAGATTGAGTAAAGAATTGAATGCAGCCCTTGGGGATATGTTTCTATTTATTTCCGTAGAATGGCACAAAGTATTCTATTTCCATTATACAGCAAAGTATTTGCTAATATTTTCTTCTCTTTATGTATTGATTGCCTAAGAAAAGAAGAAGCGGTTCCCTTTGGGCTTGGAAAGTGAAAGCATCCAATGAAAATCCCACCTCCTTCCAGACTTGTTTTCTCTTTCAGTTCTCCGTCTGAATAACCAGCTTTAGAAAAAGAGCAGTGCTTTTACCAGTCACTGGGCGATAATGTGGCTTTTCAACTCGACTGCACAATGTCATATTAGAAATAAGTCTAATTATATGCTGATATTTTGGACGATTTTAGCACACAAACCAACAATTAACACAATTTAAAGACCTGCAAAGATATGTTGAGCTGGCGAGTACATAAACAGTCAGATTAGAAGAATACAGGTGTGGTTTAAGCCCTGTGTAATCACAGTGCTGCTGCCTAATGATAACACATTTATTAACATAGGCTCAGTTTTGTAAAGAACCTGGTCCCTAAGTACTTTGTTAATAACACTTGCTTCTTATCAATGAAATGAATTACAAATGTACTTACTGTATATCTATAGAAATAAATCAAATCAACTGGACTTGCTGTGTTTTTTTTTTCCTTGAAGAAGTTTCACCAGTCATCCAACTGGCTTTCTCAATTCAGAATAACTTCTAAATCTTCCTTCGAGAATATATATCCTCTGGAATGTTGCTCCAATCCGCATAATCTGTTTATCATGCTGATTGGAGCAACATTCCAGAGGATATATTCTCGAAGGAAGATTTACAAGTTATTCTGAATTGAGAAAGCCAGTTGGATGACTGGTGAAACGTCTTCAAGCAAAAAAAAAAACCACAAGTCCAGTTGATTTGATTTCTATAGATATAGCATGACCTGGATGAATCACAAACAAATTTACTTATAATTTATCATGGACATAATTACAGCCATAGCTTTTATGCATTTTGCCTGCCAAAACTGCCCCACATTCCCTACCTGAAAACAGTAAAGGTAAGTCTATTGTCCTATCATTTTCCCATGATTATCATTAATGGTCATTTTGAACAATAAAAAATATCAAAATTGTTGGCATAGACATCATAATAACAATTGAAGCACATGCAGTCCAGCCAATTGGCTAATAGTTAATAAGAGCACCTTCTGATATTGGTTGGGTAATCATTTTGCTATATATTAGACCCCTGTGCATAGAGGGATGAGGACAGATCGATTGTCAGGTGCCAACAAACTCTGGCCAGATGTACATTCCCAAACAAATTGCAGATGGAATAATAGGTGTTTTTGGTCACAAACATTATCAGTTTTCTATCAGCTTGGCAAATTGGCTAAAACCTTAATGTAGATCAGGGGTCAGCAACCTTTACTATCAAAAGAGCCATTTTGCCCCTCTCCCACTAAAGAAAAATAGTCTGGAGCCTCAAAACATAACACAGCTTATAAACTTTTTTTTACCTTTTTTTAATTTTTTTTTTAATTGTTCAACAACAGAATACAACAAACAGAAGTGCATTGCATATATGCAGGGCTACTTTGAAATAAATTAAACACTGAATAGCCCTATTAAATGCTAATGTCATCTGTTTAATGTGACTTCTGTTTCTGAAGCTCCATGCTGATCGTCTCTCTCTTGTCTTGTCACGTGTGACCGCAGTAAGGACTATGATAAATCATCTTGCTGTGGCTCAGTCTTGCCACTCCTGGGACGTCTATACAGCCCTCGCACCTGCTGGCGGCTTCTTGAGTGTGCTTACCGCGGTCGCACACTCAAGAAGCCACCAGTAGGTGCGAGGACTGTAAATACGACCTCACAGGCAAAGCCGCAAGACTGAGCCACAGCAAGCAGGATGAAGAGCCGCATGAGGCTCTGGAGCCGCAGGTTCACTACCCCTGATGTAGGTAATGCAGGGTAAAGTACAATTTTCTACTTACAAACCTTATTCCAGAAATAGAAAAAAAACAAAATATTTTTTATCTTTGCACTAGTATTATGCTCGAGACCAGTTTCCGTTTATTTTGAAAAAATATTTAATTTTTTTTTTCTATGGAATATTTTGAGTTATGGGACACCTCATTTTCTTTGCCCTTGGTATTGGGGGCTGTATCCCATTAACAACTGCCTTTCTAAAGATGCCCACTACCCTTTTTGAATGCCATATCTAAACCACACACACGTCTTTCCAGTGTTACCCTTTCTAGTACCCATGATTGAATTGATTTGAGTCTACTTTATCACAAACATTATCAGTATTCTACCAGTCTGGTCAAAAAGAGGTAAATTGGCTAAAACCTTAATGTAGGTAATGCAGCGTAAAGTACAATTTTCTACTTACCGTATATACTTGAGTATAAGCCGAGTTTTTCAGCCCCCAAACTATGCTGAAAAACTCTACCTCGGCTTATACTCGGGTCAAGCGCAAAAACGGTCGCCGGCACCTAAGAATATTCGCCGGCGCCTTAGAATAGTAGCCGGTGCCTAAGAATATTCCCCGGCGCCTTAGAATAGTAGCCGGCGCCTAAGAATATTCGCCGGCACCTTAAAATCCAACTTACCAGAAGCTGCTGCATTTCTCACCCTCGGCTTATACTCGAGTCAATAAGCTTTCCCAGTTTTTGGAGGGTAAAATTAGGTACCTCGGCTTATACTCGGGACGGTTTATACTCGAGTATATACGGTACAAACCTTATTCCAGAACTAGAAAAAAACCTAAAAATATTTTCTGTCTTTGCACTAGTATTATGCTCGAGACCAGTTTCTGTTTATTTTGAAGAAAAAAATTGTGTCAAAATATACCATAAAAAGATCAATTTTAGTCAAAACTCAATTTTAAAAATATAATATACATTCAGACTCCATGGTATTTCACTGAATATATATATATTCACTTTGTATCGGCACTCCCAACTCGTGATAATAAAGGCCACCATAAATCACCATAAATCATACAGTCCAATACCAGAAAGCACTGACGGCACAGGTTTCTTGTAAAATAATGTGGACAAAGTTTATTCCATCTTCATATCTACGAGTTTCAATCCAGAAGGGATCGTGATCAGGGTCCCTTGTGGATCGAAACGCAGAGATATGAAGATGGAATAAACTTTGTCCACATTATTTTACAAGAAACCTGTGCCGTCAGTGCTTTCTGGTATTGGACTATATCACACACACACTCACAGGTATAGGACCCGTCATCCGTAAGACCATTATCCAGAAAGCTCAGAATTTCGGAAAGTCTGTCTCCCAAAGACTCTATTTTATCTAAATAATCCAAATATTAAAAAATGATTTCCTTTTTCTCTGTAATAATAAAACAGTATCTTGTACTTGATCCCAACTAAGATATAATTAATCCTTATTGGAAGCAAAACCAGCCTATTGGGTTTATTTCATGATTTTCTAGTAGACTTAAGCTATGAAGATCCAAATATTTAATTTTTTTTTTCTATGGAATATTTTGAGTTATGGGACACCTTTTTTTTCTTTGCCCTTGGTATTGGGGACTGTATCCCATTAACAACTGCCTTTCTAAAGATGCCCACTATCCTTTTTGAATGCCATATCTAAAACACACACACATGTCTTTCCTGTGTCTATGTTACCCTTTCTAGTACCCATGATTGAATTGATTTGAGTCTACTTTATCACTTTCCCATTAGTATATACTGATAAGGGTGTTTAACTTCCTGCATTTTAAAGACTTTTCATTCAGCCTTATTGAAACTCTTTCTGAGTCTAAGAGCTGTAGATATGCCCTTATCATTGGAAATTAGACCTCCTATTGCTTTCTTTATATTGTCTTTCATTAAATCTCAAAGGAAAAACATGTTGTGATCACTGTTGCCCAAGGTCAAGCAATGAATTTAAATAGAAATTATCCTCTTTATTGGTAGTGTTTACTTTCTATTAAGATAATCTTAATGAAAGATAAAATAGGAGGCTGCCAATTATCCTGCGCACGGGTCATTCTTCTGGATGTTTGTGTTTATAGTTATAAAAGGATTAAGATTCATAAAAGATTTGTAACTCAGAAGTAAAGAACTTTTGGCAAGCCTGCTAGTTGACAATGGTTGCTCTTTTCTATTTGGAGAAATAAAGTAAAAGAAACAACTTTTGCCATTTCTATTAGACTTAGGGGGTTATTTATCAAGGTCCGAATTTATCTTGGTATTTCTAAGTTAGAAATCTGAGCAACTGCGAATGGACCTTATTTATGAAGAAAAAAATCCTAAAAAATAGGGTCGGCAAACTTCAGAGCTTTCCCCGAATTGTTAGGAGTTTTGCGCAAAAACTAAGATTTTTTTGTCATTTTCGGAGTTTTTTTGCGCGGAAACCACAAACTCATCGGATATCATTACGGACATCAGCGCAGACACTGGGACCTTCCCCATTGACTTATACAGGACCTTGAGAGCTTTTAGATGCCGGGGTTTCGGATTCAGAGTTTTTAGACCATCGGACTTGAATAAATCTCGAAAAATTCATGGTTTTTTTTCCCCCGAAAAAAACTACAAATTATTCGAGGTTCGGATATTCGGACCTTGATAAATAACCCCCTTATTGTCCCTATAAGTCTAGATCGTGCCGTGCTAAACTAACAATGTCCCGGCGAATGTTTGCGGGAGTTTCACGTATTTATTCGCCAGTGGCGAAACGCCGAGTTTCGTTGCAAATTCACGCCTAGCGAATTTATTCGCCCATCACTACATGCCACTTGCAAGGAAGACCATTAATCATATTACCTTTTATACCTAGACATACAGTATACCCTTATTCCTATACCCCACATTTGTTCTGTATAAATAGTGTGCAAGAATAAGATCACAAAACAATGGCTCAATAGAAAAAGACTAAATAAAGCGACGCAAGCTTCATTATGAAAAATAAAACAGATTATGATATGAAGCAGACAGTGTATAATAGGAACCAAATGCAGTCAAGTATATAACATTTTAAATTACATTTTAGATGATTAGCAGAAACTGAGTATACTTGTTTATATTACCCAATACAGCACGGCATTCATACAGCAGCTACGAATAGGCATTGATCCTTTTCAAGGACAGCAGAATGATTCTGAACTTATTCTTCCATTAGACAAGCAGTCGTCCTGCAAAGCTGCCAATCTGGAAAAAGTTGTTCCATTTTGAGGAAGGCAATGTTTCTCAAGGGGAAGTATGGAAGTAGACAATTTTCTATTATGATTAGACTCTGACCACTGGGAATATCCTGTGCTGCTTTAAAGGGTCATGGAAGGCATAAGGAATTCTTATATGTAGCAAGCATCCATGCAAGTGACATATCCTTTCCGTATAGCCATGTGAATCTTTTCTTGAGTTTTGGAATTTCCAGTTTGACCCTGCAATACTTTTGTTCAGGGGTAAGGTGATCAATTTTAACTTCTGAAGGCCATCAGATTCACACAAACTATTTGCAGGTATAAGACGAAAGTCAAGTTTCTTATACAAAATTGTGACTGGTACCTTTGAACAAGAAACAGCGAAGTTTCAGCCAAATCTTTGTAAGTACCTCCGTCACAGGTAGAAATTCAAATGAAGAACCAGGTAAGGGTAACAAGGAATGGCTTAAGAGGCAGATTAACTGCTCAAAAGAAGTGTTTACTTGAGAGCAATAAACACTTCTTTTGAGAACCATTCCTTGTTACCCTTACCTGGTTCTTCTTACCTGTGACGGAGGTACTTACAAAGATTTGGCTGAAACTTTGCATGGAAATTCTTTCCAAGAGTATACCATAAATATATATACTTGTAATAACTGACCAGTATGTAGGGGCTCAAGCACGGCCCTGAGCCTATAGCATAGGGATACACTGAAGCAGAAATCTTGACAGGAAATCACTCCAGTCCAGGCTTATAAAATCAAAAAGGTTATTTATTGAAACATAGACATCCCTGTAGCAGTATGTGTTTCATGCTGTAACTAGAACGTTATCTTAGGCTTCTTTTGACAGAAGAAAAAAATTTCTCTCAGTAAAACCAAGAAGTCTCTCCAAGGTTCAAATTCACTAACCGGCGAAAATTCGCCAGCGCTGGCTTCTCGCACATCGCAACACTTGGCCAGGCGTAAATTAGCCTGGACAACGCTAATTCATGAAGATCCGAATTTGCACACAGGGTAATGAATGCTGGCGAAGTTGAGCTTGCGAAAATACGCCAGCAGTTCGAAGTTACGCTAGTGTTGCCTAATTTGCATACGGCGTGCAGTTAATGTACAATGGCCGTATATGCTGCAGCAAATACATTACACTACACAAGGCCAGGGAACCTTAATAAAATTATATAGAGGTGTTAAATTGCCCTACACATGTGCCCACAGTTTTGTTTAGGTGCCATATGTTATCAAATGTAGGGGGGAAGGAGGGTACCCCAAAAAAAAAATTGATCTTTTTCAGCCTATCACCCTGTTAAAAGGAAAAGACGCCAACGTTTTTTGGGACTTTTATTTTAGGAACTCCTATCTACTCTATTGCACTTTGCCTGGTCTGAGGTGGCGAAGGCAAGTCTGGCGATAGAGGTCAGTAAAATCAAAAACGTAGTGGATTTGCATATTAATGCTCTTTCGCAGGAGCGAGAATTCGCATGGTGTTAGAGTGCGAAGTTGTGCCAGGGTCTATCCTTTGGCGAAATTATGCCAGCAACATTACGCCAGCGACCATTAGTAAATCGGCAAAGTGCCGAAATGAATTTCGCCAGCATTAGCCACTTTGCCCTTTAGTAAATTTCCCCCCAAGACTGCCTTGAGCAGAGCAGAATCTGCTCAGCAATTAGGGACCATCTGATCCACAGCAGTAAATGAAGGGAGAATTTCACTGCATACAGCCAGGAATTGTCAGATGGTCCCTAACTGCTGAGCAGGGAAACAATCATACTTATGTACAGCAGTGGGAGCCGCCGCCTTACTTCCCAGCCGTGCAGAACTCAAGCAGCTTTGTTTATGACGATCCCTAAGCAGCTCAGACTAGGGATGGGCAAATTTTTTCGCCTTGTTTCGCCGAAAAAATGACGCCCATAGACTTGTATGGAGACGTGCGTCAAAAAAAAAGACGCGCGACAAAATAATTTCGCCGCGCGACAAATTTTTTTTGACGCCCATAGACTTTAATGGGCGTCAGCGACATTTCGCCGGCGGCGAATTTTTGGCAAAACGAAACGGGTCAAATTCGCCCATCCCTGGCTCAGACCACACTGAGCATGTGCACAGTCTTAGTCTTGCAAAGATGTTTAACAAAGTTACAAGATGGTGACCTCCTGTAGCCAACTTTGAAAGCATAAATTATTTGTTTGATTAGGCTTTGTGGTGCAGTAAGTTCATGTTTATATTTAGTATACAAAATACAGCATTTCTAGCCTTATTCTATTTTACACTTTACATGCCCTTTAAGTTAACTTTTAGTATGTTGTATAACAGCCAATTCTAAGCAACACTGCTCTGTAAGAATACAAATGTATTATTATTGCTACTTTTTATTTCCTTTTTACCCATAAAGTTGATCACTGTACCAGAGGCCTCCCCTTCAGACTAGAAGAAAAGAACTTTCATTTGAAGCAACGTAGGGGGTTCTTCACAGTCAGGACAGTGAGGTTGTGGAATGCACTGCCGGGTGATGTTGTGATGCTGATTCAGTTAATGACTATAAGAATGGCTTGGATGATTTCTTGGACAGACATAATATCAAAGGCTATTGTGATACTAAACTCTATAGTTAGTATAGGTATGGGTATATAGAATTTATGTGAAAGTATGGAGGGGTGTGTGTATGGATGCTGGGTTTTTATTTGGAGGGGTTCAAATTGATGTACTTTGTCTTTTTTCAACCCGATTTAACTATGTAATTATCTTTCTATTCAGGCCCTTTCATATGGTTACTAGGGTAATTTGGACCCTAGCAACCAGATTGATGAAACTGCAAATTGGAGAGTTGCTGAATAAGAAGCTAAATAACTCAAAAACTACAAATAATAAAAAATGAAAAGCAGTGTCAAATTGTCTCAGAATATCACTCTCTACATCATTTAGATTCTATCATGATTTTTATGATGTTGTTTTTATTTCTAAATTCCAATGTTTACACTGCAAATAATTCAATCTACAATATAAAATTTCTTTCCTGAACCAGCAAGTGTATTTTTTTTAATTTGTAAAGCTAGCACTTTAGGATGGAACTGCTTTCTGGCAGGCTGTTGTTTCTCCTACTCAATGTAACTGAATGTGTCCCAGTAGGACCTGGATTTTACTATTGAGTGCTGTTCTTAGATCTACCAGGCAGCTGTTATCTTGTGTTAGGGAGCTGTTATCTGGTTACCTTCCCATTGTTCTGTTGTTTGGCTGCTTGGGGGGAGGGGTGATATCACTTCAACTTGCAATAAAGAGTGATTGAAGTTTATCAGAGCACAAGTCACATAACTAGGGCAGCTGGGAGCTGACAATATGTTTCACAAATTTCACAGTCAGCACCCTCACCTCCAAATTGCTTTAATGCGATGCACGTCCAACGGTTTCCAACTTCAATCAGACCAAATATAGTAATTGACCTAGTAAAAGCCGGGCTTGAGAAAAGACCGAGAGTGGTCTGAAACGTTGCCTGGTGTTTGGGGTCAGAGCCTATGTCCCAATAAAGGCATTTTAAGATAACAATTTGCTGACTGGTGCCGTCAATTACTAGATTTGGGAACTGACAATGTGTCTAGCCTCATGTCAGATTTCAAAATTAAATATAACAAAATCTGTTTGCTCTTTTGAGAAACTGATTTCAGAACAGAATTCTGCTGAAACAGCACTATTAAGCGATGTGTTTTGGAAAAAAAAAAAATCCCATGACAGTATCCCTTTAAAGGTGAACAACCCCTTTAAGCTCATACAACTGGGGAGTTCTTCACCACATTTCTTTTTACCAGGGGTCTCCAGCCTTTTTTTCCAATGAGTCACATTGAAGTGTAAAAAACAATTTGACGACAACACAATCATGCAAAAAGCTCCTGAAGGTGCCAAATACGGGTTCTGATTGGTTTTTGGTAGCACCTTTGTGGACTGGAAGGCTACAGGAGGTTCTTTTCAGCACTGCACATGATTTTTATGCAAATAACTAAAGCTTGCCTTCAAGCTTGGAATTGAAAACTAAGCACCTACTTTAGGGCCACTAGGAGCAACATCCAAGGGTTGGTGAGTAACATGCTGCTCACAAGCTACTGGTTGGGGATCACTTTTTCCACAATTATGCATTTGCAGATTTGAGTGTTAGGATCTCTGGTTATACCATGAAGTAGGTTTTTTAATTTTTGTCCAATGGAATACTCTTTGTAAACAAGGGGAAAAAACATATCAAACTAATGCTTTAGGTCTTAATGCATATTGAAAAATAGATTTCCCTGAACTAGTGCTAATACTAGGGATGCACGGAATCCAGAATATGCAAATTAGGGACGGGGAGGGAAATCACGTGACTTTTTGTCACACAACCAGGAAGTAAAAAATGTTTTCCCCTTCCCACACCTAATTTGCATATGCAAATTAGGATTTGGATTCGGTTCGTTATTCGGCCGAATCTTTCGCAAAGGATTCAGTGCATCCCTTGCTAATACCAGTGTTCAAAATTTCTGGCTGAATGACTCAGCTTGTGTGACCAGTATACAGTAGCTATTCATGCCAATACTGGGTCGAAAGATATATGTGTCTGTGTCATGTGAGATTTAAAGAGGACATTTTTAAATGGCATTCTATTTATATAGGGATTTTTCTATTGAAGAGAAGTGGGAAAGAGCTTGATTAAGCATCCAATTACATTTATGTCAGTATAGTCCCTGCAGATCTCCGTCATACATGAACAGTACATGAAATAGCAAATGCTGTTGGCTTACCTATTTTGTTTGAAGGTTAGCTTACACAGAATTCACATGAGCGCAAGTGATAAGAAAAATATAAAGTTCTGAATTTAGATTTAATTAAATTGGATTTAATTATATCTAAATGCCTGTCAACATTCAGGATTATATTTTGAACATCTCAGCATTATATATATATATATCTATATATATATATATATATATATATATATATATATATATATATATATATATATATATAAAAATAATACACAAAAGCCATGAATTTCCTGTAAATTATATCCTTATAAACCGTGAGTTCTGATGTCATCAGTTATAAACTGTGAGTTCTGATGTCATTTCTGTCACATGACTCATAGAAATTTGTGTATTATAATAAATAAAGTACCCCCAGTTGTAAAATATGAGGATATTAGAAGTTACCTCGGAGTTTCATGACCATATAAAAATACGAGGCCGAAGGCCAAGTGTTTTTATACAGGTCATGTATAATGAAGGTATATTTTACAAGAGGGGGTACTTTATTCACTATATATAGAAATAATAGCAGGAGTCACATGCACAAGAAATGTGGCCTCATGTTTTTATATGGTCATGTAACTTATAATATCCTTATATTTCACAAGAGGGGGTACTTTATTCACTATATAATTCACAAAAGCCATGAATATCTTGTTAATGATATCCTTATAAACAGTGAGTTCTGATGTCATCACTTATAAACGGTGAGTTCTGATGTCATTTCTGTCACATGACTCACTGAAACTTGTGTATTATAATAAATAAAGTACGCCCAGTTGCAAAATATAGGGATATTATAAGTTACCGAGGAGTTTCATGACCATATAAAAATACGAGGCTGAAGGCCAAGTGTTTTTATACAGGTCATGTATAATGAAGGTATATTTTACAAGAGGGGGTACTTTTTCACTATACAGTATATACAAATAATAGCAGGAGTCACATGCACAAGAAATGTGGCCTACTCCATTCACACCAGCCATGTGACTGTTGCACAATATCCTGGGAAGCTTTCAGTGTGTTTCATTATCAAAGTTTTACTTTCAAAATTGTGACATTACAGTTAGTAGATACTAATTTACAAATGACTGGAATAAAGTGTATCTAATGAGCCCTGCTTGAAACAAGACTATGCTGAGGTTATGGTAAATATTATATGCACCTACAGATTTTTATGTATATTTATTCCTGGCTTCATCTCTGCACTGACTATATTCGACCCTTTCTCTTCCTGAACCTCAGGTCTTTGCTTTGCTCCATCCTTTTCCAATTTCCAGATCTCCCAACGACGTGACCAGCCCACCTCCTTAAGACCTGCCCTTTACTCAAAGCTCTTCCCCTTCATTCTACTGCATGTTGGGCATTCTGGCATTTACATTTCATTATAATGTTGACCACGGGGACACTATGAATATATGAGAATCTACAAATGATCTTAGTTAACTCATCATAAAAAAGTATCATTGCTTTCCTCAGTGTTAATAAACAAGTGCATTAAAAAAGACTCCAAGAAGTGCAAGAAGTAGCACAGACTCCTATGAGTAGCTTTCAGGAATATAACAACAAGAAGGCTGTTTCCTAGTGTTGCATGAGCCAGAAATTTTTCACCGGACTGTTTCCTAACACCTAACCCAGTCAGAAGTCCTCTTTCATATTATGACCCTCACCTGGTCCAACTCCCCACTGTAACATAGTAACATAGTAAGTTAGGTTGAAAAAAGACACACACCCATCAAGTTCAACCTTTGAACTCTATTTTAACCTACCTAACTGCTAGTTGACTGCTCAGACGAATCAAGTATTTAGGTAGGACATTCAGGGCAAGATGACACTTGAAACATAAACTTCGGATCGGATCCATTAAAAACAATGCCTGGTGCATTTTGTGCCTCTCGCACAGACTTGTGTATGTCCATTTCCCCCTGCTGACAGAAAGGTTGGATTAGCCATTAAAGGAGAGGGGTTGGCACACCAAAGGGTGGTCCTACTTGATGTTTGATCCAAACCGTTATACATGTGGGTCTCATCATTGAGATGCTCATCATGACTTTCTTCACCTTACCTTCTTTGTGCTCTTGAGAGCATTGCAGTTATTTCCCATTGTATTCTCAGTATAGCAGTTGGAGGCAGTGTACTGATAAATCAATTATCAAAAAAGACATATACATTGATCTTTAAAATAACATCACCTTTAATAATTGTCATTTTCTTTCTGTTTTTTTCCTTCAAGTTTATACCTCAAACCTCTCTAAGCCCACACTTCCGATTCAGCTGGTGGGCTGGCATTTTAGAGAAACTCTTCTAAATAACTTCTTCTTCTCATTGCTAAGTTAAATGTTGAACTTTTAAGACAAATATATTAGATAAGAATTTTTTAATAAAGAAAAAAAAAAATCATCCGAACTACATTTAGAATAGAGAATGTCTGTGTCAGTAATCAAAGGCATTGTTCCACATCGCAATATCGATCTAGTTCGGCTGGAGTTTTAGGGAATTAACTGGGAAGGAAAGTACAATCATTAAATCCAAATTAAATTAGATCATTTTTTATCCACCATCAATGGTACATTTGCAATATAAATATTATTTTGCTTGTGACAGTTAAATTGGAGACTTGACTTAGCTCATAACGTTAAATAAGCCTCTGTGATATATTTCTAGTATGCAGCAGACTTTGGAGAGATACAGATGAGCTTTTGTTCAAACAAGTATTCTGCTACTAGATTGTAAAAGAGTCCAAACACAAAAGGCATATGGGGAATTATATTCTTTGTGGTTCTTTCAGGGAGACCTCAGGTCATCAGCCACTAACCATTCAGTTTAGTAGAAAACACCCCAGCTATACCGCATAATACTGTGTAGTGACATAGAGATACTCTTTCTTACCCACTATCAGGTAGCACCTATCCCATTTACCAGTAAAGCAAAAGTACGGAGAGTGCAGGGAATATGCAGGTACCCAAGATCTAATACCTTACCAGGATAGGTACACGGTATGAACGCTAGGGATACCTGATAAAGGGTCACCCGCCTTGTGTAATTTATTTATTTATTCTGCTGCCTTATTTCTATGAATATCCCTATGTATGTCTCTTTATGAAGGTCTAAAAAGATATTGTTGGTATACCAATGTCAGTTTAGTTTTGCTTTGCCTGTAACATTTTGGAGGCTGCCGATTTAAGGAACTGGTAGACTTGAGAAATTCATTGCATCTGTAGGTCCCCTCATTCTACCATTAGGGGGTTATTTATTAAAGTCTGAGTGCCAAAAACTAAAAAAAAAAAATCTATTTTTTTTTACTATAAAATTTTTAGTGGAAGAAAAACTTGAATTTTTCACCCCAAGGCTGGTAAAAGATAGAATCTGAAACAACTCCATCTCCAAGCTGTAGTGGTCCTGTATAATTCAATGACAAACGTCCCATTTCAAATTTGAAGATATCATGGTTTGCACAAAAATTCGTCGGTTTCGGGAAAAAAACCTGAAAAAAGTTTTCCCCCAAACCGATTTATTGAGTTTTTTCAATGATATACAGTATAAGGTCAAATCGGGGATTCTAGTTTGGTCTGACTTTTTTTTTTAAAAAAATCTGACAACAATTGGATTTTGATAAATAACCCCCTAAATATATCTGTAGGGGGTTTCCATTGCTTTAATCAGTTTTTTCCCTCCATAGACCCCTGCCACCTTGGGTTCATATGGGGTGGATAGAGAAGTTCCACATCTTTGGAGATGGACATGAATGGAAAAGCCATATTGTAAAATACTATCGATTTATTGACGATCTAATATTAATCTGGAAAGGTAGTGAAGATCAAATAAAAGATTTTGTAACATTCTGTAATAACAATGGGAATGGTATCAGTTTCACATATAATATCTGTACTAGTAGAATTGAATTTTTGGATATACAATTTTGGCAAGAGAATGGGCAAGTGTTAACTGATGTATACAGGAAACCAATTAGTAGAAACTCATTATTGTCAAGGAAGAGTTGTCACCCTAGGTCCCTTCTGGAGGGTATCCCGATTGGACAGTTCCTCAGGTTACGGAGGATCTGTTCCACTTGGGATGCCTTCCAGAGGAGAGCAATGGAGTTATGGGATAGGTTGACTGTGAGAGGCTATAGTACAAAATGTATAAAACAAGCTTACGATAGAGCAGTGGGTACAGATCGAGAGAGCCTTTTGAAACAAGAGAGGGGAATACAAAAGAAAAGAAGAAATAGGAAATACAATTCTTTTTTGTATTTCCTATTTCTTCTTTTCTTTTGTATTCCCCTCTCTTGTTTCAAAAGGCTCTCTCGATCTGTACCCACTGCTCTATCGTAAGCTTGTTTTATACATTTTGTACTATAGCCTCTCACAGTCAACCTATCCCATAACTCAACAGCCAAACCTTTTTTGTATTTCCTATTTCTTCTTTTCTTTTGTATTCCCCTCTCTCTTTTGTATTCTTTTTTGTATTTCCTATTTCTTCTTTTCTTTTGTATTCCCCTCTCTTGTTTCAAAAGGCTCTCTCGATCTGTACCCACTGCTCTATCGTAAGCTTGTTTTATACATTTTGTACTATAGCCTCTCACAGTCAACCTATCCCATAACTCAACAGCCAAACCTTTTTTGTATTTCCTATTTCTTCTTTTCTTTTGTATTCCCCTCTCTTGTTTCAAAAGGCTCTCTCGATCTGTACCCACTGCTCTATCGTAAGCTTGTTTTATACATTTTGTACTATAGCCTCTCACAGTCAACCTATCCCATAACTCAACAGCCAAACCTTAGCATAGAGAGAAAAACAAATAACTCTTGTTTGATTCATCCATGAAATCCTGAGTCTTTGAAAAGTGATGGGTCTGTCATTTTTGCAGATGGTCAAAATTTATGGCACTTATTGATAGTAAGTATATAAGTTACATTGTAAGTATTGATAGAACCAAGCTCTGTTCCCACCTCATGTTACATTTTTGTATGGAACTTTTTCCATATATTACAGAGGTCATGCATGGGAGTAAGTGCAGCAGAAGTACAAAGAAGAGATATTCGCACACTTCTTTACACACACTTCTATGGCTCAACTGGTAGGATTGGTATAACTCAATATACTATCTTTTTAGAACAGCATTGAGAAGCTTGCAAGCCGAGATCCTTATCCTCACAGATTATATGTCAGAAAAGAAGAAATACACAATAAAGTAACATCACCTTCCAGGAAAGATCAGTATTATCTGCAGAGATTGAATATACATGGCTAAAATGATTGGCAAAATGTTAAAGCATTACACTGTAATATAATCTGATGGGCTTTGCACAATGGCACTTTGTGATTGGTGACCATGAGGGGTATATTTAGCGCAAGTGTAACTATAGAAATAATCCATAGCTTTTCTTTGGAGTAAGTTTTTCTGCAGCAATATATTTGTAACTAATATCGTGGCCTGCACCATCAGAAATATGTTCAAATGGTTTTTAGTTATCCCAAGGCAGTGCATGTTTGTTCTTAGTCAATGTGCCGTGGGCTATCACAGGTCATCAGGTTGCATAGAGTATCTATGACATAACTCCTCATAAAAAACATTCTAGCCAGCACTGTATTCTCATCCTTGGTTGGTGCTAAATGGCCACAAGCCACAAGCCAGTCATAGCTAATTCAAAGGCAAATACATAGTGAACATAATAAAGGTTTTTGATGGCAACTTTATCAAAATTTTTGCAAATTAAATGGACAAAAGTTAAAATGTACCTTACTAGATATATAGAGGTGTTAGTATATGCACTTGAATAAATATAAAAAATATATTCTGCTTATTTTTTCCTTATTGTATTGCTTCTATAGTTTGGTTCCTCATGGAACTTTGCCACATCAAGATAAAGAGAAACTTGTCAAAAGTCCTGTTGGTAAGATTTTAGGCACCCTATATCCAGAATCCAACCTAAGCTCCCTGGTCTCGGCTCTCACTTCTGCCTCTAACCACCGCCTTTCACCTTGAGAGGAGCCCTCGGCTAATCGGATTGCCGCCAGGTCTTATTTGAGAGAGCAGCTAAGCTAACAATTCTGGACAAGCATAGGGGCACAATCGTCTCACCAGGATATTGGAAGGAAGAACACCACCAGGAACAGGCAAGCCGGGCCAACACAAGCCGAGAATCATCAGACAGGCCGGAATCGGGATTGGAGAGTGTGGAATAGTCGGAGGACAGGCAAAGGTCAGATTGGAGAGGTCAGAATAGTCACAGGCAAACCAATGGTCAAAACCAGTAATAACAGATAGGATTATACAAGGCAAGGCATCTAGGAACTTTCCAAATAGAACCTAACAACGGGCAACTTGCTAAACACTGAATTCCCCTTTTATAGTTTTGAATCTCGTGCCAATGCACAATGTCATCACGCCGGCGCATAAACCAGGAAGTGCGCCGGCGCACGCGCCATAGGGGAATGGACATCGAAGGGACAGGAGGCAACAACACTGTACCACCAGGGTAAGCTGTAATTATTACATTTGCCATAAGAGAAAACACTGATTGACTTTAATGCATTTGTACAAAAGAGCCGTTGAGACAAACAAAGTTGCCAAGACAAAAAAGTCACTGAGGATTTCCATCACAGCTGGTTATTTTTAGTGATAAGTGATTTTTTTTTGCCAGGCATGGATTGGTGTGAATTTCTGCATTTCGCCACCTCCACATTTTATTTGCAAAACTGTGGCAATCCACTGTCAAAAATATTGCCGCAACAAAAAATTCACCAGGATAAAACATGATTTCCATTCTTATGCATTCCATAAACCACATGATGATAGCTAGTGGCGGTGTTTGTCAAGGTGCATTAAGCGGGAGTATTATGTATAAAATCTGAATTTTTAGTGGGAAAAAAGACTCACATTTATTAAAATGTATTATTCACTGAGGGTGGAAAAAGTCCAAATCAGAAAATCCGGCATCTCAGACCTGCCGAGGTTGTATATAAATTAATGAGAGAGGTCCCTATCCTATTTGAAAGTGTCTGTGGTCTGCGCTGAAATAATGGACTTTTACCAAATATATGGTTAAATAATAAGAAATTCCAAAATATGACAATAGTGGCCACTGTCATATTAAAAGCCACTTAAATTGATCTCAATTTTATGCAGATGAGATAGAAGAATCTTGGAAGAAGGAGTAATGATAATCTGCAAGTTGTAAATGTTCTTTTTCATACAAAGCCAACCATAAAACCTATTTCAAAGAAGAATTTACATTAGCCTTGCCTGGTTAGCAGCTTCCTGCAGGTCAAAAATGGACCTATTCGACCAAAAAAACCCTTAATTTCAGTTGATTTTTTTGAATTGAGGTTAGCTTGAACTCCTTATTGCCAACATATGACAGTAGCTATAACTACTTGACACTCTGTCTTTGGAGTGCCAAAACACTGCATTTTGATTATTTCGGTTACTGCCTTCTCTATAAACAAAGTACATGGGTAATGGGTATCTGTTGCTTCTAGCTATGTGTCTATATGCAAATGCTAGAGGTCGCTCCTCATTTACAGCTGTGCTCTGAGTCCTGCAAAGCAATAGATGCATAGCCCTCAAAAACACATGGTCCTGCCTTTTCAGGCAATACACAACTGTCACTTATCAGGACTGGGCATATCCCATTAAGTTTGAATTCTAGTGAGGCCTGGGTGTTGTCTAAGGCAAGGGAGGTCCTAATGTAAAATGGTTAGGAACCCCTGCTCCGCATATTATTCGTCTAGAAATTTTGCATCTAGTTTCACAATCAAAATCGAGTGCAATTGCATCAGTAAAGTAGCTCCATTCCATGCAACACTGACAAATTTAAATTCTTATTTTCAGTTGATTTGTGATCATGGCATCTTTTCTAGGAAACCAGATTGGAAAGTGTTGAGAAAATGTTTTTTATAATTGCATATTTGTGAATGAATGATTACTTCAGGAGTTTAGCTACTGTGGGGAGAGCTAATGAGATTGCTCGGCAGTTGGGCATTAGACTATTCAAAGTAAATCAATGTTATCTGTTTATATGCAGTGTTTATACTGTATTTATTTTTACTTACATTGACAGAAAAGTATGAACGCATACAATAGGTTGCAGTATGCAAACAGCTGTTTTTGTATATGCGATGTTGGAAAATAACTTCTTGAGATTATGGGGCAAATTTATCAAGGGTCGAATTTCAAATTGATAGAACTTTGAAATTCAAATTCAAAAAGACCAACCGAAATGAAGTCGAAGTCAAATAGGTCTGTTTTCGATCAAATAGGTCCTAATTCAGCCAAATTTGAATCGTTTGAATCGCATTTGATTGAATACGATTTGCAGTTTTTCCCAAAAAAAAAAAACCTTTAGATTTCTCAAAGTCCACCAATTGACTACAAATAAGTTCTAGGAGGTCCCTTATAGGCTAAAACAGCAATTCGGCAGATTTTAGATGGCGAATGGTCGAAGTCAAATTTTTAAAGACTCAATACATGATACATTTCGATATTTGAAAGTTTTAATTTTTGGCAAATTCTAATCGAATTTGGACTATTCCCTAGTCGGTGTACATAAAAATAGCTCGAAATTTGAATTTTTTCAATTTGAAAATTCACCTCGTCCTTTGATAAATCTGCCCCTATATGTCAATCTATTGATCAGCTTCAATTCTTCCTTCTCTGGTGGCAAAATGCCTAGAAGTGCCCTTACAGGATTAAGCGGGTGGCGGGTGAGTGTTTATGTAATCTCAGAGTGTATAACAACTATACAGACCAAATCTTCAAGACAAATCTATTATTGATAAGCAACTTTTTTCAGCTGTGGAAAATTACAAACATTTTCAGGTAATATGTGTTAGAATTTCCCTATGCATTTGGTTTGACTCGGGGGAAAGCATTTTTTAAGTGGGGATTAAAGTGAGCAAAACTAACCATTTACTCGAATGCATTGTGTGCAAGAAAAGACCCAAGACAAAAATCCCTATTGACTCCACTGCATGTGGCGCAAGAAAAGACTCAAGAAATAAACACATATACTCCAATGCATATGGTGCTAGAAAAGACCCAAGAAAAACATCCAGTGACTCCAGTGCATTTGTTGCGAGAAAAGACTCCTGTTCATTGACTCCTCTGCATTTGGTGCAAGAAAAGACCCCAAAAAATACCCATCGACTCCACTGCATTCAGTGAGAAAAGATCCAAGAAAAACACCCATTGACTCCAATGCATGTGGTGCTAGAAAAGAGCCAAGAAAAACATCAAGTGATTCCAATGATTTGTGGCAAGAAAAGACCCAAGAAAAACTGCCCAATGACTCCAATGGATGTGGTGCTAAAAAAGACTAAAGAAAAAACACATATACTTAAATGCATGTGGTGCTAGAATAGTGATTCCATTTGTTGCAAGAAAAAGACTCAAAAAACTGCCCAATCACTCCAATGCATATGATGCTACAAAATACCCAAGAAAAACACCTATTGACTCCAGCAAATGTGATGCTAGAAAAGACACAAGAAAAACATCCAATGATTCCAATGATTTGGTGCAAGAAAATCCCCCAAAAAGCTGGCATTGACTCCAATGCATGACGTGCTAGGAATGACCTCCAAAAAATACCAATTGACTCCACTGCATTCAGTGCAAGAAAAGACTGACTCCAATGTATCTCATGCTAGAAAAGACCCAAGAAAAACATCCAGTGATTCCAATGAATTTAGGGGGTTATTTAGCAAGGTCCGAAATTATCTCAATATCGGCTGCTACAAACTCCAATCTAACCCACTCAGGTTTTTAGCGCTTATTTATTATTACATTTTCCTGAAAATTTGCTTTGCGGGAAAAGCTCAGATTTTCAAGATTTTTTGTGAATTTTCCCTGAAACCTCAGAATTTTTCGGGGTTTTACCCGAAAGCTCCAAAAAAATTGTAAAATTGCCCGAAACCCCTGACACAACCAAAAATCATTGGGACTGTTCCCATTGACTTTTATGCAACCTCCACAGGTTTGAGATGCCGTGTTATTATATTCGGGCTTTTTAGCCCTCGGGGTTTAATAAATTCCGAAATATTTGTGATTTTTTTTTAAAAGTCAGATTTTATAAAAAAAAAAATCAGGAATTTTTTGGATTTTGGGAAATTTCGGGTATTCGGAGCTTAGTAAATAACCCCTAAGTGAGAGAAAAGACCCAAGAAAAACTGCCCATTGACTCCAAAGCATGTGGTGGTAGAAAAGACTCAAAAAAACCATCCATTGACTCTAATACATTTGGTGCAAGAAAGAACCCCCCAAAACACCAACTGATTCCAATGCATTTGGTGCGAGAGTAGGCTCAAGAAAATACTACACATTGGGGGTCATTTATCAACACTGGGCAAATTTGCCCATGGGCAGTAACCCATGGCAACCAAACAAATTGCTGCATTCATTGTTCTACTTGCAGCTGGCTTTAAAAAGCTAATCACTGATTGGTTGCTATAGGTAACTCCCCATGGGCAAATTTGCCCAGTGTTGATAAATGAGCCTCACTGACTCCATAAATTTGGTGCAAGAACCAAAATTAAGAAGCCATTATCAGTAGAGCCAGTATCAAAATAAGTTAATACACACCTTTTGGGACTTCTCCTATTATCCAGAATTATGATTTTGTTTTTAATATTTTAGGGAGAGGAAATCACAATTTGAATTGGATCATGTGTCCAGACCAGAGCTACATCATATTAGGGTAGGATTCACATTTAAAGGAAAACTATACCCCTCAAACAATGTAGGTCTCTATAAAAAGATATTGCAAAAAAAACAGCTCATATGTAAATCCCTGCTTCATGTAAATAAACCATTTTCATAATAATATACTTTTTTAGTAGTATGTGCCATTAGGTAATCATAAATAGAAAATTGCCATTTTAAAAAATAAGGGCCACCCCATGGGATCGTATGATTCACAGTGCACACAAACATACCAAACATGTTAGGTCACATGAGCCAATTAACAGACAGGGTTCTGCCTATTGCTTCCACACTTCTTCCTGTTACAGTTAGAGTTGTAATATTTCTGGTCAGGTGATCTCTGAGGCAGCACACAGACCATCACAAAATGGTGGTTCAAGGCAAGAGATGTAAAAGGGCAAGATTTACTTAAATATATGTTCCAGTTTGGTATGATTCTTTAATATGCCATTTAATTTGATCTAAACTATCTGTTGCTCAAGTATTCCTTTTGGGGGTATAGTTTTCCTTTAAAAGACAAGGTAAAATATCAAAGTTTAAAGTAGAAATAGAGGTTTAAGAACATGAACATTTTTTTCTTTTATGGTGGAGTAAACATCTTCAGAGGAACAAACCAAATGCAGTACTTTGGATACAGGCTCTGTTTTGGCTATATAGGAAATAATCCATTTATTCTCAAATGAGCTATAATACATATCATAAAACCAACACACGCCATTAGTTACAACTGGCAGGCTCAAGACAATTGAGCTTTAGCTTTAAAAATGATTCACCTCTCATCCTTAAAGGGCATAATTCATAATAAATAATGTCTAAGCAGTGAAACAGCAATGGATGAGCAATTAATATTATTTGGAAGAAATGGTTCTAGTAATCTGTTTAATTAAAATGACTTCCAGTTCCGCATACTAGTGTGGCAATGAATATCAAATATTTTAGGAAGAATCTTCTCCATAGTAGATTTAAAGGAACGGTTGAAACCTCAAGTCCTGGGGGTTAGGGAGGGTTTGGTTTCAAATACCCCACTTTTGTTTGGATGTAACGTATTGTAAATCTATCTTAGGATTTGTAGTTAATTTAACGAGCTGGAGAAACCTATCAAAATATCATGGGTGCTGGTGGTGGTGGGAACTGGTAGAGGGGAGATACAGATGGAGAGAATCACATCATTTGTGGCACAACATGTCACAACTTTATTTAAATGGAAAAACTGGATGCTATTTTAAAGGTTCCATCCATAATGGTTGCTCCATTTGCATTATCTAATACATGTACAAGGCTTTATTATCATTTTAAAATCCAGTTGCTTCAAAACATTTGTACCCAAAGGGGTCTCCAAGCAGCCACCAGTAGCAAATGGGTCATCTCAGCTCTAAAGGAGGCCCTGTATGTACCCAGTTCAGGCAGTGACTGAGGCAAGCCCTTTAGCAAAAGAACTTCATTACACCAACCTTATCTGATTTCTGCCTGAGGGAATCCACGTGCTTGCAGTCTTGAGATAGCTCTGTTCCATAAAAGTGTTCTTTAGGGGGAATTCAAAGAAATTCTTATGAATATTAATGGGCATATATGGTGTTGACTTAATTACTTTGTGGTCCCAAAGGGATATTAAGGACACATTGACCTTGCCCTAATGCCTTTAATGGATTACACCTAGGGCAATGACAAATTGTCTGGCATAATATCAACAAAACCAATGCATATCTGCTGTGGTGACTTGGTCCAGCATTGTAATCTTAAAGCATACTGATATATAGCATAGCGCACTTATATGGACATCATGATCGTAACATGTTTAAGCTTTGATGCTTCCCACTAATGAGGTCTTGGGTTTGATTCTGACCACGGATTATCTACGTGGTCTGTAAAATCTGACTATTTACAATTGAGAATTGCTCTGTTGGCAATTGACCAGTTATAGGATTATGAATGTTTATGTTTATGTTAGCCAGAGTATTAATTTTCCCCAAAACTATGGGGGTTATTTACTAAACTCCGAATGCAAAAATCACGAACAATTCGTGATTTTATTTGTTATAAAATCTGACTTTTGAACCCTGAGGATGGAAAAGAGTCTGAAAATCCAGCATCTCATATCTGTTGAGGTTGCATATAAGTCAATGGGAGAAGTCCCGATTATTTTTTGATGTGCATTGGGTTTCGTGCAATACCTCAAAGTTTTCGGGTGAAAATTCCAAAAAAATCGTGAAAAAAATCTAATTTTCGCAAAGCAAATTTTCGGGAAAATGTATTTATAAATAAACGTAAAAAACCGAGCAGATTTGGTCAGAAAATATTGAGATAAATTCAGACTGTGATAAATGTCCCCCAGCAAGTGGGTGTCTATCACACTGCTTGACACAGAAAAACAATTAAAAAGATGTCAATAAATTCTATTATTTTATAGATTCTATTGGGTACACTTTTTTCCCACACATCAAATAATACCCTTCTAAGTTATTTGCTTCCATATGAAACCCATCCTAGTATATAGATGTCTGTATAAATTATATAGGTCTACTATTTTTTGATTACCATTACCACTGGAGCCATGGGATCGATCCTGCCCTGCTTGCTATACACATGGAGCTTCAGAGCTCTCCTCCTGTGTTATTTTGCAACTTCATTGGGTTCTCTACTTTATTTTCCACAGACCATATACTTGTGGGTTATTTGGCTCCTCATGAAACTGACCCTAGTGTGTCGGTATCTATAATGGTGATGGGCAAATTTGCCCCGTTTTACTTCACCAAAAATTCTCAAAACTAACGCATTGAAGTCAATGGGTTGTTGTGCATCCATTTTTCAAACCACACAACATCCATTAAAGGAAAACTATACCCCCAAAATGAACACTTAAGCAACAGATAGTTCATATAATATTAAGTGGCATATTAAAGAATCTTTCGAAACTGGAATATATATTTTAGTAAATATTGCCCTTTTACATCTCTTGCCTTGAGCCACCATTTCGTGACTCTATCTGTGCTGTCTCAGAGATCACCTGACTAGAAATACTTCAACTTTAACTGTAACAGGAAGAATTGTGGAAGCAAAAGACATAACTCTGTCTGTTAATTGGCTCATGTGACCTAACATACAGTACAGTGAATCCTACGATCCCAGGGGGCGGCCCTTATTTTTTAAAATGGCAATTTTCTATTTATGACTACCCAATGGCACATACTACTAAAAAAGTATATTATTATGATAATGGTTCATTTACATGAAGCAGGGTTTTACATATGAGCTGTTTTATGCAATATCTTTTTATAGAGACCTACATTGTTTGGGGGGTATAGTTTTCCTTTAATGTCTATGCCTGTTTTTTTTCTGCAAAAAGAGGCAACATATTTTGCTCATCCCTAGTCTATAACAGTAAATTTAACTTGGGCAAGTACTGATGTAAATGAAAGAACATTCTTTGTCAAGTGTTGTATAACAGGTCAGCTCTACATAAAGGCAAATTTATACTTAAAGATGGCGTCTTCAATAGTTATGGGTAGAATATGGGGGTAATTATTGAAGGGGTAATGGAAGAGGAATGGTTGGAATCTTTTTTTTTTTTGTTGCTGGCAAGAAAAGTCCACCATTTTTTTAATGCCATTAATTATTTGTTGCAAACAAATGATATTTCCATCCATACATTATTCCAAAAATAAAGAACTCACCATAATTCAGAAAATATGTATTTAATCCAATATTAGAAGGAAGAAAATCTTTCCAAAGTAACTGTAAGCTTTATTCATCTTGGCTTCCCTAACCCAGGGGATGGTAGGCCTGTTGGCACATGTCCAATGTCATAGTTACTTCAATCATCTTAGAATTAAGGAAGAAAAATGTCATACTCCCATACTCAAATTGTAATAGAGTTTTTTTGATTTTTAACCTCAGATGACCTTCCAGCCATATCTTTATTAGAGAAACCACTTGAGGGGGTTGAACAGAGCTGTGCTAGCTGGATGTAGGCATTTCATAAAGGCTGGCAATAGGTTTGCAGGCTATTCAAAGGTTTAGAGCTTTATATGCCAGTGATAGAAGCGTAACTATTTTACCGATGACAAGTCATTAATGCACCTCTAACAAAGGTATATGGACTAGACTCTTCCTTTGACTTCATCAAGAGTGCTATTTCCTGAAGGGACATTTACAAAGTCAGAGTCAGCCTGAAACTGGAGTTAAAGTGGAGTCATATTTTTATCAACCAACTAACGTAAAATTCACAATCATGTTAACTTCAGAATGAATTTAGTTACTGTACATCCAAAATATGGAGTAATTATGTTTTCACCAGTTTAATTCCATCTTTCTGAACAGCTCCCTCTATAATATACCAAAACTTCATTTTGGAGAACTTCCTCTTTAAGAAAAATGCTGAGAAACCTAGTTCTTTTTTCTCAATTATTTTTTATTTTGTTTAAAAAACTAAGCGAGAGTACAAAAGGAGAGAAAGGGGGAGGGAAAAGGATTTAGGAGCTTTCTGTAATTTGTATCACCTAACTTTAAGGGGGTTAATTATTAAAGTCATTTTTTTTCTGGTCGGGCTTTTAAAGGGGAAAACACACAATTGTTTTGTAGAAACTCTGATGGTTTCAAAAGTCTGAATAAAAATGTACTCCAACTCAGACCTGCCGAGTTCATGTAGAAGTCAATGGCAGATGTCCCCTTGAATAATCTGAAGATTTCTTAGTTTCCAAGCGTCAATCCGATAAAGTCACAGTTATCAGCAACAAATCCACGATTTTATCAAGTTTTTTCCCACCCAAGAAAGTTTTGGAAAAATGTATTGCTAGATAGGCAGAAAAAGTCTGTGCAGATTTGGTGGGAGCAGTTTTCAGAAAATAGTGATAATTTTTCAGATTATGATAAAGAACCCCCTAAGTCTACTAAAAATCATTAAATAAACAAAATAGGATTGTTTTTCCTCCAATAACTATGAATTCTATCTAAGCTGAGATCAAGTACAAGTTAAAAATGAACTCCCAGTTGCACAGTACTATATGTTTAATAATGCTCTACCATAAACCCCATGGATACATGTGCAAAAGACCTATCACAGAAATAGACTAACAATAAAGTTATATATTATCCACATGTAGCTGAGCAAAGGAGACTTTGGAAAGAATACAAAATACTATAAAAAATCAGTAAAACATAATTAGCAGCAGTAATAAAATGAGCAAAGGTTCAAGCTGAAGAACAGAGCTGTGCAACAGAACCTGAAACATATGGGTCCTTCTTTCCCCAAATCCTCATACTGTATATCAGGTGCAGAAGATCATTAAGACACCTGATGAATTGTGGTGTGTAGTAGGGAAAAAAGGTTTGGCAATGTTACAGCACTGAGACTACTGAATCCGTGTGGGCTGTACCAAATGGATCAGCAGAGACTTTGGCAGTGCATTAAATGGGTGGTTCACGTTTTAGTTAACCTTTAGAATGTTATAGAATGACCAGTTCCTAACAACTTTGCAATTATTTGTTTTAAATAGGTTTTTTTAATTATTCTTCTGTGTCTTTACAGTTTTCAAATGGAAGTCACTGACTCCAGGAGCCAAAAGCTAAGCTCTGTGAGGCTACAATTTTATTGTTGTTGTTTCTCATGTTACTTATTTTTCTATGCAGGCCTCTCCTATTTATATTCCCCTTCAAACCACAGCCTGGCTGCTAGGGTAAAGAAGACCCTAGCAACCAAATAGCTGCTAAAATAATAAACTTGAGTGCTGTTGAAGAAAAACCTTAATTACTGAGAGATAATTAAAAATGCAGACCAAGAGCAAATTGACTCAGAATATCAATGCATAGATCATACTAAAAGTTAATTTAAAGGTGAACTATCCCTTTGAAGAGGCAATAAAATAAAATTAGTGTAGGGACCCATAGGGTTAAAATGCCCCTATGGCTTGAATTCCCTACCCTTCCTCATTTTCCTAGTTGCTGGGAAAAAGCCCATGTATCTAGTGTTAATCTACATATATTAGTTATTGGCCAAGAGGTGTAATGACCACTTCCTGCCACACTTTAATATAGTGCTTGGAAAGGGGTGGATCTTCCTCTTTGGCTTCTGCTGTCCTGATCAGCTGGATGTGCCCATCGAGCCTGGATACACCAAGGTAAAGCAGTAAAGCCATTGCCCTAAAGGGACCAGTACCTTTAGTGTCTGAGTCAGGGGGCAGGGATAGGGTGTCTGGCTTAGACTCCTTGTACCTGACCACTCCACTGGGTGGGATCCGGACCACTTCAAGGTACATCTGCCTGGAGGTCTGCCTTACTATTTGACTACAATCTTCAGGGGAGGCACATTCCTTAGCTGTCTCATCATCCACTGTCTTTGCCTGCTAATATACTTGCATATACCTTATCTTTTGTAAGTAACCCAAAAATTTGCCCATCCCTACTGATATGTGATCGAAAATTGCCCGGAAATCTAGTAGGCACTACAGAGGTCAGATGTAGACTGATGAAAACTGCCAACTCAACCCTTACAGACTGGCTCAGCAGTTTACTGGGCTTGCCACTAGCCTGCCTAACTAATATCTGAAATTTGGCTGGATCTCTATAAGTCAAGTTTGAAAATCTCATAAGGCCATGGCAGCATTAACTATGCTGATCTATACAGGTCCCCCTAGGCTCCCAACATGATCTTATAGTGTATGCTCACCTTAAGAAAAACCTGTAAAAACCTGTAAGGCGAAGGCTCGCATTGGTGATTTGATGCACTCAGTTCCCCGTGGGTCTCTCAAGGCTCTACAGCATTACAGGGGCAAACTATATGGAATAGCACAATATGACCCAGAACATGGGTAGCCAAAGTAGGCCTCCACAAATACCCCCCTCCCCGCCTGCTTGATGGCTTGCTTGTGTGCACCAGGATTAAAGTGAATATAATGCAAGCTGCCTGGCGCACACCTACACAGAACTCATTCCACCGGCTTGGCCACTCATGATGGGTAGGTAAGATTATTAGGTTAACAAATATGTACACTAATTGTCACACTACTCTTGTACTGGCCTTTCTGGGAAGTCCACAAACCATCCCTGCTCTGTCTCTTCGAAAAACATTATTTTCTAATTCTGGAGGATCTTTAAGTAATTGTTTCATAAGGAAAGTCATTCAGTGGAAGAGCTTGTTGTATTTGATATGTGCAAAACAAAATTAATACTTATTGTCATAAAAAGAATTATTGTAGCTTCTACATCAAGTGGGCTAATTAAAAAGAAAAAGTGTAATTAAATTAACTTCCCAAAGAAGTGCTTTTACTTGTTTCTAAATGCTAGAGTAGGAAATAAAATAGTAAGCAAATGTGTTTTCCCCCAGTGCTTTGAGTAATAAGTGAAATGTATCACAGCTGTATTATCATATTATTGTTTCTTAAAGTCAGAATTATCTTTAATCAGGTCTGCCAGTTGCACACATTTTCTTCAGAGACAGCGTTGGCATTATTGTTCTTCCTTGGGTCCTACAGTGGGTTGCATTAAGAGGCACAGCAGACTTGCACCAAAAAAATAACCAAAAAGGGCACAAACCTGCAACGTGCATCTGAATTTCTACCACACATACATGCAATTGAGCTTGTTGTGATGCATCAGGTGGAACTGCAACAAGTGCAACTCCCCATGTGGCCACAATTACATTGTAATTATAAAGAAAATGCTGCATTATGGGTAAATAAATGGTGAATTGCGTCTGAAATAACACTTTGAACATTGCACTTGTGGTCAGGGCTCAAACTAGGGGTACACAGAAGAGGTAAGTGCCTTTCATGCAACGAAAAAGGGGTGTTAGGCATGTACCTCTTCTGCCTACCTACTCCCAAACTTCTGCCCTTCTGTAACTTGCATCAGTGGAAGGGGAAAGTTGTTGATTTACAATTGGGATGGTGAAATTCCATGTGAGGGGAGGAACAAATGGGGGGAAAGGGATGATACAAGGGGGTGGGCCAAGTGATGAGCAAGTGGGTTTGTTATGAGAAGGGGTCCTGCCTTGTGTGCATATATAGGTTTTGGCTTGGCATTGTGGTAACAAGAATTCAGGGTCAGGCACTCCCCTTCTACCCCCGACTGCGGGTGCAAGGAGCAGTTAAAAGGCATGCTGGCAGGTAGGTGCATTACATCTGGAGGAGCTTGGCTGGGGTGGGAGGACTCTGAGGGGGCCCTAGGGTGTCAGCCACAGTGGGTCCCATATACCCCAGTCTAACACTGCAAGGATTAACTGTGCAGCATCCTTTTGGCAACCTGTCTACCACCTAAGCATTTATCTCTCTTAACTGGCACCACATCCTTTTCTCTTCAGCTATAAGGCTATCAAATTTGAAACAGGTCACACCTTTTATTTACAAACAAGAAATATATATACAAACAATTACACAATAAAATAATACATCCAACCTTTGAAATGCTTGTCAAACCACAATAGGCTACATGCAAAATGACAACCTTCTGCAACAGTCAAATGGCCAAGTGAGAATGGACAACCATTATAGCTCCCTCCTGGGACCCCAATAACCACCTCTGATATTAACCCCCCCACACACACAAAGCACAAACATGCAGCAAAATGTCATAACCCCTCCCCCATAAGGCCCTCAATAGCATCATCCTGCCTCCTTGTTTGGTTTTTGCATAAGTCAAAGGTGGCAACCTTATACCTACTAGTCCCTACCTGCTACATAGCTTGCCCTAGTAGTAGTCGCTTCATTAACCCCGTCCTTGGCTGCTTCCCCAACCAATTTTACCATACATTATTACTGACCTCATGTCCTAGCACAATCAAGGATCCTGATTCTTTGCTGCCCTGTCAGTTAAGACCCCAAAGTCATAATAGCCTTTCAATCCATCTTTTTTGCCACTGGAGAATTGTGGATAAATCCAGTTGTGGAGTTGAAGAGATATACAGAATATCTGGTGCTGGTTGAATACAGCACATGGTAGTTGATATTAAAAAAACAGCACAGATTCATCAAGATCAACCTTTTGCCTAAGTTAAGAAGAAGGCAATTATTTTCCAAAACCAAATGGGCAATTGGACCAGCCCATTTATTAATATTTTCTCAATTGCTAGAAAATCATTTAGCACTATGATTTGAGCTGCCTTATCTCCTGCACCAACGAATGGATCTGCCTCTAGACTAGAGATGGCGCGAACTGTTCGCCGGCGAACTTGTTCGCGCGAACATCGGGTGTTCGCGCTCGCCGGAAGTTCGCGAACGTCGCGCGACGTTCGCCATTTTGGGTTCGCCATTGTTGGCGCATTTTTTTGCCCTCTCACCCCAGACCAGCAGGTACATGGCAGCCAATCAGGAAGCTCTCCCTGGACCACTCCCCTTCCCTATAAAAACCGAAGCCCTGCAGCGTTTTTTCACTCTGCCTGTGTGTGCTGAAGAGATAGTGTAGGGAGAGAGCTGCTGCCTGTTAGTGATTTCAGGGACAGTTGAAAGTTTGCTGGCTAGTAAACGTTTTGATACTGCTCTGTTATTGGAGGGACAGAAGTCTGCAGGGGTTTGAGGGACATTTAAGCTTAGGTAGCTTTGCTGGCTAGTAATCTACCTTCTACTGCAGTGCTCTGTATGTAGCTGCAGTGGGCAGCTGTCCTGCTTCTGATCTCATCTGCTGACTGCTGCAATAACAGTAGTCCTTGTAAGGACTGCTTTTATTTATTTTTTTGTTCCAATACAGAGCAGTATCAAGCAGATTACTAGCCAGCAAACTTACTATCATCTGTCCCTGAAATCACTAACAGCTCTCCCCCTACACTATCTCTTCCAAGCACACACAGGCAGATTTTTCAGATACATTTTTGCCCTTGATCCCCCTCTGGCATGCCACTGTCCAGGTCGTTGCACCCTTTAAACAACTTTAAAATCATTTTTCTGGCCAGAAATGTCTTTTTTAGATGTTAAAGTTCGCCTTCCCATTGAAGTCTATGGGGTTCGCGAACCGTTCGCGAACCGCTCGCATTTTTGCGCAAGTTCGCGAATATGTTCGCGAACTTTTTTTCCGACGTTCGCTACATCCCTACTCTAGACTAACAGATTCAAGCAAATGAAGGAGCACCAGGAAATATGTCATATTCTCATAAGCTATGATCTGTTTTGTATTCACATAATTAGTATATTGCTATGCATATGCTCTTTGAGTAAGACCATGCCTCAATGGAAATCACTCTGAAATTAATAGTCAATTACAAGAAGAAACATTATTTTAATTGTATGGAAATCCCATTAGATTCATTTTAAAGGTGCCTTTGTTTTCCTGCCATTATAAGACAAACGGATGCATTATAAATTCCAGATTGACCTTGAACTTAACATTGACTTAAACCCAGTATTGAAACCACTAAGTATTTATGAAGAAGACTATTTGGTCATATTCTCTCTCTCCCACTTAAACAAACTGTGTAATGAACCCCTTCTTTTTGAAGGTTTTAAACTGAGGGGGTAGAATATTACTATACAGAGTATATTACTTTTTATAGGCCAAGGAAAGCTAAATTTACTAGGAAATGCTAATATGTTAAGCACCCATCATGGAATTCATTTGCTAAGATTTTTTTCTCTGAGCTTGCGCTCCTTTATGGAAAAAAATGCAACAGTCTAGGAAAAAATTTAATGCAGGGCTGCATTGCTATTCCAGTCATTTACAAAGTACAACTGCAGTTGCGCAACTTTTGCTACAGCACCATGCATTAAACGTATTTGCATCTAAAATCTTACTCTACTGCACATGCACCAGTCTAAGTCCTCATCCTTTAAAAGAATTCTTCTAATTCTGACATAACTTGATGACCATTGACCAATATGTGCCCAACAAAAGATTTGAATGAGTGCTATGCGACAAAAAAACATAACAATGGTCTCAGTTAGAACAACAATCACCTCCTTGATGGACCACAGCTACCATTGCTGTCCAACGGCCTCTAACCTCTGAGACAAACTATAGAGGACCAATCTGCCTCTAACTCGGCTAGTCAAGTATGGCCTTATCTAGGAGAACCTGGGCTAGGGAAACTCCTGCTTCAAAATGGAAATGTCCACATTCATGTTTCTTTGACAGGAAAGGCTCTTCTTTTAGATCAACTCCCTTATAAAGGTTCTTGGTCCTAGAACCTTCCCAGGACATTCCTACCAATGACAAACTCTAGGGGTTGCTGCCATCTAGTGACATAACTGAGTATGGCACTTTAACCATAACATACAAAATACAACCTACCCCCTTACAAACAGAATGGCATTTTCCATAACTGTGCTGGAAACTTGCATGGACCACAATACCTTATACTGTTATACTGACTTCATTGTTTCCATACTGTGTTTAGCTGTTTGCAGACTTTGCTCTTCACAAATGGTGGGCCTGACCCACCAAAGGGTGCTCAGAGCATTTGCTGTATGGCCTAAAATGGATGGCCAATTGGGTGTCATTTGGGGTTAAAACCTAAATGATCTTAGATACTCCTTAACTAAGGGTCCAACAACCCCAAAGCACAAATAGCCAAATGCCTCTAGAAAAGTAAGTTGGGAGAGGAGTCTGTCTGGGAACATTGTGCTGCATGTGGCAGTGCATCCTGTGGATTTGGTCTCATGGACCACAGAGCCTTATATTGTTGAAATTGCTTCATTGTTTTCCTGCTGGGATACAATAAAGGCATTTTAACTTTGTTGAGCAGTGTAGCCCTTGAAAGAGTTTATGCTCTAGTGCAGTGACTCCCAAATTGTGGACCTGGATCAACAAGGCGTGCTCAGAGCAGTTGCTGCAGGGCCTAAGACTGATGGTCAGTTTGGGTGAGATTTGGGGTGAAAGTCTAATTGATCCTAGATACTCCTGGAAGCCTAACTTGAAGGTTAGTCGATGAGAATTAGAATTAACATTTACTTTTACTCCTAGATATTATTTGAAATATTCTTACATCTGTAGCCTTATTTTGTGCTAAGAAGGATCCTGGCTAGTGATGGGTGAATTTGTCCCATTTCACTTTGCAGCGAAATTCACAAAACAGGCATAAAATTAGAGAAACTTGACATCTGACGAGCATTAAAGTCAATGGGCATCCGAATTGTTGCCGGCATCCGAATTGTCGCCGGCATCACAAAACTTTTGCCTGGGAATTTTCGTTGCAATTTCGCAAATTTATTTGCTAACAGCGAAACACGGAAAGTCACCGCAAATTCGCTCCTGCAGAATAAACTCGCCCATCACTAATCCTGGCCAAAGGTTGGTCTTTCAAGGGAGGCTTTAACTAAAGGCTTGATAACACCAAAGCACAAATGGCCAAATGCCTCTAGAACAGTAAATTGGAAGATAGTTCTCTATGGGAACATTGTGCTGCATGTAGCAGTGCTTCTTGTGGATTTCGGTTAAAACAAAGTGGTTCCATAATTGTAGCCCAATTCTACTGGTCTTTCTTGATGCTAGAATAAACCCTCTTCTATTTCTGTGTATCTTTCCTTAATAGCTGCTGCTAAAACATCCCTTTCTCTCCACGTTTTCAGAGCTGTGATCATTTAGGATTGCTTACAATATTATGATTTCAAATTAAGCTAATTTATAAACGAATTTCAATATCTGAGCTATCTGGAATGATTTTTTTTTTGTTAGTAGAAATTAGCAATTAATAAAACATCTTAGGTTCTATGATTCACTGCTGTTTTAATTGCATCTCAGGGCTTATTTTGAGGAAAGCAAGGATTTGATTTTTTTAGGCCGTGTAGTGGTTTTTAATAGCAATTCACACGTGGAAGTGATCAAGCCAAGGGGAGTTTAACAAGGATTAATAGCAATGCTGATTAATTGCTTTTGAGGAAAGGTGCTTTGCACATGAAACATCATAGTCACAGACTCGGTCAAATATTTGTTGGAAAAAAGACAAATTACTGATTTTATCTTTCACTTTCATTTTCTTTTCTTGAAGCAGAAGCAATCTGGACTTGAGGCAGCAAATCCCACCACCCATCACAGTGCAATAGTCATGTTTTGACCACCACAGTCTGTTGCAGTCAAAATGCCCCTGTCTGTCGAAATGATGATGCTGTGAAACAGGGGTCACTCTGAAAAGCTCACAGCAATATGTCTCATATTAGGTGTCATTTACTTACTCAGCAAGAGTGCAATTTCGGATGCAATTGCCATGTTTGTACCCAGAATGGAGCATAATTCTCATTTTTATAGTGTCATAGTGCCAGGAAGCTGGGAGATGCACTTGACACAATCACAGCTGGTGCATCAAAATCTGAGAAGAACTCCTGATGAATTCACTTTCAGCAGGCCACCAGAGTTGACTCCAAGGTTCCCCTGTGTCAATGGACACACATCCACAGAATTCATAACAGGAGGGAGGATGAAGGCAGCCAGGGTTGGAATGGGCCAGTTGGACACCAGGACAAAAACCCTTGTGGGCCTCATCGACCCAGACCTGCTCCCCATTTGAGACCCTGGGTGCTGTTGAATGGCCTCACTGGCCCCAACAGAGGCCCCCAACAGGGTATGCACAGGGCTGGCAGCGGGGGGTTGCAGCTTGGGCAGGGGAACAATGGGATATGAGGGCCCCTGAGTAAATTTTGCAATTGAGGTAAGTGAATGAACCCTATTGTCTTCCATAGGCATTGCGTTCTTTTTTCCTAGAAATGGAACCAACTGAAAGTGGGGAAGAGAATGGTGACCACTGAGGTTCTCCCTGAGTGAAATGCAGCATTCTGTGCCATAGTGCAGTCCTGGGTAAAACCCTTAATGCACCCAAGGCAGGACCCATACCGCCATAGCCTCCACTTGAAACCTTCCCTCCTGCTTCATTCTACTAACCCTGCATACTAAATCTCTCTGATTTACCCCACTACCAGTTCTATAGTGCTATAGGTCAACCCGCACCCAACCCAATCTTGCTCTTTACTCTATTTCTGTGCACACCTCTGGTTCCAAGACTGGGAATCTTCAGGAGCAGAGGAGGAGTGTTCTTCCCCAGTCTGACCAGCACCCAACCCTAACCATCAATAATTAGCCAAATAATCTGCCTAATAATTAGCCAATTGAGCAGTCCCTGCCCTAGTTGATCTTACAGAGGAAGGTCCCTATGGCCCATGTTATCAGCAGTAAACCTGACTGTATGCTTTTGATTGTGGGAAGAAACACTAACATGAGTGCATTTTAATGTGGATTGCCCTTTGCTGCCCTTGCATGAGTGAAATGTTCTTCTTAGATCATAGCAAGGCTTAAAAGGCAGCCAGACTGACTTAATTGTTCTCTATCTGAGATGATTGCTGGTAGCTTTTATTTGGATATTATATCCATTATGGATATTATTCCAGTTATTCTTTACATAGTGAAGGAGCTGTGGAATGATATTGCATTCTTTGGTTATACTGTGGCCTTGACACATTGCTTCCTAAAGAAGGAACATAATGGATAGAAATTGATTGGCATAGTGACATTCCAGCTGCAAACTTTCTAGTAAATGTCTCTACAATCAAAGAAAGAGTCATGGCATGTTTCTCTTTGGAGTACTGAAATGTGTAGAAAATTTAGTTAATTATTAACCTTTCCGAATAACTGAAAAATAATGTTTCATTGTAATCCCAAGCAACAATTTCACAAACACAGTCACTCTAGTTTGCATGTGTAGTGCATTTCTTAGTTGGACATCATATGCTTATCACATAGGATACCCAAACCTTGGTTATTTAAAAAATTGCTACAAAGTAGGGCAATAGCTTTTTGAATTATTTGGGTCAAGCTCCATTTGACAGTCATTTTTGTGGCTGGGGCTGTACTAAGCGCATAACAATGTTTCAGCAATATGTACACGTAAATATAACCCTTATGCAACATTCGGTCATAGTTACAAGAATATCTATGACAGTAAATAAGTGTTCACTCCAAAATCTTTAAGTGACCTTCAAGCTTGGCTTTCAAGTGTATCAAAAGGAGAAAATAGGCATTCAACCCAAGTCTTTAATATTTGGCTTCCCAGCCAAGATTCTGGGCTGTAACTAGGAGTAGACATCTGAGGCACCTGCCCAGGGAGCTAAATTTTATTGTGATTTGTTGCAACTATTGTCTAAATTCCATAAACTATCAATCACAGGTCCTGGTCTATCTTCTCCCTTCCTTTATGTTCTCTGTCTTTTACTAAAAAGTGTCCATAAACAGGCAAATTCAAGTTGGCAATTTGGGTCCTTTACACTTATTCGGCAGATTATCTACCAGTGTATGGGGCCCTCTGACAAGCCTGCTTGACTGATATCTGAGGACTGCATCAGCTATTGGCTGGTTCTCCTGTCATTGGAATCCAATAGTTTGGCCCTAGGGCCCAGAGGATTATGGGCATATCAGGGGAAAGATCTGCTCATTTGGCGACCTTGCCAAACGAGTAGATCTTATAGTGCACAGCCACCTTAACTCTTATAGATAATAAGTGATTGTTCAGTAGTACCATGGGTGGGGGAAGAACCTTGACCCGTTTGCTTAAAGTTGCAAAGCTCATTGGACAGGTTTTGGTATACATTAAATATTTAAATGCTGGTTGTTAGCAATTGTATGTCAATGGCGGTAGTAGTATATAAAACATTAAAAAATCTTTATTAGTTCTCCAAACCATATAAAACTAATGCGAAAACCAAAATTTATAACTCCTCCAATCTTCTATTTACATTAACATTTTTTTCTAGTTTGTTGAAGTTTATTTTATCCTGTTTTTTGCTTATTTTTAGACAAAAAAACCAATATTGCTTGTTTTAGCGCCATTCCTATATTTCCTTGCAAATGAAATAAAAACTCCTTAATTGGAGTCTCACTTTTCAATTCATTGCCATCTGTGCATGTTTTGGATTGAGCACCCTGCTTTTCTTAGCCTGCTAAATTTCCCTCCTTTAAGATGTGTTTATCCTATCAACGTTGCCATATTTCCCTTTGAACAATTTGAAGTGCATCCTGCTGTTATGTTTCCTCCCTACTGTCTCCCCCTACAGTGCAATCTCTATTATTCTGCTGCAGCTCCAAAATGATTGTGGAATACGTTTTGACTTTAATGTGCCACAAGAGGAAACATTGTTTATGTACTGCGAAGAGATGGCTCTTTCTTCAGATCGGGCTATTTTATCTTCTTTCTAAGCCTTGCTGAAATGTTCAACTGGCATTCATTCTAAACCAATTTCTAGGCTCCTCCATGCTTCTAGCATAATAATGCAGGAGATGTTGTATGCGGCTTTTGCACTTTGGAAAGTTCCGCTTGTTTCAGAGGGCCAGGGAAATGGCCGATAAAGGGAATTGTATAACTTAATTTTTGTGCTGCCCTGAACAGAACTTTTTGATGTTGTTTCATTAACTTGGCTTAGATATTGTTTGGAAAGAATTTGTTTGGCTTAGAATTTGTTTGGAAAGATAGAAAACAATGTAAATGCCAAACAAAACACCCAAAAAACTAGCAGACTTTTTTGACTCATCTGGCTAGTATAATGCTCTTGGCTTTACCATATAGCACCATATCATAATTTACCATGTACATATCTTGTTAATATTGAAGCAGTTTTTCAACATACACAGTTAAACTTTTTAAAATGTATTGTTGTTTTAAAAAAATTTTGAAGCCATTAAAACAACAGTTTTATGGGCAGGATAGGTCTTTGTAGCCAGAACACAACCTCTCCTAAACAATATTAGCTGAATGATGGGCAGACGCATGCGGTATAATGAGAAATATGAGTCTATAGAAAGTGCAAAGGCAGAATAGACTGAATAACATCCCATTTCTTTTCTTTCTCCCAACTTTTCTTTTTGTGTTTTCTTTTTCGTTTCTTTGACCCTGGCAGTACCTTCCCTACCAGCTACAGTGAACATTTTTGAACTAATAAGCTTAATTTCTACATTTTCTTTTGAAAATTCATTTTGGAAGGGACTGCTTGTAGTCCTGCTTATCATGGGTCTTGATTAAATTCAATGAAAGGCTCCATATTAGAGTCCATATTTAATATATTAGCAAATCTCAAGTACCGTAGAGGTTCTGTAATAATAGGAATCTGATTTACTTTGGTTAGAGGCCTACTGAGCCAGAACTGTGAAAAATATTGTGCCATTCATTGTGTCCCTAACCAATGTAGCTAAATAGAATACAGCATCAGAATATCAAGGAGCAGACATGGCCTTCTCCAATCAAACATAGGGTAGGGCTATTCCATTTAATTAGTATTTTGATGCACATCACTGCCATAGATAAGAAATGGATTGTAATATTGTGTTTTACAGCTAGAGATTCGGATACCACTAACCCTGGTGGTTGCAACCTAGCTGCAAATCGATGTGGTTTCTGTGTTTTAATGCTTAATACATTTCCATTTTGAGACTAGCCTTAGAAAAAAAAACTTGAGGGCGCGCCATTGTTTCTTTCTTTCCTTCTATCTCTTTCACTTTTTCAATTTTGTCAGTTCATTTAGCCATAATGGAGATGGACAACTTTGTTTAGTCTTTGATTTTAACCAACTTCAGAAAACCATGACTGAGTTTGCCCTGGTTAATATGTTTGGAGACAAACTCAGGTAAAAAATAATTGATATGCAGCTTTAGACACTAATATCAATAATTTGTCAATTCTAGTAGTCACTGGTTGATCTAGCCAATGACAGAGAGAAGTTAGACCAATTCCACAAGAATATCAGTGTTTATTCCTGTATTCATGAAATATAGTTCTATATATCACGAATTTTGAAAAGGGGGGTTGTGGGTGCACTCCAAGACTCCAATTAAAATGTGTTTAAATACAATGGAAGTGCTACTAATTTGGCCAATTAATCAATGCACATTCCCTGGTCCCCTGTCTCATACGTAATTCAGTATATATGCAAGTGCATGTGTTTAGAAAAAGAGGGGTTTTTAGTTACAAAGTTATGATCATAAAGTTGACCATACCACGTCAAGGTAAACCCCATACGGTGGTCCCTAACTTGTTTACTTCCATTCATAGTTTAAAAAGGCTTGTACCTCTGCATAATAGCATTACTTGTAATCATTGTCTCTCGAACCTTGGTTTCAGTCTGATACAAAAAAGAGGGGTTATGGATGTTTAAATATCATGAATGTTGTCTCCAAACATTGGACATCTTGGTCTATGCAACAATGGCTTTTTTCAGGCCCTTATCTCTGTTTTGATATTATGCTTTCTGATTAAGATTGTGCGCAATAGTCCATTTTATGGTTTGTCCAGGAATAACAAGGTTGGAGTTAAGTTGTCTAGGGAACATCCAAAGTCACTTCCTTAATCCTTATAGTGGCACTGAAAAAACAGAGTGAACCCAGAATCCAGGTCATTCCATATCAGTTTATGTTACTTTCAAGGGTCAGGGATAGATTAGTTAAGTCAGAGGGGAAACCAGACCAGAGAACAATGAGGCAGATCTAAAAAAGAGTATTTAAAGGATAATTTCTAAAAAGATCGGGTTCTAAATACTAACATTAAATGAAAAATGGCACAAAATAAAAGTATTTTTAAAAAAATCTGAGCTTGTTCAACATATGGCTAGTCTGTTGTTTTTAGCCCTGTATTTGGAAATTGTTCTGTGAGGGAAAGGTTTTAGCTAGTGATGGGCGAATTTGTGCAGCTTCGCTTCGCCGAAAAATTCGCGAATTTTGCGCGAAATTCATGAAACGGCGAAAAATTTGCGAAACGGCGCCGGCGTCTCGTTTTTGATGCCGGCGCTCGTTTTTTCGAAGAACATTTTTTGACGCCGGCGAATTTTTTCTGCGAATTTTCGCGGCCGTTTCGCGAATTTATTCGCCGGCGGTGAATCGCGCAAATTCGCTGCAAATTCGCGCCTGGCGAATAAATTCGCCCATCACTAGTTTTAGCATATTTTGCAATAAACCCAAATGCTTTACCCTTTGTTTAAGGGGAATATGATTGTTCCTTAAACCATATAGGGATAAATAGGGTAGATTTTCTTTTCAAAATTCTGAATCTGAACCCGTCAACCAGTCGTGCTCCCGCTTGCAGGAAACTAAAACTGAAATGATCATTCTGGCCATGCCTCCAATTTTATGGCTTTCTAATATTTCAGAAGGGTTTAGTTTGAATGAGATATGAGAATAATATTCATTTCAAACTACAGATGTGCCAATCTATGTTTGTTTTGAAGATATGCTATGTAATGCTACTGAAAATAAATTAAGTGGCTTGTAATATATTCAATACGTGGTACCATGGTAACCTGAACATGTTTTGCATTTGTTTTATGTGCGCACGCCATAACGGTTTAATGCTATATCCCCATTACTATTCAACCAGCTGTGCCAATTTCTATTATCATAAAAGTGCGTTCTTCGTCAATAGAGGTCGATCCCTTGATTGATAATGCGCACAAAGCAGCCACAGGTTTTATGTACTTAGGTAGAAAAGCACTCTATTTTTGCAAACACATTTTCCATATTTTTGGATCACGTTCTTTGTAAAACAAATTATGAGACATAAAGTTCTTGCAATAACCATAACCTGTGTAATATCCATATTCCTGTTAAATGATCTATGGCTTCAAATCAGAATGGCTTCTTTTGACTTGTTCATTTACACTTCCTCAGATTTGCTGCTTCCAATCTATTTTAACAGATGTTGCCTCTGAGAGACGTGATCAGAAATGATTTCAAATTAAAAAGGGCGAATTTCTGCTATATTGTATGACTGATCTTTCATTTGTGTATATATATATATATATATATATACATATATATATACATCCATCCAAAGAAGATCAGCACTTTCAGGGCTTAAAAATATGAAAAAGGTGGAAAAAATGGATGGAGATATTATATATATATATATATATATATATATATATATATATATATATATATATATATATATATATATATATATATAAATATATAATATATATATAAAAAGCCTAATAAAAAGGTACAGCTCATGCAAAGGTTTGCAATAATTACAGGAAAGAGTTATTTACTAAAATCCGAAAGTATCTGATTATTTAAATTAAAAAAAGTCAGACCAAACTAGAATCCGCGATTGGACCTTATTTACTATTAAAAAAGCACAATTTAATCGGATCAGGGGAAAAGTTGATAAAATTGAGCAAAAACCCGAATCGTACAATTTTTTTGGAGGTTAGAGGATTTTTCAGGCTTTTTCCCAAAAAGTCAACATTTTCAGATTTTAGCACAAAAAGCCCAAAATAGTCAGATTTTCAGGCTAATTCCAGCATAGACCACAGAAACTTCCAAATGGGATAGGGACCTCTCCAATTTATATACAACCCCAGCAGGTCTGAGATGGAGGATTTTTGTAACTAAGTTTATCATTAAACCCTTTTGGTTGGAAATTAGATGGCTACAAATGTTATCAGTGGAAAATACCAAAAATCTCCTAGAATGAATGTGAAGAGTGGGACAGAGTAACTATTAATTATAGAAAAATGAATAGTAGCAACAAAGGGAAAGTTGTGCCCACTACTAATACTAACCTTTAAACTGTTAGGTGGAGGAGCAATGAAGCTGTGACCACAAAATTCATTCAGACAAAGACAAGAGGTCTTCTGCACCCAACCCATTATCAATATATTTAAGACACTGAGACATTTTGTGCATTAAAATACTAAAAATACCCTCTCATTTCAACAAAACAGGGATTGTTTATTTACGTATTGCAATATGTTCAAGCTGGACAGCTAGGTGAAAGTCATCCAAGGTAGAAAAAAACCCAATTTGAATTGTAATAAATAAAATTTCCTGAATCCAATATCTAAAATATCTGAGAGAGTTGGGCGGTGCTTCACCTAGAGGAGGGAGATCTTTCATTATCATTGCAACAGTTGTCTAATTTAATACTCTCAACACAAGCTAACACATTGGCTGAACAAACTGCACAGAAAGGCGTAACGGCAATTAGGAATAGTTTCGTTTTGAGGTGGGTGAATAACTGACCATAAAGATGAGCTCAGTAATAGTAATATTAAAATATGTTTATCACCAATGCCTCACAACTATAACTGGGAATTAAGTGCACTAAATACAGAGATGGTGAGATTTTTGCAAAACAGACACTAAGGGGGTTATTTATCAAAATTCTAATTTTTCTGATTGTTTAATTTAAAAAAAGTCTGACCAAACTAGAATCCATGATTGGACCTTATTTATTATTTAAAAAGCAAGATTTGATCAGATTGGGGAAAAACTCGATAAAATCAAGCAAAACCTGAATCCTACCATTTTATGGGTTTTTATTCCAGATTTTTCGTTTTTTTTCTGAAAAGCCTGAATATTTTTGGATTTTTGCCTGAAAAGCCAGAATTAGTATAATCATAGTATAAGTCTGAGATGGCGGATATATTGATTCAGACTTTTTGCAGCCTTGGGGTATAATATATCTAAAAAAATTTGAGGTTTTTCTCCAGTAAAAAAAATAGAATTTTAATTTAAATAATTCTAATAAATAACCCACTTACTATTTCGCCACATTTGCTTGTTGGTTATTAACCAGTAGAGGATATACAGTATCTAGTTATCAATTTAAAGATATAAGAAACAGACCAGGAACAGGCAGTACTTTAGTCTACAAACACCTTTGGTGTATTTTCACTCACAACATGTTTCGGGAGCCAGTCCCTTTTTCAAGTGAAGAACAAAACCAATTACCACACATTAAATAACAATTGTAACCCCACCCCTTTGGTGTTCCAGGTGATACCTGTGACATCATGGATAGATCCATTCCTTTGTTGCATGTGAAAGTATATACCAATTACAGGAATACCATCATAAAAAATATGAAAAAATCCATAAAAATAGTCCATAAATAACAGTCCAACCTGTTGGAATAAATACAATTAAATACTTTAAATACTTAAAGGGATACTGTCATGGGAAAAAAAACATTTTTCAAAATGAATCAGTTAATAGTGCTGCTCCAGCAGAATTCTGCACTGAAATCCATTTCTCAAAAGAGCAAACAGATTTTTTTATATTCAGTTTTGAAATCTGACATGGGGCTAGACATTTTGTCAATTTCCCAGCTGCCCCATGTCATGTGACTTGTGCTCTGATAAACTTCAATCACTCTTTACTGCTGTACTGCAAGTTGGAGTGATATCACCCCCTCCCTTTTCCCCCCCAGCAGCCCAACAACAGAACAATGGGAAGGTAACCAGATAGCAGCTCCCTAACACAAGATAACAGCTGCCTGGTAGATCTAAGAACAACACTCAATAGTAAAAACCCATGTCCCACTGGGACATATTCAGTTACATTGAGAAGGAAAAACAGCAGCCTGCCAGAAAGCATTTCTCTCCTAAAGTGCAGGCACAAGTCACATGACATGGGGCAGCTGGGAAATTGACAAAATGTCTAGCCCCATGTCAGATTTCAAAATTGAATATAAAAAAATCTGTTTGCTCTTTTGAGAAATGGATTTTAGTGCAGAATTCTGCTGGAGCAGCACTATTAACTGATTCATTTTGAAAAAATTTTTTTTTCGCATGACAGTATCCCTTTAAGAAACTGCGCCAGTCCTATCAAAAGTAAAAACATATGAGCACTACAAATGAATGTCTGTCCATAGGCAGGGATCACCCTCGCATGTTGTTCACTACTATTTTATATAGACTAGCTAGTCTCAAAAAAACTATTTCTCTATACTTACTTTTTCAGTGTTCTCTTTTTATTTCTGTGACCTGCATAAAACAAAGATACATTAATAATTTGTTACAGAAAACATTTGTAACTAAGTTTATCATTAAACCCTTTTGGTTTCATTGTATCAAGCAGCCTAATCCATTTGTTTTCTTTTTGAAGGAACAACTTTACTCTATCCCCCCCCTCTGGGAGGTAGTTCAACTTTATCCGGGACTCTCCATCTTAGTTGTGAAATATGGTGCTTAGCTTCAAAAAAATGTTTAGCTAGTAACGACTCATTCGGTTTTTGGGGGTCAAAATTTCTTATATAACCTTTATGTTCTCCTATACGCACTTTGACTGGTCTAGTGGTTTGTCCCACATATGCATACCCACACGGGCATTTAATTAAATATACCACATGTGTACTTTCACAGGTAGCATATGTTCTTACTGGTATGTTGAACCCTTTAAAAGGGTGTGCCACTTGATCCGCTTTTATGATAGAATTACACAGCCCACAATTTAAACAGGGGAACGTTCCCATTTTTGGTTTACTAAAAACACATTTTTACACGCACACGAATAAATTTGTTGAAGTCCGTTTCCCAGTCTAAAAAGTCTCTTTCATAGATAGGTACATAACCCAGACCTTTATTCAAAAGTGTAAGTTCACTAGGGGTCAGCTGGTATGAGAATATATTTATTACTAGATTGTTAACCTCATCGATAGGTGTGTCTTTGGGTAGGCTTCCCTTGGTATTGGGGCCCTTGGGGCTCTCTCTGTGGGGGTTTGCTGTAAAAAATCCTTTGATCTCGGATAGAAGCTCCTTGCCACGTCTTCCTCGCTGCTCGTAAATTGGAGTGATGTATCCGTTTAGGGCTGCCGACTCGGCTCTTCTCTCCAGGTGTAGATGCGTCCTGTTTGATAGTCGAGCGCGTCACGGTTAAACTTCCTGCGGTTCCGATCCACTATCTCAGCTTCCAGCTTACCCAGCGACTCTGCGTGCTCTCTTAGGGTTGCTTCAAGCTCCGGCTCGGATCTCTCCTGCTGGTATTCTTTCTTTGCAGCGACTATACAGGATCTCACTTCAGTTAATTCCTCTGTCAGGCCCTCAATTGTTAACACCATCAAGTCCAGTGAGTACTTGTTACTTATTACTTACTAGATATATCTAGTTATCTCATGAGGAAACTGCATTGGATTTGCATATTCATTGATCACTTAATGTGAATTCCAGGTCTCCATTGTCCATCACTAGAATTATACTGTGCATATATATTTTTTTGAGGGCCCCTTCTTGTTTGCTGCTTTGTTTAAATAGGTTAGGGAATGGTTTTAAATGTGCTGAACCCACACTACAGTTAACTAAAAAAAAAAAAAAAATCATAGAAAACAGGACAATCCAGAGCTTAAAATATGATTTTATTGATATCTCAAATTACAAAAAGGAAACCCAATACATTTTGAACACCATAAAATTTAGGTTTTTGTCAGGGACAAATGCATAAAATTAGAAGCATCGAAGAGAAACCCTGAAGAGCAGAACCTATGGGGGGAAAGGGGGAAATGTAATAAAATTCGCAAAGAGAATACATTAACGTTTGCATGTCGCAATGTTATTATATTGCAAATATTAATTGCGCATTGCAAACCTTTAACACCTGCTTGAAGGTGGAGTAAACTTTTGGAGCAAATGTAACAACTTTTTCATTAAGAAGTTGTATCACATACATTGCACACTGGCGTAACTATAAAATTCGCAATCGCTATCCTACTGTCGCATGAAGTGTTCGCAAAGGCAAATTTTTTTCACTTTGCGAACATCTTTCTGAATTGCAAACGATTTTTGCATTAGCGACCAATTTTACATTCCCCATAAAAGGTATATGGAAAAGCACATGATGGCATGTTCCATATGTTGTCCCCTTACTTAGTGATAACTGGCAAAGACTGATACTATGCAGGGTCAACTTTTACTTCCCTTGTACAATAGTATACTGAATAGTTCTTCTCTGTGGCTTCAATTCTTTATTTGATTTTATGAAATTAGATTAACGGTATGCAAGATCCTAAACGGGATGTAAAGGCTAAAAAAAATTACATTTTTACTTTCTGTGATAAAAAAGAAACCGATCTCAATATACTTTAATTAAAAAATGTCTGTGAAATTCTTCCTTCATTTACTTTCTCTGACAGGTGCGGACAGGAACATTCAGGCGGTCCCTAACTGCTCTGCAGGGAAACGATCATACTTTCAAACTGCAGGGGGAGGGACTTCCCAGAACTCAAGCTTTGTTTGTTTCCCTGTAGAACAGCCCGCGACCATGTAGAGATTCATATCTGCAGCAGTCAGAGCAAGTAAATGAAGGGGGAATTTCACTGCATACAGTCAGATTTTTTAATTGCAGTATGTTGGGGATAGGTTTCTTTTTCAGTTAATAAAGTAAAAATGGGATTTTATTTTTGCCTTTACATCCTCTTTAATGTTTCTAACTCCAGCTGCAGAGACAAAGATCATAGAGCCAGATTTAAACTAGGGATATACCGAATCCAGGATTTGGTACAGGATTCACCGAGGATTCTGCCTTTTTCAGCAGGATTCAGCCAAATCCTTGTGCCTGGCTAAACCGAATCCTAATTTGCATATGTAAATTAGGGGTGGGTAGGGAAATCACGTGACTTTTCATCACAAAATAATTTTTTCACATTTTTCTTTCCTGCCCCTAATTTGCATATGCAAATTAAGATTTTTGGTTCTGTATTCGGCCAAATCTTTCACCAATGATTAGGGGATTCGGCTGAATCCCAAATAGTGGATTCGGTGCATCCCTAATTTAAACCAATAAACTGGGGTTCTATTTGGAGGATTTTTTTTGCTGCAGCCACTGGTTCTGAGTTGGAGAAAGTTTGTATTAAACAATACAAAAACTATAAAATCCACATTAGATTACATGACAAAACAGGACCCAGTGCAGTCTGCATGTTCTGATTATTAATCAGTCTTGCTGTATCAGCTTCCGGCAGATATTATTTGACTTGTGCTTTTTTGATAATTACTGATGATCCCTAAGCTTAGCCTCCCAACAGCAGCCTAGACCACAATGAGCATGTTCATGGTCTTGGTCTTGCAAAGATGTTTAACAAAGTTACAAATTGGTGACCCACTGTGGCCAATTTTGAAAGCACAAATCATTTGTTTAATTAGCCTTCTGGTGCAGTAAGTTCATGTTTATGTTTAGTATACAAAATACAGCATTTCTAGCATTATTCTATTTTAGACTTTAGTTTCCCTTTAAATCAGTTTTAAGGGTGTTTCATAACCTCCCTGGTTGAGTTATAGAGTTAACAGAAGTTATCAACATAGCAAAATAATCTTCCTAAATACAAATACTCTATTTCTGCTTATAACCTGGCTCAAAAAGCAGAAATTTACTGTTTAGTGTTTATGCTTAACAAAATTCCTTTTTGTTTTTCCCTTCTGTTCCTTCTGTTCTTAAGAAGCAATCAAGCGTTTGCCTTTTAAGTACATATTTATAGATATAAATGTAAAAATATAAAACCCAGTCACAAACAAACAATGTTCTACTAAGGGCCACAATGTTCAGGACAATGCCATGCAAAACAAAAATAATGATTATTAAAAACCTATGATATATGATTCTATAGATAATGGAACTGCAATCATTGGAGAGTCAATTCACAATGAAAATGCATTAAGATAAACTATTGATTTTTTACTATTGAGTGCTATTCTCATATGTAACAGTCGGCTGTTATCTTGTGTCAGGATGCTGATCGGCTACAGGGGTGGGGGGGCTGATATCACTCCAACTTGCAGTACAGCAGAGTGACTGAAGTTTATCAGAGCACAAGTCGCATGACTAAGAGCACCTGAGAAACTAACAAAATGTCTAGCCCCATATCAGATTTCAATATTACATATACATATCTGTTTGCTTTTGTATGTATTTCAGTGCAAAATTCTGCTACAATTCTGGAACAGTGCTATTAACTGATACATTTTGAAAGAAAAATACACGTTTTCCCGTGACAGAATCTCTTTAAGTATTGCTAATGTAAGGTTCTGCTGGGTTTGGATTGGAAACCTCCCAATTATTGGCCATGGCTGTGCTAAAAAAGAGAAAAAACTAATTTAGGTCTCTCTTATCCATATATTTTATAAATACAACGAATTAAGGAACAAATCTTGTCGCTAGACATGGATTTGCAGAGAAATTCAGCATTTTGCCATCTGCAAATTTTTTGGCAAAAATATGCTCTGTAGTATACAATGGGATTCTTCAGAACTTATCTGTTATCTACTGTCAATCCTGTGTTTGAATGGCTGTCACTGTGGCAGCTTGTTTTTATAAACTATAGTTGCGTTTCTAAAGCAAACACCTGTTTTACCAGTGTGGGGCAACACTACATTATATTGTTATTCTGTTAAAACACTTTCATTTTTGGTGTTACTGTTCCTTTAAGTAAAGCAAGCAAGGCGTGGCAAAATGAGGTGGGTCTAGGCAAGCCCATTTAACCTATGAGTAAAGGCCCAGTGGCACAATTTCCTTGTATTATAAGCAGTGTTGGACTGGCCCACCAGGATATCAGGAAAACTCCCGGTGAGCCCAGGTGTTGGTGGGCCCTCCTCCTTCTAAGCATTTGTTACAATTTCATGTTCATTCTCTAATTCTTTATGGAAAAAAAGAGGCCAAATCGATTCAAAAATAGCGCATATTAGGTAAAGAAAAAGTACCAAGAAATTAAAAAGGTTAAGTGAGAAGTGGAAGAAAATTAGATTGGAGAATGGGCCCATGGTCTAGGTTTTCTGGTGGGACCCAGGCATCCCAGTCTGACACTGACTATAAGTAGAATAACACATCAAATATAATTGTTTTGGCCATTTGTGTGTTGTTCTTCTGTATTTCCATCATCCTACTGTACTTGTCTCATTCATTACAAGGTAATAGTACATGGTGATATTCTCAAGCATAACAACGGTGCTCCAAATGTCCATTATCACAGCACAAATTACACACAATCTGCAACAAAACAGCTTCAACTTTTTTGAGTAAACGTGGAACAGCTTTGCACACTGTTATGGGGGGCAATTGTATGCATTTTCTGCTGAAGAAAAAAATAATTTTACAAAACATATATTTCATGGTCAAAATATTACGGAAGAGCACTGGGGCCAGCAAAAAAAGAAATTATGGTGAATTATGACTTTTAAAAGTCATAATTATGACTTCAATCTCATAATTATGACTTTTAAACTCATAATTATGACTTGAAAAAGTCGAAATTATGACTTTTAATCTCATAATTATGACTTTTAAATCTCATAATTATGACTTTAAAAATTCGAAATTATGACTTTTAATCTCATAATTATGACTTTAAAAAGTCAAAATTATGACTTTTAATCTCATAATTATGACTTTTATTCTCATAATTATGACTTTAAAAAGTCGAAATTATGACTTTTATTCTCATGATTATGACTTTTAAATCTCATAATTATGACTTTAAAAAGTCAAAATTATGATTTTTAATCTCATAATTATGACTTTAAAAAGTCGAAATTATGACTTTTATTCTCATGATTATGACTTTTAAATCTCATAATTATGACTTTAAAAAGTCGAAATTATGACTTTTAATCTCATAATTATGACTTTTAAAAGTCATAATTCACCATTTTTGCTGGGCCCCAGTGCTCTTCCGTACTTCCGTACCCCTGAAATGAAGTGATTGTGTTAAAAAAAGGCTTTAGTTCCTTTTTATGCAATCTTTTTGTTCAACCCACTGAATTAAAGCTGAAAGTCTGCAGTTCAACTGCATCTGAGTTGTTTCATTTAAAATTCATTGTGGTGATGTACAGAACCAAAATTAGAAATAAAGTTGTCTGTCCAAATATTTATGGACCTAAAAATAGCCCCATAACTTTTCTAATGCATGCTACAAATATTCTTATCTTTTTTTTTAGTTTAGAATTGCTGTGCTTTTTCTGATTATTTTGGTCACTTATTTGCTTTTGCCTTTCTACATTTCTGTAACAGAACACTGTTTGCATTTGCCGCATATGCATGATTTTTAGTATCAATGTAATTATAGAGGGCATAAAATGCTGTTGATGAGTGCATTGTTCCTTTAATTGCTCAATTTTTAGTGGACTGCATATCAGTATGATTTTATTATCGCATTTTAGCATAATATTAAATTACTGTTTTACTCAATAGCTCCTTGGCAAACATGCACGTCTCCCAATTTCATTCAATTGACAAAAAATTCTTAATACAGCAGGTTGACGACAACTTAAACATAGTTATTTTTATTACAGTATAATATGCAGCAGAATAAAGGCATTAACAACTGCTGTTATAATATTGCGTAAATCTAGCTTCTGTCACATGTATCCTAATGATATCTTTATTCTTATACAGTAGTACTCAGGAATTGCATACATAATTATCCAGGCAAAGTTCCATAGAATTATATTCTGGTGCCTGAAGCATTGATGCTAAAAGCATTATACAAAGCATATCCCTGTAATTTGCACCATCCATTTCTAATTGATGCTACTACCCCATTATTTAACAATTAGTTTGTGTAAGCCATGTCAAGAGCTCTGCATACCAATGGCCTGTATCATGGGTAGTGATGGGCGAATCTGTGCAAATTTGGGAAGAATTCTTGAAACGCATTGAAGTCCATGAGTGTCAAAATATTTTTGACCCACATCAATTTTTTTTTTGACGTGGCAGATTTTTTGCTGGCGAATTGTCGCCAGAGTTTTTTTTTTGCTTGCTGTGAAACATGGAAATTTACAGTGAATTTGTGCCTGGGGATTTTATTCGCACATCACTAATCATGGTTGGCACAAAAGAAGCCAAAGTAAACATTTGAAAGCTTGTCTGGAGATGAGGAGAACCAAGCGTTTGTGATCAGATGAAACCAAGATAAGGACTTTTTGGCCAGTGTTGAAACAATGTGTCAAAAAAACAGAGATTTAAAGTGGTGGTAGCACTGTGCTGTTGGCTGTTTTTCATCATCAGGAACTGTGCATCTTTTTTAAAATTGAAGATGGTACAAATTACAGAGAAATACTTATGTCAGTTAAATGTCCTTTTAAAACCTTGATATCAATGAAATGGATAATATGTGCTGTCAGTTGAAATCGGAGATGCATAAAACTCATCCAACTAACCTGTACAGCCTGGATAAAATCTGCTTACTCCCAAGATACTTGCAGCTGTTCTTACTGCCAAAGGTGGCTCTACAATACAGGTAAAGAATCTGTTATCCGGTAACCTATTATCCAGTCTTATTATTTATCTACAAGTAACATGTAGAATGGAAATGGGCACAACAAAGCTGTTAAAAGCAGGATGAACCCTCATATTTATTTGTACAGGTATGGGACTTGTTATCCAGAATGCACGGGACCTGGGGTTTTCCGGATAACGGATCTTTCCATAATTTGGGTCTTCATGCCTTACGTCTACTAGAAATTAATTTAAACATTAAATAAACCTAATAGGGTGGTTTTGCTTCCAATAAGGATTCATTACATGTTAGTTGGGATCAAGTACAAGCTACTGTTTTATTATTACTGAGAAAAATCATTTTTAAAAATTTGGATTATTTGGATAAAATGGAGTCTATGGGAGACAGCCGTTCCGTAATTCGGAGCTTTCTGGATATCGGGTTTCTGAATAAGGGATCTTATACCTGTACAAGCAATGTAATGTTTCCGGGCAAGCCTTCATCAGACATCGAAATGTTGCATCGCTTGTCAAATAAATATGCAGGGTTCATTCTGCTTGTAACAGCTTTGTTGTGTCGGTTTCCATTCTACACATCGCTAATTTGGTGTCAATCCTTCAGGAGACATTGGACATCGGGCAGAGTAATAGGTCTGAGGTATCTACAAGTAACCCAGTTCCTCAAATGGTCTCAAATGGATAACCTTACATTTATCAACACTGAATCTCATCTGACTGAATTGGGCTGCATAGTTTTGTGTCATCTGCAAACACTGATACATTACTTACAATACCCTCCCCTAAGTCATCAATGAACAAGTTAAATAAAAGTGGACCCAATAAATGTAGGTAACTGGGTTTTTGATTCATTATTGGTTATTATCAAAGAACAAAGATTATAGAACAAGGCGCTGGTAGAGAACTGCTGGGTTATAGCAGAAGCTTGAGGTTACAGGTCATCCTATTATTTAGGGTCTTAGAATGTTTCTACAGAACATGGAAAACAAGTATTCCTAGTACAAGGTTAAGTAAGACAGATATAGTCTCAAAAACATACCCACTGCGCAGATACCATTCCGGACACTGTGCTAGCACATCAGATGTACTTATTTTGCCATTGTGCTGATTAGTGATGGGTGAATTTATTCGCCAGGCACGAATTCGCCAGCGACAATTAAACGGAAACCCACCGACTTTAATGTGCATCAAAAGTCGCCAGCGTCAGAATTGTTGCGGGAAATTCGCTAATTTCATGGCGAAGCAAAACTGGACGAATTCGCCCTTCACTAGTCCTGATATTAGAAGTGTTTTTACTTAAGATGGACAGAGAGGTACGATTATGCTAAAACAAGGTTGATGATTGGAATCAGCCCAATTGAAGATAAAGTGGTTAAATTGCAACATGCTATATTGCTACATGTTCCTCCACGTCCTCACGAGTTTTCAGGACATATGAGAAGTTATTTAATACTCTGTATTAATATATACCTCACATAAAACTGTCTGGTTAATATCCTGAGTGAATCTAAATGGTTCAAGTCAGGCTCAGAGGGATTTTTTGGACTAGGCTCGATTTGAGTAAGTATTTATTCAGACTCAAGAGAGACTTACTCATTGTGGGCAAGAATCATATATCCCTAGTGGAGAATCCTATGGGAAGACAAGCAAGAATATATAAGAATATATATATATATATATATATATATATATCTATATATATATATATATATATATATATATATATATATATATATATATATATATATATATATATATATATATATATATATATATGATCATTTGATCATATATTTGATTATATTGAATTTATTTATATTTATTATATATTTATATGGGGAAGGTCCCCATAGGCTTGGCTAACTTTTTTTGATCGAAGGATATTCCGTCCGTTCGATTTGAAGGATTTAATCGTTTGATCGAAGGAATTATCCTTCAATCGTTCGATCGAACTATTTGCGCTAAATCCTTTGACTTCGATATTCGAAGTCGAAGGATTTTAGTTCCTAGTTGAATATCGATAACCCTCGATATTCGACCCTTAGTGAATCAGCCCCTTATTGCTGGCTGCCCGTGAAACAATGATGTTCCACAATACACACTGGGGCTCATTTATAAACTTTGCGCAGGGAAGATTGGTTACATTTATAAAACCAAATAAGAGTGTGCAAACAGAATTGCAATATTTTTTTGGGCCACAACTTTAGTGGCGAAGAAAATATTTGCAAAACAGTGTTGCAAATTGTGAATTTAATTTGCTGTCAACAATATTTTCGCACAAAACAACCTCGCACAATGGGCGCACTCAGGTAAAGATCCGTCTCATTTGCGAGCAGTGCACTATATTAATGTTCAGGAAAAAACATGGGCAATACAACCAGTTGATAAAAAATATGCTCTGCAAGAACTTTATAAATGGCCCCCAGTGTGACACTAGCCAAAAAAACATTTCCAATCCAGCACTCCCAATATAAATTTCTTCAGTTAAAATGAACCGGCAAGATGATGTGTATTAAAATCCACTTGAACTTGATGCTATATGCCCATCTCTCCATTTGTTAATGACCCCTGTATAAGTTAAAAAAGAGTAAATATTCAGAGAAAAGCCTGGACATTTTTAAATCCTTCCATCCTTTATCTTTTCCAAACACATTTTCTTTAAATGAATTGCATTAGATGTAAGGCTCCATTTTCAGGAAAGGCTCCATGTTGACAAAATTAGAAGTCTATTTATCTTGATACAGCAGTTATTTTTGGATTAGAAATCAGTGTATAAACAGAAGTTCATAAGTACACTAGTTGGGTTATTACTTACTTCCAGTGTCTGTATAGCATCTCTCATCAAATTATTTCATGCTTCAGTGTGGTCCCTTTGTTCCTCCCCAGTTTTGAATATTAATTTAAGAGAAAAGGTTAACGATGAACTACAAATCAAAATGTTGAATAAAAAGAGAGCATTTGTCAGATATAAAATGCCTTTAGAAATTAAAGGTGCAGTTTGCTATGAAGTTAACTTTAAGGGGGTTATTTATCAAAATCCGAAATGTTCTCACTATTTTCTGAAAACAACTCAGTCCAAATCCGCGTGGACTTTTCCCCAAATTTATCAATAATTTTTTCCGAAAATGTTTTAGTTGTAAGACTTTTTTGAATTTATCGCCGAAACCTGTGACTTTTCCAGATTTGATGCCTGAAAAACACAAAATCTTTAGATTATTGAACAAAACCCAGGGCAGATCAGGTTATCAACGGGACATCTGCCTATGACTTCTACATGAACTTGGCAGGTCTGAATTGGAGTGCTTTATTCAGGGTTTAATAAATCATGAAAAATTAGTTTTTTTCTACAGAAAAATTGTGTTTTTTCCCTTTAAAAGTTAGACCAGAAAAAAAATCTGATTTTAATAAATAACCCCCTAAGTGTAATGAAGAGTCAACATTGGTAACCTAAGACAGTCCAATGGTTTATATTTTAGTTTTGCAGATATTTTCCAATGGCAAACACTAGTGATATCAGTCAGGAACTGCTTAGCACCACAGAGGTGGAAGTTATCATGGAACCTTTCTTGTATTCAGTAATATAGATAGGCCAAGTGCGAATGCAATGAGATATCCATGTCTACTTTACTCTTGACTGCAAATATACGGAGCCGCACACACTCAAAGTTATGCAGTTGGGGAGCTTACACCATTTATTGCTTCATCAAAAGTATCAACGTTTTGGGGGGTACACCCTCCCTTCGTCAGGATAGAAGCTACATTGCACAATCACCATTTAAAGGCCCACCTCCCATTACAACAGTTCAATAATTTTTAATTATCCAATTAGTCCAAATTGTGATGAAACAATCCAGTGTAAATTAGGAGTCCACACCTGTACAGGTGAAAAATGTCAAAGTCCCATATATACATGAAAAATTCAACATAACTATTCAAATAACCTTGGCGGTTTTGGGATTCGGCAGTTATATACAGTACATTGTATCCTAAGGGCCTCATGAAAATTTTAGCCTCAAGTGTTTTCTATAGTGACCCTAACACTGAATTTCCCTTTACGCTGACAATTTTCTTTTTCTTTCACAGATAAAATATACTGGGGGATTGCATAAAGAGTTAAGATAAATTAACAACCCCACTGGCAATTTACAGAAAACCCCTGTATCCGGAAACACCCAGGTTCAAAGTTTTTTGTATAACAGGTTCCATACCTGTACTTGTATAATCATTTACAGTAGAAAAAACATATATTACGGGACAGTTGGTTTATTGACATGACTTGAGTCACAAAGACCGTTGCTACTTGAAACACATCATATCATCAAAATAGTTGTAATGAAGCTAAGTACTGTGGAGGGCATATGCTCTTTCCACTGTTACTGATGATATGTCTAAACTGGAAATCTCAGTTGCCACTTGAGTTTACAGTTTATACAGTTTACATTTTATTTATGCAGTGGCCAGTCCTTGTAAAATGAGTTACTTCCACTTGATCTAAAATGACAAGTACCCTACTATGAGAAGAGTAAAGCATTGGATGAGATGTTCCTCAAGGACTCAGTTCTTAAACTATCCTAAGAATGAGAAGAATTAGGCACCAGTGGTGTAACTACTATTGCATATCCTAGACCTGGGCCCTACCAGGCCCCTTTCCCCCTGAAGTTACACCTCTGTTAGGCATGGATTTGTCCTGCAGGGATTCCTGCAATTTTCCTAAAGGATTTCTAGCTGTTTGATCTTTGATTCAATTATTTTTCTATTTTACCAATGTACCCAGTTATACTGTGATTTAACATTGACTGAGCTGTTCAGGATATCGATACCTCAAACACTTTTGGTGTTGAATTCCATATTTGATTTTTGAGATTTTTTTCCCACAATGGATGCATTATATATTGTTTGTGGCAGCTGTGAAACTACCACCTGCTGGGTCCCCCTCCAAAAAATCTGTGAAAGGGGACTGTCTTGTATGCAACACCCCACCTCCAATCGTCTTCTTGCCCGCTCACGAGCCTTGCGTTACTAGTGTCCCCTCTCCCCCAGCTTGTGCTGCCCACTGTACTTTCAGGAATGTGGATGGGGAGGGGGATATTTCTATTATTATAGAGGAAGCTGACACCATGGTCTCGATCACCCAGAAACACACCCCGTCCACGGGTCTGCTTCCTTTATAGTAACACCACTGTTTCCGGGAAATGCAAACATTCTTTTAAGAAAGATCGATCAATAACATTTAATAGATTCATAATGAATTTCTATAAATTGATCAATTAATAAAAACTACTATTGATCATTATGAATGGTTTAGAATGAATTGCTCCATAATAATCAGTGGTAAACCAGCCTCATAGTCTTGTAATCTTCTATCTTTGTTTTATGCCTTACACCTGCTTAGTATCTATCCCGTCAACTGTATTCCATTTGTTTATCATAATTGGTGTAAATAAGAGTTTCCTCGTGTCACCTTCTTTCTAACAACATGATATCTACTCATTTTCCATCTTAAAATGTTTCCGTTTTGAAAATGACCTAGATATATTTTTCCATCACATCTCCACTCATCTTTTCCAAGCTGTTCATATTAGTCTCAAAGCTGCCTTTCTTGAGGCTGTTAATATTTATAGTTTCGAAGAGAGAAGCTGAGCAATCATACAGTACAAATACATAGCATATGAGTACACATATTTTATGATATAGCATAACTATCTGCCACACATATCCTACTGTTGGCTTTAGAAGATCATTGAGATATGGATTTAATATATTCATCTGAATAAACTGACTTGAAAAATTCACTTCTTATGGTGACAATAAGAATGGTTAATGGTTTCAAATTCGAATTATGAACTAAAAGAAGAAAATGCATAGTTTACCTAAATACACAAAAAAAAAAATCCCATTATTTTACATTATCAGGAAATGGTGCAACATTTTGAATTCTAAGCAGCTTTGTAGAATTATAGAACTATATAGAGTTCCAAAAGCAGCTCCATTGACTAGGGAGGGTTCCAGACATTCTGTATATCAACATAAAAATATAGTAAAATGGAGTAGGCACTTTATTATAATAAGCATATAGTATTAAAAAAAGTCTTTTAGAAAAAAGTAAAATCAACTAATATAAATCAGCATTGGTTTCTGTTGGCCTGTCCTTTAAACCTCTTGGAGTAATGGAACTAGCATGGCATGACAATTTCATGTTGATTTAGATAACATCTAAATAAATTAATTAAAACTCATTAAGTACAATATTACATTTCATAAAACTTTCTTAAAAAACACCTGTAGGGACTCGAAGGGTTACTTCCCTACAGAGAGCCACATGGCTGAGCTATAGGGTTTCCCAGGGGCTGAGCCAGAGCATTGGGGGTGCAGCATGGCATATACCGAATGATACCACAAGGTGTCGCTGCTGCACCACTTTATTATAAAAAGGAGAGCCATGTGCTCAGACAGCCATTACAGATTTCTGCTGTCTTACTGCTGAATGTTACTTCTTGGAGGAGAGAGTGAATTCAGCAGCCAAGATGTTGCCTCTGAGGCTGGGGTAGGCGACCCCATGCCTGGGAGTTTGATCAGGAGGGTCTGAAGCTCCGGATTTTCCAAACATGAATGTGGTAATTACTCGCACTGTAGACAGTGCTGGGAGCTACAGTTCAGCTACAGATTCATCAAAGCTGCATTTCTTGGATAAAGATTCTCATAGCTGTGGATGCCTGTGTGAGTCTGCCAGCTCTGTGTGTGAGCCCTCGGGTGAGTCTGCCTGGGGAGAGTAGAAGAAAGGGAAAGGATCCAGCGGGGTTTCTATTGTGTCACAGGCTGTTTGTGTCCCTGCCAGGTGGGAGCCGTACCTTGACCATTGGGAAAGGTACTTGGGAAAATAGTGCTAACTGGGACCATTTGTGCTCTTGTTAGGAAAAGGGACAGAGACTCTTTGTCACCAAAGGAGTAGTGCGGGACTTTGTCTGGTAGGGTCACTAGGGTAGTGGGTCATGCTTTTACATGCATATGTGTACTTTTACAGTTTATTTCCCCTTTAATCTGCACTTCCTTGTATAAAGTTGATATTTTTATTAAGCAAGTGTGTGTATTGAATCTTTTCCTAATAGGGCCACCCACCGGTGTATTCCCGGATCCAATTAGGTAGAGGCACTGCCAGAGAAGAGTTTTCCCAGTACCCTTTCACCTAGCAAAGGGGACTCAGGACTTGTAAATGGTAAAATATGGTATGATGTATAACCTTTGGCACAGGGGGGTGGCCAAAAAGGGGTTACATATATATCAAAATTCATAACGATAATCAATTACTTTAGACCATAAATGCTGCTAGATCTATATCCACATTCAAGCCATTCGAATTTAGTTAATTGGCTGAGGTTTGAAATATGGGAAGTTTTGAAACCAATACCAGGGGGCCAATTCATTAACTTCGAGTGAAGGAATAGAAGAAAAAAAAATTCGAATTTTGAAGTGTTTTTTTGGCTACTTCGACCATCGAATGGGCTACTTCGACCTTCGACTACGACTTCGAATCGAAGGATTCTAACTAAAAATCGTTCGACTATTTGACCATCCGATAGTCGAAGTACTGTCTCTTTAAGAAAAAACTTCGACCCCCTAGTTCGTCATCTAAAAGCTACCGAACCCAATGTTAGCCTATGGGGATGGTCCCCATAGGCTTGCCTAACTTTTTTTGGTCGAAGGATAATCCTTCGATCGTTGGATTAAAATCCTATGAATCAGTCGATTCGAAGGATTTAATCGTTCGATCGAACGATTATTCCTTCGATCGTTCAATCAAACTATTTACGCAAAATCCTTCGACTTCGATATATCGAATATCGAGGGTTAATTAACCTTCGATATTCGACCCTTGATGAATTTGTCCCCAGGTGTTTTACAAACAACTGCACAATAGTTAAAGGAACTGTTCATTGTAAAAATAAAAACTGGGTAAATAGGCTGTGCAAAATAAAAAATGTTTCTAATATAGTTAGTTAGCCAAAATTGTAATGTATAAAGACTGGAGTGACTGGACGTGTAACATAACATAACATAACAGAACACTACTTCCTGCTTTGCAGCTCTCTTGGCTTCCACTGATACCAGTTACCAGGCAGTAACCAATCAGTGACTTGAAGGGGGGCCACATGGGTCATAACTGTTTGCTTTTAAATCTGAGCTGAATGCTGAGGATCAATTGCAAACTCACTGAACAGTTATGTCTAATGATGGGAGATTTTTTTTGCCAGCCTTTCACAGTGAAATCCTGCTTGACGCCCATTGACTTCAATGGGTTAAGCGTTTTTTTCAAGAAAGCAAAACCAGTCAAATTCTTTCATCACTAGTTATGTCCCATGAGGCCCCCCCTTAAAGTCGCTGACTAATTCAGAAATACTGTACTATTTTGTTCGGAAAACGTATTCAGACGTTTGGACTTCAGTATCACCTTTATGCTGATGACACCCAACTCTTCTTGTCTACTCCTGACCTCTCTCCTTCTGTCCTTCTGTCCTTTCCCAAGTTACAGACTGTCTCTCTGCTGTCTCCTCCTGGATGTCACAGCGCCACCTGAAACAGAATCTTTCAAAAACTCATTATATTTCCTCCAAGATCTTCACATGTCCCTCAAATATCATTCCACAACACAGGCACACTGAATAGGAGTTATCCTAAACTCACACCTGTTTTTGTCACCACACTGCGCAACATTGCCCGAATACGACCATATCTCAGTTCAGACTCAACCAAAACACTTATTCAGTCTTTTATCATCTCCCGCCTTGATTTCTGCAACCTAATCCTCACAGGTATTCCAACAAGTCGCCTTTTACAACTCCAATCTGTTTTAAATGCACCTGCTTAAAGGGGTGGTTCACCTTGCATACAACTTTTATGTTGATATTGAATGGCCAAATCTAAGCAACTTTTCAATTAGTCTTCATTATTTATTTTTTATAGTTTTATAGTTATTTACCTTTTTGTTCTGACTCTTTGCAGCTTTTAAATAGGTGTTGCTGACACCATCTATACAGCAAATACTCTGTTAGGCTACAAATTTATTCTTATTGCTACTTTTTAATTACTTTCTACATAACAGAACCTATGGTATTCCGCCTTACGCGTTTCTTATGCTCTTGTATTTAATCATAGGCAAACATTTAGTGGGGTTATTTACTAAACTCCGAATGCAAAAATCACAAAAAATGTGTGATTTTTTTTGTTATAAAATCAGACTTTTTAAAAATCATGAATTTTTCGGAATTTATTAAACCCCAAGTATGGAAAAGTCCGAATCAGGAAATCCGGCATCTCAGACTTGTCGAGCTTAAATAAGTAAATGAGAGAAGCCCTAATGATTTTTTGATGTGCTCTGGGTTTCGTGCAATACCCCGAAGTTTTCCGAGTTTTCGGGGGGAAATTCCTATAGTGTATATTTATTTTATGACTGTTAAAAGTAAGTTATAACTTATAACCCAAATACCTGCTGTTCCAATGATATCAGGAAACAACATTCTGTGGCACTTTAAAAATGCATTTACAAACTTGGAATGGTTTAAAAATACTCAATGCATAAAAGCACAAAAATGTATTGAATGTCAAAAAAATGTTTTTCATGCATTTCGGCAAATTTTCACTGTTTTCGGTGAAATGGGTCAAATTTGCTCCTTGCTACTTTAAACTCAGGGTCTTGACTACAAAGGAAGCAGACCCTGCTCATGCAGGGGGGCCCAGGAGGTAAAGAAGCCCCATGAGGCCCTAATTCAAATACAATTTTAATAAATATTGGTAAAACAAGTCTCTAAATCTCTAGACATTTTGAGGGCCTGGGAAATTATTTGCTGCAGGGCCCAGTAACATCTAGTTATGCCATTGTTTACACCTGTCTTTGACTGTATGGTCAATACAGGGTTTCTTTGTACCTCTACATGCTGTACATGGTTACATGCTCATTAAAGAGCAGCTTTATCAAAGGTCGAATTGAAAATTAGAATTTCAAGATTTATCATACTCTGGCACTTTACAAACTTAAATTAGACTATCCGCCACCTAAAACCTGCCAAATTGCTGTTTAAGTCAATGGGAGATGTCCGGGGATCAATTTTATTCATTCATTTCAATTGGTCAAATTTCAAGTTCATGGAAATTTATGGGAGATTATGGGAGTTTTAAAAAAATTCATATGAATTTGAAATTCGACCCTGTGACCAATTGACTCCAAATAACTTCTAGGAGGTCTCCCATAGGCTAAAAAAGCAATTCTGCAGGTTTTAGATGGCAAATGGTCGAAGTCCATGTTTATCAGAACATGATAAATTTCGATATTCGAATTTTCAAATTTGTTTCTAATTAGAATCAAATTTGGACTATTCCCTAGTTGAAGTACACCTTTGATAAATCTGCCCCTTGATAAATGTGACTCTATGTCGCAGACATGAGCATAAAAAGTTAAAGAACAAGAAGAGCGGCAAGGAAGAGGGATTTTAAGATTATGAAGGAAGCCGACCCCATGGTCCAGGCCCCCCTGTTCCCTTGGCTTCCCACGACCATGGGGTCTGCTTCCTCTATAGTTACATCACTGCTTGCCTTAACACATTTATGAGATCTGACTAAAAGCATATTGAAAAGTCATCTCAGACCAGGTGTTGAAAGACATGGATTGGACAGTGCACAAGTGTAACCAGCAGCACATTTCAGGGCAGGAGACCAGCTACTGTAGGTCAGTGGAGGACAAGCAGCTTTCAGATTTTTAACCCTAAAAGCTTTGTATTAGAAACAATAAATTGAAGGAAGATTATGGGCTATGATCGTCTTTTAAACATTTGGAAGTAAGCAGATCTGAACACAAAGTACATAACGACTTCTTGTAAGTGCAGTCTTGACTCCAGTAGGAACCTTGGTTTATTAGTTGCTTCTATCATAATCTTTATACAGGGTGAATACATCCTAGACATTCCATGGCATGCTAAAAGAAAAGACAGCCAATGAGATAAAATCTTATTTGGGTTAGTATCGCATACAGTGTTCAGCATTTTACAGCTGAAGATTTAATAGTGGTGTCATACTGTCATTGGCATTTCGTCAGCAGCCCTTATCAAACATTACTAATATATCAGGATGGAAAAGAAAGATTAATAACAGGAAAAAAAGGGGAAAGTGCAAAAGCACTATAGTCAAAAGTCCATTTGTAAAGCCTGGGGATCCTATGATCAGAGTATAGACACAAGTTAATTTATTAACAATGCTTTATACTGTATGTCTGGGAGAAATACATCCCATAGTAAATGGGCAGAGGAAGTTGGAGTAGTTCAGGCACAAGAAAACAGTAAGGTTAGAAAAAAATGTATTACAATTGGGGGCACATTTACTAAGCTTGAGTGAAGGATTTGAAGTAAAAAAACTTTGAATTTTTAAAGTTTTTTTTTGGGTACTTCTACCATCGAATACTACGACCTTCGACTACGACTTTGATTCGAACTAAAAATCGTTCATCTATTCTACCATTTGATAGTCAAAGTATTGTCTCTTTAAAAAAAACTTCGACCACATACTTCGTTAGTTTAAACCTACCGAGGTACAATGTTAGCCTATGGGGACCTTCTCCATTACTTTTCTAAGGTTTTTTTGATTGAAGAAAAATCCTTTGATCGATGGATTAAAATCCTTTGATCAAATGATTTTTCCTTCGATCGTAGGATTTGCGGTAAATCCTACGAATTCGATATTCGAATTCGTAGGATTTTATCTCGAGGGTGGAATTCGAGGGTTTATTAACCATCGATATTCGACCCTTAGTAAATGTGCCCCTTCATGTGCATTACGGTGTTTTTATCTGTTGTATACACAGTCAGGTGAGAATCTTGAAGCAACAAACATGAATATAAAGTACAACTAAGCGGACACGTTGGATACCAGTTGGTCACATGCTACCCAACACGTGTTGGTGTTGTGGCTGGGTAGTGTAGTGCCTGGGGAAGAGTTCATCTTCAATTAGGCCTCTGCTTATAAGTTTGAAGTTATTAGTAGAGCCTCAAAGCTCCATCATGCCTGTAGTATGGCAAGTGCAAGCAGAATAGAAGCCTATGACTAAGGGGGTTATTTGTCAAAGGTCGAATTTCAAAGTTATGTGAATTTTTATAACGCTAATAAATTGGAATGTACTCAAAACTCGAATGGGAGGTCATTTATGAAAAAAACTCGAATGTCTAACATTCAATCGAATAGGAACGACCTGAAATTAGTAAATTAGTAATTAGTAAATTTGCCCCTTAGTACAAATGAAATTTGGCTGCTTTGTTATAGTCTAATTGAGTTTATGAGGAAACCCGGGACAGGTTTTCCTTAGTCCAGTGACAAAGCGACTCAGAACAACTGCCTTTAAATGCCAGAATAAAGCAGTACTGGAATGGGCAGGTATATAATTGTAAAGTCTGAATGAATAGAAATTTATGCTGATATGTCCCATGGTGTTATCTGCTCAAGCTATTTATATCATTACTCGAAAAACTGGACTACTCTTTATAAAAGGCGTTGAAAGCAGATTGTTAGTACTGACTGGTGTCAGTAAACAGATCTGATGTGACCCATTTTGCACGCTCATTAATATCATGGCACATGGTGCATCGATAGTTATCTGAACCTAATGAGTAACTTTAGATTGGGAGTGGGAAGACGATTACATTACAGAATTTTACCCTCGTTCAGTCTTCCTGAAATGCAATATTTGGCACGGTGAGAATTTTTATCTGCAGTAAGATATGTGTCGGATTAGGGCCTTGTTAACATGATCAATTGAGTTGCGGTCATTTTCTTGTATCCATAACCAGTTTTGGACAGCTTGAAAAATATGTCAAAAGTCCTGAGTTAGAATAAAAAAAAAATGTTTTCCATAAAATACATCTGCTATGAGGCTCTGGAGCGCTACGTATAACTTAAATAACTACTTGTTTGAAACTTTCACTTTAGTGCATTCATTTTAATTAGAGTACAATTTATTTTCCTATCCAGTGAATATTAATATGTGCTCTTTAAAGCCTTGTAATTAAAATATGTGCTGCTGTAACTGCTCTAGCGTCTGCAGTCTAAATAAACCTACCCATGATGCTAATTTGATTTCAAAATGAAACATAATGCTATCTAGAAATAAAAATAAAATCTAGAAAACATTTGTAAAAACAGACGTGGTGGGGCTTATGTTTAAGAACATATGGGGATTTACTGTAATGGCCGGCACCCAATACCAGAACAAGTGCCAAGGACCCTGGTCTCGGCTCGGCTTCACCAGTAGTGTGACCACCTTTGGGCTTCAGGAGGAGCCCTCAGCTTAATTGGGTGCCACCTGGACTTAGCGAGGGGTACAAGGCGAGGTGTTCTGGCTGGCAAAGGGGCACAGCCGGATAGCAAGTGTCTTTGGGCAGAAGGTCAAGGACAAGGTGTCTGGTGGAAACGGAAACAGGACACACCGGATGAGGACAGGCAGATAACAGAATTGTCAGGCAGGCAAGGGGTCAAAACCAGGTAATCAGACAGACTGGATCAGGCAGAAGGAGTTGTCGTTAGGCAGGCAAAGGGTCAAAACCGGGTAATCAGACAAACAGGATCAGGCAGGCTCGGTAGTCAATAAACAGGCAGGATCAGTATACAGAGGTCAGAATAGTCAGGAACAGGCTGGGTCAAACACGGAAAGAACAGTCAGGATAGCAAATTCAGGAACAGGTAGCACAAGGCTCAGTAAACCACTGGATAAGATCCTAAAAGAGCCTCGGCACTGGCTACAGTTCTGAATAGGCCTTAAATAGGGTCCCAATTCGCCCCAAAACATGCACAAATTCGCGCCATTGTGCACCGGCACAATCACGCAAGCGCGCCTGCGCCTTTAAGAGACGCGCACCCTAGGAATCCAAGATTGCGCCGGCAAGGGGAGGACAGGAGCGGTGCAGTGGGCGTCCACGCCAAGGACGCGGCGTGGACCCTGCTGCCCACTAGACCACCAGGGTAGGTTTCTTACATTTACTTAGTGATTGCACATGGCACTGCTTTCTTCACTAAAGTGCAATGGATAGTCAATGTGAGGAATTGGAAGCCTAGATTTTTCACCTGTGCAAGGATGGTTTGTCACCATAGGGAATGCGATTGAATTAATTAATAGGACCAATCCTATTTAAAGGTCACTGTCTTCAGGGCTTTTTGTCCCCATGGACAGTCCCAGGCTCCCAGGATTTCATAGAAATACAAGCGGTCATCTACACAGTTTAAAAATGTAATTTTGAAAATGCTTTTTTTTAGCTGGGAATGTGCCTGAAGTTTCTAGTACCAAATAAAAAGACATTTGCGTTTGCACATATAGCGTGCTTCCATATATTTGGCTCATTCATGTTAGAGGGTTCTGGTAGCTGTTGCTTTAGATTATGGAATAATAAATACATAAAGTTAATGTATTACTTGTCTGTAGTGAGGGGGCGAATTTGGGGCGTTTTGCTTCACGAAAAATTTGTGGATTTCCTGCGAAATTCACGAAACTGTGAAAAATTTGCGAAACGGAGCAGGCGTCTCGTTTTTGATGCCGGCATTCATTTTTTGGATGCCGGTGCACATTCACCGGCGAAAATGCGCGTCTGTCCATTTTTTTATGCCGGTGAATTTTCGCTGGCGAATTTTCACGTCAGTTTCGCAAATGTATTCGCCTGCGGTGAATCGCAGGAATTTGCGCGCAAATTCGCCCATCACTACTTGTCTGGTCTTCTAATGTTATCTATGTCCCACAGCCTAACACAGAAGGTGCAGAGGAACATTCCTGCACTTACCTCTGCCCCTACCACTGTCATGTTCTTCTTGCTATGTGTATCTACCTACTCTCCTTCCACCTTTTTGTCCCTTCTCTGTCTGTAGGGACCACTGGAAAATGTATAGAGATGGAAAATGTGTAGAGATGATTTATTTCTAAATATAAAATTGACCTAAGGGCTAACATAACAACTGGTAATTACTGTACATATGGACAGTTCTGTTTGTGAGGGTTACGAAATATTGTAATGTAGCATTCTTTAGGCTAGTTCAGTGGGAGTGACCACTAACAGTAACAACAGAATGGGTTCAAATCTTAGTTATTACATTATTATTATTATTATTATTAATAATAATAATAATAATAAATTCTGACAAAGCAACAGATAGATGTTTTAATTCTTGGGATTAAATCCACAAATTCTCTGGCCAATTTTCACAATTCCAGACCAATACAGTGAAATTTTATGCATTCAGTAAATGCAGTAGCGAATTGGCAAATTCTAATGAAGAAGGTTTAATGTGCCCCTAGGTTTATTGGAGCCACATTTTGTATAATCAATGAATCCTCCCAACTGGCAGTATATGTTTTTACTAGGCTAGAAAAGTCAGAGTAAATCTATATATATACTGACACAGTAAATGCTGCTTGTTAGTTGCCTGTATTTTCCAAAAGCATATTTAAATGAGGCTTGTTGGAGTGTAAACCATTTTCCTTTGCTCTAGGCTGTCTGGTTTGTTAAGGGTAGTGAAGAGAAAAAATAGCTGAGACTTCTTTACAATCAGTCATTTGGAGACAAGCATAAGTGAGTATTTCTATACACAAATGACCCTTAAATAAGTTCCTGCTTCTTAAAACCATTACCCATAGTGATGGGCGAATTTGGGGCGTGAATTTCCCATGAAATTCCATTGAAATTCCCGAAATGGCGAAAAATTTGCGAAATGGCGCCAACGTCTCGTTTTTGACGCTGGCGTCCAAAAAAACGGACACTGGTGTCCATTTTTTTTTAACGCCTTGAATTTTCACATCGGTTTTGCAAATTTATTTGCCATCGTCGAAACGCGGGAATTCGCCGCAAATTTCGCACCTGGCGAATAAATTCTCCCATCGCTATTACCCGACAACCACTTGCTTGCGCCCATGTTCAGTGCTAGCCTGTCTTTCCATATGCATCTCCACCAGTGTTTTATTTAGCAATCTGCTGCGGCTGTGCAAGGGAGCAAGCAATTTCTGTATTCCTCATTTTGTCAGTCATCAGTGATGACAATTCAAGCACCAAGGGATCAATCTTGTTCGGCAGATTTTTTTTTTTTTGCAAATAGAAGATAAATCACAATTCTCCGATCTTGCAAGCACTTCAAATGGGAAAAAGGTGGTAAAGACAAAGCTATTTTGTATTTGGAATATCAGGACACGTGGAATTAGGAAGAGCTATAATTTTTCTTATCTTTCTGGAGTCTGTCTGCTTGTCAGAAATTTAGATCCATAAAATGTATTTATCAATAGAAAAAATGAAAAAAAGAGTGTTCTGGGATTCTGTCTATTATGGAATTTTATTCAGAGGCCTTTCATTTACTATGCAAGTGCACCCTGATACATATTTACATATACAGTAACTTTCCCCTCAGTAAAGATAGCCAATAGGGATGAGCAAATTTGTTCACATTTTTTGAGAGTGGAGCAGATTTTCACAAATTTGTGTTAGATTCTTACCATGCATTTTATTTAACTGGGGAAAAAAATTGTAAAATAATGCAAGAAAAACAAATTTTTTCATTTGAAACACAGACCAAACATGAGAAAAAAAAATGACCACCAACTCCAATGCATTGGGCATAAGAAACAAAAAACCCAGCAAATAACTCCCATTTTTAGAGAAGCGACAGCAGGCTGTTTTGCTCATCACTAATATCCAAGGCGGGCCCTGGCGCAGGACGTGCAGCCAGGCCCCGCCACCCCCCACCGTATGCGATTTTCCGGCCGTAATCAGTGGCGCACAAGCTGCTGGGGGCCCTGAGGGGGTGCGGGCCCTGGTCCAATTGCACCCCCTGCTCCCCTGGTAGTTACGCCACTGATCCATCCCACAGAAAGTTAATAGCAACTTAGTGATTGGGTGAGATTATTGAAGTGCATACAAAATGTGTGCTGTGAACGCCAGTGCTGAAACCCCAAATTACATATACTGTACATGAAAGTATAATAAGTTCAAATGAAGAAACAGTCTATTTTAATAATCAAAAGAGCTTACTGTAAGTATTTCCAGTCTTCCAGTTATACTATATATGTAGCAGTGGTGTAAGCTGAAAGCAAGTGGACTTACTGCTCAATCTTAGAATTGTGGTAGTGGAAAGAGTAATGTTGGAGTGGTATGGACTTACTCTGCATTTTAAACCTTTGAAGGTAATACAATGGCTAGTGATGGGCGAATTTATTCGTCAGGTACAAATTCGTGGAATAAATTCGGCAGCGTCAAAAAAAAATGTCAAAAACGAGACGCTGGCGGGAAATTTGTGAATTTTTCGCCGAAGCGAAACGCGCAAATTCGCCCATCAATAACAATGCCAATAATCAACTACAATGATTCCATGGAACTTTCTGGACTATGATATAATCAAAGTGATACCTTAAAGTACTGAGGCAAGTTTTAATTGTTTAAGTTACATAACCAAGTTCATCTTTTATAGATGGTGCCCTTCTTATTTAATGATGTGGCTGCTGCATGCACCATAGGGGCCTATAAACTATAAGATTGTGTTTACTCTGCAATTCGAAAAAATTGCAGTGATAAAATAAATGCATTTTAAAATTTTCAATTTCAAAAAGTCCGATTTTAGTGGTTTTAGAGGTTTTTGAAACTATGACTAAACTCACAAACTCTAAAACCATGATTGTCATTGAATTTATTAAAAGATCCAAATATAAAAAGTATGAACGGAAAAGAAGCATTGAATGATGCGCTAATAATATGAATAACTCGAAAACCTAGACAATTCCTAGAGGAAAACCCCCCTTTTTTTACAGAAAAGTCTGGATTGATTAAAAGCAGTCCAATCAGATCAATGCCATTAACTTCTATAGCACCTTGACAACGTTTACTTGTTGAAGTTTGGCATTAGAGGTTTTTGTTCTTTTACACTTAAAAAATCTTGAATTTTTACAGCTTTTTAGAAATATAAGAAAATCACAAATTTTTTCAAGATTCGTGGAAAAAAATCAATTGTTAGTAAACAAGCCCCTTAGAATTTGAGTTTTCCAAACTTAAGTATATCAGTTGAAAAAAGTCTCTAAATTGTAATGAACAAATAGATTTGCAGTTACAAAATTCAAATAATTTTATTTTTCAATAAAGTTTCAAATGTAAAATTTCACACAATGTGCTTTTGCATATAGCCTACCTTTTGGACTTGGCGTCCAATGACCATTTGCATTGATTTACACATATAAATGATGTACAAATTGGAAACTGTTCTAAACATATTAAAGAACAAAAGTGCTAGTGGTCCATGTACCTTTACTAGCCAATAAGCAGATAGCTCTTGTTGGTCACTTGTTGTCATTTAAAGCAATTATCTTGTTGTTTATTGAACCTGGGCAAATATAAAGTTTATTGTACCTGGGCATAATGTAATTTTTAACCATAAAGGTTATTGCCATTGGGGTCAGGAAGGAATTTTCTTTTCCTCTTGAGGCATAATTGGCATGGACTTCAGGCTGGGTTTTTGCCTTCCTCTGGATCAAAACCTTGGATATATGATAATGTATTTGAAGAGTTATTTGTCATACAGTAGGACCTTGTCAGAGTACTGCACAGGTACATTTAGAAGAGGGAGTAAGGAGGTTCTCTCCTGTGACTGCACAGTGGGTTTGATTGATACAGACACTACTACTGCTTGTGCTAGGTGACAGCCTTCTTGGATTTCCTATCATCGACACACTATACAATAAGGAGCAGCAACATGGCTGCTGAACTTCTCTCATGGTGGGAGATGCAGCTTCTGCTCGTAACAGATATGGGGCCATCCTCTCTGTAGGTAGAGACAGTCTAACACTCAGTGGTGGATATAATGACAGTGCTAATCTCAAGTGAGGAGCGGCAGAGCATAGTAGTGATCTCTTATGGAATTCTGGCTTTAGAATATTGACTTGGGGTGAGGCTAATTATCTGATAAAATGGAAATAAATGCTGTGGCCATTTTACTCCATTTCTGGCTCCTGCTGTTTCATTAAGGTATGTAACAATGGGGATAGCTAAAAGTGAGGAGTCTGATTGTCAAGAGTTGGAGGCCTTTGTATTTTTAGTAAAATGTCGACACAGAAAGTGATCTGGAGACAGATCCAGATGGGGATTTTTTGCCTTTATCTAAATCAGCTAAAACTTATGATGGATGTATGATTGACTACAGAATGGACTACAGAATGGAATGGGATGTATGGAACTGGCATCCATTCTATTAATTTCTATTAGGTCTTATTTATTCCATTATATACTAGTACAGTAAACAATGTTTTAGATGTTTGTTATATAAAGCTTTAATATATCTTTGTTGTTTTGCATCCTAAATTGATGCTAATATTATGCTAATATTGTTGAATTTTCTGCTTCCCTACACAGATAATTATTATGGCTTTTAATTAGTCAACAAATTATTTTCAAAGCCAATGCGTGATTCCACATCTTGGAATACTAGCACAGGGAGAGACTACTTGTCTTATTGTGCATTCATTTTGTGTTTTGATTACTTCATTTAGTTCACACATGACAGCATTACATTTTATCTCTGTGAATATATGTCACTATACAGTTCTCCTTTGTATCACAAGGACACTTTATTGTTCCAATTGCATACTAAAAGATTTTAAATTAGGGGAAACCACCCACCAATTTTGAATGACCACAATTGAGCACACTGTTGCAATACCTATAACAATTACAATATAATTATGTAATATATCAATATAATTATTACATTGAGTTCTGCTGCTTACAAAAATGTGACCCAGCTATCCAGTACCCCTTTGGTAAAGTAGTACATTCTAACATTATTAAAGGGATACTGTCATGGTAAAAAATTTTTTTCAAAATGAATCAATTAATAGTGCTGCTCCAGCAGAATTCTGCACTGAAATCCATTTCTCAAAAGAGCAAAGAGATTTTTTTACATGGGGCTAGACATATTGTCAATTTCCCAGCTGCCCCAAGTCATGTGACTTGTGCTCTGATAAACTTCAATCACTCTTTACTGCTGTACTGCAAGTTGGAGTGATATCATCCCCCTTTTCCCCCCAGCAGCCAAACAAAAGAACAATGGGAAGGTAACCAGATAGCAGCTCCCTAACACAAGATAACAGCTGCCTGGTAGAGCTAAGAACAACACTCAATAGTAAAAACCCACGTCCCACTGAGACACATTCAGTTACATTATCTAGTATAGGTCAATCTAAAAACAACTGGACTTGCTGAGTAATCAATGAAGACGTTTCACTACTCATCCGAGCAGCTTCTTCAGTTCAACTGACTGGTGTGGGAAGTTCTCGGCATATAAACTCTTCCACTAATCCATTTACAATGGCACATTGTAACTCTTCAAAGAGGTGACATCTGAAGAAACTCACAGAGATGTTGATTCTGTGTAGTTGTGATAGGATTATCAATGTGTCATGCAACTCCTAGATACAGGTGTTACTTGTGAGAGTTGCATGAATGGATGTGTGAAGTGTTCTGAATCCGCCGGGGTACAGATGTTAGAACAGCATTGTATGTAGCAGACAGGTGGTGTCGAAGGCCCCACCTCTGTTCAGAGATGGTCTCTCCACCTTGACATGAATCGCCTCTTTCACGCCTCGTTCAAACCAGCGGTCTTCTTTATCCAAGATTTGGACCTTGCTGTCTTCAAAGGAGTGTCCCTTGTCTTTTAAGTGTAGAAAGACAGCTGAGTTTTGCCCTGTAGAGTTCTCCCTCCTGTGCTGAGCCATTCGCTTGGAGAGCAGTTGTTTTGTCTCACCGATGTATAGATCTGTGCACTCCTCGCTACACTGGACTCCGTATACCACATTGCTTTGTTTTTCTTTTGGTGTTTGATCCTTTGGGTGTACCAGTTTTTGTCTCAGTGTGTTGCTAGGTTTGAAAAACACAGGGACATGGTGTTTGTTGAAAATCCTCCTGAGTTTCTCTGACACTCCAGCTACGTATGGGATGACTATGTTTCGCCTACTATGTGTCTCCGCGCGGTTATTTCTATTGGTGTTCCTGTTGGGCTTGGTTGCTGCTGTTTTGACAAATGCCCAGTCTGGGTAGCCACACGCTTTCAAAGCTCCTCTGAAATGTTTTTGCTCTTTGTCTTTGGACTCTGTATCAGTTGCCACACATTCCGCCCGGTGGTGCAGGGTTCGAATGACACCCAGTTTGTGTTCCAGTGGATGGTGGGAATCAAACAACAGATATTGATCCGTATGAATCCGCCGGGGGTACAGATGTTAGAACAGCATTGTATGTAGCAGACAGGTGGTGTCGAAGGCCCCACCTCTGTTCAGAGATGGTCTCTCCACCTTGACATGAATCGCCTCTTTCACGCCTCGTTCAAACCAGCGGTCTTCTTTATCCAAGATTTGGACCTTGCTGTCTTCAAAGGAGTGTCCCTTGTCTTTTAAGTGTAGAAAGACAGCTGAGTTTTGCCCTGTAGAGTTCTCCCTCCTGTGCTGAGCCATTCGCTTGGAGAGCAGTTGTTTTGTCTCACCGATGTATAGATCTGTGCACTCCTCGCTACACTGGACTCCGTATACCACATTGCTTTGTTTTTCTTTTGGTGTTTGATCCTTTGGGTGTACCAGTTTTTGTCTCAGTGTGTTGCTAGGTTTGAAAAACACAGGGACATGGTGTTTGTTGAAAATCCTCCTGAGTTTCTCTGACACTCCAGCTACGTATGGGATGACTATGTTTCGCCTACTATGTGTCTCCGCGCGGTTATTTCTATTGGTGTTCCTGTTGGGCTTGGTTGCTGCTGTTTTGACAAATGCCCAGTCTGGGTAGCCACACGCTTTCAAAGCTCCTCTGAAATGTTTTTGCTCTTTGTCTTTGGACTCTGTATCAGTTGCCACACATTCCGCCCGGTGGTGCAGGGTTCGAATGACACCCAGTTTGTGTTCCAGTGGATGGTGGGAATCAAACAACAGATATTGATCCGTATGAGTGGGTTTCCTGTATACTTCCGTCTTCAAGTTACCCCCCTCTTGGATACATATCAAACAGTCCAAAAAAGCAAGTTTGTTCTCATGGACATCTTCCCTTGTGAACTTGATGTTATTGTCCACAGAGTTAATGTGTTCTGTGAAGGCCGCCACTTCATTGGATCTGATTTTAACCCAAGTATCATCCACATACCTGAACCAGTGAGTCGGTGTAGTTCCCTGGAACGTAAGTAAGGCCCTCCTTTCCACTTCCTCCATGTACAAGTTTGCTACAATGGGAGAGACTGGAGAACCCATTGCACAGCCATGTTTCTTGTTTATATGCCGAGAACTTCCCACACCAGTCAGTTGAACTGAAGAAGCTGCTCGGATGAGTAGTGAAACGTCTTCATTGATTACTTAGCAAGTCCAGTTGTTTTTAGATTGACCTATACTAGATATACTATGACCTGGATGAATGAAAATCTTCATAGTCATTCAGTTACATTGAGAAGGAAAAACAGCAGCCTGCCAGAAAGCATTTCTCTCCTAAAGTGCAGGCACAAGTCACATGACCAGGGGCAGCTGGGAAATTGACAAAATGTCTAGCCCCATGTCAGAATTCAAAATTGAATATAAAAAAATCTGTTTGCTCTTTTGAGAAATGGATTTCAGTGCAGAATTCTGCTGGAGTAGCACTATTAACTGATGCGTTTTGAAAAAAACATGTTTTCCGATGACAGGATCCCTTTAAGGACCTACAAGACCTTCAGGATTTTCTCTTTATCATATAGTTCACTTTGAAATGTATTCTTATGGGTTATGTAATAAAATACACTATGTTTGCCCAGGACATACTGTAGTGATGGGTGAATTTGACTAGTGATGGGCGAATTTGGTGCGTTTTGCTTTGCAAGACGCCGAAAAATTTACGAAATGGCGCCGGCGTCTAGTTTTTGACACCAGAGTCTGTTTTTTTGACACCAGTGTCCGTTTTTTTTTGTTTTTTTTGACACCGGTTTCCAAAAAAATGAAAACCGGAGTATTTTCGATGTCGAGTTTTCGCGGGAGTTTCGCGAATTTATTTGCCAGCGGCGAATCACGCCCAACACTAAATCTGACCTGTTTTGCTTTACTAAACATTCACTAAATTTGGCAAATGCATTGCCAAATTGCATTGCCGTATTTTATTTGTGCAATATTTTTTCACTATACATTAGAGCAGGGATCCCAACCTTTTCAACCCGAGAGCAACATTCAATAGTGAAAGGAGATGGGGAGCAACACTAGCATGAAAAATGTTCTTGGGATGCCAAATAAGTGCTGTGATTGGCCATGTGGTAGCCCCTATGTGGATTGTCAACATGAATTGAGACTCTGTTTGGCAGTGCACCTGGTTTTTTTACAACCAAAACTTGCCTCCAAGCCTGGAATTCAAAAATAAGCACCTGCTTTGAGGCCACTGAGAGCAACATCCAAGGGGCTGGAGAGCAACATGTTGCTCATGAGCTACTGGTTGGGGATCACTGCATTAGAATCTATGGGTGTTTTTTTCACAGCGACAAAATATTTTGCTCATCCCTACACTAAGAGCAATAAGTTAACAAAATAGCATTTAATGATAACTTCGAAAACCACCACCATTTTATTGGTTGCTTTGGTTTACTGCACATTTGCAATTAGTGTTGGATTCTATTTAAATATATGAAATGTAGCATTATACCAAAGATGAAGGTGCCTCCAACGCGTTAAATGCATTGAATTTTGATGTGCGGACGATTTTGATGCAAGTCATTTTTATACATGCCATTATTTTGTCCAAATGCATTAAAGTCAATGCGCATACGAATAATTTTGATGCGCAACAATTTTGATAAATTTTTAGCCACGAATCCATGCCTGGAAAAAAAAATTGCCCATTATAAGGTATAAATAAATAAACAATATACTATGTGCATTTGCACATTTTTGTTATTTACCCAATTTATGAGAGTACAAGTGAAACTCAAACAGTTTATCAACTTTATAAAGAACATTATATACATTTATACATTTAAATTTGATCTAATACAGTTCTGATCGTGCGGAAAAGCATTAATGTAACCTGATAACCCTAGTTATTATTATTATTTCCAAAAGAAAGGTAGAAAAAAATGAAATAAAAAAATGAAATAGAAATGGGTACAATTTATTCTAAACTGCAGCTTTGAAGTGTTCAATATTTTCTTATCATTGCATTAATATTTAACTTGAGCACATTTCTGTGATGTTTACCAGCTTGGAGTCTCTACTAGTAGAATCACTGGAAGAGCAGTCAGAGCTATTGTTACAGCAGAAATAGCCTAAGACAGATCGTAAAGTCCCTGGTGATCAGGAAACTATATAATGCTTACTAGTTTCAGCAGCGACAGCAAAAAATTTGCAAGCCAGATGCTCAGTTTTCAGCATCCTTAATGGTTTAACTCTCTCCAATACAAACAGAAATATTTTAAAATTGTCTGTCATAAACATTAATGTATCACTTTCCAAAAATAATTCGATTATTTTACTTACCACGTTTCCAACAATACATCTGCACATTTGGATTTGTCACAAATATCTCTGACCGAAGGCTCTGGGGAAGTCATGGAATATTTCTGTCTGTCATATTTTGCAGTAATTGAATGAGTATGAGTTTAAGGGAAGGTCAAAAGAATGTCCTGAAAATGTGTTTACAAAACTTCATTGAGGCATTTCAGGATGTATCATTAAATTCAATTATTATGAGCTTTAACCTGCTAGATCCCAGAGAAAGTTCTTGTTCAGTTGGTCCTTGCAAGATATCCATTCTCAAATAAAACTAATGGTAGACAATTATTTAAAGAGAATTAATAAAACTGAATTGTATTCCTCCATCATTTCCATCAGGGACTCTATTTACATCCAGCTCCTGAGATGAAAGTGTACTGTATCCTCCCATTCCTTGGAAACTTCTGTGGACTCCTCATTCTTGACTTGCTTTAAGCTCCCAAATTTAGTGTGGCTTTTTGCAGCTTTCACATTGGTTTCCTAGCCAAAAACAACATGGTGGCATGAGTGGACTTTTTGCCACCAACCAACAATGGCTTTTATTCCATCCAACCATATATTATCTATCTATCTATCTATCTATCTATCTATCTATCTATCTATCTATCATCTATCTTTCTATCTATCTATCTATCATCTATCTTTCTATCATCTATCTATCTTTCTCTCTCTCTCTCTCTCTCTCTCTCTCTCTCTCTCTCTCTCACTCTCTCTCTCTCTCTCTCTCTCTCTCTCTCTCTCTCTATCATCTCTCTATGTATCATCTCTCTATCCATCTGTCTATCTTGAAACATAATATATCCCCATTTGAGGCACCCCTTAAATAAAGTGTATCCTTTTCACTGCATGTAATGTAGCAAACTGGGTAAAATTCTATTAAAGCTGTTTAGATGTTGTTGTAGGTTTCAAGAACTGTGAAGAATCAAACTCTTGACTGTGTGATTAAACTCTCCTACATTACTCTGGTGAGCCTCTGGGGTCTTATAGGCCATTCCAGTGCAGTTGCTTGATCATCAAAGCTCCCAAGCCTGATCTTGCCTGATTCCTGGTTCCTATGCACTTCTGGGTCCCCTGTCCCCTGCTTGGTTTCTTGCTCTGTTCTCCAGTACCTATCTGTTGCCATTTTCTATTATTGTGGATTTATTTGGTTTTAACCTTCGGCCTGTTTACTCTACCTTGCTTGTCTGCTGCGTTCTTTTGACTTTGGCCTTCCTTTTAAACTTTGCTTGTCTGCCGCCAGCCCTGACCATTCTGCCTGTTTACTGACCCTGCCTTATCTACCGTTAGCCTCACTACAGGCCTCTATTGGAACTCATTGTTTATTTTGTTTTCTTATTCATTAAATATCTGTTCAGTATATAATGGCTTTTGCTCATTATCCAACTGTAAATGGGTTCATCATGGGTTATTTAGCACACCGGCTCCTACCTGCCAGTAACTCATCAGTGGACAAATTTGCCAGAAGGTCTGTACTTTGAAATTGTTGGCCGACTTAAATACAGTGCAGTGTATGAGCAAACAATCCTTATTTTGTTAAATGGGAATGAGTTTTTGTACAAAATGTCCTTTACTATAGGTATGGGCAAGTGCACAAGACCTCTACAAATGATGTGGTAAACCATTTTGGATTGTAATTTTGGTAAAGCAAATTGCACTCAGTCCCTATAAAAAAAGGAATAGTGAAATGCTTGAAACCACTGCCAATAGAAAATGAATTGGAAGCACTGGCTGATGTGATGCTTATTGCAATTATTAAGCGATTAGTACCTGTCCATTGATAGGACCCAACATTTGCAGGTGATTTGTCCCCTTCCTAACATACTGCTCCAAAGCATGCAATCTGCACTTACTTTTAACTGGCTTGAGAGCTATGGTTCTGCAACCCAGGTGGTGGTGTATCTGGCTGTTTGCTGTTCAGTCCACCTGTTGGTCTTTTATTTTTGCCTACTGCCATTTACCCTCAGTGACAAACTTTCAATGTGGGTTTTCTCCAGTCACCAGCAAGCAGCATGCAAATGAGCTGACTGATACATCCCTATATATATCCAATTCTAGATCACACTTCTTTGTATCACTCTATTGATTTTATCTTTGATTGGAAAATGTCCAAACATTGCAGTCCTCTGTTTCTATATGAATCCCTGATGTTCTGTTCTCTTTTTCTACACTCCATCAGACATTGTGTTTTCTCTTAGAAAACAGAAATCCCTTCTCAAATAGGGCCCTGTTCATTCCAATAGATGAGTGGATTGCTAGACATATTACCATTGCTTCTGAGCAAGCAGCAAATGACATTACGACTTGATACAAATAATATAATAAAATATATATATTAAGGGCATTGCAGCTGAAACAACAACAGAGATGTGCAGATGTCAGCGTCTGTGGGGAAATGTGGTTTCTGGCAGTGCTGTGAAATGGTGATTTCCCCACATTAGCAGAGTCTCTGACTTAGTCAGGTAGCTAACTAAACCCTAAAAATGAATATGGCTAAAATGCCCTATTTTATATACTGAATTTAATGCACCAGCTTAAAGTTTCAGCTTAAAGGCCAACTGGAATTACTGGATCCATGCACAATGTAACTGTCACATCCAGTGGCCCAAATCCCACATAGGAATGACCAGAAGGGTTAATATTTAAAGTATAGGAGTTTAAAGTAAAACAAAAGTCCAAGAACAGGTACACTTTAGCCAAAAAGGAAAACAAGAATCAGTAACATCAGCACGGAAGACAGAGTACTGGAACAGGGTCAGACTGGAACGTAGGAACGTAGGAACGTTGGAACGTAGGAACGTAGGAACGTAGGAACGTAGGAACGTTGGAACGTTGGAACGTTGGAACGGGTGTCTAGCAGGTTTGGAGACCTATGAACTGGCAGGAAAGCTCACTCAAGGTTTAAATAAGGGCCCTCTGCTGGGAGCTAATTAGCAAATAGGCTGCACCTGCCAGTTAATGAAGAGCAGCTGAAATAGCAGCGCCAGGGCTAACCATAGGAACCTCATAACAGGGTAAGCCTATTCTTCTAATCTGCCTGAATAGTAAAGATACAAAGCAACAGGCTATAATACACAAGGTTCCCGGTTCAAACCCAGCAGAGGGATGATTCCTTACAGAAACCTTTTTTTATTGGGTCATAGTTATCGAAGACTGAATATAGAGTTCATTGCAGACGTCTCATTGGCCCCCACAGGGCGCATGACTAGGGCATAACTGATGGCGGCCAGGGTGTGGTCTGGAAGTTTCACCTCTCAGCTGAGGGAAAAGTCACAGTTTTATCTTCACTTATATAGGCTTTAAAGGAGAACTAAACCCTAAAAATTAATATGGCTAAAATGCCCTATTTTATATACTGAACTTATTGCACCAGCTTAAAGCTTCAGCTTGTCAATAGCAGCAATGATCCAGGACTTCAAACTTTTCACAGGGGGTCACCATCTTGGAAAGTGTCTGTGACACTCACATGCTCAGTGGGCTCTGAGCAGCTGTTGAGAAGCTAAGCTTAGTGTTCGTCACTAATTATCCAGCAGACAATGAGGTTGGTCTGTAATATAAGCTGATGCTACAAGGCTGATTATTAAATACTGATGCTATTTGCACTGGTTTCTGTGCTGCCATGTAATAATTATCCATATGAATTACTAATCAGCCTCATACTGTGACATTTATATTCTATGTTTACTGTATATTGTATGTTACTAAGCTCAGTAAGTGACAGCAGCACAGAGCATGTGCAGTGAATCAGCAGAAAAGAAGATTGGGAGCTACTGGGGCATCTTTGGAGACACAGATCTTTACTGCTAAAGGGCTGTGGTTGCCTTGGGCTGATACAGAAGCCCAAAACATGATAAACAACATTTCTAGCTACTTCTTTAGTTATCCTTTAAGGGACATTTTTAGCAATAGGTGAAGTAGGAAATACCTATGTGCTTCTTTTGACATCTCTCAGGGACAACATATTCTGAACTCCATACAATCCAGGTCATGGCAGAACAAATAGAAGTGGTGTTGTTTTATATGCACTATCATGGGAGCCTGTGGTTCTTAAAAAACTTTATTAACAAATAAAGGTACCCAAACTAGGCTGCACTGAAACAATTTACAATACTGTTTTATAAAGTCTTTATCATTATTGTCATAAACATTTATATTATGTGTTCATATGCTACACTACAACATGTTTCTTTTTCCCCTTAAGCTTTTTATCACTGATGTGGTACATTTTTTTTCTATTGTTGAAGTGACAATATACTAGATCTTCTCTAAATGGGACTGTCTCTACCCTGTGATTATACAGTTAAGTGCCTGAGCTGGTAGCTCACAACTATCGTACTAATTCACATCCCATTGCCCATTGTTGGTATAACAGAGAATGAAAACTTTTGTGCCTGTGTTTAGCTAAAGCTGCTCAATAAATACCCTATATTTCACCCCTAGAGCAGTGATGGGCAAAGTGCGGCTCTCCAGCTTTTGCAGAACTACAAGTCCCAGCATGCAAAGACTGCCTACAGCTATCAGGGCATGGTGGGAGTTGTAGTCTTGCAACAGCTGGAGAGCCACACTTTGCCCATCACTGCCCTAGAGCGACAGCAACTTGACCTCTTCTAGCAAATCCTCCTTCATGGGCTCCCTTTCCCCATGACATCCACTAAGGCTTTCTCTAGCTGGCATACAATCTTTATTGGGGTTATCCTACCCCTAGGCTTTGGATTTATGTCTTAGGGATGGCTAAATTACTAATTTTCTGCAGGCAGCAAAACACATTCCTAATACAAAAGCTTTTTTTAGTCATGAGGACTATGGGAACAAATGTTGTGTATGCCTGATTTAAAAAAGCCCTTGTGACTCTACTGCAATAACTAACCTGATTTTCTCTATTTATTGCACTGAAACCCCAGTCATCTCCATGAGCTATATTTTGCAGCGTTACTACAGGCTCTACTATGAGCTACTGTAAATGTAGTAAGGTCCAGAAATATCAATGGGTTAATAGACTGCTGACAGGTCACAGGTTTTGGTCCTACTCCTCTCCTGAATTGATACATTTTGCTTTTCTAGTTATATGGTAATTCATTTTTTTTTTTAGTTTTTTGTTTCAATTATACAATTAATTAATTATGACACAAATTCCATCATATAAATGTCTGGGGTCAAACAGGCACCATCATTGCTAGAAATTAAACCAAATAATGTTTTTTTTCCAACCCAATCATCCATAAAAGCTTTGACTGAATAGCTAACTGTATCCCAATCTCAGTTTGCACGTTCAAATCTGAGTAACCTTTCCATTCTTTGCCTTAACCAGTTGTAATGTTAATACAGTATAGCCCCTGTTGCTGGTGTGTGTTTAAAAGTAGATAAACCAAGCAAATTAGTATTTCATGTGTGTCGTGTAAGTGTTTTAGACCCAGTCAGGGTCTGTTTTAGTTGCATATAATAACATACAGAAAATGAAAGCTGCAAATCACAAAAGAAGTGGGAGTTGTTCATATTTTATGATGAGCCTACAAGGAAAAAAAAGGCATCAGATGTATTGCAATTCACCAAGAAGATCCAATAGAATATGGTGTTCCTTTGGCTCATCTTTAATACATAACATTTATGTAAAATGTGAGCTCCATGGCAGCATGTGAAAAATGCATGTAGGAGACAGTGGGAGCCGTATCGCCTCGGCCTCAGTGAGGGATAGCAAGTTATTACTTGTCAGGAAAATGATTCCACCAACTTGGGACGGCAGTTTATCCCTTTAAAACTTCTCATGTTTATTTATTAGTATTATTTTTTCTAGGCAAAATTAGTCCCCCTATAAGATATATTTGATCTAACTGTCAATGATTACCTGACACCCAACTCCTGCATGAAGACAGAATGAAGAGAAACAGATGCTGAGAGGGATAGTGAAGATAAAATTGAATATTTCAGAAACACTGCAGATTTTTTTAATTGATTGCATTTAGAAAGTTTCTTATTTCAGTATGACATAGCTTATATTACATTTTCAAGATAGTTCCCCTTTAAGTTTATACGTGAACTGCTAACATTTGATATATTTTGTCCCTTTCAGATTTAGCTTATTCTTCAAAATGAATAAATAATACATTCTAAATGTGACTACTGTATATAATATTTATTGTACATTATAACAATAACAAACACAACTCCTGATTATATATCATGTGACATCAATCAGATTTTGCAGTATGTGGCAGACAAAAAGCCTTCACGATTTCGGAAAATGTATGCTCCGTACCGTAAATATTTTTTAAATTGTTATTTCACTGGAACCGATTCATTTTATAAACACAAAGAAACACGAACTCTGCTGTGATAAAAGAACCGAGCAGACGAGAAGTTTTAAAGAGAATCAGGTAAAAAATACACTGCGCGGCCGTCATTTCTTGTAAGGCATTTGTGTGAGTGCCAGTACATGCAGATTTGGGTTCTTTTGTCCCTCTTTTTTTAAATTCAATTACATAAATAACTTCTGAATTCATTCCCTGCTCTTAGGAGCTAAGCACCAACGCCTGGATTTTCCTTTACATATTGTTCCCCCTAATTGTTAATTTTTAACAATTAGTTGGTCATTCAAATGCAAATGAGTGAGAGTCGGCTTGGAATGGAGATGCTAGTAAATTTTTCTTTTAAAGAATAATAAATCTTCATAAACTGAGCCCATTGTTAAGCCACAACGTGCAAAACTTCTGAAAATAAGAATTTCCTGTCTTTGTATCGTTAGAGCAGAGGAGGCTGGTGAATTATTCAGTGTCTCCATATTTTAAAGTTTTTTTTTTTTCTCTTTTGTGGAAGCACATTGTGCCATTGTCGATGTATATTAGATGGATGGATTAGAACAAGAAGAAATATTCTTTGTTGTTGAATGACAGCTGAAAGTCTGCAGATTTCCTGCAAAAACAGCAACAAGGAAAATGGGTTCTAAAAACAGGGATGTCTATCTCCTGTAGAGCTTCGGTTCTTAGTATTCATTTCCATCTCTGCCCTTGGGAATGCTGGGAGACTTACACTGGCTGTACATGCACAGAAGGTCCCTTTACAGGAGGTAGAGTAGGAGATAGTAGGGTATATATGGAGACAGTTAGGGCAAGATGAAGAAAGTGGGGCAAAATGGCAACTCTATCTGAATGGTGCTCAACCTGCTGCACAGTCCTTCTGAATATAAATGTAGAAGCCCTGTCAAGTGTATTTTGGATTGGGCCCTACCACCACTAAAGAAAGTGCTACAAGTGCTACAGATATGTGTGTTAATGTGTGTCATTTACTTACTCCCTTTACTTCATTTAAAAAGCACTTGTGTTCAGGGTCTGGTTGCACACCAGTGGGCACAGTGCGGTCCTGTTCTTAATGCCTTCTATAAAGCTCTCCTTGACTTTCACATCTGAATTCCTACATGCCCCCCACCTGCCTATGTGCTTCCCCAACCTTGACCATCATGAATACAACTCAGCTGATTGCATGAAATTCTGCATTCATAGTGGGCACATAGTTCAACTACGTGCAAAGCACAGGCAATTTTTTGCACTTGGCACATAGTTAATGATTAGTCAGAAAGCTCAGAATTGCGGGTTGTCTCCCATAGAGTCCATTATAATTACATAAATCACAATTTTAAAACCTATTTAATTTTTCTCTATAACAACAAAACAGCTGCTTGTACTTAACCCCAACTAAGATTAAATTAATCGTATTGGTGAGAAAAGAATCCTATTGGGTTTATTTCATGTTTACATGATTTTTAGCAAACTTAAGGTATGAAGTTACAAATTATGGAAAGATCCCTTATATGGAAAACCTCAGGTCCCGCGCATTCTGGATAACAGGTCTCAAACCTGTACAGGTATGGGATCTGTAATCCAGAATGCTTGGGGCCTGAGGTTTCCGAATAAGGGTATTTCAGTCATACCTTAAGGGGCCCATTTACTTAGTTCGAGTGAAGGAATAGAGGAAAAATAGTTCGAATTTCGAATGTTTTTTTTTTGGCTACTTCGACCATCGAATGGGCTACTTCGACTACGACCTTCCACTTCGAATCGAACGCTTCGAACTACAAATCGTTCGACTATTCGACCAATCGATAGTCAAAAAATTCTTCGACCCCCTAGTTCGCCACATAAAACCTACCGAGGCCCCCATAGGCTTTCTAACAATTTTCTGATTGAAGGAATATCCTTCGATCGATGGATTAAAATCCTTTGAATCGTTCGATTTTAGGAATATCGGAAAATCCTTCGACTTCGATATTCGAAATCGAAGGATTTTACTTCGACAGTCGAATATCGAGGGTTAATTAACCCTCGATATTCGACCCTAAGTAAATGTGCCCCTAAGTCTACCAGAAAATCATGTAAACATTAAATAAAGCCAATAGGCTGTTTTTGCTTCCAGTAAGGATTAATTATATCTTAGGTGTGGATCAAGTACAAGCTACTGTTTGAGAAAAATGAAATCATTTTAAAAATATTAGATTATTTGATTATAATGGAGTCTATGGGAGACGGCCTTTCCGTAATTCAGAGGTTTCTGGATAACAGGTTTCCGGATAATGGATCCCATACCTGTACCAAACACCACAGAGGGTAAGAAGCGTTTGCTATCATCTGAGCCCATATGATAAATTTCTGTGTATTTCTTTCATTATTATAGTTATTACTGTTTTGTAAAGTAAAGAAAAAAGCTAATAGAAACCTTCTTTTTGGATGAATTTGGATTAACCAAACAGGAAATATAAAAGCAAGGGTTCTAGTTCATGGATATGTAAATTTTTTTAAAACAAGGAATCCAGAGAATATATATAAATATTTATATATATATATATATATATACTGCAGAAATTAAATATATTTAGGTATTTAGGTGAAAAATGGGAACTCACTTTTACTGTGTACATGATTGGGACCTATTTTTTAGAAACCTAGTCCCAAGCATTCTGGATAACAGAACCTATACCTGTATGGTGCATTCGAGCCCTACAGAAATGACTGATAATGGGAAAAGAGATGCATCTTAGCCAGCTATATAGAAAAAGAGGTAAATGAAGAGAAATGAGCCTCGCCTCACAATATAAATGCATGCGAATAAGAACACTGTCAAAAATGAGGAACGAGGCTCCATTTTCAAATAAAAATATGTGAGAGAGAACAAAGACAATTATGAGAAATGACACTCATTATACAATATAATATAAGGGAATGAAAACACAATCAATTGTACACGTTTGAAACCAATCTACTGACACCCCCTCAACCTCTAGGCAGACCAAACAGACTAATTAGAAGGAGGTTCATCTAGTCTTCTTGACCACAGAACAAAAGCATACATTCAGCTGAAAAGTCAGAAAAGATTTTTGTTTCCACTAAATAATCGGCTAGAGAGGAATCAGGATGAAGATGGAAACACAGCTGAGATATAGATCATTTATAACATTAATATTACAGAGAATTCCATAGTGTGTGGGTGTCTTCTAGAGAATAGGGATTTATAAAAGTGATTGAAAAAGAGGTGGCTTTAACTTTACGACCCGTAAACGCTACAGTCTCTGAATTTCCCATCTGTACATCCTTTTAAAAAAACCAAACATGATCATCCTCTAGTCTAGTCTGAATACAGATATGGGATCTGTTCTCCAGAAAGCTCCAAATGACAGTAATTACAGTATCTCCATAGACTACCTTTTGATCAAATAATTAAAAATTTCAAAATGATTTTCATTTTTCTTTGTAACAATAAACAGTAGCTTGTACTCGATCCTAACTAAGATATAATTAATCCTTGTTGGAGGCAAAACAAGCCTATTGGGTTTAATTAATGCTTAAATTATTATTTTTTAAACAAGTTATGGAGATCCAAATTACAAAAAGAGCCCTTATCTGCTAAACTCTAGGTACTGAGCATTCTAGATAACAAGTCATATTTTGAGATGGATTTTTAGATGTTCTAGGAGGGCAAAACACATTTTAGACCCAGTCAGAGTCTGTTTTAGTTGCATATAATAACATATAGAAAATGAAAGCTACAAATCATAAAGAAGTGCAAGTTCTTCATCTTATATGGTGAGCCTACAAGAAAAAAGGCATCAGATGTATTGCAATTCACCATACAGGTTGGGACGGCAGTTTATCCCTTTAAAACTCATAACATTCTCTTGTTTCATGGGAAGTTAGTAGATAATAAATATTGATTAAATCCAAGACAATTTCAATGAATTGCAGAAAAACATGGAACATTTTTTATTTGAGTGAAACGTCAAGACTTTACATAAACACTTTACATTCTTATGATTATATTTCATTACATTCAGTGATAAATTGATTGTGTATTCTACAGTGCTGTACATAAGGTTATATAACTATTCATGCTCAAACTAGTAGAGTAGTAGTAGTGGAACCCCCATTTAAGTTTCCAGGGGACCAGAAAAAAATGGTGTAAAATTTGGGAAAATGTCAATTCAGAGAAATGTGTTATGCATTATATTTATTGATAGGACCACAAAAAAAACAGTGGCTAATGAGGGAAAACATAATTAGCAATTAATTCACATTCTCATTACATGGCAGCTCAGAAACCAGTTTGCGTCATAAAGAATTGAATAATCAGCCCTGTAGCATCAGCTTATATGAAATCCAAATTTACTGCTTATAAACTGCAGCTGCACCAGCTGCTCATAGCAAACTGAGCATGTGCGTGTCACAGACACTCCTAAAAAAATGATGAACTCCTTGGAAAACTATGAAGGCCTGGATTATTATTTAAATAATAGACAAATTATAGAGATCCAAATTACAAAATGAATCTGTTATCTGGTAAACTCCAGGTACTAAGCATTCTAGATAACAGGTTCTATTTTGAGATGGACTGTGAGATGTTCTAGGAGGGCAAAATAAATTCAAGTAGTTGAGTCTAGTGAACAGATAAGACTACACACTGATCCTCTCCAGTGTGTAGAGCATGAGGGGAGAATGGTGTAAGTACAAAAGTACCACTACAGAGCATTTTTCAAGCAGAAAAATATGGTTGTACTTGCCCCACTACCAATCACTTGCTCACTGCTAAGCACATTCTATGCAGCTATACAAGTACAAATCTTTAATAAATGGCATGTAGGCTGCACTTTATGGAAATACACGGACAAGCCAAGAGTATATACTTACGTGCCCTGCAGTTTTAGGTGAGTGTAAATAGTGAGCATGAGTGCTGATGCAACCTTCGAGGATGACCAAAGCTCCATGCTTCCTTTGCGTTTGTAGATGCATTATATTACAAAGAGGTGGAATAAAACTAGCAACTTTTTGGAAGTTCAAGGACCAGCTGTAGATGTAGGTACCTTTTATAAATGGGGTTTTTAAAGCAGGCAACTTCACTTGCGGGTCATAAATGGCAACTCTCGGTTGATTCACTTTGTTACAGCAGGTTGTGTCAAGTCCCAATTCAACTTTAATCCTAGGAGTCTGTTCCTGTACCCCGTCCAAGGTGCACAATGTAGGCAATACATAAAAATTGGATGGAAACAGACCAGGAGAGGTACTGGAAATTATCCTGTTATTAGATAATTTGCAGCAAAGCACTGCACCTCTCCTGGTCTGTTTCCATCCAATTATTAAGAAATAAAAATCTCTCTTGCACCCCTACAGGCAATTCCTTGCATCTAGAAGCTCATTCACGTTAATAGCACAACAAGCAAATATGCAGTCTAATTCTGTAAATGAGAACTACGTTGTTCTCTCCAATGATGTCTGGCTGCTTCCCCCTGACAGTAGCAGGGTGGCAACTGGACCACAAGTGATGGATACTGAAGTTAATGTTATTACTGCTCAAAGAAGTAACTGTGTTTTATTATATTCTGCACGACTTGCCTGTACTGAAGCACTGAGTGCTGAGAAATATATTTCTTGATGAAAACCACATGAAATGAGAAAAATATTATTTAAAATACTTCCAGTATATCAGTTACAGGGACAGTTACCTTAAAATATATCCTAGCATTTGCCCAAGGAAATAATCATTTTATCATTCTTTCTTATCAATTTTTAGTCTTATTTTACTTCTCTTCAGCCTAAAATTAAAATTTCTTTCCAGTCCCTCTCTTCTAGTCTGCCATTTAAACCACTGTATGGTCGCTAAGTTAATTGGGGCTGTTGCAACCCTACAATATAATAATACAGATTTATGGTTTAAATTCATTACAAAAAAAGATTGGGAACAAAAAGCTAAAGGGAAATGGAAAACAAAAATAAATTTGCTGATTTTTAATCCCAATTCAAATGAGTTGAAAAATATGTGACCCCTCAATTGACCTTTCACTTTGAGCCATCCTACTGAACCCCATTGTTACATACCTCAATGAAACACAAGGACCCAGAAATGCAGTAAAATGGGCAAAGCATTTATTCACATTTTATCAAATAAATAGGACCTTTCCAGCCAAACCCCAAAGAAATATTTAAAGCCAGAATTCTATTAGAGATTGATATTATGCTCTGCTGCTCTGTTGCCATTCTGCTTAAAAGATGGGATAACCGGTAGCTCAATCTCACACGAGCCTGCAGCTTTCTTTTAGACAGAGAATAAACTGCACACAGGCACCATGCTTCTCTTGCGTCAAGAAGACAAAACTTTATTAACACTTATGCAGGAGCAGACAAAGATCTTGTCACATGACACTGTATCAGTATCAGATTACAAAAAGAGGTAGAATGAAACTAGCAACTATTTGGAAGTTCAAGGACCAGCTGTAGATGTTGGTGCCTTTTATAAATGGGGTTTTTAAAGCAGGCAACTTCACTTGCGGGTCATAAATGGCAACTCTCGGTTAATTCACTTTGTTACAGCAGGTTGTGTCAAGTCCCAATTCAACTTTAATCCTAGGAGTCTGTTCCTATACCCTGTCCAAGGTGCACAATGTAGGCAATACATAAAAATTGGATGGAAACAGACCAGGAGAGGCGCAGTGCTTTGCTGGAAATTATCCTGTTATTATATAATAAAATGATAATTTGCAGGAAAGCACTGCACCTCTCCTGGTCTGTTTCCATCCAATTAAAAAATTAATCTCTCTTGCACCCCTGCAGGCAATTCCTTGCATGGGATCTGTATTAGAGCACACACATTAATACATATCTTAACATGCTCCTCACTGAAGACTTGAGTTTCACTTCTATAGTTGTCATTTGAGATCAGCATTATGTCATTATAATACACAAAAGCCATGAATATCTTCGGGCTCATATTTTTATATGATCATGAAACTCCTCTGTAACTTATAATATCCTTATAATTTACAAGAGGGGGTACTTTATTCACCATATCTATCCACCATATATAAAAGTACTTTTATTCTAGTCTGAAGGGGTGGCCTCTGGTACGGTGATCCTCTTTTTGGGTAAAAAGGTCCCCTGCTATTTGTCTATAATGTCCTCTAATGTACTTGTAAAGTGTAATCATGTCCCCTCGCAAGCGCCTTTTTTCCAGAGAAAACAATCCCAACCTTGACAGTCTACCCTCATAATTTAACTCTTCCCTCCCTCTAACCAGTTTAGTTGCACTTAGTCTCTGCACTCTCTCCAGCTCATTTATATTCCTATTAAGGACTGGAGTCCAAAACTGCACTGCATACTCCAGATGAGGCCTCACCAGGGACCTATAAAGAGGCATAATTATGTCTTCATCCCTTGAGTTAATGCCCTTTTTTATGCAAGACAGAACTTTATTTGCTTTAGTGGCCACAGAATGACACTGCCCAGAATTAGACAATGTGTTATCCACAAAAAACCCTAGATCCTTCTCATTTAAGGGAACCCCCAACACACTGCCATTTAGTGTATAACTTGCATTTATATTATTTTTGCCAAAGTGCATAACCTTGCATTTATCAACATTGAACCTCGTTTGCCTGTTTGCTGCCCAGTTTTCCAATTTAGACAAATCACTCTGCAAAGTGGCAGCATCCTGCATGGAACCTATAGTTCTGCACAATTGCACAAATAGAAACAGTACTTTCAATGCCCACCTCCAGGTCATTAATAAACAAGTTGAAAAGCAAAGGACCAAGTACAGAGCCCTGCGGTACTCCACTAACAACACTGGTCCAATTAGAAAATGTTCCATTTACCACCACTCTTTGTAGTCTATATTTTAGCCAGTTCTTTATCCAGGTACAAATATTATGTTCCAGGTCAACATTCCTTAATTTAACCAGTAACCTTCTGTGTGGCACTGTATCAAATGCTTTAGCAAAGTCTAAGTAAATCACATCTACTGCCATACAATGGTGAGTCTCACATTTATACTATATATAGATACAGAAACCACAATATAACAGTGCATGCAGCAAAACATCCACATTAAGTTATTAATAGATAATATGAGAACATAATGAAGAGGACACCTGACATTTTACAAAAAAATGGGGATGGAAGGTGGGTGGGATGTTTCTACCTGCTTAAAAGATAAGGAGGTGAACTCCTTGTTCCCCTGACATCACTTCCCACTCTTTCTCTGCCCCAGCCCGGCTTTCCTCTGCCTTAACTCATTCCTTCTTACCCAATCACAGCTATGTTTGATCCTGCTAATCTTTGAAGGAGAAGGAAATTCCCTGGGCGCAAAAACCCTCCCCCCTCCCCTGTGTTGCCCCTCCTCCCTCTTCCCCCCTGGCCTACCTGTCCCACCGGGCAAATGTCCCTTAACTTGTTACTTACCCCTCTGCGCAGGTCCAGTCCACGGAGTTCACAGGCACCATCTTCTCCCAAGCGGTCTTCTTCCTGCTTTGACTGGCGTTTTTGGTGCATGCGCAGTAGGAGCATTTCACCGGTACAGATCTACTGCGCATGAGCCAAAAGTCTCGAAGTTTTCCGATTTCACATGACTTTTGGTGCATGCGCAGTAGATCCGTACCGGTGAAATGCTCCTACTGCGCATGCACCAAAAACGCCAGTCAAAGCAGGAAGAAGACCGCTTGGGAGAAGATGGTGCCTGTGAACTCCGTGGACTGGACCTGCACAGAGGGGTGAGTAACAAGTTAAGGGACATTTGCACGAAGGGACAGGTAGGCCAGGGGGGAGGAGGGAGGGGGGGCAACACAGGGGAGGGGGAGGGATTTTTGGACCCAGGGGGTTTCCTTCTCCTATAAACATAAACCATTGTAATCTGTCTGTTGTCTGCTGTAGCTCCAGGGCTTTTCTGTATTGTAACTGGTCAATGCTGAAGTCCCCACAAAATCAGTGGTGGGCCTTGGCACAAAGCAATTCATACTCGTCCTCTCCACCCACTCCCCACCTCTTCCCCTTCCACAGGTAGGAGAGTAGCTGAAGAGGGGGGATTTCTTTACAACTATAGTGGAAACAGATCCTGTGGTCCAGTCCCTCGGTTCCCAGGCCCCTCCTGCGACTGCTGTTCGGCTCCCTATATAGTTACTGTATGTCAGGGCTAACTTACAATTCCAAAATGTCTAGGTTGGCCCAGGATAAATAAGCTGAATGCATTTCTGAAACTAAAAAAAAATATATATATAATTATGTATTTGTTGAACTTAAACAACATAATCTGTATTTTAGAGGCTTTTTCATTATACACAAACACTGACATCAGATCGTGAACTAAAACAATCAAATATCAATTTGTAACTTTGCCAAAAAACATCGTTTTGAAGCAAGTCTTAATAATAGAAATCTTTGTGGATGTCAATAGAGGCGCTGGAATAAAAGTCATATTCACAGGTTCATATTGATTATGTATTGAGACAGCTTTCATACAATAAAATAAGTGCATTGTAATTAATGATCCAGTTCAAACTGATGAACCTTGTAGATTGTACCAATAAATCACTGCAAACATGAGAATGTGCCGCTCAGAGTATCTATACTCCAACCAAATAATCACTCACTATATAAACACATAAAATTTACATGTCATTACATCTATTGCTTTACATGCTAAAAAATAATTGTTATATTTGCGCTTCCAGAAGAGCATTGATGTGCTGTAAGTAATTCTGTTATTTCATTTCAGTGTTTGGTGAAGGCATTTGCAATGATTCATACTCCATATACAATAAAATGCATATAAACCCTGCTTTTTCATTTTAATTTTATGATGATGTTGCCAACTTTAGAAAGTGGTTATTTGGGCAAAATGAGTCCCTGCGGCATATTTCTATATATTTAAAGACCCAAACGTTTGCCCATGGTCTGCTAACCCATGGCAACAGTATACCAGCAGTGATGAGCGAATCTGCCACAATATCCGCAAAATGGTGAAAAATGGGCGTTTTTAAGTGCAACTTTTTTTTTATGTGCGTAACAATTTTTCTTACTCAAAATGCATTAAAGTCAATGGGAATTTTTTCTTATGGAGATTTTTTTGTCCAAATGCATTAAATTCAATGGATGTTTTATCTAATGGCAACTTTTTCGTCCTAATGCATTAAAGTCAATGGGCGTTTTTTCTTATAGAGACTTTTTCACCCCAATGCATTAAAGTCAATGGGCGTTTTTTCTTATAGAGAATTTTTTGTGCAAATTCATTAAAGTTAATGGGGTTTTTTTTATGGTGACTTTTTTGTCCTAATGCATTAAAGTCAACGGACGTTTTATCTTATGGCGACTTTTTCGTCTTAATGCATTAAATTCAATGGACGTTTTTTCTTTTGGAGACTTTTTTGTCCAAATGCATTAAAGGAACAGTTTAGTGTGCAAATAAAAACTGTGTAAATAGATAGGCTGTGCAAAATAAAAAATGTTTCTAATATAGTTAGTTAGCCAAACATGTAGGGGCCGATTCACGAAGGGTCGAATATCGAGGGTTAATTAACCCTCGATATTCGACTGGGAACTAAAATCGTTCGACTTCGAATATCGAAGTCGAACGATTTTGCGCAAATCCTGCAATCGATCGATTAAATCCTTCGAATCGAACAATTCGAAGGATTTTAATCCAACGATCGAAGGAAAATCCTTCGATCAAAAAATCACAGGCAAGCCTATGGGGACCTTCCCCATAGGCTAACATTGACTTCGGTAGCTTTTAGCTGCCGAAGTAGGGGGTCGAAGTTTTTCTTAAAGGGACAGTACTTTGACTATCGAATGGTCGAATAGTCGAACGATTTTTAGTTCGAATCGTTCGATTCGAAGTCGAAGGTCGAAGTAGCCCATTCGATGGTCGAAGTAGCCCAAAAAAACTTCGAAATTCGAATTTTTTTCAATTCGAACCCTTCACTCGAATTCAGTGAATCGGCCCCGTAATGTATAAAGGCTGGAGTGAACAGATGTCTAATAAAACGGCCAGAATCCAACTTCCTGCTTTTCAGCTCTATAAGTCTGAGCTAGTCAGCGACTTGAAGGGGGGCCACATGGTACATTTCTGTTCAGTGAGTTTGCAATTGATCCTCAGCATTCAGCTCAGATTCAAAAGCAACAGTTATGACCCATGTGCCCCCTCCTCAAGTCTCTGATTGGTTACTGCCTGGTAACCAATCAGTGGAAACCAAGAGAGCTGCAAAGCAGGAAGTAGTGTTCTGGCTATAATGTTACACATCCAGTCACTCCAGCCTTTATAGGCAAACAAACAGAGGAGAATTGGGAGCACTCACCTGCCCAAGATGTATTTCAGCTGTGCTGCACGTGGAAGTACGCCCCAGAAGCGTTGTCTCAAACAGCAAATTGTATAGTAGTCACGGAGCATCAAGCAGATTAAAACATCCGTTTATTGAAAAATGATTAAAATATAACAATGGAGCAGCCTTTATACATTACATTTTTGGCTACCTAACTATATTAGAAACATTTTTTATTTTGCACAGCCTAGTTTTTATTTTTACACCGAACAATTCCTTTAAAGTCTATGGGCGTTTTTTCTTATTGAGACTTTTTTGTCAGTATGCATTAAATTCAATGGGCTTTTTTTCTTATGGAGACTTTTATTGTCCGAATGCATTAAAGTCAATGGATGTTTTATCTTATGGAACTTTTTTGTCCTATTGCATTAAATTCAATGGGCGTTTTTTCTTATGGAGACTTTTTTGTTCGTATGCATTAAAGTCTATGGGCGTTTTTTCTTATGGCGACTTTTTTGTCCAAATGCATTAGGGCAGAGACACACGGCCGTATTTGGGGAGGTAAGTACCCGGCGACAAATCTCCTCTTCTTCAGGGTGACTAATCTTCCCGAACTGCCTTCCCCTGTCTTTCCGTCGGCTAGAATGAAAATCGCTGGCAGGATGGCAATCTTCATTTTCCACAGTTGTCTGAGGTTTCCATGTGAGGCAATCTAATGTATCAGCCTGTACGCCTGTACGATCTTCACAGCTCTCACTGTTAAAAATCCCCTTCCGAATATTCAGGCAAAACCTCTTTTCTTCTAATCAGAATGGGTGACCTCGTGTCAGCTGTAAAGACCTACTGGTAAATAAAGCATTAGAGAGATTATTATATGATGTTATATATTTATACATAGTTATCATATCTCCCCTTAAGCGCCTCTTCTCCAGCATGAACATCCCCAACCTGGCCAGTCTTTCCTCATAGCTAAGATTTTCCATACATTTTACCATATTTGTTGCCCTTCTCTAAAAACTACCCAGCTTGGCACAGTCTTCTGTTTAATATCTTACCAGTTCCTAAAATGAATCCTCATAGCTCATAGAGTATATTCAGATTCAGTTGAAATTAAAAAGACAAAAAGACAAAAATTTCAGGAGGGCAAAAATATTTATGCACCATTGTGGCTTTTTTCATCCCCATATTTAGTTTTGGCTCTACTTTTTGCAAAATGATAACAGCTTTCCAGGTAATGGGCTGTGCTGTTAAACAGAGAATTGCCAGCGAAACTGCCACGGAGCTTTTAAAAATCATGCCAGCCAATTACTTTCCTCCGTGTCCCAATTAATTGTTTGATATAACTATTTCAGTATCAATTAACTTCAAATCGAAACCATATTGACCATTTGCGAAAAACAGACAGTGATGGAAAGCGGGTGACTTCATTTAGATAAACAATTGCGCAGGGATGTTTAATGAAATTTATGGGAGAGAATGAAGTGAGTCGATGCAGGGGAACAAATAATTACTCGCTCTCCCTTTAATGAACACATTTAGACTTCCAGGGGTTGAAAATTAGCAAGGTTTTCAAAGCATGTGGCTTCTAATGTTTAGTTTGGAAATGCAGGTTGCCATACTAAGTAGTGACTGGCTATTACTGGGGAGAAGTAGGCTTTATTGTTTATTATTGACAAGTAGTATAATTTACATCTACAGTAAATTATAATATTCTAGCCAGCAACAAATAGCAGTGATCAATTAATCTGTGTGAAATAAGCCTAACACCATAGCAGATTTTAATGAAGCATGGATATATTATACCTGCCTGTGCACTATTTCTACTGGGCTGTTATATTGACTGTATTTATCCTACAATTGTAATGTTATTGTGGATGAAATTGGCACTGTAGTTTTCTGCTATGTGTTCCGGGGGCATTATACAGGTATGGGATACATTATCTGGAAACCTGCTATCCAGAAAACTCAAATTACGGAAAGGCTATGTCAGATAGAGTCAATTTTAGAGTCAACTTTTTTCTAATTATTAATTTTTTCCCTGTAATAAGGAGACAATATCTTGTACTTGATCCAAACTAAGATATGAGTAATTCTTATTGAAGGCAAAACAATCCTATTAAGTTATGATTTTTAGTAGACAAACTATTGAGATCTAAATTACAGAAATACCCCTTATATAGAAAGCCTAAGGTCTTGAATGTTTTGGATAATAGGCCCCATACCTGAACATGGAACCGGCACTACATTTATCATGATGTGATCTGGAGTTGTTGTGGATGACGTTGATATTGCATTAATTCTTTATTAATTTATTATTTCTTGCCATGTGTTTTGGGGACAATAAACATGTGTTACAAATGAATTTAATTGGCCCCCTAAATCCAATCACTGCCACTGTCTAATAAAATGAGATCTGCTTGCCATGGATTCTAAAATAATGATATCCTTAGCATTTTAGGTTGGGGCAGATGATGGAAATTTACATGATGCTTATGCTGCAGCCAAATAGGCAAATGCCACTGGTGATACAGAGGAAATGTTGCACTTGTATGGCCAGAGACATCCTATAGAGGATCGGCCAATGGTCCTGGACCTCTCTGGACCTCTCAATGATGAGCGAAACACATTGAAGTTAATGGGCGTAAAAAAAATTGATATGTGACAAATTTTTACACACATGATCATTTTTTCTCACTCCAAGGGGCAAATTCACTAAGATGCGAAGTTGCGCCAGGCGCAACTTCGCCGAGCTTCGCCGCACTTCGCCGCACTTCGCTAGGCGTAGTTTCGCCAGCGCTCCGCAAATTCACTAAAATCCGAAGTTGCGCTCAGGGGTAGCGTAAGGTTGCGAAGTTGCGCTAGCATTGATTCACTATGTAAAGCGAAGTTACGCTAGCGAAGGCTAATTTGCATACGGCGCGAAATTCAAATTTCGATGTTGGTATACGTATCAGCACTACAAATGCCAAGAAAACCTTCAAATCTGCAAATAAAAATTTTATTTTGCCCTAAACATGTGCCCACAATGTAGGGGGGAAGGAGGGGAGTCCCAAAAAAAATTTCGATCTTTTTCAGCCTTTCACCCATCATGTAGAAAACACGCCAGCATTTTTTTTGGTTTTTTTTTACTTTTTTGGAAACAATCCCTATCTACTCTATTGCGCTTCGCCAGGTCTGAGATGGCGAAGGAAGTCTAGCATAAAAGGTAGCGTTCAGTACACTGCGCAAGTTAGTGAATTTGCGTAGTTTCGTCGCTAGCGAAAATTCGCCTGGCGTAAGGGTGCGAAGTACCACTAGTGAAACTACGCCAGCTTTTTTTGTCTCAGTGACTTTTTTGTCCAAATGCAATAAAGTCAATGGGCGTTTTTTGTTATGGTGACTTTTTTTTCTTGGTGACAATTTTGTCTTGGTGACTCTTTTGTCACAGTGACATTTTTTGAGGTGCATTTTTGCAAAAAAAATAAAGCGCAGATGTAGAAATCTTCCATGCCTGGCGAAAAAATTCACTCATCACTATGCAGGAGCTCCATTCCTTTCTACATCCCTAGGACAATGGACAAGCACTGTAACTCTAAACGGAGCTCACAACAGGGCCACCAATGTGCTACTGTGTTTCCCAGGGGGAAATTGGTAACTATTACTTGAAGCTGTCTGCTCCCAGTAACAAACTGGTAAAGGAAAAGAATCAACAAAACACCTTAAATGTTCAAGCCAGGGCATGTAAGCAACCTCAATGTGTTCCCTAACCCTACACCCTATATGAATGAATACCACTATTGTACTTCCCAAGAGCAGAGAACTATACAAAAATATCCTTCTATTCCTACACTAACTCCTATAACGTATTTGTAATTGACCACTTGCCTCCTAGATGATATTTCATATTGCATTATAATTCAGAGAAAATGATGGTGATTTCCATATCAGGAATAAAAGCACACATTTTGTATTGGAAATAAGTTACATTTTTAGATAAGAATAGATTGATCTAATATCATTGGCTTATACTGTATCACTAATAGTGATGAGTAAAACTGTCCCATTTTGCTTTTGAAACCACAGTGAAAATTTGCCAGCAAAAACTGGATGTTTTTTGGGCACCACCGTCATGTGCCGGCGTCGTTTCGCAAATTTTTCGCCGTTTCGCGAATTTTGCTGAAAATTTGAAAAATTTTCAGCGAAGCAAAATGCCCCAAATTCGCCCATCACTATATATCAAAACATTTAGGAAACCTTGGAAAAATGTACAAATTAAAATGCATTGCATTAGTCCGAATGTTTTTTTGCCTGTTTTGTCCTCAAAGCAAATACATTTTTTTTCTCAGACCAATGCATCAGAGTCAATAGGCTTTTTTTCTCATGTGAAATGCATTGGAATCAATCAATGTTTTTTTTCTCACGTCAAATACATTGGAGGATGGTTTTTTTTTTTTTTTTGAGAAACAAAACAAATGGCAAAATTCTAGAGGAGGTCAGCAAAAATGTTCACCACATGCATAACTGCAAATTTTGCTGTGAGTTTGTATCAGATGAAATTTTTTTTCATCCCTAATTACAAGAAGTCAAAAAAATTCCTGTAAGCTCCAATGTATTGTGCATTGAAAATTTTGCTGTAAAAAAAGGTCGGCACTGAATGGTAAAAGTCACCGTGATAAAACACCCCTTTACTTGCATGCATATCAAGAATTGTTGTTGTTTTGGAAAAGCAGGACAGATTGGCTTATCACTATTCAGCAGTATCAAGATATTTTGGGGCAGATTTACTAAGCGGAGTCAGAAAGTTGCCAGAAATCCAATCCACAGGGACATGTCCAGTTTACTAACAGGTGTAGAGGACAATTCGCTAGCAAAAGAGACCATCACTAGCGCAGCTTCACACCCTATCGCCAGGCGCATTTTCACTTGAACTGAACGATTCTTACTCCACAAGTGCGAATTTTACAGAGTGTTAACTCTTTTGCCAGAGTTTCCTTCGCCAGCTTAGACCTGTTGAACTGATAAGATGAAGCTACATTCTCATCAATCTTATGTCAGTGACATCATATCCTGTCTGCCGGAAAGTTTAATCGTTTTTTTAAAGCGGGATTGCCTTCAACTAGTAAATATTTTTGTGTTAACATTTTTTTTCCAACCATTTGAAGCTCATGCCACATTTGTGTAGGGGATCAGAGAAATCCTTCTTCTGTTTTTCTGTCTGTGACATCATCCAGCCCAATTACAGGCCATGGCTGTAGAGCCATCCGATTGGCTGGGTGCCCCAGTGCATCCTTGGAAGAGAGGAGTGCCTGACTTTGGAACAAATATACAGGGTTTCCCACAGAGCTTATAAGGTGGTCCCTGCTGCAGCAGCCAGAGAGATTCAGATCTGTGGAGAGTGACATTGATGCTTGAAAGGATTTTCCAGGCAAAAGCAAAGGGCTGCATTTTGCTCTGCTTTGAGAAAGTATTTGAAGAACAGGGTGAGCCAGTTTCCATCACCTGCATGTGGATACTTTGGCTACTGTGTGTTTCCCCAGGTTGAGGACAGGTCTTGCTCGTGTACCTGCCACATGGGAGTGGCTACTTCTTTCAAAGGGAAAGGTACCTTATGGCAGGTAGCGCTACCTGGGGACATAAGAGCTCTTGGGAAAGGGTCATTGAACTGACCGGAGTGATTCTGCATCTGCATTTATCCACCCGGTGTGGAACTATGGCATTGAGAGACTGGGCCAGGGGTTGATAGTCCACACAGGTTCCCCAGAGAAAAGTGATATGTATAGTAGTTTACATAAGGTTTATATTTGTTTTATTGCAAACTGTGTGTGTTTTATTTTTACTGAGGTTTGCTCCTTAGTGTTCCCTAGGTGGAGGCACTGCACTGTAAATCCCAGTTTCCAGTACTTTTCATACGTAAAAGGGACTCAGGGCCCTGGATTGACATGGGTTAATTGCTATTTAAAGATACAGTAACCAAATTAGGGTTTTATTTGTTTTAGGGTGGGATCATGTCTAGGGTATTAGAGGATCTCTTTTGTCTTTATTTTTCTTCCTTGGACATTTGTAATAATAAGTGACCACTTCAAGCATTTGCACCATCTCTAATAAAGACATATAAAGTATAATAACTATATGTTCCTGCCCTATTCAAATTGACCTAAGTGCAAGTGCCTACAAAGTTTCGCTAGGCAGAAATGAATGCTAGCTAAAGTTAACTATGAATGCTTGCGCTGACGAATTAACGCTAGCAAAACTTTGCCAGTATTTAGCTGCAGAGACACAACTTTGCATTTCAGTGAATTAGCATAGTGGTAGTGAATTTGTGCCCGGCGAAGCCCCTTTAGGGAGTTTTCCCCTATGTGTTCAGCAGAAGCAGGTTTATATTCTAGAGTATTCCTTTCCTGATTACTGTGTATTTGCTTGTTCCTGGCTCAATTTGGCCTCTCTGGTTGTTGATAACATCACTCTTTGCTTAATAATCCCTTTCCACATTGTGTTAAAGCTTTTTCTCTGTGCTTCTTTTGTCATGTAGTGATGGCAGGTCTTTCTATGGTGTGTCAGGCAAAAGAATGATTGGCTTAAACATTATCGAAATCTCCAGGTGGGAGTTGGGAACACGGATGGCCAATCTGATATGCAGACTTAATGCTCCATTGTTTTCATTTGTTTAATGTAAATATCCAAGTTTTCTAACAATGCTGGAAAAGGCATGACCATTGCTTTCTCATAGCCTAGGAACAGAGCCTTTCTGCTTGCCAACTGCTTGCGATAATGGGCTATGCACTAGGTGGATGTTCTGAATTTATGATTAAATAATAGGGAATATTACAAAGAGAGCGAATTAATAGCTGAACTGAAATTATCTACTGTAGAAAACACAAGGCATTTCTACAAACATTTAAACATGGACAGAGACATGCCACTCTCCCCCCCCCCCACAAAATGGATTACCTTTTAATGTAACATGTTTATATTGTATGTAGGATAATATACCCCCACCCATTGTAAGGATATTGGAAGTTCCAAAGATTTCCAAACATAAGGAGTCTTTTACTTAAAGGAAAGCTATAGCCCCGACAACGTAGGTCTCTATAAAAAATTTTTTGATTACTTGTTACTTCCTTTAAAACCCTATATTTTCATTTTGTGTTAATTACATGCATACTGGGCTTCAAACTACTCAGAGGAGCCTTGGAATGTCATAAAAATCACAATGTTGAGCAAAGCTTTCTGAATGGCTGGAAAAATGCTTATGACTAGGGATGGGGGAATTTGACCCGTTTTATTTTGCCAAAAATTCGCCGCCGGCAAAATGTTGCCAACGCCCATTAAAATCTATGGGCATCAAAAATGTTTTGACACACAGCGAAATTTTTTTTTTTTGGATGCACAATGCCATACAAGTCTATGGGCGTCATTTCTGTGGCGAAACAAGGCGAAAAAATTCGCCCATTCCTACTAATGACTAATTGGATGGTATAAGTAACTGGCTGGCCAGGTGCTAATTTGCTCAGAGTTGACAAATGACCCCAGACTCCTTAATCAGTATCTGTCATGCTTAGGTAGAGTCAAAGAGATAAACCACATGTATGTTATACCTTCCATTGAAGTAATGAAAAAAAACAAGCAAAGCTTACCAAAAACTCAGTAAGGGGATGTTTTTTAACTGGGCATGGCCAAAGTGGCACATGGAGTGGTCTAAACCAATATTGTAGTTGTCAATGTTGAGAGGTGTGCTGCACCAGCAGGTATTGCTGTTTTCATATAACTCATAGAAGGCAACCTTAGAGCAGTAATCAAGGCAGCAAAGGTCAACTTCCATATAAGGCTTTATTAGATCATTAAATTGATCCAATAAAACTTGATCTGGTGTGTTTTGTTCATGAGTTTATAGGTCTAATAACTAGTTCTGCTCTTGACATACCCTTTGGCCTATAATATTAACTTTTTTCCTTTGAACTGAGCCTCTACAGTATATACTGATCAGGGACTCATGGGGAAATATAATCTAAAAAATAGCCTTTCTTTATTTTTCATTAAGTAGTCATTACTTTGCAAAATTGTGCAATTCTGTGAGCTGCTTAAAGGTATAATAACTTTTTAATAACTTTTTATCACATAAAATTCTCATTGTTTTCACTCTGGGATTGGTTACCAAATACTTTCATGGCTTAGCAAATGCTGTATTATATTTGCCTAGACAAAGAAAAATTATTGTCCATTTCTTTCAGTTTTTATTTTATTAAACTACATCACAGGAGACGTTCAGGTTAGGGGATTCCATAGAACACACAAGGCTCAGCAACAGTATACAATATACACATGACACACAGACAATGTAAAACCATAATTGATGAGCAACTGGCCTATTTTGCTTTGCGGAAAAATATGTGAAACCCAAGAAAAATTTGCAAAGCGTTGAAGTTTCAGTAATTGCATTGGTGTTTATGAGTTTATCCCCATATTTTTTTCTGGTGCATAAAATACTGGGGAACGGATAAAAGATTCTAATAAAGTTTTTCTGGTGCATAAAGCTGCCTTTGGCATTCTTTCTTGTGTTTTTTCCCTGGTGAAACAAAACACATAGCAAATTTCTAGTGGAGATTGTTAAAATTTTGTGCCACTCTCGAGCCTGTATCAGGCGGAAAAAATTGCTCATCCCTAAAAGCCACATCATGATACTAAATACAACCTATCAAACACAGCAAATGTCATAATAATCATAATAATCTTATCATTCAGAATAAAGAAAAGAAAAACACATTTAGCTGTTCATTGTATGCGTTTTAAATGGAAAATCTATTTTAGCTTAGCTTTATATATAAGGATATACTTTTATTTTTCTCTTCTCGGCACAGATTCCATTTTGAGAATCCCCTGCACTGCTGTATGATGGATCATCCCCCACTGCTTGTGAGAAAACCATTGTGTCCTGCCACATTACAGTAGTAATACAGAAACTAAGGCTTGTTTAAAAGCTATTGCAAGGTGCAAAGTGCAGATGTAAGCTGTCTGACTTTTTGTCCACAATGTAGAGGTTTTTTTTTGCCAGCTATCATGTCACTTGCTAAGTAAACAGCATGTTCTGCAGACTTGTGTGATATTCTCCAATGCTATTTGTGGTGCACATATGTTTTTTACTGTATTTGTGTACCAGGGAATTCACTTCCAGCAAGTGGCAATGGTATTCATCCAGTTTGTAGCAAGTAACTTGAGTGTGGTGGTACAGTCTTGACCCTGTGGGCTTGGAGTAGTAACAAGGGGGCTCAGCCTTAAGGCCAGTTAGGGTAACATTTGGGATGTGTTTCTGTTTTATTATGTTTGAATAACTAATATAGAGGAATTTTTACGTACCGTAATTTATTTTTCCTTCAAGTCCATACAGCAGCACATATGGGATTAAGTCCCCTTCCTGCCTTGTAGGACGAGTGAGACAATCAAACTTTATAATAACCCCTCCCCCCACTCTGATACGTGTTATAAAAAGTACACCGAAAGCACATTCTTGAAACTCTAGTTATCCTAAAATAAGCCTTGGAAGTTGTTGACTTTCCGGATAGTAGGAATTTATTAATTACTTTATCAGAGAGGCCAGTAGAAACTAATAAGGGCTTCAGATGACTCAGCTCATGGTATTGGAATTGTTTCTGGGAAATCAGATTCCTAGGCTCCCTCTGGTCGTTGCTTCCCCTCACCGTCTGCATCCCCTTCCCCATCTGTGTTCCCTTCCATGCGCACGTCTTGAACAGTTGGATCCAACACAGCACTGGAGACTGACGTGGTGTCTTCAGAACAAACCCGAATGCAACTGGGCAGCATGCTGTCCCTGAAATTCTCCTGTCCTAGGCCTGGGCCTTTGTGGCCTTGCCACAAATCCAGGCCTAAATGTTGGGGTTTCAAATAGGACTGAAATAGGTTTTAAGGGCTTTTGCCCTTAAATTTGTAAATGAGCGCCAATGTTTGTTTGTGCCCTGCTTTTTACCAGTGACATTAAGCATTGGGCATAATCTGTGGCAGTTCTGCTCTCAGTTTCCCATGATTTATGGAGCTTAAGATATACTGAAACGTATATGCAAATAGTTCAGGTTCTGTTTAGGTAGGTTGATCTTATTTATTCTTGCTCAAAAGGATTGTTACACAGTTTTGTGCATATGCTCACCATGTTGCATTTAATTGTTCATAAACTGAACACAGTACCATCTGTAGCCAAAATTAAGCAGAGGAAAGCAAATTTGACCTGGGTTGCTTGGTTTGCTTGTAAAATCCAAACCTTCATTATTCTGAATCTTCTTCAATATGATAGCTTAATACCACTTGGAAGAAGTGATACATTTTCACCTGACGTGGAGCTGATGTAAAAACAGAAAAAGAAAGACAAGAATAAATGTCAAATGTTAGGAAACAGGCCTCATAATATTAAGGTGCATCATCTGTCTTTTTTGGCAGTGTCTTAAGGACATGTATACATACAGTATATAAGGAGATCATGTAATAATCACTGTAATGCTTTATATACCAGTAGGCCCTTCCAGCTGACATGTGGACATCCATTCCAGTTAGAAGAAGAAGGATCCACTAAATATTCAGAAGGGTTTTTTTTTACAGTGAGAGCAGTGAAGATGTGGAATCCTCTCACTGAATCAGTGGTACAGGCTGATACATTAGATAGCTTTAAAGGGATACTGTCATGGGGAAAAAAAATCTCAAAATGAATCAGTTAATAGTTCTGCTCCAGCAGAATTCTGCACTGAAATCCATTTCTCAAAAGAGCAAACAGATTTTTTTATATTCAATTTTGAAATCTGACAGGGGGCTAGACATTTTGTCAATTTCCCAGCTGCCCCTGTTCATGTGACTTGTGCCTGAACTTTAGGAGAGAAATGCTTTCTGGCAGGCTGCTGTTTTTCCTTCTCAATGTAACTGAATGTGTCTCAGTGGGACATGGGTTTTTACTATTGAGTGTTGTTCTTAGATCTACCAGGCAGCTGTTATCTTGTGTTAGGGAGCAGTTTTCTGGTTACCTTCCCATTGTTCTTTTGTTTGGCTGCTGGGTGGGAAAAGGGAGGGGGTGATATCACTCCAACTTGCAGTACAGCAGTAAAGAGTGATTAAAGTTTATCAGAGCACATGACTTGGGGCAGCTGGGAAATTGACAATATGTCTAGCCCCATGTCAGATTTCAGTATCCCTTTAAGAAAGGGTTGGGTGGTATTTAGCAAGTGAAGGAATACAGAGTTATGGGAGATAGCTCATAGTACAAGTTGATCCAGAGACTGGTCTGAGAGACTGGCCATCTTGGAGTCAGGAAGGAATTTTTCCCCCTCTGAGGCAAATTGGAGAGGCTTCAAATGGTTTTTTTTTGCCTTCCTCTGGATCAACTAGCAGGTTATATACAGCCTTAAAAGTTTGAACTTGATGGACGTGTGTCTTTTGCAACCTAACTTTCTATGTTACTATGTTACATTTCCTTCAAAGTGATTCTTATTCATGAAAGCCATTATTAACAGAGTTTGCTTCTTAGATATAAAATTAGCAAATATTTTTTATTTTATCATTGTTATTTACATCAGATTAGATTTTCATATCAAACAGGCCCAAATGAAAAGCAACATTCTGATCATCTCAAAGTAATATAATGTGGTTTGGAAGAGGAAGCAGTTCTTTCATTTTGTACTTTACAAATCAACACAGTTTATACTGATCGAAAAATTGCAAAATTATTGAAGTAGCCTTATAGCTTGGCATCGTCACCCTGCAATTTTTTCATTTGCCAAGAAAGTCTATATCACCTTTGTACCTTGCAGATTCATAGGTTCTAAGCTGCCAAAAATAGAGAGCTCCAGGCTTAATTATACAAGGTAATTCACAATTACTGTCCATCAGTTCTGGTACTTTTGCAGTCTCTGCTTGTTGCCAGAATCTTTACTAGGGGGAACACGTGATGCTGAAATGTTACACTCTCCCTTGCTTAATCACAGGATCAAGCAGAAATCCTGTGGGCTTTTCTCTCTATCCCTGTTGTTATCATGTTATTAGATGTTACATTGACTTCGCCAGTTGGTTCTTGAAAAAGATTTATGAAAGTAACGATCCTTCTTCTATTCATCCAAAAATAATGTTATGGTGACATTTTATTGATGTAGAGGCCAGGCTCTAAAAATGATATTGTGTTTTCAATAACAAGCAGATGTTTACTTCGATGATCACTTGTGGAAAGGGTAACATTCCATTGGCATGTAGGGATGGTGAATGTAAAGGGTACATTATAATTGCATAATTAAAGATACTTTCAAACAGCAATAATATAAAGGTAAAGGTTATCATGTCCTTAGTGAAAATGAGATTTCTCCTACATTAAAAAATGACTGGTCACCTATATTGATTAAATGGTTACTCTTGGGGATGACACTATGGGCACTGATGCTATGGAACATGGGGCAGGGGTTATTTAATAATAGTTTGACCAGAGCAGCAACCCATAGCAACAAATCAGCAGAAAGCATTTACTGGTCATCTGTTTAAAAGCAAACATTTTATTGGCTGCTATGGGTTACTGCTACTGGGCAGACTAATGGGGGGATGTAATAAAAGTGGCAAAAAGCAAAACAATTTGCACAAATAAGAATAGAAATTCCCATTTCGCAGTGTAACACTCTTCCTTAAACTGTTATTGCCTTGTGAATTTTAATTGCGCATTGCCTACTTTTAAGAAATGCTTGAAGGTGTCGTAATCTTTTGGAGCAAATATGACTTTTTCAGTAAGAAGTTTTATTACATTCACTGCGCATTGGAGCAAACAATGAAATTCGCAAACATTCTTCCACTGTGGAAGTGGAAGTAGTCACTAAACAATTTCCGACTTCACAAAAGCTATATTAAATTCACGCAACAGAATATTTGTTAGTACAAATATTGTTTCTGACTTTTATTACATTCCCCCATTAGTGCCTTTTATTACATATGGGGATTAATTTCCCACTAATCACTTATTACTTTCAATCGCTTCTATTTGGACCTTCCCTATCAATAAAAATGGAATTTACCCTCGCCAGAGATTAACTACTGAACCTTGGATATTTTGTGGTTTCTTATTACATAAAATTATAAATGATAGTTATAATTGCTCTAGGAAAATACTATTTAATATCTTGGTGTATGGGATCCATTATCCAGAAGCCTGTTATCTAGAAAGCTCTGAATTACTAGAATGCCATATCCCACAGAATTAATTCACATTTTTAAAAATTATTTCCTTTTTCTTAATAATAAAACAGCACCTTATACTTGATCCCAACTAAGATAGAATTAATCTCTGCTGGAGCCAAAACAGTCCTGTTGGGTTTATTGAGTGTTCAAATTATTTTTTAGTAGAATAGACTTAAGGTATTACGGAAAGTTCCCTTATCCAGAAAACCCCAGGTCCAGAGTTTTGTTTCTTTTGCAAAGCATTTTTCTATATGGGGAAAAAACAATTTCTGCATGCTTTCTTTCACCAAAATGAATGATGAGAAAAATGCATTAAAATGTGACACCTTTCCACTGAGTCTGATGTATTTGGCAAAATTTTGCCAAATTGGTAGTCTTGGGTGATAAATGTTGGCACATATCGCTGCAATTTTTCCGAATATGAACGGATACACAAACTATTAGACTTTTGTCTTTTACAGCAATGTTCCCTCAACTTCCTTCTTGGCTACTATGCATACAAATACATTCTTTTGTGCACAGTGCACAAAAGTGAGTGCTCAGGTCAGAATTAATGCAAAATTTGGTGTTTTCACACAACGTTCTTTGTGCACACCACAATTTGTTGGCCTCAAAATTTACACCTTTACATCTTAGAGGGAACAATGCTTTACAGTGCCTTGTTGTTTTTACTGTACTAGAAACCCAGTCTAAAGTTGTATAAGGGTATCATTATAGATGGAGTGTGATATGTACCAGTATGAAAGAGAGGCTCACTATTATATTTTGGATATTGAGTGTGGTGTTGGAGTTATATCCAAGACATTGTGGACTGCATAACAGAAGGTGGAGGGGTTGGCATGTTATTGTTCAAATACTTTAGCTTTACTCTCTTTCTTTCTCTTCCAGGACTCACATACAAATCCTGGTCATTTCCTAGACTGATGACTTCCTTATCTCCCTTGATTTGCATGGGAAACTCTGACATTGACAAGGACAGTTCTACAGCCTGCAGACCACTCTTTCTTCCCTCCTCCTGTGGACAACAGCTTTATTCATCACATTGGTCACATGCATGACCTTAGTTTTGCTCAATTTTGCTCTGGATCTAATTTCTCAAACACTTCTTTCTTTCTGTCAGATTAATCATGAATCTCTCCATTAACCTGTACCTCCCCTTGTTTCCAAGCCTATACATTTCAGCAGGAATCTTCACAACATGGAACTGTAATACCTCTCCACTTTACAGCCCTTATTTCTGCTATTTCTTGTAACAATGGTTCATGAGCCAGATGGCACATATTACAACATGACAACAGCACTGAGACACAAACAACCTGTAAAAGTAATCCCAACTGTCAGAAATACTGATTTCTAGGTTGACTTTACACTATATGAAACGTTTGGGATTGTACCACAAGCAATTCTACTTCCCTAGACTTATCTGCACAGAAATACAATCTCAATCAAAGGTTTTTTAAAATTTTCAGATTTCCCATCTGGCACCTTCTGTTTCGTGGTTCAAAGAGATATGTGAAAAATCTTCAGATGTTGAAGGTTTCTATTGAACTATTTATGTGTGGCCCGGACCAACATCTGCAGGACCCACAGGTTTACTTACATGTCGGGCAGTCTCTGGCCTGACTTTATACACATTTTGTGGATAAAGCTGGATTCCAGTTGGGAGCTTCTTTCCATTTGCTCCGGCAGCCTCCATTAAATGGGACACACTTGCCCTGCCCACTTTATGACATTAGAGATGGACAGGTCGGGCACAGGTCTATAAATTGAGGTGCCGGCCAGCCGGCCTTGGGTTGGGTGTGGGTTGGGAGTGGGCAGGTTCAGGTCAAATTTTTGTCAACTTGCACATCACTAATATGAACATCTCAGTGTTAATTTAAGGGAAACTATATTATATGATGGTATAATTATATTCCTTTTGTTTTATTCTGCAAGTTTTGGAAGGTGTTGCTGCCACTGCTTTTAGTATTTAGTCACAGTTTTAGTCTTGGCTAAGCAGATGTTGTTTTTAGCAATAACTGGCCATGTTCTTCCTTATCTTATCCTACACTCTATTTCCCACAAAAGAATAAAAAAGGCGTGTAATTGGATGCTACTTGGGGAGATGGCTAACAAGATATGGTTTGCACTGTAATATGTCTTCTTATAGCCTGAATAAACAGATACCATAAAACCATGCCTGTATAGGTATTAGTCCCTACTAAGCAATTCTGGAGGAGCATATGCTTAAGTCCCACATATGCATCATTATATTCAAGCAGTGACCTAATAGCCCAATCTTATGATTACCTTTCACAGTAAATAAACAGAGGTCAATAGGTTGTATAATGAGTCACTCGACTAGGCACGGAATCCCATAGTTGCCAAGAGGATGAAGATGGAGTTATATTATTCCGCCAGTAAAATGAATTGCCTGCTGTGCATTCCTAAATACAGAACAAGTTCAATTGACTGAATTCTGCCGGGAATTTCAGATGGTTATGTGTGCATTCCGTAATCGAATTATGTACGTGTTTGATCCATGGCAAGTCACAATAGGGATAATCTGTGCTTTACTCCTGTTTCCTATTCTAGGCTCTTGTGAATCTTTATATTCATTAACAAATATGATCAGTGCCATACACAATTACAGAAAAATACTATTTGAAAACATACTTTTGTTTTTTTATATTTTCAAAGCCTGTCATTTCTTGTTTAGGACGTCTTGGCCAGGTCATGCTTTAATTAAACAGGATCCCATGGATCAAAATGTATCCTTCTGTTTGGCATTGATGCTATTACATGTTAAGACTTTAAAGTCACATGCCAAAGCAATATACCTAAGCAGCTACTTTTCAAGAAATAATCAGAGAAAAAAATATTTTTTTAATGATTTTCTTAATTTAAAAGAGAGGTGGATAATACTACCCTACTAAATTGTGAACAGCTAAAAGCATATTTTTAAGATTTCAAGAAGAGTAGGAGACATAGAAGAACAAGACGTTTTTAGGGCTTCATCAAGTAAGAAGACTTGCAAATGCCTGCTCAAAAAAAAAAAAACCAAGAAGGTTGACAAAAAAGACAGATCTGTAAAATGTAAACTCCTGACATCCCTTCTAAGTGGAGAGTCATGTTCTTAGACCCCTCTTTGCTACACAAGTTTGGTGGAAGGTAAGTTAAATATTTTCTGGGGGGGGTCCCTAGACCCATCTATCATGTGTTCAACTTGGAAATCTGGTGTCCTTCCTCCTGATAAAAGCCAAAAAAATCGGCTGGGACGGAAGTAAGGTAAGTAATTCAATTGTCGCATCGTGTTGCAGCATTGATGCGACGTAACACGACTAGTGATGTGCGAATTTATTCGGCGCCGGCAAAAAAATTTGCGAAACGCCCGCAAAAATTCGCTGGTGAAAATTCGACGGCATCAAAAACATTTTGGAAAAAAAACTGACGCCGGCATCAAAAACGAGATGCCGGCACCGTTTCGTGAATTTTTCACCGTTTCTCGAATTTTTGCTAGAAATTCGCAATTTTTTCTGTGAAACAGCGCAAATTTGCCCATAACTAAACACAACTGTCGGATGCAGATGCTGCATGCTTCGAAGTCAAAGTAATTTAATTCAATGGTCGAATTTCGAAGTATTTTCAACTTCGAAATTCGACCTTTGATACATCTGCCCCTATCAGTTAAAACCGTTTTTTACCCCCAAATATTACTGGATGCAAGTCATCAGGATTAGAAATAAGTAAAACAAAAACAATTCATTATCTGTTGGATTACGATAGCCAATTCTTTGTGGAGTCTTTTGTGTAACTTGTAACATCTCTGCATGTTGCAAGCCATTTTTATAGATGTAGCATTCACTAGACATCTGGCAAACACTGAATATCCATGAAGAGAGTCAGTGGATATATGTGTCTCATTGTATCTGGGCTCTGCTGGACTCTCAGATTTATCTACCAACATCCCATATCCTTCATGCACAAAAAAAGTGGGAAATAATGAAAATCTGTTAAAGGCACATAAAATGAAGAATATGTTTATGCAAGAGTGAACAAATTCTAAGTTTCCAAATTAGTTGTTGGATCACAGGAACTTTTTTCCTAATTATCCTTTAAATTGCTGCAATTTTCAGAGGAACTGTGTCATAGGTACTAGATTCCCATAGAGCCAGAGAGGTCACGGAACCTCATAATGGTTGTTTGCATAAAAGAAGAAGAAAGTTAAATCTGTAAGGAGCACTGATGTTTCCAATCTGCAATGTCAAGAGATCTCAGTTTATCTTTAAAATAAAGGGAAAAGAACTTTGCAAAAGCAACAAAGATTCATTTTTCTTTCTGTGTATAACAGATTAGATGTATAGTATAAAATACCCGTAGGGGGTTGATGGTACAAATTGTGTATTGCCACTTACTTTTTAATGATTACCATAAAGGTAAACAACCCTCTACAATGAGATCAGTCTGAGGCTTGAAGGGAACCTTGTTTGTATTAGCTGAAGGTTATATCATCATATGGTTCCCTTGCTCCTTAAAGTAATATGTTATACATTGCACTTGGCATTGCACCCTAATATCATAAATAAAGACTCTAAAATTAGATGAATCCATAACCATAGCTTTAAACATGGCTAATATTAACTCTTTGTACTTGAAGATATGTCTCAGCATATTCTTATACACAGGCAACCCATCTCTTCATCAAGCTGAATAAAACAGCACACATTATTTATTGATTTAAAAAAAAAATCAAAATTTTGAGGTTTTAGAGGTTTTTTTCTAGTTCAAGTACATTTTAAAAAAAACTCGAAGGTTTGCCTATTTATTATAAAATCTGAATACAAATACAGTTGTGGAAAAAACTTGAATACCTAACGAATTTGTGAGTTTACAAAGCTTGAAAAAGCTTGAAAAACTAAAAATTTTGAATAAAAAAAACACTTGAATTTTGCCTAGAACATTGACTTCTTCACGAACTTGCAAACTTTTAGATGCTAAAGTTTTACATTCAAGTTTTTCATGAATTTCAGCATATAAATCATGTTTAAAGAAGAAAAATATCCCTAGAACTGTTGGAGCTGTCCAGCTTTGTTTTATGTGAAGCTTGCTAAAGTTCTTTCCCACACCCTAATGTGTGTTTATGCAGGATACTAATGATGTAAATGTGGCAGAGACCAATAAGAATAATTTTTCCATATAAAAATAAAAACTGGGTAAATAGATGTGCAAAATAAAAATGTTTTTGTAAAAGTTAGTTAGCCAAAATGTAATGTATAAAGGCTGGAGTGACTGGATGTCTAACATAATAGCCAGAACACTATTTCCTGCTTTGCAGCTCTCTTGGGTTCCACTGATTTCTACACTAAACTGTTCCTTTAAAACTTCTCTGGAAATACCCTCTATAACATGGCACCTAGACAGCATTTTCAATTCCACAATGGAGACGGCACATTGGAAAGGCAACAATTCAAATAAACTCCATGCAGATAGTGGCCTAGAGGAAATCAGTCTGTAGCACAAGTTTAGGTCCAAATGTATACAATATAATCCGAAAATGCCATAAAAAAAAAAGGTTTAGTGATGAGCACATTTTTTTGCCAGGCATGTCAAATAGGAGAAAATGTGACAAAAATGTTGCAGAGACAAAAAAGTTGCCATAGGAACACTACATTGACTTTATTGTATTTTGTAAAACAAGTGCTGTTGACTTTAGAGTAAGAATAAAAAGTTACATTTGTAAAAAAAATTGTGGAGTGTGGAAAAAATTTGTCATTAAAATTTGTCAGCTAAATGATGCACTAAAAAAATACTAAACCCTTTAAAATTTTTAGTTATTTTGACAATTACTAGCGAATAAAATCTAAAATCTTTGGCGTTCTAGAGAAATAAAAAGACGTGAATTTTTAGAGAAAAAAATAGCTTTGTGAAAAAATAGAAATTCAAATGTCAGCAAATAGGCCCCTTATGCTTTCTATTCCTGAGCATTCTGAATAGTAGGTCCCATACCTTTACTGACTTATAGTTTTAGGGTCTGGCCACATGGGCAGATTCGGGGAGATTAGTTGCCAGGCGACAAATCTCCTCTTCTTCACAGCGACTAATCTCCCCGATCTGCCTTCCCCTGCCTTCCTCCGGCTAAATTGTATATTGACTGGGGGCAGGCACACGGGGCTCTTTGTTTTCCAAAGTCACCCGTAATTGCCTCACGAGGAAACTTTGGGCGACTTCAGAAAACGAAGCTCTCCTTGTGCCTGCCCCCAGGCGATTTTTGGAGCGGTGAGCTAACAACGCCTTCAGCACTGCATATGACAGCGTGCTTGCTGCAGTAAGTTATAAGTATGGATGCCAATGGCTGTCCCAGAACCCTCCCTTCCAATCGTTCCCCAGATACGTTTTCCTGCCTAACTACGTTGGGAACAAGTGGGAGCTTATTGCCCACCATCCACCTATGCCACCAGCCTGACGCGTTTCGCCGTTTGTGCGGCTTATTCAGGGGCATTTACACTCACATCGGGGTAATTACAGTATGTGGCTTCCCTGTGCCAGCCTGATCCAAATGAATACTTTTGGTTCTGCCTCTCAGCTCTCTGGTCCCACCAGCAGCTCTCTTGCTTCCTTCTCTGTCCAACATGCGGCTCTCTATGCCAGGCTTTCTTCTTTTGCCAGTCTCTGTGACTTCCTTTTCCTGTCAGACACTCACTAGCTGCTGTGTCACTTCCTGTTGCACTGAGATCACTGAATAGCTGGTTGCTAGGTAACAGCTTACAGCAGACAGACACAGGATCTGGGCTTCTGCCCTTACAGGGATAAGTGCAATGATTTTGCATGGATTCCCTACACTTACCTTTCTATTCAGGCCTCTCCTAATCATATTCCTGTCTCTTATTCAAATCAATGCATGGTTGCTAGGGTAGCCTAGCAACTGGATTTCTGGAATAGCAAAATGGACAGCTGCTGAATAAAAAGCTAAAAAAATACACATGTCTCAGAACCTCCATCTCTACATCATACTAAAAGTTAACTTAAAAGAGAACTCCAGGTTCCAAACCAAAATTTGATAAAGAGGCCCACATAACACAGAAATCCCTAATATACCCATCACAGTTACCTTAGCCACCTTGGGACACTAGGGCAAACTTGTATCCGTTCCATAATGATCAAGCAGAGATTGGATTTCAGTATTCTTTCTGCAGTCGGCTAAACAAAGCTAGTAGCTGACTGAGTGCCATTGGTTACTGCACTGGGGCAAAAAAGCCTGTGTTATTATTAGTATTATGCATAAATGTGGGCTTTAAAATTAGTTTGTTCAAATATTTTCAGTTGCCATACAATTAAAATGTGCTAAATCGTTTTTTAATCATAATAATCACTAATGAAGTGTGAAATGTATTTTTGATTCTTCAGTGACGGCATTTCTCATAAAACAGAAAATGCTCCGTGCTGCAGTGCTGCTGTTATTGGAAGTAGGCTGCCTACATTTACTACACAGCCATAGGAATCGCACAACCTGAAATCATTCTTTAATAGAATTTAACAGTACAGGCAATGGCTAGAACCCACTAATTTGGTGCTAAATGTACATACAGTAAACCATTTGCTTAAAGCATCATAACCCAAAGGCTTACAATGTTGGAATAATGATAAAGAATGCCAGTGAGTATACCAGCTTGGTTCAAATGGAAACTCAGCTATTAGGATATGAATAAACATAGTGGGGTTCATTTATAAACACTGGGCAAGTTTGCACCTGGGTAGTTACCCATGGAAACCAATTAGATGTTTGCTTTCAGTGTTCAACCTACAGCTGGCTGAAACAAACTAATCACTGATTGCTATGCAAATTTGCCCAGTTGTTTATAAATAACCAGTAGTGAATTGATGTTTATTCTACGTGCTGCTAAAATAAATGCTGCAAAATTGCGGCAGCAAGATGGCAATGCATCTGGCACAATTGCGGGACACAGCAATGTTTTTTACCATCAATGCAGCATTGCTTCCCACAATTCCAACATAATTGTGGCCGTGAGGGGGTGATGTGCCTGATACAGTTGTTAAAAACAGGCACTTGCAAGGCCTAGTTTGAACCAAAAGCTCCCCTAGGCTGCTTGCACCCTTCTTATATACTACGACGCACTCACACCGCTGGACTGCTAGGCAGTGGAAATTCATTCTCTGGAGTGATGACAAAAACAGCTTTGGCAGGTGCCATGAAAACCCTACCCATCTGAATGCATATTACCAACTGTAAAGCATTGGTTTCACATAAAGTTGCCACCTGTCCGGTTTAGACCCAGACAGCACAGTATTTTGAAGGGCTGTCCAGGTCAAAACTACCTGCCCGGTTTTCCAAATTAAGATCAGCCAATAACCCCCTGACATCATTGGCCCACCCCTGATATGTCATTGACATGTCAACTTTCTGCCCCCATTACATCATGGCTCCAGTCCCCCACCCCGGTGACAACCCTAGTCTCACAGGTTGCTTTGATGTAGCTTTCATAAGGGAAACATTTCCATAAGGCATAAGAGGACCATTAAAGGGATGATGTGAGAGTGCTACAATCCCATGGAAGCCTGGCCTTGTCCTATTCTGCTAAATAATAATTCTGAATTACAAAATACAAAGTGGTTGTGGAGCACATCAAGGTTAGGGGGGTTGCGGCTGGGGTGGAGGGCCAGAGACAGATTGGGGTGGGGCTTGGACAAGGAGTCCAGGGGAATGTACAGACCCCTGAGGCAGCAGCCCCAGTTGGCTCCAGACCCCCCCCCACCAGCCCAACGCTGCTCATTATCTACAGTATGTCAACTTCTCCATGTCAATATCTCACATACACGATTTTATTTGTTACAATTGTATGTGGAAAATCACTGACCAATTTTTTGCAGGAGAAAATCTGCCACACTTCTCTCTTAAAATTGTATTTAAATAAGAGATGTAATGTGAAAATGCGCTTGGTGAATTGATGCAAACTTTGGTAGAGAGAAGTAAAGAAAATTCACCCTTGTAAATATGTTAAACCAGTTGGGAGTTCCAGGAGTAAAAGTAAAAGTTCTAGTGATGGGCGAATTTGCGCTGTTTAGCTTCGACGAAAAATTTGCGAATTTTGTGCGAAATTCGCAAAACGGCAAAAAATTCAAGAAACGACACCGGCGTCTGTTTTTTGACGCCAGTGTCCATTTTTGACGCCGGCGTACGTTTTTTTTGACGCAGGCGTCTGTTTTTTTGGCAAAAATGCGCCAGCGTCCAAAAAATGGATGCCAGCATCCATTTTTTTTTGACGCCGGTGATTTTTAGTGCCCGTTTTGCGAATTTATTCGCAGGCGGCGAATCTCACAAATTTGCACGATTTCACCTGGCGAATAAATTCACCCATCATTAGTAAGTTCCTGTGATTAGTGACATATTGACAGCAAGTGAGATCATTGGCTAGCTACAGGGAAACAATAAGTTATGTATGAACAAGTGATGAGCTAATCTGTTCCATTTTATCAAAAAATTCTCACAAACAGCAAAACTTCATGAAATGCATTGAAGCCAATGTTTTTTCTGTCAGTCATTGGTGCACTTTTCCATACAAAATACATTGTAGTCTAAGGGCCTTTTTTCATGGTGACTTTTTTTTTTGCACAAAATTCATTGGGGTCTATGGGGAAAAAACAATTTCAGCAGTTTTGCAAAAATATTCGCCAATGGCAGCATGTGGAATTTTGTAGCAAATTCTTGTTAAAATGTTTGCTTATTAATAATGAGCAGCTCTTGTGGATGCAGGAAACTACACAGTACTTTTGTCATTTGTTTCACACGCAATATTACTGTAAACTTTGCGGCTGATTTTTGAACATTCATTGAACATTCGCTTCTCTGAATCATAGATTTTAGCAGAAATTAACACATTTTTTTTGTATAATTAATTGATCCACGTTTATTTTGTTATTGTGTAAAAACCATAAAATCTACAAATAAAAGTCGGTAAAAAAAAAGCTGTCATGTAGATGTCAATAGATGTTCCTTTTTCGTGCAATCAGTCATGGTTTTACAGGTTTTTGGACATCAAAATATTCATTGTCGTACAAAATGTTATCAATATTTCACGGTCTTTGGATTTTTTTTCGGTGGCTATGTTCGTACTTTCTGTATTCAGGTATTTTAATAACTTTTATGGCTTTTGGGAAATATGGGGGGAATGTAATAAAAGTCACAAAGAGAAAATCAGTTTGCACAAATAATAATACAAATTTGCATTTCGCAATGTAATATTCTTCCTTAAACTGTTATTGCATTGTGAATTGGAATTGTGCACTTTAAAGAAGTGCTTGAAGGTGTGGTAATCCTTTGGAGCAAACATAAAAACTTTTTCAGTAAAACCTTTATTACATTCACTGTACAGTGGTGCTAATTATAAAATTCGCAAACCTACTTCCACTGTCTCAAGTGGTTGCCAAAGAGGTTTCACAAAAGCTGTATTACAGGAAATTTTTTTCACACAAAGGCATCACTTTTCTCATTGCTAATAATTTTTCCGTTACTGACTTTTATTACATTCCCCCAATATAATTTAATAGTGGTTTCAAAAACCTCTAAAACCACTAGGCATGAGGGAGGCAGCAGTGTTCTGTGTGTCCTCAATGCTTGGGCGCTTGCACTAAGCCCTTGATAATTGAGGCACTTTATGTAAACATTTTTTCTACAATCCTGGGTTCCTGAATGTTATTCCTTTACTGATCATTAAAGGGATACTGTCATGGAAAAACATGTTTTTTTTCCAAAATGCATCAGCTAATAGAGCTCCAGCAGAATTATGCACTGAAATCCATTTCTCAAAAGAGCAAATAGATTATTTTATATTCAATTTTGAAATCTGACATGAGGCTAGACATATTGTCAGTTGCCCCAGTCATGTGACTTGTGCCTGCACTTTAGGATGGAATTACTTTCTGGCAGACTGTTATTTCTCCTACTAAATGTAACTGAATCAGTCTCAGTGGGACTTGGCTTTTACTATTAAGTGCTGTTCTTAGATCTTCCAGGGAGCTGTTATCTTGTGTTGCGTTACCTTCCCATTGTTCTGTTGTTAGGCTTCTGGCGGGGAAATGGGAGGGGGTGATATCACTCCAAGTTGCAGTACAGCAGTAGAGAGTGATTGAAGTTTAACAGAGCACAAGTCACATGACTGGAGGCAACTGGGAATGTCTAGCCCCATGTCATATTTCAAAATTGAATATAACAAAATCCGTTTGCTCTTTTGAAAAATGGATTTCAGTGCAGAATTCTGCTGGAGCAGCACTATTAACTGATGTGTTTTGAAAAAAACATGTTTTCCCATGACAGTATCCCTTTAACAAAAAAAAACAATCCTAAGGACAATACACACAAAGTGGTCTTTTGAAGCAAAAAGAGATTCAAGTCTCCTTCTAGAGTTCCTCGACAAGCACTTGTAACCAATTCCTATTTATACTTATGTGATATTATCATAATCATGCATGAGGCTGACTATTTTGGGTAGATGCTTTAAGAGTAGCTGTGCAGTTGTGAATAATTGGGCCTATTAAACATCACGGCCTGAGGAACGCCTGAGGTTATAGCACTCGGGAGACCTGGCATGACTGAGCTTGATTCCCAAACAAAATCTCATCTTACGATTTAAAGCTTTAATGGCGCATGGTTCTTAGGAATATCTTTTTTTACCCCCTGTGTTGTAGTTTTAATCTTATTGACAGTTGTTAGATGTGCCGATTAGTCCAAAGACAATTAAGAAATTAGGCAAGTAAATATTAAAGCCTTAATTTCAAAATAAAATGAGATAAATGAGATAAATGCTTACAGTATCATTTAAAAATATACAGCATTTTCTAGTAATAATGCAACAGGCCCATGCATCAAAGCCCTGTAATTTAGATAAGATTTCAGGCCCTACGTCTGTGCACTGTGGAACTCTAGCTATTTCCAGGGCTCAGTTTAGAGAAGGGATGGGAAAAAAATTTACATAGATCACAGATCTCCATCTTATTTCCCTCCAGCGACTTTAACAGTATAACTCCCTTTGGGATCTGCAATTCAAAAACAGCAGAAGAATTGGACATCCCTAAATGACAATTTAATGGTACAGAGTATTATGTATAATTTTTATCTACCTTGCAAGTGAATGTTGCTACCCATGGTGCTTACCCGGTTGAGTATTGATGCTGAGGGTCCAGGGCAAATGCCTATACCACACTACTCTAAGATAGCCAAGGGGTTTTCTGGATGAGGGGGTTTTCCATCATTTGGATCTCTATACCATAAGAGCTGTGCTGTCCCTAATGCCAGTTATTATATTCGTACGTGTTTGGTATATTCCTCACCTCCCCTGCTGTTTTATGTTTGTTAGTTCAACCCACTAGCTGGGGCCCTCCCCTGCTGTTCCTTAGTTTCAGTTGCTTTCAGTCAGTTGGATAGAGCTGCAAAATTACCAGTTCTTACCTATAGAACCTGTTGATCGTTTGGTCTTTCTGAACTCCTGAATCTTTGTATTGTGCAATATCCCTGGATTAAAGAACCACCTGATTATCAAGCAGTGTTTTATCGAGTAAACTCTCTGCCATCAATATATCTCAGCAAATTTACGCCGTCCAAACGAGCGAGGGTCTCAGGAAGGGTATCTTCTGCATAAATCGTGTTGGTGACAGAATAGTAAGAACTGCGTATCATCCAGCAAGATTCATAATCCAATCTCTGCAGTCGGATTATAATCTCTGGAGAAACTTGTGAGCCCATCCACAATCTAGTCCGAGGTAACTCAAACAGCCCTCAAGCCACGTGCCTGCTACACTACAAACTGTAAGTACAGCAGAACCTTCCAGAGAACTGTATTGTGTAGTGAAGAATCAGCATTTTCAGGACTGTGCAGCGTGATTCTGCTATCAAGTTTATTATCCCAGCAGCCTTGTGTCTATGCATTGCGGGCAATTAGCCGATCTGCTAGCAAGTTGTATTTCTGTGATATCTGGGTGCATGGTGAAGATCAGTACTGTCTGCTACCTGGTGTATCCCGGGATTTTACAAGTGTGTGTTGAACTGTATCGACATTAAGAGCAGCACATGTCTAAGATCCATCATCACACATCTGAGACATGTGTGGACTAGTCTCAGAGATCTCTCCTGCGTAGAGTGTGTTTCCCAATATCTAACTCTGCAATCAGCTTAACCGTTCAGCTACCAGCTCTATAGCCTGCATTGGACTGCTGAATAGTATCTTGCTAATTCACTGAGTGATTTGTCAGAAATGGATCCTTCACCAGAAACAGAGGAATCTATACCCGTTACTGCTGAAGCAGCTGACATACTAGAATCGAAACTGACCGCTAAACGCAGAATCAAACCATCTGTTAAACGCATAGAAACGTATGAGGCACGAAAGGATGAAATTAATGATGGTCTGTCTGACCTATGGAATAAAACAGATCACTGCATAACCGTCGCTGATGAGACAGGCAATACTAGACTGCAACTCACTGATGCACTAATAAGACTAAAGACTGCTTATTCTAACTATAAGAGACTTGCAGAGAAATATTCTTCCTTCTTGTCCAATGCCCGTATGAAAGAAGCAATACAAGAGCTGAATGCTTTTACTATCATGGACCAGCAGAGACTAATTACTTTCCTGCAAACAACAACCAGGCTGGAGACCAGAATTGCACAGTTACAGGATAATGCATCCAAGGCCTCCACTTCCTCTCGAAGGTCTAAAGGACCATCTAGATCACTGCATTCCGTTTCACAGAAATCATCCCTAAGCAGCCAGATAATAAGGGCCAGAGCAGAAGCGGAGGCAGCCAAGGTCCAAGCTCAATGCATCAAAAGGGAAGCGGCGCTCAAGGCACATATAGCAAACACTCAAGCTGAGGCCGTCCGAAAACAAGCTGAGACTGAAGCAGAGGCCGCTCGCAAGCAGGCGGAAGCAGAAGCACAGCTGGAAGTCCTCCAGAAGGAAAGAGAGGCAGCAGCAGCCATCGCAAAACTAAATGTTCTAAAACAAGCCTTTGAAGAGGAAGAGCTGGAAGTGAATCGTCCTTGTCTGACAACCCCAGCAGACCCAGTCATGAGAACTTTACGGTTTGTCTTAGATCAAGAAGTCAGAGGAACGACCTTTCCTTAAATCGTAGACCCTGCATACATTTCTCCAGGGCATCGAATCGAAGATCTTGTGTTTTGTTCCAGAGAAGCTCAAACAACTGAATTAGCCAACCCGCACACCCACCAAACTAAAGGGTCCAGTGAACCAGCTTATGCTACAGGACACACCCTTAGAGATGAAGGGGAAACAAAACCTACCTCTGGATCCTATACAAGGCAGCCTTCATCTTCTCCAAACACAAAATCTTTGTCCGGACTAAACCCATCTGCAGCACCTTTCCCCCCTCCATACCAACCGTGTGTGCTTGCCACAACTCCTAAGGTTGAAGTACCAGAAGTAAGAGCTCATATAAAAACGGAAAGGACTGATATGTCTGAATTCGCCAAATACATGATTCGACATGAGCTCCTCATCACTGGACTCACAGAATTCGACGATCAACCAGAGCACTATAGAAGTTGGAGAGCCACGTTCAGAGCAGCAATAAAGAACCTGGACATCGAACCTATGGGAGAACTTGATTTGTTAATCAAATGGCTTGGGCCTAAATCAAAAGAACAAGCTCGGTTGCTCAAGTCTGTTAACATTGAGGCACCAGCCAAGGGACTTATTCAGGTGTGGGAAAGACTAGAGCGAGATTATGGCAGTCCCGAAGTCATTGAACGTACTTTGCTCAATAGATTCTACAACTTTCCAAGCTTTTCCAACAAAGATAACCGCAAACTCCAAGAGCTAAGTGACTTTCTCCTTGAATTGGAAACAGCAAAGTCAGACCCACATCTTCCAGGGCTCTGCTGCCTGGACACTGCTTATGGATTGTATCCAATCACAGAAAAACTGCCTCATTATCTTAAAGATAAATGGAATATGGTAGGCGCAGAGTACAAGTCACTTCATCAGGTTCTCTTTCCTCCCTTTTCCTTTTTCTGTGGGTTCATCAGGAAAATGGCTAGAGCCAAAAATGACCCAAGTTTCCTACCTCCAGACCAAACCCAATTTATTACAAAACCCGCTACGTGGGATATAGCAGGACGGCGCAAGGATCTCAGGAAAACCGTCTCTGTCAAGAAGACCGGGTTTTCCTCCAGTAAACCAATAGTCACTCCAGAACCAAGGAAGGGGAAACCTACTGATCTTGATCCTAATCTATCCTGCCCTATCCACAACAAACCACATCCACTAAGAAAGTGTCGTGTGTTCAGAGAAAAGCCCTTTGAGGAGCGAAAGACATTCTTGAAAGATCATAACATTTGCTATAGGTGTTGTGCGTCCAGCGAGCATTTTGCCAAGGACTGTAAAGCTGCTATTACGTGTTCTGAATGTAACAGTGACAAACACGTGACAGCCAACCATTCAAGGCCCAAAAGGCAGGCTCCTTCCAATGGTGACTTCCACAACTCCTCACGGAATTACGGCGGGGAGAATGCTGAGGAACAGACTAATCCTGTGGCCACCAAGTGTACTGAAGTCTGTGGCAAGGAATTGTGCGGAAGATCTTGTGCTAAGATATGTCTGGTCAAGGTTGCTCCCGTTGGGCATCCAGAAAAAGTCGTAAAAATGTACGCTATCTTAGATGACCAGAGCAACAGGTCACTAGCAAGTCCCAAGTTCTTCAAGTGCTTCAACATCCAAAGCAAAGCTCATCCCTACACCCTACGCACATGCGCTGGCCAAATGAGTGTATCAGGGAGAACAGCTTGTGGATTTCAGATAGCACCTATTGACAATGATGACTACAAACCTCTCCCCACGCTTATTGAATGTGCTCAACTGCCAGACAACAGGGAAGAGATCCCCACTCCAAATGCTGCACATCATCAACCGCATCTTAAGGGCATAGCAGACAAGATACCTGCCCTAGATGAGAGTGCTGAAATTCTAATTCTTTTGGGAAGAGATATACCAAGAGTTCACAAGGTGCAAGAACAAACCAGTGGACCAAGTGATGCCCCTTATGCCCAGAAGCTTGAGTTGGGCTGGGTTCTAATTGGTGAAGTTTGCTTAGACAGGGTTAGAAAACCCTATGAAGTGAATACCTGCAATACAAACCTGATGGAGAACAGATGTGAGCTCTTTGGGAAATCGTGCTCATGTCATTATCAGATAAAACCTAAACCCAACACGAACCTACAGAACATATGTGGATCAGAAGAGGACATTTGTTACAAGTCCTTATCTCCTAACTTCGGTGGCGCAATCTTTCATACCACCTGCAACGACAATAAAATAGCTCCTTCCATCGAAGACAAAGAATTCATCAAAATTATGGACAAGGAGTTTGTTAAGGGTGATTCCAATAGTTGGAGCGCCCCTCTGCCTTTCCGCAATCCAAGAGTCGTCCTTCCTAACAATAGCGCTCAAGCCAAGTTTAGGTTTGAGTCACTCAAAAGGACATGAGGTAACAAACCTATTATGAGAGAACACTTTGTTGCATTCATGAAGAAGATCCTAGACAACAACCATGCAGAACCAGCCCCCCCTTTGAAGACAGGAGAGGCGTGTTGGTATCTCCCATCTTTTGGAGTCTATCACCCACGCAAACCGGGTCAGATCAGAGTCGTCTTTGATTCAAGCGCACAGTTTAAAGGCGTCTCTCTAAACAACGTACTGCTTACAGGACCAAATTTGACTAACAGTCTCATAGGAGTGTTAGTTCGGTTCAGGAAGGAACTTGTTGCATTTATGGCTGATGTTCAGCAGATGTTCCACTGCTTCCTCGTCCGAGAAGACCACAGGAATTACCTTCGGTTTCTTTGGCATCGCAACAATGATCTTGATGAGGATGTGATCGAATATCGAATGAGAGTTCACGTCTTCGGAAACAGCCCATCTCCTGCAGTGGCTACCTATGGCCTGAGAAGGACAGCCAAGGAGGGTGAATCAGAATTTGGTCATGATGTTCGACAGTTCATAGAGAGAGATTTTTACGTCGATGACTGCCTCAAGTCCTTGTCAACACCAAAGGAAGCTATCAACTTGTTAAAAGATCAGCAGACTAACCGTATTGGGTGGCCTATGGCTGTGATCACCAAAGCTGTTCCGAGCGAAGATGGAAAGGTTCGAAAAGTAGAAGTAAAGACTGCCAGAGATGGAGTTATGAAGACCTTCTTCAGGCCAATAACAGAGACTGTCTTACTTCTGCCCCTAGAACATCTCCGATGACTTCAATGACAGAATCCAAGCTGATATGGACACTTAGAAAGACTTTTGAAAAGATTAAGTTCAATGTTTATTTTGTGTTTCTTCTCATTTTGTATTTCAGGTCCCAAGGATAAGCCATCTTTAATATGGACATTATTTTGTTGTCGCATAATATGCAATTATAATTATATAGTGGTATCTACAGATACCAGACGGGGAGTGTGCTGTCCCTAATGCCAGTTATTATATTCGTACGTGTTTGGTATATTCCTCACCTCCCCTGCTGTTTTATGTTTGTTAGTTCAACCCACTAGCTGGGGCCCTCCCCTGCTGTTCCTTAGTTTCAGTTGCTTTCAGTCAGTTGGATAGAGCTGCAAAATTACCAGTTCTTACCTATAGAACCTGTTGATCGTTTGGTCTTTCTGAACTCCTGAATCTTTGTATTGTGCAATATCCCTGGATTAAAGAACCACCTGATTATCAAGCAGTGTTTTATCGAGTAAACTCTCTGCCATCAATATATCTCAGCAAATTTACGCCGTCCAAACGAGCGAGGGTCTCAGGAAGGGTATCTTCTGCATAAATCGTGTTGGTGACAGAATAAGAGCACTAAAAAATAATCTTTAAAATGTTCAATTATTTTATTAAAACAGAATCTGTGGGAGATGTACTTCCTGTAGATGATGGGTTTTCTGGATAACAGATCCCATACCTGTAGCAGCAATAAGAACTATTGTGACATAGCAGGACTCCCAGGTCTGGACTGAGAATCAAAATAGGTTCTGGCATTTCAGGTACCCAGAGGCCCAAACAGGCCACACAGAGGCCCAAACAGCCCCCACCAGCCCACTAAATAGTGACTGTCTATGGGACCTTATAGCAGCCCCTCTGGCATTTGCCACAACCCACAGATTGCCAGTCCAGGCCTGAGAGGTATAATCTCATTAGCAGCAGTAGTAAGCATCATAGGCAGCAACATTCACCTGCAATGATTTGGAGATATAATGGTAAGAGCAGAGATACTCTGTAAAAAGAAAAAATGCAAGAATAATATGGCGGAAAAGCTCAGAGGCATTTATATAAAGCTTAACAGTAGCAATTAGAAGTAGCAAAGTCAATATACAATGCTTCAACATAGTTATTGAGAAACCATAAAGATGCCCAAGTTGTTGTCAAGGTTTCAATGGACATGTGGTTTAATTTATAAAATGTAATGGAAATGTCATTACAGGTATGGGACTAAAAAAAAAATCATGGAAACATTAAATAAACCCAATAGGCTGTTGAGTCCAATAATGATTAATTATATCATAGTTTGTATCAAGTCCGAAGTACTGCTTTATTATTACAAAGGAAATCATTTATTAAAATGTTAATTATTTGATTATGATGAAGTCAAATTTCGCTGGCTTATTTTCGTCTGTGTTCGGTACCCTGTGCGCAACTTCGGATCTTCGTGAATTAGCGTTGTCCAGGTGAATTTACGTTGCTTTGGGGACCTTCCCCATAGGCTAACATTGGTGCTCGGTAGGTTTTAGGTGGCGAAGTAGGTGGTAAAAGTTTTTTTTAAAGAGACAGTACTTAGACTATCGAATGGTCGAATAGTCAAACGATTTTTAGTTCGAAACGTTCAATTCGAAGTCATAGTCAAAGTAGCCAATTCGATGGTCGAAGTAGCTAAAAAAATACTTTGAAATTCGAAGTATTTTTTATTCTAATCCTTCACTCGAGCTTAATAAATGTACCCCTTCGACTTTTAGAGGTTTTCAAATTTTTTTCACAAGTAGTTGTCTGAAAAACTCAAATTTTTGGAGGTTTTACAGGTTTTTCTACTTTTTCAATGCATCGTTCAGTGTTTTAATTCTCAGATTTCATGCTTTTAGAGAAAAAAAGTTTAATTGTAGTTTAAAGAGACTCTAAAACCACTTAAATTCAAATGTTGACAAATTGGCCTCTATATGTTGACCATTATTCAGTACTAACATAGAGCATGGCACATACTGTTGCTTTTATTTCTTCCTGGTAATTATTCCTAATTAGCTGTGCCAGTTCCCACTTGCCCCGTGAGATGTATCTCAAGCTCATCTATTATGGACATGCTGTGTCCCATATTTGGAGCAATCCCTGTGATGTCAGATATTCTGGTGTGGGATGAGCAAACATGACTCCGCTTTGATGATAGGAACTAGACCGACACATCTGCTCTTATGGCAGGTGATGCAAATGAAACTCAAATTGATTGTTATTTAATATTAACATAGAGAGCCCACTATAAAAAAAAACTCACAACAACGATGAAACTAAAGAATCGGAAAGCAGTATAAAGCAGGATTCAAATGTAGCAGCCATCTGTGCCTGCAATCATCTCGGAATAATGTAACACATTGTACAAGCAGTAAAACGAAAAGCTTTGTGAGTCATGATCTCAAAACTTTGTTGCTGCGCTCTCTATTAGCAGTGATGTTCATTTCCTAACTTTAAATTCTACTGATGCTGCTAAAACTGTGCAAGAAAGAGGGTTTTATCTGGCACCTGTGGTGGCATCTATCAAACATCCACGTGGTCCAAATGGATGTGAAATAGCTGACCATGATTGAAGTCTTGGACACTCCTGTTTAATTCCTTCCATTAAATCTATGAAACATATGTACAAACAAGCTAATGTTCTCCTCATCTAATGCCAAAGTTCCCATCAATGTACCTGCCATATTTCCATATGATGATGGTGATATTGCTTATTTACTTAAAATTGTTCTTATGCCCCTGTGAGTGTAATGTGTCATAATTATAATGGTGTAAATTCTCTCTGTAAATAGATTTTTTCCATACATTGGTTTTGGGGAAAATTTGCTTGAGAATTTGCTCTATATAGAAATGACATATGAGGGATATCGACATGGATGATATGATGTAGATAATGAGAAGTGGCTAGCTTTTGATAAATATGCCCTTTTGATTACTTTCCCTCTCTTTCCCCGTTGTCTTACCTCTATCTTTTAGGGTAAGGGCACGCCTGGCGATTCGGCGAGATTTGGTCGCCTGGCGACTAATTGCCTCTTCTTTGGGGCGACTAATCTCCCCGAACAGTTGCCTCACGAGGAAACTTCAGCAGGTGACTTTTCATTATAGCCAGCGCAAGACAGGGGGAAGCCTTCGGGGAGAGTAGTCACACCAAAGAAGAGGCGATTAGTCGACAGGTGACTAAATCTACCCAAATCACCAGGTGTGCCCTTAACCTAAGGGGAAAAATGCACAGAGCTACTAGTAGTAGCTACTTGTCATGGCTACAAAAGAGACAATAGTGATAATTGGCTTTGCTAAGACACTACTTGTGTTTGAGGCAATTCTCAGTATTGTCTATGGCAGGGTATTTTTTGCCATTTTGTAGCCAAAACAAGTAGGTTCTACTAGTAGCTCCATGTATCTTAACCTTAAAGGGATTCTGTCATAATTTTTATGGTAGAATTTGTATTTCTAAATTACACTGTTTACATTACAAATAAAGGGATTATTTCATGGTTTGATGGTCTAGTTTTTATTTCTAAATTACACTGTTTACATTACCAAATAATTCAACAAGCATTTTTTTTTAGCTCTCATATTGGTGTGTAGGAAGTCATCTCAGGTCACTGTGCCTAATCCTGTGCTTTCAAAGCCAGCACTTCACAATGGAACTGTTTTCAGATAAGCTATTGTTTCTCCTGTTCAATGTAACTGGAGGAGTTATGATATGACTTGGATTTATACTATTGAATGGTATTTTCCTATTTACCAAGAAGCTGTTATCTTGTTACTTTACCATTGTTCTGTTGATAGGCTGCTAAGGAGGAAAAGGAAGGGGGGTGATATCACTCAAGCTTGCAGTTCAGCAGTAAAGAGTGACTGAAGTTTATCAGAGCACAAGTCACATGACTGGGGCACCTGGGAATCTAACAACATGTCTAGCCGCATGTCAGATTTCAAGATTAAAATAAGAATATATGTTTGCTCTTTTGAGTTGCACTATTAACTGATCTGCTTTGAAAAAAAACATTTCCTGTGACAGAATACATTTAAGAACAATCACCGCCTGTTTTTCCATCTCTCCTCCGTGGCTTTACAATGCAGTGGTCCCAGTGCACGGAGCTGTCCAAAGAAGTTGATGTGGGAGGTCCAGGATGTATTTTGTGTTAGATATGATGGGAATTGCCTAAAAGCCTCTACTCTACACAATCTCCTGAATCCCATTTCTTGACATGAGACATGCATGTGTGCTTTGCATTTCAAAGATACATACACATAGGGGCAGATTTATCAAGGGTCGAGATGAATTTTAAAAAAATAAGAATTTTGAGCTATTCTTGTGTACCTTGACTAGGAAATAGTCCAAATTCTATTCGAATTTGAAAGAAAATTAAAAATTAGAATATTAAAATGTATCATTTACTGTCTCTTTAAAAATTCAACTTCGACCATTTGCCATCTAAAACCTGCCGAATTGCTGTTTTAGCCTATGGGGACCACCTAGAACCTACTTGGAGTCAATTGGTGGACTTTGAAAAATCAAAGTTTTTTTGGGGAAAAACTTTGATTTGAATTTGATTGAATGCGATATTACTTCGATTCATATGATTCGAATTCGGCCAAATATGGACCTATTCGATCGAAAACTGACCTATTCGGCTGAAAAAAAACTTTGACTTAATTTCGGTTGGTCTTTTTGAATTCGAATTTCGAAGTTTTTCAAATTCGAAATTCGACCCTTGATAAATATGCCCCATACTGTAGTAGTGGAGTCCAAATTTTATGGTACCCTACTTTCTATATGACTTGCACCCCCTGTCACACTTCAGCTGGTGGTAGGTGCAATTTATGAAACACTAATAATACTTTAACCAAGCTAGCTAGCTTGTATTACACCACTTTCACCTTCTCTACCCACTGCCCTCTTCTCTTTATTAGTGATGGGTGAATTTCTCCTGTTTCGCACATTAATAATAAATTCACAAATTTCCAGCGAAATTCGGAAAATGGAGGAAAATTTGAGAAAATCGAAAATTGACGCCCGCGTTTTTTGCAAATGTATTCACCGGCGGCAAAACATGGAAATTCTCCGCAAATTCATGCCAGGCGAATTTATTCATCTCATCACTACTCTTTATACCTACAGCTACTGCTCCCCAAAGACTGTACCCAGGAGTTGCCCCCTATTTTCAATAAAATCTCTGTTCACAAACTGAAAAAACATAATATAATACATTAATATTCCCATCGCTACCTTGTTCAGTTATAGGTATTTAGATTTATACTGTCAAACAGTGGCAGGTAGCAGGTTTGGTTTTTAAAAGGTTTCGACAGATATTTATACAGCAAACAAATTTCACATCCATTAACAGCCATTGATCCCATAATAGCAAAAACTCAGCAATGTTCTCTATTATGCATCTGCTGAGAAACAAAGTAAAACAAATGACATTAGAAATGCTAATGCGCAGCTCAGTTATTTAATCCAGATGTTTTGAAAAGACTTTGAAATGTACAAACGTGGGCCCTTGTGCTTTGCTGTAAGGAATTCAGGTTCCTAAAAATATAACACAGTGCTTAGTTCCTTAGTCAGGAATAGTTTAGCGGTGGTTCAACTTTAGAACATTTGAATAATGTTCCTCTTCCCTCTCTTTATTTCTGAACTTTTCCTCTGCTAGGTCCCCCCAGCTGCCAGGAGGTACTTGTTTGAGGTGGGTATGTCAGTACCAAGTACCAGTTTCCCTGGCTTCTTTCTTGATTTCCCCACTACTCGCCAGTCTTCCTCCCTCAATCTTTGTACTGGGGAACCTTCCTCCTACCTCCCTGAACTGAATCTTGCTTCACTTTCTCCATCTGTCCTCTCCACTCTCCCTTCTGCTGCCTCCATAACATTCCCTTCTGGCCTCCCCTCCTCTGCTGCCTCCATCCTCACTTCCTGCTCTATCGCTTCCTCTTGCCCAAAGAGCTCCCACTCCACCCCGGGACAAGCCTTGCCCTCTCAGCTAGGGATCACCAACATGGCTTTCCAGTCTGCTCATACAGGAAGCTGACATTGATCTGGTTACTGCCTCCCCTCTGCTGCTTCATTTGCATTTCAGTGATCATATTGGCTAAATCTTGCCAGCCAATCCCATCAAAAATATGCAAATGAAACAGGAGAAGGAAGCATGCACAGAGGAAGTGATAGAGCCAGTTCAATGTTCAACTCCTGTGCTGGGAAATCCCCTACAGAGAGCAGAGAGCACAGAAAAGAGAATTTTAGCAGGGTGGCTTATCAGGTCTGTAGTTTCAAAATTGAACATTTAAAATAATAAAGATGATTTGCAGAAATGTTTTTACTTCTCACAGGGGCTATTCAAATGTAGAATATGAAGTCTAAGGGGCAGATTTATTTTATCGAATTTCAAGCTATTTTGTGTGTACTTTGACTAGGGAATAGTCCAAATTCAATTTGAATAAAATGTGAAAATTCGAATATCGAAATTTATCATTTACTGTCTCTTTAAAAATCCGACTTCGACCATTCGCCATCTAAAACCTGCTGAATTACTGTTTTAGCCTATGGGGGACCTCTTAAAACCTATTTGGAGTCAATTGGTGAACTTTAAAAAAAATAGAAGTTTTTTGGGGAAAAACATTGAATCGAATTTGATCGAATGCGTTATTCCTTCGATTCGTATGATTAGAATTCTGCCGAATACACATCTATTTGATCAAAATTGGACCTATTCGAAGAAGAAAAAACTTTGCCTTTTTGTTCTTTTTGAATTCGCATTTCAAAGTTTTTTCGATTCGAAATTTGACCCTTGATAAATATGCCCCTAAGTGAACATCCCCTTTAAAAATATTGTGTCAACCCTTTTAGAAAGATGACAGTTGGCATATGTAGAACTATGTTCACTGACCTGCTTGCCTCCAGACTAGCTGTTGAGCATGTTCAGTATGGTAATTCCAAAGGCATAGTACTGATCCAAAAGAGGGAACACATGATACAAATCTTGCCACCCTCCCCAATTCAATGTGGGGGAATGGGAAATTACACAATTTTGCTTAGGTAGGACAAAGTGCAACTGTGGTGATTTTTTATTCACTTTTAATGATTAGGTGATTTATAGTATTTTGTTACCTTGCAGTTACTTTTGGGGTGTCTTAATATTACAAAGTTCCTTTTGTGCCATTATCCTAAGGAAAGCTTTTTCCAGAAAGGAGCAGGAAGTAATGCAATGTTAATAAAACTTTCCCAATGACGACCTAAGGCCAAGTGAGGACCTAAAGGTTTAGTGATTCATTATATTTTGAGTGTTTTACCTTAACCATTTCTGCAATTCTCAAATTTCTATAGGTAACCACTAGTGATGGGCGAATATATATGGTAGGCGCGAAATCCTGTGATTCACCATCGGCAAATAAATTCACGAAACCGGCGTAAAAAAAAAAAACGGACGCCGGCGTCAAAAACGGACACTGCCATCAAAAACGAGGTGCCATTTCACTAATTTTTCATGGGAAATTTGCTAATTATTCTGCAAGCGAAACACCACAGATTCGCCCATCACTAGTAACCACATGACTTTTGTAAAAATACATAGATTATGGATTATTTATAAATGCAGATTGAAATTTCTTATTGCAAATTGCCTTGTTTTTTTTTTACTTAGATTTCCAGCACAATTAGGTCCTACAAACATAATTAGTAGCGCCCATGGCAGCTTGTATACCTGTATATATTTTAGGGATGCACCGAATCCAGGATTCGGTTCGGGATTCGGCCAGGATTCGGCCTTTTTCAGCAAGATTCGGATTCGGCCGAATCCTTCTGTCTGGCTGAACCGAATCCTAATTTGCATATGCAAATTAGGGGCAGGGAGGGAAATTGTGTGACTTTTTGTCAGAAAACAAGGAAGTAAAAAATGTTTTCCCCTTCCCGCCCCTAATTTGCATATGCAAATTAGGGTTTGGATTCGGTTCGGTATTCGGCCGAATCTTTCACAAAGGATTCGGGGGTTCGGCCGAATCACCTCACCACAGCCAAACATTAAATCCAAAACTTTGCAGTTTAGGGTATGTATTATAAGACAGCACCAAGATATTCCTAAATGCTTAACAGTAGTGATGGGCGAATCTGTCACGTTTTGCTTTACTGAAAAATTTTGGAAAAGTCCAAAAAAAATTTGTGAAACCATTAAAAATGAGCAAAAAGGGATTGAAGACAATGGGCATCAAAATTATTTTGATGCGTGACCATTTTTGTCCAAATACATTAAAGTCAGTGGGCATCAAAATAATTTTGGCTATGACTATTTTTATGTGCGCGACAATTTTTACATGTGCAACTTTTTGCATTGAACATTTTTTGACAGCAAATTTTTTCAACAGTTTCACAAAACAATTAGCAAGTGGTGAAATGCGGAAATTTGCTGTGAAACAATGCCTGATGAATAAATTCACCATCACTACATTACAGAGATTATACATCATTCACATCAGCCCCTGTCTCACTGGAGCTTACAATCTAAAGTCCCTAATGCATACACACACCTTCTGGTTATCAGGAGCCAATGCCTGTATGTTATTTGGAGGTAGTTTGGGGGGAAACTGGAGTATCCAGAGGAAACTCACACCAACATTGGAAGAACATATTCATATAGGGGCCCTGGCTGGAATCAAACCTAGGACCTCAGTGCCGCCAAACATATTGTGATGATTACGGCTTGATGCAGCTGAAAATAATGGCACATGTCCTTAACAGCATTATGGAGTCTTTAGCAATACTTAAACTGAAGCAAATCTGTCTTTCTCCCCATTAAAAAACTGTAATACTCAGTTTATTCTGATGTACCTGTTCTTTCAAACAATGGCCCAGGGCTATGGCTGTGTTCATGACTGCATGTCAAATATTTAATAGCAAGTGATTCCCTTTTACTTAATTGTATAAATAAGATTTTAGTTTAAACTAAAAAAATCAAAATACAATGAGAAGCCAAAAGTCAAGACACACAGAGAATTTTTCATGTAACCCAGGGATGGAAATAATATACTTATTGTGTCACTGGGGAGCTGTGGAACAATGAGATTCAGTAATGTTTAATAACACAGTGAATAGGATCTGCTGACAAGGGACTGTGTTTAGATAAATGTGAGAGATTTTTTTCTGGCTTGCACAGTTTTTTGCTAGAGCTACCAATCACCACCTAGACCCAAAGGGGATAAAGAACCTTAAATAACACAATTACAAATACAATAAAGCAAAGAGATTAAGAATTCCTCATAGAAAAGCATGAAATATTCATGGAGTTATTGATTCAAGTGTTTCGTTTTGTGCTATTTGTAGGGAATTTTTTTTTTATTTCTGGTCAACCAGCTGCCACTTTTTCTGGCACTGAAAATGAAAGTAAGAAAAAATGCCCATTAACGCCCCTGCATTTGGTGTAGGAAACAATCCAAAAAAAATGTCAATTGACTCCAATGCATTTGGCTCAAGAAAAAATATCCATAGACTCCAATGCATTTGGCAAAATCTCGGCAAAATTTCAACATTTTGCACAATTTCACAAACATTTTTTGGCAAAGTGAAATGGGGCACTTTTGTTCATTACTAATTTACATTTATTGGCATTCTGCAGTTTTAGAACTATTTAATGTATGTACGAAAAAGCCATGCATTTTATTTAATGAAACCATTGATATGTACAGTGAGGGCACGATATTAAGTGCGATAGCTTCCATTTCGACGCACTGAGATGAATCACAAGTGTCTCGTCAGATCTAAGGTAAGTAAGCTGCATGCATCCGACACGACTCAACTGTCGGATGAAGACGCAACATGCAGCGTTTGCATCTGACAGTTGTGTCGTGTCGGATGCATGAAGCGACAATGTCCAAAATTCCTATCATTTACATTAGCATCCGACGTGACGCCTGCGATTCATCCCAGCATGTCGGAATGGAAGCTATCACACTTTAAATTGCCCATGGAGTTCAACCCTCAGGGGCAGATTTATCAAAAGTTGAAGTGAAAATTCCAATTAAAAAAATTCTAATTTCGAGCTAATATTTGTGTCAACTAGGGAATAGTCCAAATTCGATTTGAATTTGGAAAAAAAATCAAAAATTCACATTTTGAAATTTATCATGTGCTGTTTCTTTAAAAATTTGACTTTGACCATTCGCCATTTAAAACCTGCCAAATTGCTGTTTTAGCCTATGGGGGACCTCCTAGAACCTATTTGGAGCCAAAATGGACTATGAAAAATCAAAGGTTTTTTTTTTGGAGAAACAACGAATCGTACGATTCGAATCCGATCGAAAAAGGACCTATTTTTATTGAAAACTGACCTATATGGCCAAAAAAAACTTTGATTCAATTGCGGTTGATCTTTTTGAATTCGAATTTAGAAATTTGAAATTCGACCCTTGATAAATCTGCCCCAAAGTCTTAAGCGTTTTTTCTCTCGCAATAATCACACATTTTTCTCTCGCAAAAATCTCACATTTAAATTTAAGTTTCCATAAACAATTTTTTTCTAGAATATTAAGTGCAAAAAAAATTATTCATAAAAAATCAGCATCTATAGGCTGACAAATCCATGTACAGCAATGGTTTGCATTTTGTGATTTTGTATTTGAAAATTTGATTTCACTGCACTCAAGTTGTTTACTTTATTGGTTATAACAGTGTTGATTGACATTGAATGAGGCTGATATACAAGATTAACTTTACAAACAGGTGCATAGTAGCAAACTGGCATTTTGAGTTTAATCTTACAGAAATTAAAGTTGACTGAAAGAGAAAGTGATCCATGGAATTCCAATGTTCAATGACACAACTTGTCCCAGGTACATCATATGGACTTCCCCAGAAAACTCTCAGAGGAAGACTTTTTTGACATCCCAAGTGCAATAAGTTGCACTACATAAAATTAATAATATTAATTATGTCAAGCTAGCTATGTTCATGTAATACTAATAGGAATAAAATGTTAGCAAAAGCTCTTTGGTGTAAAATATCAACTTTAAGTGCAAGTTTTGCTCAAAAAACCTAGAGGCAACATAACTTCATTTAGTACCTAGAAGGGTTACATAGATTTATAAGTCAGTTACATTAAATCTAATCTCTGCTCTGCAAAACTAAAAAGTTATTTTACTGATGGAGACCGGAAAGCATGAGGACAAAGCAGGGTAGGCGGAAAGCGACTAAAGAGCAATACGATGCAAGGAAAAAGTCATGGTAACCTCCTTGTACATGGATTTCAAATTGGATCTGTAACTATAGCCTTCACAAGCTCCTCAGTGCTGACAAAGGGTCATGGTACAGTTTCAAAATGTCCATCAATTTTTTGCTGTGTGTTGCCAAGGAACATGGTACCGTGCCAGTATATAAATGCTATGGCTAAGGGTTGATTTGAATTTTTTTGATCTTTGCTCCTTTTAAAGAAAGTTTGTACAGTACATGTACTCTTTTGAAATATATTTGGCTTTCATTGCCCTCTTGCTGTGCTAGTTGAGAACCTATTTTTCCAGACATTTACAGTATATTCTAAAAGAGAAGAAAGGCCTTGAAAAAATTTAAAGTACAATGATACAGTATTAGGGCATTTTTCTTAATGGAATGAATTATTCTCCACAAGAGTCTCTAAGGCGCAAATTCACTAACGAACGCTGGCGTAGTTTCGCTAGTGTTACTTCGCATCCTTACGCCAGGCGAATTTTCGCTAGCGATGTAACTACGCAAATTCACTAACTTGCGCAGTGTACTGAACGCTACCTTTTACGCTAGACTTCCTTCACCACCTCAGACCTGGCGAAGCGCAATAGAGTAGATAGGGATTGTTTCCAAAAAAGTCAAATTTTTTTCTATGTCCCAAAAAACGCTGGCGTGTTTTCTACATGATGGGTGATAGGCTGAAAAAGATCGAAAAATTTTTTGGGGCTCCCCTCCTTCCCCCCTACATTTCCTGACTCATGGCAACTTACTTAGACAGTGGGCACATGTGTAGGGCAAAATAAAATTTTTATTTGCTGATTTGAAGGTTTTCTAGGCATTTGTAGTGCTGATACGTGTTCCTCCATTGAAATTTGAATTTCGCGCCGTATGCCAATTAGCCTTCGCTAGTAGAGATGGCGCGAACTGTTCGCCGGCGAACTTGTTCGCGCGAACATCGGGTGTTCGCGCTCGCCGGAAGTTCGCGAACGTCGCGCGACGTTCGCCATTTTGGGTTCGCCATTGTTGGCGCTTTTTTTTGCCCTCTCACCCCAGACCAGCAGGTACATGGCAGCCAATCAGGAAGCTCTCCCCTGGACCACTCCCCTTCCCTATAAAAACCGAAGCCCTGCAGCGTTTTTTTCACTCTGCCTGTGTGTGCTGAAGAGATAGTGTAGGGAGAGAGCTGCTGCCTGTTAGTGATTTCAGGGACAGTTGAAAGTTTGCTGGCTAGTAATCGTTTTGATACTGCTCTGTTATTGGAGGGACAGAAGTCTGCAGGGGTTTGAGGGACATTTAAGCTTAGGTAGCTTTGCTGGCTAGTAATCTACCTTCTACTGCAGTGCTCTGTATGTAGCTGCAGTGGGCAGCTGTCCTGCTTCTGATCTCATCTGCTGACTGCTGCAATAACAGTAGTCCTTGTAAGGACTGCTTTTATTTATTTTTTTGTTCCAATACAGAGCAGTATCAAGCAGATTACTAGCCAGCAAACTTACCTTACATCATCTGTCCCTGAAATCACTAACAGCTCTCCCCCTACACTATCTCTTCCAAGCACACACAGGCAGATTTTTCAGATACATTTTTGCCCTTGATCCCCCTCTGGCATGCCACTGTCCAGGTCGTTGCACCCTTTAAACAACTTTAAAATCATTTTTCTGGCCAGAAATGTCTTTTTTAGATGTTAAAGTTCGCCTTCCCATTGAAGTCTATGGGGTTCGCGAACCGTTCGCGAACCGCTCGCATTTTTGCGCAAGTTCGCGAATATGTTCGCGAACTTTTTTTCCGACGTTCGCTACATCCCTATTCGCTAGTGTAACTTTGCTTTATATAGCGAATCAACGCTAGCGCAACTTTGCAACCTTACGCTACCCCTGTGCGCAACTTCGGATTTTAGTGAATTTGCGGAGCGCTGGCGAAAATACACCTGGCGAAGTGTGGCGAAGTGCGGAGAAGTGCGGCGAAGTTGCTCCTGGCGCAACTTCGCATCTTAGTGAATTTGCCCCTATATATCTCAATCTTGCATTCACTTTTTAAGGTTTATGGGGAACTTTTGGATATTGATAGAGATATTGCCTTTTTATTTTTTATAAATATGCCTCATAAATAGACAACACAAGAATAAATGTCATAAATGTTGTAACAGTCAACTAGTTTTCCATAAATTGGGACAAGGAGAAATGATATATTAAAATCCACAAATAAGCTAAAAGTTAACATAAGTATACCCAGTGGATGGAAAACAAATAGGAAAATGGACCATTGTTCCCAGAAATTGACAAAACTCTTGCAACACTTTCCCCCGACTAAAAAAACTCAGTTGTAATTGCTAACTTTTTTATTCATATTTTCCTCTTTTTCCTTTAATAAATCACAACTATGCAAGTTTAAAAAAAACATACTTTTAGTCTGATCACATTTCTTCACCCCATAATCTTTCTCTTGTTCTTGTTGGCCATAAACACTTTTGAGCACTTTTTGAAAACTGGTGCAGATTTATTATAATTAAAACTGAAGAATCCAAAAGGATTGTCAAGTTTAAATCTTACCTATTCTTAATTTTATTTGTTAAAAACTAGAAGTTTTGGGGCATTAATCAATATACACCCCCCTAAAAGCAGTTTGCTGTATCTTTGTGGACAATAAGTCCACAGATCTGCTGATTTGGCATAAGGGTAACCCAGGCAGTGATCTACAAACTGCTCATCAGTTTAGTTATTTTTTAGTTCCACAAATTTCTTATTAACATTTTTCAAATTATTTTTCTACATTAATAGAAAAAAGGAAAAAGTGATTTATAATGTCATTAACAAACAAAACTATGGTAGACTAGAATAAATGCACATAGAAACATTCACATTCATAGTAAACACACTCATTAATGGAAAGCCACTAATCATTTCTGGTTAAGGTTCTTTCCTTCAAGTCAAATAACAGAATAAACAGTAAAGTGGGCAGTAGAAACAAGTTGTTAAAGCAAATACAAGGCAAACAGGCCATTATAGAGGAGAGAATGATAGAATGGCTTAGGATATGGCTTTCTTCAACAGATTCTAATGAACCACCAAAGCAGAGAAGTCATCTAGTTCAAGGCTTCCAATGAGATAATTATCTTGGTTTTTCCAATAATTTTTCTCCTCTTTATCGTCTTATACATATACATGCAATAACATACTACTAATCTAGACATACAGTATAAGGATAATAAAAGCTATCCTTTTAGCCATGTTTCACGTGGGGGCTTATTTATCAAAGGTCAGATTTTAGTCGTTTTAGAGGTTTCTGAAACCATGACTAGCTCACAAACTCTAAAACCACTATTGTCATTGAATTTATTAAAACATCTGAATATAAAAAGTGCAAATGAAAAACAAAAGAAAAAAAAGAAAAAAAGAGCTGAGTAATGGGGTAAAAAAAAGTCTCTAAAAATTTTAAATTTACAGCTAATACAATATCAGAAAACCTCTAAAAGTCCAATTTGATTAAAAGCAGTCAAATAAGATAAGCACAGCTCCCATTGACTTCTATTGCACCTCGACAACTTTGACTTGACAAAGTATGGTTGTTGTGTTTTTTTTTTAACTTCACTTCAAGTTGGAATTTTTAGAGATTTTTAGAAAATAGGAAAACCACCATTTTTTTTTACTTAATTTCAAATGGATTTAGCAAGTAAATGGGCCCCATGGTATCTGGTGGTTGACATTTGTATTAATATTATGTAATGCACTGGTTACATGGTTAGTTGGTTAGTTCTATGCCAAAGTTGGTACCTGTAGTACAATTTACCATTGGCATTCATATCCTTAATACTACAAAAAGCAGATGATTATCTTTTTAGGTTTCCTCTGTTTTTCTCACTACAGTATGTTGTCCTCACGTGTAGAGGCAATTGACATCACTACAGGACCTACTAGAAGATCCCACTGGATGTTCTTGCATAATGAACACTGGTAAATGACAACCATCAACTAAGTAGAAGACGTAATAAAATAAAACCAATTTTTATGTTGCCAAACACTCCTCCGTGAACTATAGACTTCATGCTGGTCAGGGTAGAGAGTATAAAAAATAGTTTCTGTATAATAGGTTGTTGTTCTCAGTTCATAACATTAACCTCATGTAAGACTGTAAATTAAACTCAAAGAAAATCAAATGGCAAACAAAAAATAAAAAGGGGCCTTTATTGAGTACTGCATTTCTAAAAAGTGTTTCATTTAAAGGGCTCTCGGAAAACTGTGGCATTAATAGGCAGTAAAACTGGAAAACAATCAGATGTGTCAAGGCTAATTCAAGATCTGGATTTTTTTTTATTATCTATAGTTGGCTTTCCATTATAAAAGTCACCAAAGGATGCATATACTACCTCAAATTTTTTTTTTAATTATTGCACCAATGAAAAACTGCAGTAAAAAAACTGCACTGATAGACAACTGAAGTCCAAATATTTAACTAAATTTGAAAAAGTGGGTAAAACAACATATTTACCCATGCTTGTTACTGCTTGTCTCAATAAGGATAAGGACTTTATCTAATGGACAAAAATTATAATTTTCTCACATATCTCTGAAAATATTTATCAAGCAAAATAATCAAGATTCCCATAACCTGACTGTCTTGAGATCTTATAGTGGGTTAAATATTCATTGCCCTAATCTGGCTTTTTCAATATCTTCAATAATTACTTCCAATATCTGTACATTTAAGATTTAGCTGGTTCCCAATATTCAACTACAAAGTCAAGATAAAGTCATATATCTATGTTTGTTTCCTGTTTTAGTACACCAACCATTCACTATTTATGCTTCAAAGTATATTTTAATTTTATGATTCTATCACCATGTACGAGGCGGATGTAATATGTATTCAGTAGTAATGAGCAAAACTGTTCTGTTTTGCTTTGCCTAAAAATATATAGAACCATGGAAGAATTTGCGAAATTTTGCAGAACTGCATTGCAATCAATGAGAAAGTGTTATTGCATTGTGGTTAAGGTATTTTTAACTCTGTAATAAGATATACATTGCCCTAACGTCTCATAGAAGCTAATTTTTCCTATGCTACCACTGTTATTTGCAGAATAAAAAGGCTTCATGTTGTCAAATCTATTCCAAACCTGATACCTGGACAGCTTCTTAGTCAGACAGTGGGTAGTGTAGTAAACCCCTTACTACTGATCCCACTGGTTGATGGGGAAAGTCATGTGCAGATAAAAATTATGTGTCTTTCTGCATTTTTTCTAGGGCAACAGACCGCAAGGAGCTCGAAGGCTCGATCATTCTCAAATCTGTCATTAGTTAAAATGTCCAATTTCTAGATAGCTCATCTTAAAGGTCAAAATTAGATCTGGGGTAAACATGCATGATGTCCTATATATTACTGTAACTGTACATGAATTGATGGTAAAACAATGAACTTATTATGAACTAAAGGGAGGGGGCAGGTCAAATGTTGGGCCTCAAAATGGTATGTAACCAAGTCCAAGTCTATTGTGTTCATTTATGCCTTTCTTAAGAAGATTAATAAATATTCATGAAATGGCCCAAAAGGCATCTTCAAATGCAAATACCATGCTTTCTACAAGAAATTTTCATTTCCAGGCATTGGAAGTCTTTTTTTTTAACGTCTAACTAAATATCTGCCACTTTTTGAGCAATCCCTAGAATACCAAGGTGAAGACTCCTTGTAAGAAATCTCCTTTTGTTGAGAACCTTTTGAGAGTCTTGTCAATAGGTGATAAGAGCTTTCTCAGAATAATAGATCAAGAAGAGGATAGTTTTATTTGTACATTAATTAATCTTTTACCAGGGTGAGAAATAAGACAGCATTGAACCATGCACTATTATATCTCCCAGAGTTTAGAAAACATGATAACATTCTGCTGCTGTGAAATATCTGCGTTGTTGTTAAACAATAAAGAGAAGTAATTAAAAGAATAAAAGGGTGTGGGCGATGTTTCTTACTAAATAAATTACAATTCTGACCAAAATGCTAATTACAAGGGTATTTATTTTGTCCTAGATAGGACACATCTATTATCATAAAGATAATTAACTCAGTCTGACAGATCCAATAAAAGGACATGTTTGTCACTGGCTAAGCCAGAAGCCCAAGGCAAGCAATTTTTATAATTACTAGTTATAACAACCAGGCTTGGAGAAAATTACATGTGAAACTCACATTAAAAATGATTTAAATTTGGATCCAGGATTTTTCCTATTCCAATATCTATTTACTTATTAGAACAGTAGACAAAGCCAAGTTTGTGTCATTTTCTCAGCCCTTACCTCTGCATTATTTATGGCTGCACAGGGTATATTATACATGGCTGCATAGACTAGCTTTTGAAGTTGGGTGTAAATTGGTGTTCATAAGATGGTTCTGAGATTTTGTAACATGTATATTAATGTCTTATTTCATCTAATCATAGCTACTGTGTTATTTTTTACACAAAAGCATCCAAAAGAAAGAACAGGATGTTTTTATAGGTGCAGAGCATCCCATAGCAACCAAAGTTCACAAGACAGCTTAAAGACAAGTGATCATCATTTGCTGCATGTTGTGTAGTACCACTAACTGTAAATTACCTGACTGTCAGGAAAGTTTTGATAAATGGGGAATCGTCAGACTTCTGGAAATAATTCAAGATTTCCCAAGCTGATATTGAGTAATCAGCCTCATAATATACACTGAGTAAAGGAAACACAACAGTCTACATCATAACATATAATATATGAAATTACATTAGTGATGGGAGAATCTGACCTGTTTCGCTTTGCCGCAAATTTGCAAAATGGCAAAAAAAAACGTCAAACACATTGGAGTTTAAACCGTGCAACATTTTTTTTTATTATTCATTATAGTCTATCTCCATTTTTTCTCAGCGAAGGCAAAATATTTTGCTCATCCCTATTGGAAATGTCTTGCCATTGCCTCGGCGGGCATTTTTGCTCCATAAAGCGATTTTAATGCTATTGTAAATCCCTGTGGGTGATGGCAAAGGCTTCAATGATGTTTTGTAAACATCCTTTAAGAAGGGATAATAGGGGATTCTAGAAAGGACGAGTGCTTTAGGCAAGGACTGGTTTCATGCTTACAGAAGAGAAGAAGAGGAGATAAGGGAACAAGGGTGATAAGTGCAAAGAGTCAGGATCAGGATCTAGGGACAGAGTGGGCATAGAGACAGGACTGGAATGGGACAATGCAGTGAAAGAGGCAGAATTTGGAACAGGAGCAGAACTAGAGTAGTAACAAGAGACAAACAGAAGCAGGACATGAACAGGTCAGGGTGTGGAACTAGAGCAGGAGCAGGAACAGGAACCGGAGCAAGGAACAGAGAGATAGGGCCATGCACAGTGCTCATGTGCATAGGCCAATACACAGGCTGTGAGGAGAGCTGGGCAGAAATGTTGCACCACTGCACTAATAAACCGCAAGGGCTTGCCCTGCTATTGCAACTCCTGTGTCCTGATTGGCTGACCACACTCAAGCAATGCGGCTGCTGACCACAGTATTTAAAGATCAAAGTATCCATTTAATTCAGGGACTCCTGTATAACATTTTGGGACAGCAACCCCCATCCTCAGCTACAAAATTTCTGAAGACACAAAGGGTTATTTATGAATGCAGTTCAGTGTGTGAATTGCAGTTTGGGGACACAAATTGCCATGGTTTTTATCCACAGTGCAGTGGGTTCAGGTTTTTGTTAATTGGACATATGTTGCAGTGAAAATAGTTGGAGTAGAGTGCAGCACCAAGGTGGCACTAGTGATTCTTTTGCCACAAGCCTGCTGCTCAGAATGATCCAACCGGTAATAAAACCAATGGAATTACAATTATGTTGAGGGATAAATAACCAGATGCACAATCCAAAGTAGAAAACTCACCAATTTAACACAGTGGTCCAGGTTCTCCATGCCCAGACCCTCAGCTCCTGGGAGCAGACAAACCATATGCAAAACAGGAAAAATGTGTGTTGAGCACTCTGAGGGGCAGATTTACTAAGCCTCGGGTGAATATTTGAATTTCAAAAAGTTCGAATTTCGAAGTAAATTTTTGGATACTTCGACCATCAAATAGGCTACTTCGACCACTGAATTATACTTCAACTTAGATTCGAACGATTCAAATAAAAAATCGTTCGACTGTTCGACCATTCGATAGTCGAAGTACTGTCTCTTCAAAAATCTTTCGAATTCAATACTTCACCAAGTTAAACCTACCGAATTGCATTATATGCCTATGGGGACCTTCTACAAGCATTTTCTAAGTTTTTGGCAGCCAATAAAAATCCTTAGATCGATCACTGAAAATCGATTTAGTCGTTCGATCGAGCGGTTTTTATTTGATCGATCGAATGCTTATTTTAGTGCTAAATCCTTCGAATCGGATATTCAAGTTCAAAGGATTTCAATTCGATGGTCGAATTCGAGGGTTTTAGACCCTCAAAATTCGACCCTTTATAAATACCCCCCATAGTGTTCAGCATCCATTTTTCGTGTTTCACATGTGGTAGTTCCAGGATTCCTCAGTGTCAATAAGTGCCCTTTCACACAATTCATTTGAGTAGACTTGATGGACTAAATGGTAAGTGCAACTGAATGGAATTGCAAGGACTGTGTTTGGACAAAAGATGGTGTCAACGGCAATATTTGCAGTTATTTTAGTGTAGCCACATGTGGAGCTTTAGGTATCTAACACACACTCAATTCACCTCCAAGTAGTAACTGAACAAACAGGGATATCTATAAACATAAATCGTAAAATGCTTCCATTTGCAATTAATCTCTGCAGAACAGACTAATGGAACCTGCAGGGAAGAAATATAACCTGGACAGGCAGAACAGAATTTTGCATACTTGCCTTCAAAACCTTTATACCATTTTACTTTTTCTTTAAAGTTTGTAATAAAATTCTAAACTATGCAATTTAAAAAATCAAATATTTAAATATTCTTCATAGATGGTCTCTTCTGGCCATTTGCCTGTAATTTGGGTTTTTCTTTGTTGCAGTCGGCAAATCATTCAGCTTCGTCAACCCATAAATCTACACCACAAATTTAAAAGTGAAAGCCAAATGAACTGGTCTCTCCACTCTAGCAAAATAAATTCAGTATAATGCAGTAAATACTCAGAGAGGGGAACTAAAGTAAATTGTAATGCTGATCAGCCTGAATGTTCTTTTAAAATCAGTTTAAATGTTAGTGTTACATTGTATTGTATGGAAATTTTAGTTTTGCAAGTGCACATTTTATAGGAGCAAGTCAGCATTTTGAGAGAGATGTTTCTAGAGTGCTAGCTCTTAAACCTGGCATTAGGACCCACCTGTAAAGCAAATGTTAAGGTGGTTAGCAACCGAGCAGATAAGCAGATGAGTGACTAGTTTACTTGTTCTACTGACTGCAATGCATGATTTCAGTATCTCCACCATATTTTTTAGAATTTATTGCACCTAAAGAACTGGGCATGGGTGTCATTTTCATGCCATATCCTGGAATTGGTGCCAGGCAGATTGCAAAAATATTCAGGGCAACTACACTGAAACACACTCTGTTGCACCCATTTTGACAAATAAGAAGCAGCTGTGAATCAATGCAGTTGTGATTCAACACCTGCATTGCTCCTGCAAAGTTGCTTGATTTCAGGGGAAAAAAATGCTGCACTGTGGAGGAAAAACATGCTGAATGCCAAATTACACTTTTCACACAGGGTCAGTAAATGAACACACCACTTTATTTTGGGCTTTTCTTGCCCAAAGTGACCACAGTTTTACAGCAGTGATGATCAATGCCTTAAAATGTGCCCCTCATTCAGCTTATTCACAGGACATGCTTTTGGCTGTTGTCAGTTACCTGAGGTTATGGTCCAAAACAAGGTTGATGAGTAATGAATCCAAATTTCAGTGCTATTTCAAAAAACACTCTATTCTGCATCGTAATTTATAATGAGCCCTATATCAACATCTTCTTTTCCAATTTTCTGCTTGAAGATTTCCAGTGGCCCTTTAAGTTAAAGGGATTATGTCATGATTTTTATGGTGTCGTTTTTATTTCTAAATTACACTGTTTACACTGCAAATAATTCACTCTACAATATAAAATTGAATTTCTGAACCAGCAAGTTGTAATATTGGTATGTAGGCAACATCTCAGGTAATTTTGCCTGGTCATGTGCTTTCAGAAAGAGCCAGGACTTTAGGATGGAACTGCTTTCTGGCAGGCTGTTGTTTCTCCTACTCAATGTAACTAAATGTGTCGCAGTGGGACCTGGATTTTACTATTGAGTGCTGTTCTTAGACCTACGAGGCAGCTGATATCTTATGTTAGGGAGCGTCCCATTGTTAGGCTGCTGAGGGGGAAGAGAGGAGGTGATATCAGCAGTAAAGAGTAACTGAAGTTTATCAGAGCACAAGTAACATGACTTGGGGCAGCTAGTAAACTGACAATATGTTTAGCCCCATGTCAGATTTCAAAATAAAATATAAAAAAATCTGTTTGCTCTTTTAAGAAATGGATTTCAGTGCAGAATTCTGCTGGAGCAGCACTATTAACTGATGCATTTTGGAAAAAGAAACATCTTTTCCCATGACAGTATCCCTTTAAGCTTCTTAACATCTGCCCTAACCATACTGTGTGTACAGTGTGACTGTCACTCAAAAGAAGACCTAACATATTAGATGGTGATTAACTTTGAAAAGCTTTGTTCATTTCTGTTATAGGGCTGCTGAACCTTCAAGTTCAATACACAGATCCTATCCCCACATCCACAGTTCTCCTTTAACTGTTGTGGTTGCTTGCTATCAAATGTACATGCAGTCAACGTCCTGAAGTGATACATGGTTTGTTTCACCTGCTTGAAGAAGAAGAACTTGCACTTGTACTAGGCACCCTGTATATTCTTTTTGTACTATCTTCCATATGCAATTTCTCCATCTAAGAGAAAGAGGTCTGTATGTAACCACAGCCTAGTGCATAGTAACCTAGAAAGGATTTGAAGAATCCACTACATGACCTATACCATGATATATGTGTAATAAAGGTGATGCTTGTCCTTTAAATGTCTTATATTTTATTCCAGTATAACAAGAGCTTATAAAATGATCCCCCCTTTGAAAGAAGCAGCATGCTGTAATTGAATCCTATTCCTGTTCTACTTTTTCATTAGATATTGAGTGATAAAATACTATTTTAGCATGAAAGGAATTCAATCCAATCAAGAAAAAAAAACATTGAGCCAGTATTATAACAGATAAATGAATCATAATGTTTCCTCTTTCCAGTAAATCCTTCATGCAAATATGGTAAATTCTGACTGTAATGTTTTCATTTCATCAGTTGTCAGTCAGTCTCTTGGAGGCTAGATCAGTCTTATGTACAGAAATTATAATTTTCAGCAGATACTGTATGGTGTTACATGAACACTGCAAATTAAAATAATAGCATGCACCCTATAAGACATGTCTTACTGGGATTTCAAAGTATCTTTCTATTTCATCTTAAATTATTTAATACACATCCCAAGAACATACACAAAAATGGTCCTAAAGAATAACCAAAGAATTTTTAAAGCTTAAATAAGGGCACATAATATATAAATGGATCAGGACCTCCTTGAACCCCAGGAGGCTAAGGCTGGGTCAGAAAGAAAATCTTAGATAAAGCAAGTCAAATATCAGGGCAGGCAGCGAAAATCAGTACCTGGGTGACAGGAATAGGACAGGGAATGCAGCAGGAATACTGCAGTCAAGAACAAGCAAATCCTAGTCACCAGAAATCAAACAATCATAAAAGTGCATTCAGGAACAATTTGTTGAATTTTCATGTACTAAAGTCAATACAATTCCAAGTAATTTGACTTACTATAAACTGTTCAGACTTTGATATTTTGTTCCATTTGTATTTTACTCATTATGGTGCCAGACCTCTGAAACTATAAAGAAACAATCGGTTAAATACTATTATAAGAAGGTTATTACCAACTGCACCAAAAGACAAACTGGCCTGCATTTCAAAGTGACAGCAGGACTTGAAATTTCAACTTTGAGAGAAGGAGTAGGAGTCACTTTGGCTAAACATCAGGCAGGAAAATAGTTCATCTATTCATCACAATCTACAAAGCCCTTCTGGGATGGTACAGGTCAGGGCTGCCATTAGAAATCACAGGGCCCCATACAACAAATTTTCGGGCCCCTGGGCCCCGCCCACACTAGCGCCCAAGCCCCACCTCAGATCCCGCCCACTCCATCCTGCCCAAATACCACACAGACATCAATGCTAAAAATTAACCTCCCAACACACACGTTATATAAAGCTTTTTATGGTCAGGGCCCCCTAATAAGTTAAAAAAAAACATTAGTGCCACGGCCCCCCTTACAAGTTAAAAAAATTGGGGCCCCTAAAAAATGTTTTTAACTTGTAAGAGTGTCCCTGCCACCAATGTTTTGTTTTTTTTTTTTAAAAAAAAAAAATTTGGGGCCTGCGACAATTCCGACGCTGGCGTCAATTCTGACACCCATTAAAGGGCATGTAAAGTCTAAAATAGAATAAGGCTAGAAATGCTGTTTTTTGTATACTAAATATAGACATGAACTTACTGCACCACAAGCCTAATCAAACAAATAATTTATGCTTTCATAGTTGGCTACAGGGGGGTCACCATCTTGTAACTTTGTTAAACATCTTTGCAAGACTAAGACTGTGCACATGCTCAGTGTGGTCTGGGCTGCTTAGGGATCATCATAAACAAAGCTGCTTGAGTTCTGCATAGCTGGGAAGTAAGGCGGGGGCTCCCCCTGCTGTTCTTAATTTTTCGGCAAAGCAAAATGGCCCAAATTCGCCCATCACTACCTATAATATCCAGTCGGATCTCTGTAATGGAAAATGAGTTTCACAATCATTCAGTAGTCATTCCTTAAAATAATCTCAATTATTCATCACTACAACAGAGCCACATTTATCTGAATCTTTAACTATAATATCCTTATTACTTTTAAGTTGTTGTATAGTTTTTCGGTCACTGTGGCTTAAATTACTGTTCCTGGTTTTATTTCTCATTTTAGATTTAGATCTGACTTTACGGGCCAATATATCTAGATCTTGTTCCACCATTTTCTGGAAAAGTTCTATATATTGGCCTCTATGTTGTAGTTGGAAATTTCAGTGTAAATACAGAAGTCCATAATATCACAAAAATTTTGTGAAAAGTAGTGATGGCCGAAAAATTTTGCCTAAAAATTAGCGAATTCACAGCAAAATTCACAAATGGCAAAAAATTTGTGAAATGCATTGAAATCAATGGGCATCAAAATAATTTTGGTCAATTTTGATGCGAGCGCCAATTTTTATACTCGTGACTTTTTGGTACAAATGCATTAGTCAATTGTCGTCCAAATAATTGCGTATTTTGTTTTTTTTTTTGACGTGGCGGAATTTTTCCGGGCGATTTGTTGCTGCAGTTTTGCGAATGAATTTGATTGCATCAAAATGCAGAAATTCGCCACAAATTTGTGTCTGGTGAATTTATTTGGCCATCACTAGTGAAAAGTCAAGAATTTGGTTTTAGTGCAATCTAAACCTAACTTTGGGCCACACATTTTACTGTCCCGTAGACAGTGATGACGCACACAGTGCCTTCCAGAATACATGGTATGATAAGGGCCGGAGGTAACCCTAGAGAGATAACTAGCTTTCTACATCTTAGCAAACTTAGTCAAGTTTTCTGGTCAAAATTGACACGTGTATGTACCCAAAACTCATGAGCAAACATTTCACTCCACCCCATCATCCGTGTGTCACTGGGCCACTCAAAAGTATGTTTGAAGGTATTGCCATATGTATGCCATGCATTTTTTACCAATCACAGAACATTAGTTACATTGAACAATATATAATGGGGGGAATAGATAGATGAGTAAGTAGCAATAAAAATAAATGTGTAGCCTTACAGAGCATGTTTTTTAGATCACCCCCATTTGAAAGCTGAATTCAGATGAAGCAAAGCAAATATTTAAAACAACTATAAAAAAAGAAATAATGAAGGCCAATTACAAAGTTGCTTAGAATTAGCCATTCTTTAACATACTAAAAGTTAACTTAAAGGTGAACCACCCCTCTTAGAGCACATTTTTTACAAACCAATATATTACACAGAACTGTTGAAGAAAGAACAGATAAACGTACCAATACTGATCGATACAAGAAGTAAATAGGGACCTGCTTATTAGAGCTGACAATAGATAATCAATTAACTGAAATGTGACAATCCTAGTGATATTTTCCCATACTGCTGAAAATGACAAAGTTGTTTTTCGGGGCATTTGCAGGTTTACTAAACTATGATTTAAAAAAAAAAAAAAAATAGCCAATACAATTTTGAGATGAAATGATGGGGTGGCGTTGTGCCTGGCGCAACTGCATTACTTGCCCTTTTATGAAAATCAGATGCAGTTGCACTGAAAATCTTTGGACTTTTGATTTTCACTTTGCATCAAAATTACGACTGTTCCTAATTCTTTAGTTGCAAGTGTGCTGCCGCTCTGGGAATCTGGTAGCTCCCCTACATCAATAGGCTCACTGAACATATGGAACAGACTTTAATAGCAACTATGCAGAAATGTAATGAGCACCTTTTGATGCAAGTACGTTTCATAAATGGAATTGTTTGATGCAAATGACTATGACAAACATGCATGCCCCCAAATAGACTTCAAGGTCTATAGTAGTGGTTAGAATGAATTAGTCTGCCCTTTGGCAGAAACCTAAAGAAATAAGGAATTAATAATGGCTGTAGAAAGGATTAAACTGGGCAGTGCGAGGCCCACATGGGTTGCAACCCCAGGGGCCCACACACCCACTATAGAGCCCCCACTGCCTGTCTGCTTAGCCACCTCCAGCCTTTCTGCCTGCATGAGCGCTGTGCTTATACTTACGATTGATTAAATTTGGGGAGAGACGGCAGTGGAGTGAGCGATGGGGACGGCAGGATCACTCTGGGTCGGTGGAGCTCATGAGAGTTAGGGTACACTGGGCTTTTTCCCTGATGTCCTGTAAGTCCAGTAAACCCTGGCTGTAGAGTAACCTCAATATATGCGTGAGGATCATTATTAACTCTTTACTTCTACTGCATTTAGACTGTAAGCTCCATGGGGTAGGTTCCTCCGTCCTTTTGTCTCCTCGACACTGAGCACTTAATCTGTGTTGTAATTATCTTTTATATTTATGTGAATTGTATTTCTAATAATGCACTTATTGTTACTTATTAATGCAGTGACCCCTTGTTTGTTACTACTAATTTATTGTTTTGCTGTACAGTGCTTTACCCTCAAGGATCACTATACAAATAAAAATATACATACATAAATACATACATATATACATACTGCCCTGTGGGACCTAAAGATATTGCTGTATGTGATCCCTTTTTTAATAGAGAAAAAAAAGTTTTTTAAAAAAAACTTACTAGGGGGCAATTTTGTGCTGAATATTTATTTTAGATTGATAAATATTTTATATAATTAATACATATACTATAATCCCTATTTATAATGTGATATATAGTGTACACTCCTGGGAAATATAGTAATGCAGTTAAAGCCTTTCTGTACATCTGCTTATATCAGTTCATTATTAGGTCACAAAGACTGGAATGGAAGAGGAATTCTTTTCTGGCAGCGCACCCACCAAACCACTGACATTGGACCTGGCAGCATAAAGCTCTCAAATGCATTTTTTGACTTATAACTCTCCATCCTAACATTCTTGTAGAATCAGTGTTCCAGGCATATAATCCAAGATTATTCCCTGTAAGCAGTGAGGACGCGCACAAATATTGCTCCTAGCAGAATTCAGGGTTGGCTGACAGACTTATGCATTATGCTAAATTATGGAGATGCTGAAGCTCGAGCAAACAGGAGCATAACTTGAGTCAGCTTTTAGCTACTTTATAAACATGCCATGGTGAAACATGAGAAAGGTTTAACAATACAGTATAGAGAGGGCTGCTATAAGAAAGGAGAATATTCAGTATGCTTTCCTTCATGCATGTTTTCCTCTTCACTACATCCGTATTATTCACACTACTCAGAGTTGGCAGAAATGTTATTTTAGAATAAAAATGTAATTAACTGATCCAGTGCCACTGGATTCTCCACTGGTGGTAAAACAAAGAAAAACATCCATGGCATCTCCCACTGACTGCTAGCTTGTAAGGCCCATAAGTTTGACCTGTAGGGAAATTCCCCTTCAAGAGCCTATATAAGGAGGTGCAGAAACTGTGTACTCCCCCTGTTGGCCTAACACCGTAAGGGAGAGACAGACACTGCTGAGTCAAAGCAGGTTGGTACCTGATCCTTGCTAGGAATAGATAGTAAAGTAATGGAGTAAAAATGGTTCACTCTAGGAGCAAGAGTTAGATAGGGCTAGCTAGCAAGGGCAGTCTGTGTCCCAACCAGGAGTGTAGATTTGGGGTACTGCCCCGGTGGTGATTGTGTGTCAGATAGGGAAGGGATTAGGTTAGTGGAAGCCTAGTGGGGCCATTGTGGCCGGCATTGTGGAAGAAGCTTGGGCACTGGGCCTTGTAGGATTCATGGAGACATGCTGTGTGGGTGTGTGTGACAGAGGATTCATGAGAGGATTTCCTGAGCAGTGTATGTGAATAACTCATTAACTTATAAGTAAGTTCCTGGTTATCTGTGACTCCAATCTTCCCCTGTGTAACCTGCGAGAAACTGCTAAATAAACATTTGCCTTGGTTCATCACAACTATGTGTATCATGCTTTATTCACATCCTAAAGGCCCAGCGGGTGTCCTGGCTGGGAGAGTATCGACTATGGGTGACCCCTAATGATGGGCGAATCTGTGCGAAAAATTTGCTAAATGCATTGAAGTCAATGGGCGTCAAAATAATTTTGACGCAAGCGACAATTTGTATACGAGCGACTATTTGGTCCAAATACAGTAAAGTCAATGGGTGTCCAAATAATTGGGATGTGAGACAATTGTTATGTTTTTTTGCCGGAAAATTGATGCCGTGAAAATTCACCGTAAATTCATGTCTGGCAAATGTATTTGCCCATCACTAGTGACCCCTTTACAAGCTGCTTGACATCCCTAGTACGGGAGGTTTTTTCAGCTCATAATGTGCATTTTTGAGTCAAAAAATTGCCTCCACCAGGTGTCCGTTATAATTGGTTTGACGTGGCAGGGGTTGGTTTTGGGTGTTTCTCTTCCATCTGTGAAACCACCCCATGTCACAATCATTTCAGAATTTCCATTGTAAAGTTTTGACTGTAAAGTTCCATCTTTAAAAAAAAAAGTATTAATGTTAAAGTGGTGACCACATGCATCTTATATAAGGAGTCACCTGGGAAATCAGTGACCTGTGACCTCAAACTTTATATGGTCACAAAACTCTTCTGGCCTTCAATTATCATGGCAGATTTACAGCAAGGGAGATATTAATGCATCTATTGTTATGCAGATGTTGGCTTTAAAAGGGGATTTATGTACATAAATATGTATACATCCGTGTTTTTGATATATACATGCCTACACTTATCTACAGGACAATAGCAGGTGCTGTATCCCCCATCCTTAATTAAATCCACAGCAAACAGTGTGCATTCCATGGACTTCTACTATTATTATATGTTACTAATATAGCAGAAAAAGCGCTATACAGACATTGTACATTGGGCACTTCCCCAGTGGAGCTTACAGTCTAAGGTCTCACAGTCACTATGGCAATGTTATCAGGGGCCAATTAACCTGCCTGTATGTGGAGTGTGGGAGGAAACTCGTGCAGACACGGAGAGAACATTAAAACTTTATGCAAACAGCTTTGCTCCCACTTAGTGCTGCCCCTATAGTTTTATAAAAGCTGGAGAGAAATCTGTATCACTGCACTAAACGCCTCCTCCTCTTGAGATACCATTTGCATAGAGACTCTCAATTAAATGCATTAAAATATTAATAGCACTAAACGCTTAGAATCATTTAGAACGTACAGCACTAAAAACGATTGTTTCATTCGACTGAAAATATCATCTGTCAGAGAGAGACGCCATTTACCAAATAGCCTTTCCATTTTGTGAAATGACACTTTAATGCAGGCTCTAACTGCATTTGATGGGCATCAATTTTCGCGATGGAGAATGGCTGTATATGTGAGAGCCGTAAATACGATGTATTAGGCACAGGTGTGACAGGATTACAGATCCAGCTTTATTGACCAGTTAGGGTATGTGGCATTAAGGAGGTGGTAATTGAACAGTAAGACTCAATTGCTAAATAAATTGAGGGCAACTGATGAAGATCCATGCAATGGATATTAATTTGAATTTTTTCCCATGTCATTGTGTATGCAGCATCAGTCACAACACGCACAGCCCATATGCTATGGAAATTGGAGCTTTAGATTGTACAGTAGTTTTCCCCAGTGAAGCAGGGGGTTTATTCTTAACAAATATTAAGACTGGCAGTGACAAGATTGGCATCATTGTTAATTGTTAAAGGGATACTGTCATGAGAATTTTTTTTTTTTCAAAATGAATCAGTTAATAATGCTGCTCCAGCAGAATTCTGCACTGAAATCCATTTCTTAAAAGAGTAAACAGATTTTTTTATATTCAATTTTGAAATCTGACATGGGGCTAGACATATTGTCAATTTCCCAGCTGCCCCAAGTCATGTGACTTGTGCACTGATAAACTTCACTCTTTACTGCTGTACTGCAAGTTGGAGTGATATCAACCCCCTCCCTTTCCCCCCCAGCAGCCAATCAAAATAACAATGGGAAGGTAACGAGATAGCAGCTCCCTAACACAAAATAACAGCTGCCTGGTAGATCTAAGAACAACACTCAATAGTAAAAACCCATGTCCCACTGAGACACATTCAGTTACATTGAGAAGGAAAAACAGCCGCCTGCCAGAAAGCATTTCTCTCCTAAAGTGCAGGCACAAGTCACATGACCAGGGGCAGCTGGGAAATTGACAAAATGTCTAGCCCCATGTCAGATTTCAAAATTGAATATAAAAAAATCTGTTTGCTCTTTTGAGAAATGGATTTCAGTGCAGAATTCTGCTGGAGCAGCACTATTAACTGATTTATTTTGAAAAAAAAATTTTTTCCATGACAGTATCCCTTTAAGGAAAAGACTGGAGACATTTGCCTATATGCGTCAGTATCACTTTAAATAGTCCACAAAGTAGTTAATATTGTGACAAACAGAGAAGGAGCAATGTCTGTGGCATATATAGAGATAATTATATATTTATGTACACAGCAAAGTGTTCTGTTCTATGGCACAGGTAACTCATGCCCTGCAAAGTGCAGCATGTTCAATAAGAACGGCACGAAACATAAGAAAATATATTTACTGCAACCCATTTGCTCTGTGGGATTGAATCAAATCTCAGACTGTTCAAATGATGCAAAATGCTGATCCTGCCTTGATAAGTAAGAAGGGGGATATAGGAGCCGATTCAAATGCAATTGCTAGGAAACAAGATTAGAACATTGCTTATAGAATTCATGAATTCACATACTGCTCTGCCTTTAATCCATTATAATTTCATACAAAAATAACCCATTTCTTCACCATTTAAGACCTATCATGCTGAACTGGAGAAATATTCAAGCCCCCTGTGAGCTGACGAAATTAAAAAAAAGCCCGGCTTTAATTTGTGAGATGGAGAAAAATGTAGATTTGTGCTTTTCATTTATAATAGCGCAGGAATGTTCCTCTTGCCCAAACACTTCCGAGCGGCGCGGTCCCTTAAATTTTATTTCAGCTGAATGAAGGAGATGATGTATACACTTTAAATTCATGTTTTCCTTTTCACCGGGTAATGCATCCTATTGGTAGGTTTTATTTCATTGCCTGCCTGACTAAACATTTTCTATGATCACAATGGAAGGCTGCTCTTTGTCTATAACCTTTGTGCTTACTTACATCGCACTTGAATTAAATCAATTAAAATTCTCATCTATTGATATTTTACTCGAGGTAGCAGTTTAAATGAGAATTCCATTTGACATTTACAAAAGGGGAGAATTATTTTTAGAAAAACAGAATAAATTGAAGATGTATTTACATATTTTTTTTGGTTTCTAAGTATAAATAACTTGACAATGAATGGTGCGTGGCCTTGGGGAAATCAACAGCTCCTTCAAATGGATTTCTTCTGTCACTATATGGACACAGTTTTGTTTGATGTGCTTTAACCATTTTTCTTTTGTTGTTCATTTTACTGTAATCAGGTTTCTCTACAGGTAGTAGGGGATGAAAGGGAACCACCTATGGAGTCTTCCCTATTTAGCGTTTCACTGGCATACTCTTATATAATTCTGTTTTGCAAGATTTCTGTGCTCTCCCTCAATGAGTTGATTAAAGAATGTGTTTTATGATGCATACACCAATATGATTTCAAACCAGCAACCATGGCATAAGGAGGTTTTGCAGTTTCCTCTGTCTTAAGAAAACATGAAAAAATAAACAGCACTGTTGGTACTGGAGAAGGTGTCCTGCAAACCCTTTAAAATAAACATTATTGGGGCTTTCTCAAAAAAGCTTAAAAGTCTACTACCCTGGTTCATACTGTACCTACATTTTATAAAGATATTGTGGAACACATTGGGTGTTGAGATACGCCACAATTCCTGGAATTTTTATTAGCCTTGATTGAAGTTGTACAGTTGTAGGGAAAAAAAAGCTTCCATATCTTCTGTCCTTTGGTAGACCAATCAGTAAAAGTCAGGCCCTTGAGTTGATACTAAGCAGCAGGGTTGTATTTAGGGCCTGTTCCACTCTAGGCACCAGACTTTGCAGCGCACCCAACGTAACAGTGTGACTTCACATCCAGCCTACGTAACTTCCCCCCCGCCATGCTCAGAGGCATTCACCTCTCATCTTCCCCACCCCAGTGGATTTCTGCAGTAAGTTTTCCACAATGGACTTTACAATTAAGGGTCTTTAACACTTTTCCCTGATTTTAAGTTTTCCCAGATTTTACACATTTTTCACTGGTGAAAAAATGGGGTTCTACTGTACAATTAAGGGATTATTTACAAAAAATATGAAAATTCATATTATATCACTCATTATTTTAGTTAAACCACTTCAAACAAACCCCCATCCAAATGTTTTACATAATTTATCAATAATTAACTAATTAACTCAAAAAAAAAAATATGGTGCGGGAAAAAATCAGAATTGTACTTTTTTTTCAGATTTTGTGGTCCACAGCTCAGACTTTTTCGAAAACCATGTTTTTTTCAGATTCTCGTGCGAAACCCAGTGCAGATCATGATCTCTTCAAATTGTAAAAGGGACTGCCATTGACTTCTACATGACCTTTGCAGGGTTGCATTGGAATACTTTTTTATTTGGATTTTTAGCAGCATTGGGGTTTCATGAATCTCAAAAAATGTGGGGGTTTTTTTTCACAAAAAATTATGTTTTCCCCTTTAAAATGCCAACCATAAAAAAATCATACATTAGTAAATAACCCCCTTGTAGTTTTCAGGGGTGACTATTTTTTTTTTTATATAAAATATGATTTAATAATTTTCCATTTGGTATAAACTGTAACTCTACTAACCACGGATTGATTATATCTTTATACACATGAATAATTCAACCAGCAGCAAACTCAGTATTACATGGCTCCAAAACATGTGAACAAACACTGTTAGAATGTATAGAGAGTATTAATATTCTATACATTTCTAATTTAACATTTAGAAGTGTAGAGACTCTAATCTGTGACTGTGTGTATGATGCTTTAATAATCTCATTTATCTATATAACTAGGAGTAGGAGAAGTCAAAGACATGACTATCATCAGGGAAGCTACTGCCCTGATACTAGTTGAGCAACTCGCCTCAGATGGCAGTAGTCCCTGAGTTACAAGGGGTGGCAAAAAGCCGCTCCTGCTAACTTTAAGAGACACATTTCTGGTTATCAAACTAGAAATTTGGCTCTTCTACTACAGAGAGCAAAATTGCAATTGCGGAGGAGCCGCCTCAGGTGGCAAGAGGCAAAGAATCACCCCTGACTACCATAGTTGGTCGAGATGCAAGACAAGTGACAACAGTGGAAAACATGAAATGTCGAACTATCAAGCAACGCATTATAGGCAATATTTGCTATAGTTGTACAAAGGGCTAATAACCATGTTTTAGACTACAATGCAACAGCGGATGTGGAAACATTTGTTCCTGACACTACTCGTGCCTGATGTTGTAATCGTAGTGCTAAAGTCAGTGGAAACATTCTGGATGACAGCATCCCAAATACTACTCCAAAAATTTCAGATAAGGAAAAGAAGAGATACAAGACACAAGATAGAGTGCAAGAGTTGGAAGCCAGGTAGACTAACGGTATGATGTCAAAATTTCAAGCTAATTTGCAACTATATTTAAGAATGTGGTTGAAGTGTAGTTGGTGGTAAGGATTCTCAAACCTCTATAAACTCTACATAATTTGCTGTTGTATCATTTTTATAATAATTTTTGAATTCAGAGAATATGAATTAAAATATTAGCTCGTTTGGGAGGACCTCAGATGGTTAGGTAGGTAATCATAATGTTTATGCGCATTAAAACCCAGTGGACAAGGCTCAGAGTCTAGTATATTCCATGGAAATGGAAATTTTAGGAGAAATCCTGCTCTTCCCAGAATTTTTTTGCTTTGCATATGAATTACTCCTCACATATTTACTCAACCAAAATTATTTTCAAGTAGTTTTAGAGAGCCATTGTCTTAGCCCAGTAGAAAACCTTGAATATCTCCCAAGTGCTACAGTAAATTACGCTCCCCATTGACGCAATGATTCTTCTTGCCGAATGACCAATTTTAGGGAAGTCCGGCCGATCCTTCGAAATTATCATGCAGTTAGTAGGGATGTAGCGAACCGCCGCCGATGTGTTCGCGAACGCCGTTCGCGAACACCGGCAAAATTTGCGAACAGTTCGCGAACTGTTCGCGAACTTCGAACATCCGAAAATCGTTCGATTCGAACGATCGAAGGATTGAAATCGTTCGATCGAAGGATTTTCGTTCGAATCGAACGATCGAAGCCATTCGATCGAATGATTTCATTCGATCGAATGCTTCGATCGTTCGATTCGAACGAAAATCCTTCGATTTTAGCGGTCGAATGGTCGAACGATCGAACGATTTTGACGCGAACGCCTATTGGCGAACGTCGCGCAACGTTCGCGAACTTGCGGCGGACGCGAACAGTCGAAGTTCGCGTGAACTAGTTCGCCGGCGAACAGTTCGCTACATCCCTAGCAGTTAGTGGGATTTGAACGATCGTACATCTTACGATTTTTCGGCCGACATCTGTCAGGAAATTGATCGGCCAGGACAAAAAATCTTTGCCGGTCCCAGTGCAATCTATCTATGTTTGCAGGGCCAAGCAGGCAGCTCCCCTTTGTTTTCCTGGCAAATTGGTCTTTTAGTCGATGGTCAATTCGTACATTAGTTCAGAGAAAATCATGGTCTCACGATGAGGATCGAATATTTTAAAAATCTCAACATCTATGGCCAGCTTAAATTGTATGTGTGACCATTCTCTCACAATAAATGAACTTTGGGGAACAGCAGAGTGGCTGAAGAAGCTTAAGCAAGGGAAGTCAGGTAAATAATCTTAGATTCCTAAAAACAGGGGCCAAATAAAAGATTTAAATAAAAGGCTGATGTTAGCAATATTAGTATGACTTTAATTGAATAAGAGGAGGTAAGTGACTGTATTGTCACAATCAATGGCTAGACAGGCATGGCGTACAGAAAAAGTTCTTACATGGAGAGATCCACTCGTTTGGCAATGTCGCCTAAAGATGGCTATCGGGCGGTCGGATCTCGGGACCGCATCAACGAACAGATGCGGCCACGACCCAACAGGATTTTAACTTTTGACTTTCGGCCAGACATCGATCGGGGAAGACCGTCAGAGTGCCCCATACACAGGGCCAATAAGCTGCGACTCGGTCTGTCTGCAGCTTTTATCGGCCCATGTATGAGGAGAAAACTGTTGGAGAGGAGAATTTCGAAAGTAATTTTTTTGTTCAAGGTAAATAAGAAAGTTGCTTGCTTGTTGATTTTCCACAGTGTAAATTGCTCAGGCTTTGCCTCTTGAGCTTTGTTTTTGTTCAGTCTTGTTTTGCTGCAGTCCAATTCTGTCTAATTTAGACACCATACGTAAAATGGTTATCCTGCTGGGACATCTGCACAAATGGATTTACAGGTACAAAGATGCCTGGTTACATGGTTTCAATCAGAGTGTTAAACTGCCTAGCAGATACTAGATTGGCAGATTCACACCTGGTAACAGTTACTGCAATTACTTTGACCAGACCAGAGTACTGCAAAATAAATGAAACCAATTATTGAAAAAAAATAATTCAGAGTTAATTAAGTTTACTAATAATCCGAGTTACATAAGAAAGGAGGTAATGATGCAAACACCTTTTTTCATAGTTTTCTTTACACTAAAAGAGAGAGTGAAAACTAAATGGGAGTCACATCTTGCTATACAGATCTCAACCAAATGAAATTAATATACCGCATGCTTCACCAAAGGGACCCTGGAAAGACTAGAGGATGGAAAGTAATGTTCTGCTTTGGAGTGACAGCAAATGTATGCTTTGTCTATTGCATCTATGCAGTTACCATCCAAAATGCACCCTTAAGACGGAGGGGCCAACCAGGTATGCACTCCCAATGCCTGAATGGGTAGAGAGCATAAGGGGGGCCACACAAAATATTATCAACTTTCTATTGTTCTGGTCTTTCCTGTAGATATTGGTTTTTGTAGTCAGCACTTTCCACCTCTTATTTGCACGTGACCAGCGGTCCACTCTCCGACCGTTTTAGTCAAACTTCAACATATGACACAGCTCCATTCGATTGTAAAAGTTTAAAAAGCCTTTATTATGTACATGGATTTTGTGATCTGCACAATACAACGTTTCGGGCCTAATTCCCTTGAAAGAGGGCTGGAAGCAGGCCCGAAATGTTGTATTGTGCAGATCACATAAGCCATGTACATAATAAAGGCTTTTTAAACTTTCACATTCAAACGGAGCTGTGTCATATGTTGAAGCTGGTCTTTCCTGTGGAACACACAAATTATTGGAACATCAGAGGAAGAGGAAGTGCACCATGAATATTATTGGTAACAGTATAGCTTTAGTCACTCCAAAAAAAAGAAAAAAATTGTGCCATGAATGCCAACAGTGTTTAAACTGCAATTCACCTTTTATAGATGTATCCCCAGCCTATATGGTTTCCAATGGTTTGGGAACAACTCCATCAATAAAAGGTGAATTGTAGTTAAAAATTCTGTTGGCATCTGTACTACACCTTCATTTGTCAACTAAAAGAAAAATAATTGTGGACTATGGTCGGTATAGGAGGGAATTGACCAAGAATAGACTGGAAAGCAAAAGTAAAGGTGATGCCCCCCCCACACACAAAATAATTGTAACTCTTGAATGTTATGTACTACAATGTTATGGCGTGTATAACATCTAACAAAAAGCATTTTTGGGAAAAAAGGCAAAGAATTGCGGTCAAATAAGAATGCTTCTCTTGTGAAAAGTAGCTGTTCTAAATAGAGGAGGAAGAATCATGGTAAATATGACTGTGAAAAAGTACCCAAAAATGTTTTTGTCAGGTACCAGAGTACCCCAGGGAAGCAACAAGAAAGTGTGGATTCTGTGGGAGTTCAACTATTAAGACTTAAGACTAATTAGGTCTTTAAAAATAAAAGTTCTAATACTTGTGTTTTAAAAGTATAAGGTTACTTTAGGGGTCACTATTTTTTATAGAGCTTAAAGAATGCAGTTTTGTTACAATATGTTATTTCACTAGAGTAGACTTGGCCACATAGGAACGGACCAGAGTAAACTATTCTTGGGGTTCCTCTGATTGATTTTTTCAGAAGTGGCCTCTAAGTCAGGGTTGAAGCTATTTTTTTTTCATGGTGGATGGCAGCTACTGCATTGTCGATGTGTCAAAGTAGTTTGTGGAGTTATTTATAGTTTGGCTCGACTACTGAGCACTTTTTCCAAATTGAATCAGATCAAAATACAATTGACTGGACACAGATTACAGGAATCCATGCCAATTAAACTCAAAAGGCTCAAATAATGATATTCATTCATGAATAGAATGTAGTTAGGGCTAAATTAATTAAAACCTACAAGTTACTATCTAGATGGTACTATACACCAGAGAGACTACATAAGATATACCCAGATTCAGATAACCAATGTTGGAGGTGTCAGACTGATGTAGGTAATTATACACATATTTGGTATACATGTAAATCTTTGGAAAAATACTGGAAGGAGATTCAGAGAACATTAGAAAATATTATACAGGAAAATATAGCATCTGATTTTTTGCCCAAACTTATTATGCATTATGATGTTAGTAGTAATAAGACAATTAAAAATAACTTGCTAATACATATGATCAAAGCAGCGAAAGCCTTAATCCCTAAAAGTTGGAAAAAAAGTAGATCCACCGACATTCCGTGAATGGGTTAAAGGGATTCTGTCATCGGAAAACATGTTTTTTTCAAAACGCATCAGTTAATAGTGCTACTCCAGCAGAATTCTGCACTGAAATCCATTTCTCAAAAGAGCAAACAGATTTTTTTTATATTCAATTGTGAAATCTGACATGGGGCTAGACATATTGTCAATTTCCCAGCTGCCCCTGGTCATGTGACTTGTGCCTGCACTTTAGGAGAGAAATGCTTTCTGGCAGGCTGCTGTTTTTCCTTCTCAATGTAACTGAATGTGTCTCAATGGAGACATGGGGTTTTATCTTGTTATCTTGTGTTAGGGAGCTGCTATCTGGTTACCTTCCCATTGTTCTTTTGTTTGGCTGCTGGGGGGGAAAAGGAGGAGGGTGATATCACTCCAACTTGCAGTACAGCAGTAAAGAGTGATTGAAGTTTATCAGAGCACAAGTCACATGACTTGGGGCAGCTGGGAAATTGACACTATGTCTAGCCCCATGTCAGATTTCAAAATTGAATATAAAAAAAATCTGTTTGCTCTTTTGAGAAATGGATTTCAGAGCAGAATTTTGCTGGAGCAGCACTATTAACTGATTCATTTTGAATTTTTTTTTTTTTTTTCCCATGACAGTATCCCTTTAAGTTTGTGGATGAAACGAGAAAAATGGAGGAACTAACAGCAATTAGCCATAACAAAAGCGCTAAATATTGGAAAATATGGAATCCGTGGTTGAAATATATGCATTCAATTGAGTAAAATAAAAGTTAAACAAGAGGTAAATAAGATATGTTCTTCAAGTAAGTTGAAGGTAGTGAAATAGTAATGTATAATTGAAGAAGAGTAAGTAGGGACAGTAGCACTCTCTTTCCTCTCTTTCACCAGCTCAATACAAACTGAGAAGATATTAGGAATGTGAATGTATATGTATTGTATAACTTATGAATGCTCATACAAATGTATGTTGTAATATGCTGGTATTACCTTTTTTCCCTTCGTTTATACCCCTGCCCTAACCTACCCCCCCTTTTTTTTTCTTCTGTATCCCTCCCCTTTTCTTGTTAAAAATGAAAAATAAAGATTTAAAAAAAAAAAAAAAAGAATTATAAAACAAGATAATACCACAATCAGTCTATGACGATAGCCATGCAGAGGGTGAAGTTGCTTAGATCTCTGGCTGGCTGTGAAATCTGGCTGGATGGAACCAGGATATCTTTACATTAATGACAATTTTCTGAAGCTGAAGAAGCTTAGGGTAAGATACAGTAACATGGTGAGTGCCAAGGCTGTTTAGTAATATGTATTTGTTCCTGGAGAGATCAATTCACAGATTGGTATAATTCAGCTAAACATATTATTACAACCATGGCGTAATTATCATACATTTATATCTAGCTTTGAAAATGTTACACTTATTTTATACAGGTCAAACCTGTGCAATGTGCCCAGTAATATTTTCATTTTAAGCTCCTATTGCAAAAAAAAAGGACCTTTAAAAAGCCAATTTATAACAGTAGCGGGGTGTACTGAAACACTTGTTAAAAACGAATTAAAAACATTTTCAAATATGTTAAATGCCAGATGGATTTTTTACAGTTTGTACAATTATATTGCATTGTCTTTCCCAGTATTTTGCTAAAAAAACCCTTGAGTCAACTCAACCTTTGGATCAGAAGTGCTTTGAAGCACTATGGTTATCTTTTCTTATCCAAGGACACTGGAAGACAAACTCAAGGAGTGTATTATGACAATTACTATCCTATCACTTATTACAAGTTATCATTGATGGGGTCCCATCTGCTATTAAGGTGCCCAGCCTACCTTAGGGACCAGGCTTCTTCTTACTGAGGCCTTCTGTTTTAAGGTTTTAAGACTCCCTGCCCTTTATTATAATACCCATTTTATTCCTGGGCCATTAGAAACCCATCCATTCTAGAAAGCACAGATCACACTACATCTCCTATAGAACCTTGCTTCTGCTCCTGATGGTACCATGAGGGCAAGGAACAGATAAAGATATGAAATAAAAAAAAATGGTAGGCAATAAAATGGGAATACGCAATTATATGAAAGTCGATAAAAATGAAAAGAAATGGAGTAAGAAACAGAAGAGAGAAAATGGAAGCGGAAGCCAAAACCTGTGTCTATGGTTTCATGATCCAACACACTCTCCATACACAGACACACATAAAAACATGCACACATTTCAATATAGTCAAACTCTTTGACCTATATTAATAATCCAAGACATGTTATTTAAATTTCAAAAATTACAGCTCGCTGACCAGATAAGTAGGGTGGCCACCTGGTTGGTGCCAATGGAATTCATTGTAAAGAAAGACCTAGGCGATAGGAAAGACAGACTTTTGTTGTAAATCCTACATAAAAACGACAACCGATAAAAGTTCCTTATTTTATATACATTAATTCAAACAATCCCATTTTCTAAGCACACAGATATATCAGAAATAGCACAAATGTTTATTGTGAAGTGAAAAAAAGTATTTCTTTTTGTTCAGGACAACTGAACCCTCCAGTGGAAGACGCACTGCACTACAACAAATTAATGCTTTACACACACATTCATTCTGCAGGTGCCAAAGAACAGAAACTAAATGCTAAATGCAAAGCATAAAAATAATACATTATAGTGTAGCTAAGAGCTCCAAGGCTGTTTTTCCTTTGATTGTACTTTCAGAATGTGATGTTTATTGCATGCTGTCTTCCTAATGCTGTACATTTCAATTTAAAGAGCAGATTTTCAGGAAACAGAAGGAGAGGTGACAGAAATAATACAAAGGAAAAAAAGAGGAAAATAATATTCTTTTGCAGATTTATTGGAAATATTGATGCTCAAATGGGGTAGTTGCCTTACAGGGCAAATTGCATGCATTGTACGGAGTCAATGGGCTGTTTTATTCATTACGCCTAATACAAACTTAAATGTAACATGAAAGAGATTGAGTAGAGGAAGATCTTAGAGATGAAAGAAATGTAAAGGAAAAGTATATAAAATATAAATCTCTTCCAGTATATAAGAAACCTTTAATAAACACCCATCTATACCAAATGATGCTACAAACTGGAAAGATTCAAGCAATATGAAAATGAGTTTTTTTTCATCGTCATAAAGGTGAGTGGTTTTATTACTTGAGTCCTGGATTTTCTATGAATTCTAAAGGTACAAATTTAATTTCATAACATTTGATGTGGTTTACAGTGTGATTGAAGCACAGCATAATTACTAGAGCTGCCATCTTTTTTAGATGTTAGTTTCCCCATACTGTATAAAGAGAAAACAATGCTTGTTAACGGGATTATGTCATGATTTTTTATGGTATCGTTTTTATTACTAAATTACACTATGTACTTTGCACGTAGTTCATTCTTCCATTGAAATTGTAATTAATATTATTATTTAGTTGTGATTTTTACTACTGAGTGATATTCCCGTATCTAGCACTAGGTGCATCTGAGCATTTATAGCAATGCAGGTGTTATCTGGTTACCTTCCCATTGTTCTGTTTATGGTTTGCTGGGAGGGGGGGAGAAGGGAGGGAGGTGATATCACTCCAACAATACAGAGTGATTGACATTTTTCAGAGCACAAGTTACATGACTGGGAGCACCTGGGAAAATGTTTACATGTCTATCCTCAGATTTCAAAATTAAATATAAAATGCAGGAGTGTGCTGGGATACTGCTATTCACTAAAGCATTTAAGTATAATACATATAATACATAATTTTAGCATACAGGAAGTGAGTTCTGTTTTGGGACCAATAATTAGCTGACACAAATTCGGTACTGTGGGATTTTACTTTGCGGGTTTAAACTTGGTTAACCCTAGCCTGTTTTTGTATTTGCATATCCAAGTTATTGGCCAGGAAGAGCCGTGACCATACCCTGTCACCAGTGGTATAGTGAGAAAGAAGGGGTGGATCTTCCTCTTTGGTTGCTGGTTTACTGATCGACTGGTTGTTCCCATTCAGCCTGGGTACAACAAGGCCCAGTAAAGTGTGAGCTTTGGTGGGACCAGGTCCTCTAGTGTCTAAGTCAGGGACGCAGGGAACCCTGTGAATAAGGTTAGCTAAACAGGGTTAGTTCTGTCATAGATTCTCTAGGAAAGTAAGATACAGAGGACAGATAGTAAGAGCAGCTGGTCATCCATCGAGGATTGTAGTAGGGAGTAGCTTCCCAAGGCTTTTGAATTGCTTAGAATGAAGGGACCACAGTGGATAGGGTGTCAGGATTAGAAAGGTGTTCTCCCCGACCACTCCACTGGGTGGGAGCCAGACCACTTTGAGGGGAAAATGGGTGTACTATTCTTTTCCAAAATGGTCTTTTAAAGTAACCCCACATTCTCTGCTTGTTTTAAATTAGCTAGTCATTATATTTTTATTACTTACTTTCTTGGAAGCAAAAGAAGTAAAAGGAACCCATGTTTGTCATATGGAACAACACAAAACAACTGAGCCCATTGATAATTGTACTGAGTTTGACAACAGAAATGAGAAAATTCAAATCACTTGATTTATTCTCCAGTTTCAAGCCCTCATTTCATTGACTGAATGATGTTGAGTTGACATAATGGTCTGGATTAATACAGCTGGGCAAGTTAATGAATAAAAACTCTGATAATGTTGACCTTGACCAATGGTATTTACATGCATTCTTTTTCAACTGTTTTCTGAGAACCACTTATAACTATGGTTGGAACATTCTATAAACATTGGGCATACAGTTTTACTGACACTGAAATGATGAACAGTCATGAGGAGGCAGCATGTGCCTACTCTTAATAATGGCCACCGGTCCCAGGTTAATGGAAAGCATGAAAACTTTACACAAGGCAATATATCTATTTTATTGTAAGGGCTAAAATGGATGCAAAATTGATACATGATCCTGGCAATTGAAAGTATTTCAGAAGAGCCCCAAAGCACCCACCCAACTGGTTCTGATACTAGGAAACCCTGGATTTACCTGGATGATTCTGGAAAGAGTTGGGCCTGATTTATAGTTGGAAGGTGATTGTTTCCTTTTTCATGTCAAAGTATTTCCTTTGTAATTGAGTATTTGGCCAAGGGGATGCCACCACATCTGTCACTTTGGTCTCCACTTACTGTAGTAGGTGTGATGGAGGTCTGGGTCAGAGGTAGGCCTCAGTAGCTAAGGTAAATAGCTCACTCTACGGGACAGTTTTACTAAAGGGCAAAGTGGGCATTGGTAGTGAAAATTAGTCAAAAAGACAATTCGCAGAGACATTGCCAATTTACTAAGAGGTGTAGAGGACAATTCACTAGCAAAAGAGATTAGCACTAGCAAAGTTCTGGGTAACTGTTTACCCAGCAATATACATAGAACAAAGACATTGTACATTGACCATTGGACAACACCATCCAAAAATCTGCTGCTTTTACCTAAACCAAGGGTTTGATCATATATCAAAGCAGATGTATATATTGTAAATCATTATCAATCAGTTATATAAAACTGCTATGCTACAGTTGCTTTATCTTTTCTTCTTTAATTCTTTGATCTGGTTTAGTCTAAGTTCTGTCTGCATCATACATACCTGTATATGTGTCTATTAGTCTGTGTTAAAATTATATCCAATGTGTTGGGTTTTGCAAGCAATTTTTTTTTATTGAGAAATCATTGGGTCACCTCCCATCGACTTTGAATTAGCAGCTGCATGAAGACCATAAGTGACACTTCCCAATGTATTTACATCAGGTTTCTCCATGCAGTCAGGGAATAGGCAGCTTCCCTTTATTATTTTGTGTTATCATAAGAGAAGAGTGTCCATAGAACACCCATGCAGATGAAGGGGCATTTAAACACCCCTGTGCAGGTTTGCTAACTCATTTCTTTACTTACTGACACTTAGGAACCACAGTATACAGTACCTACAGGGCTGCACGGGTTCGAGTATAAGCCTATACACTACATTTCTCTTAAATATCAGTCATATCAAGGCTTGAGTTGGTAAACATGTCGGTGGACTAGGTGATAACTATTGGTGAATGTTTCCTTATTTCCCATTAAACTCAAGATCAATAAAATGCATAAAGCATAGAAACAAAACTGTGAGAAGATCAGGAAAGATTTTTCTTATTTCTTGGGTAAGTACGACTGTCAGAGTGACACTGGCTTTCTAGGGAAAGACACAATGAAGAATAATCCATCCAACATATGTGGTTGCTGTAAATTATACAGAATTGTTACTGGGATAATGGCAATTGCAGAAAAACAACTAAAATCTTCTGGAACAGTAGAACAGTAAGACGTAAGAAGCAATAAGACAGAAGTGGAAAACTCAGCGTCAGAATTAATCAGTTTTGTTAGCATCAAACAGATTGCAGTCCTAGCAGGGTAGAAGACATTTGCGGGTCCTGCTGTGATACTTTAGCAAGCACCATAGACATAACATAGAGGTAAGAGTTGGTAAACTGATTAACTATTACAGCCTAAAGGAATTAATCTGCAGTAAGTTACAGAAACTTTAACAATTTTTTTTGTATTAAATGTGGAGAATTGCGCAAACAATCAAAAAATAAAACTTCTGACTTTTCTTGAATAAATGCCCTGATCATTTTTAACAGCTTTGTTTGAGATAGTGTCTTGGTGAAGTAGAAACATGTGTATATTTCCTTTGGATTGTAAGATTCTATAAAAACGACATATAAAGGGAATATAGGATTCCAACACAACTATTTCATTAAGAACCGGTTAAATAGCACTGTAAGCTCGGCGTTAAGAATCTTGAAGTGCTGAAGTCAGACGTACAGAAGCCTGGTTTCATTTCACTTTTAGTTTCTAATGACCTTGAGGCTTTATGTGCTTTATGTGCTGTAAAAAGCCTGTTACATAAAAAGTTCCTAGTATGAATGACTTTGCCCACTGTGTGGATGCTCAGTTCATGTTCTTAGTAAATGTACACCAGTTATGGCTTAGCTGACATTTTAAACAAGAGCTTGCTAGTTTGCTAAAGTACCCTCTAAGAGTAGCTAGTGCTATTTTAGCATTCTTCAGCCTATGATTGTTTAATGAGGTTCTTAAACACTTGATAATCTCAGCTATGCCTGAAACTATGGCTTAAGGTTGCTGCAGGAAAGGCTCATGATGAAAGGGGCCCTTAAGTGTTACTAATATCCTACCATTTTGGTTGGTTGCTCACTAAGAACACAAGACACTTTGAATAGGCTTCATCTTTCAGATGACACACACATCTCTATGTAATTCATTTCACTGATGGCACATGATTATCTACGTGGTTCTACTGGAGAAAGTTTCCATACCATCGGTGACTTGTAGGGGCTTATTTATCTGATTTGTTCTGAATATTTTAATGAATAAAGTTCAACCAAACTAGAATCCACGACTGGACCTTATTTTTATTAAAAAATAGAGCGAAAATCCGAATTGTGCGATTTTTCGCCAACTCACTCTATTTTTTCCGAACTATTTTTCTGAAAATTTTTGCCGGAAAACCAAAATAGTCAGATTTTCTTGATAATTCCAGCACAGACCACAGAAAATTCCAAATAGTATAGGGACCACTCCTGTTGACTTATATATGACCTCAGTAGGTCTGAGATGCCAGATTTTCAGATTCTGGCTTTTTCCATCCTCTGGGTATAAGAAATCTCAAAAAATTTGAGTTTTTTTTTTCCATTAAAATTTTTAGATGTTATTGTTAAAAAACTCAAATTGTTCGAGTTTGTGGTGTTCAGACTTTAATATATAACCCCCTTAGTTATGAGTGAATCTGTCCCCCCCTTTTTTTTGCCTCGGCAACAATTTTGTCTTGGAAACTTTTTTGTCGCATAGATAGCAGATAGCAAAATGTGGAATTTCGACACAAATCAATGCCTGCCAAAAAATGTGCTCATCAATAGTGACTTTCCTTTGCATTTAATATATGAAAGCAAACAAAAAAAATGTATTAGACCTTGAACCTTGAACCCTTTGGCATTAAATTTTTAGTGTTACAAAGTGATGGAAAAGTGAGGAAAAGCCTACAATCTAGTTCTCTTAAATAGGAAACATTAATTTGTGTTTTAAAATGTTCCATAAACTTAGCTGGTGTGTAACAACTCACCCTGGTGGTCTAGTGGTTCGCTCCATCAGCAGGGACGCCCGCCGTGCCGCTTCTTCCTGTGTGCCGGTTCCTTAGGGTGCACGCGGCACGCATCCTCTTGTTTTATAGGCGCCTTCGTGCTGGTGTGATGTCGCCAGTGCGCAATGGTGTGAAATTCAAAGATATTTAAAGGGGCCTTTGGTATTTTTTAATTGCCCATTATAGGTTCTTCTCTAAAAGTTCCTGAGTGCTTTGCCTGTTTGTATCTTGAATCTGATTCCTGGTTTGACCACTGCCTGTCTGATTAATCTGTCTTCTGTGATCCTGACCCCTGCCTGGTAATCGACTACTCTGAAATCTGTATTCTGACCCATGCATGTCTGACTCTTCTTGATTGATACCCTGGTTCTGACCCTTGCCTGTCTGACTCCGATTGTATTCCGATTGTATTCCGCCTGCACCGACCAGGCCTGGTTTTGACCAAGCTTTCTGCCTGCTCCTTGAATTGTAACCTTTTGCCCAAAAGACTTTGCTAACGATCGTGCTCCTCTGCTCGTCCAGAACCCTTAGCTTGGCTCCTCTCTTAATAAGACCTGGCGGCATCCAATTAGCCAAGGGCACCCCCCGAAGGTGAAAGGCTGCTGTTAAAGGCAGAAGAAAGAGCCGAAACCAGGGAGCCTAGCATTGGTTCTGGATTCTGGGTGCCGATCGTGACAGTGGGAAACCAACTAACAAAGCAGAGGGAAGTGGTTTACCTGGCAGTGTTCTACAGCTTGTTTGTTGAAGACTGTTGTAGTCTTGTAGACTTGCATTTTGAGCAAGTCTACAAGTGAGTGACCTTCTGTGTTGTGGAGATCCATATAGAAAACCATAAAGCTGTCCTACTTGTGTGGTAGTATACTATTAAGTATGTTCTGTGTTATATTAGCTCCTGCTTTGTGGAACTAAACTAGAGTTATAGTAGTTGATTGAGGTATGTAACACTGTGTCAATAAGGATGAAGTTGCTGAACATCTAGTGATTTCTGGTCACCTTGCATGACAGAAAAATCACATACCTTTGTACATCTCTTTTTCTGTAGTAATAACACAATGACAGTTGTAATTAAAACATATCTAATCTATATCATTGAGGTCATTGAATGAAAATAAGCATAAAAGAGCAATAACGGAGCCTAGACATGAGTATGACTGTGATTCCAATATTATTTATCATTTTCTTGTTTCCAGAAACATTCTTCCACTAATCAAAGACAAGAGATGTTCCTCCATATAAATATACGGTACTGAAAATAATGTAGAACAATCTCATGTTGCTTGAAGGGATGTGATTCTGTCACATGAAAAGGTGTATATGATTATGGCACAGGAGCTAGGATTAGAAGAATTAAAGTATATTGTTCCTGTTGTGTCAGAATGTGGAATGTAAACATTTACATGAAATCTGACCAGTCTGAAAACCCACAGAATATAAATAGAGATGTCGCGAACTGTTCGCCGGCGAACTTGTTCGCGCGAACATCGGGTGTTCGCGCTCGCCGGAAGTTCGCGAACGTCGCGCGACGTTCGCCATTTTGGGTTCGCCATTGTTGGCGCTTTTTTTTGCCCTCTCACCCCAGACCAGCAGGTACATGGCAGCCAATCAGGAAGCTCTCCCTTGGACCACTCCCCTTCCCTATAAAAACCGAAGCCCTGCAGCTTTTTTTCACTCTGCCTGTGTGTGCTGAAGAGATAGTGTAGGGAGAGAGCTGCTGCCTGTTAGTGATTTCAGGGACAGTTGAAAGTTTGCTGGCTAGTAATCGTTTTGATACTGCTCTGTTATTGGAGGGACAGAAGTCTGCAGGGGTTTGAGGGACATTTAAGCTTAGGTAGCTTTGCTGGCTAGTAATCTACCTTCTACTGCAGTGCTCTGTATGTAGCTGCAGTGGGCAGCTGTCCTGCTTCTGATCTCATCTGCTGACTGCTGCAATAGCAATAGTCCTTGTAAGGACTGCTTTTATTTATTTTTTTGTTGTTTTACTACTACTACTACTACTACTACTACTACTACTACTACTACTACTATAAGAGCCCAGTGCTATTAGTCTAGCAGTGTTGGGGAGTGGGACTGGTGTGCTAATCTGCTGCTCCTAGTAGTTCAGCAGCACCAACTTTAATTTTTTTTTTTTAATATTCATTCTTTTTTTATTTAACTTTTTTTTTATTTTACTACCGCTGTAGTAGTGTATAAGTTGACCTTTTAGGCATTATTTGCCCTGTAGGCATTTTTTGCCCAGTGTGTTATTCAACCAACTGCTATCTAGCTGTGTGCCCGTGTTCACATTCTGTCTAAATATCCATAATATTACCGTCTCCAGAAAAAACACCGGAGTGACTTTTTTCAAGCAGCCATAATAAATTTTACGTAATCCGTATCCATCGCTGTAGTAGTGTATAAGTTGACCTTTTAGGCATTATTTGCCCTGTAGGCATTTTTTGCCCAGTGTGTTATTCAACCAACTGCTATCTAGCTGTGTGCCCGTGTTCACATTCTGTCTAAATATCCATAATATTACCGTCTCCAGAAAAAACACCGGAGTGACTTTTTTCAAGCAGCCATAATAAATTTTACGTAATCCGTATCCATCGCTGTAGTAGTGTATAAGTTGACCTTTTAGGCATTATTTGCCCTGTAGGCATTTTTTGCCCAGTGTGTTATTCAACCAACTGCTATCTAGCTGTGTGCCCGTGTTCACATTCTGTCTAAATATCCATAATATTACCGTCTCCAGAAAAAACACCGGAGTGACTTTTTTCAAGCAGCCATAATAAATTTTACGTAATCCGTATCCATCGCTGTAGTAGTGTATAAGTTGACCTTTTAGGCATTATTTGCCCTGTAGGCATTTTTTGCCCAGTGTGTTATTCAACCAACTGCTATCTAGCTGTGTGCCCGTGTTCACATTCTGTCTAAATATCCATAATATTACCGTCTCCAGAAAAAACACCGGAGTGACTTTTTTCAAGCAGCCATAATAAATTTTACGTAATCCGTATCCCTCGCTGTAGTAGTGTATAAGTTGACCTTGTAGGCATTATTTGCCCTGTAGGCATTTTTTGCCCAGTGTGTTATTCAACCAACTGCTATCTAGCTGTGTGCCCGTGTTCACATTCTGTCTAAATATCCATAATATTACCGTCTCCAGAAAAAACACCGGAGTGACTTTTTTTCAAGCAGCATTCTTATATTTTACGTAATCCGTATCCACCGCTGTGTATACGTTGACCTTGTAGGCATTATTTGCCCTGTAGGCATTTTTTGCCCAGTGTGTTATTCAACCAACTGCTATCTAGCTGTGTGCCCGTGTTCACATTCTGTCTAAATATCCATAATATTACCGTCTCCAGAAAAAACACCGGAGTGACTTTTTTTCAAGCAGCATTCTTATATTTTACGTAATCCGTATCCACCGCTGTGTATACGTTGACCTTGTAGGCATTATTTGCCCTGTAGGCATTTTTTGCCCAGTGTGTTATTCAACCAACTGCTATCTAGCTGTGTGACCGTGTTCACATTCTGTCTAAATATCCATAATATTACCGTCTCCAGAAAAAACACCGGAGTGACTTTTTTTCAAGCAGCATTCTTATATTTTACGTAATCCGTATCCACCGCTGTGTATACGTTGACCTTGTAGGCATTATTTGCACAGTGTTTTCTTCAAACCGCCATCTAGCTGTGTGAGCTTGTTCACATTTTGTCTAAATATTGATAATATTATCGTCTCTAGAAAAACCACTTGAGTTACTTTTTTTCAAGCAGCATTCATATATTTTACGTAATCCGTATCCACCGCTGTAGTAGTGTATACGTTGATCTTGTAGGCATTATTTGCACACTGTTTTCTTCAAACTGCCATCTAGCTGTGTGTATTATCGTTTCCAGAAAAACCAACTGAGTTTTTGTTGTTGTTGTTTTTTTAAAAATAATGCCAGGCAAAGGCAGGCCGCCACGCAGAGGCCGTGCTAGGGGCCGTGCTGCTATGCAATCCTGTGGCCCTAGCAAATTGCCCAGTTTTAAAAAGCCAATGACCCTGAACTCCCAAAATGCTGAAGAGGTAGTTGACTGGCTTACACAGCACACCCCATCCTCTACCGTTTCTAACTTTACCACAACATCCTCCTCATCCTCCACTGCTATGGCCACCCCACGTAACACTTCCTCCACCACCGGTGCCCCATCTTCACTGGAGTCAGAGGAGTTATTTTCCCATGAGTTTCTTGAACTGAGTAATGCGCAACCATTATTGGCAGAAGAAGATGAAGGAGATGAGGACGTTACACCAGATTTAATTCTGGCAGAGAACACGACAGAGATGGACATAATGATGAGTGATGAGGAGGAGGAGGAGGTCCCCGCTGCTGCTTCCTTCTGTGATGTGTCAGAAGAAATTGATGCATCTGAGGAGAATGATGATGAGGAGATTGATGTTTTGTGGGTGCCTAGTAGAAGAGAGCAAGAGGAGGGTAGTTCAGATGGAGAGACGGAGAGTCAGAGAGGCAGTAGGAGAATAAGACTTAGAAGAAGCAGGGAGGCCAGCCCGCAGGGATCAGTAGGGCAACAACATGTATCGGCACCTGTGTTCAGCCGGCCAACGCACCCGCCATTGCCGCCAATGCCGCCAACTTCTACTGTTACCGCCAGATCGCAGACTTCCAAAAAGTCAGCAGTGTGGCATTTTTTTAATGTGTGTGCCTCTGACAAAAGCATTGTAATTTGCAATGAGTGCAGTCAGAAACTGAGCCTTGGTAAGCCCAACAGCCACATAGGTACAACTTCTATGCGAAGGCACATGAGCGGCAAGCACAAAGCACTTTGGGAGCAACACCTCAAAGGCAACAGGCAAACTAAAAGTCACACTCCTTCTGGTCCAGCATCTTACTGCTCTACCTCTGCTCTCCTTGACCCATCTGAACCACCCTCCACTCCGCCTTCCACCTTGACCACCTGTTCCCATTCCCAGTCATCTGCCACCAGCCAAGTTTCTGTGAAGGCCATGTTTGAGCGTAAGAAGCCAATGTCTGACTGTCACCCCCTTGCCCGGCGTCTGACAGCTGGCTTGTCTGCACTCTTAGCCCGCCAGCTTTTACCATACCAGCTGGTGGACTCTGAGGCCTTCCGCAAATTTGTAGCAATTGGGACACCGCAGTGGAAGGTACCCAGCCGCAATTTTTTTTCTAAAAAGGGAATACCACACCTGTACCAACATGTGCAGAGCCAAGTTACCGCATCTCTGTCACTTAGTGTTGGGCCAAAGGTCCATATGACTACTGACGCATGGTCCTCCAAGCATGGTCAGGGCAGGTATGTCACCTACACTGCCCACTGGGTGAACTTGGTAATGGCTGGGAATGGGAAGCAGGGAATGGGTAGCTCAACAACAACAACAACAGTGGAGTTGGTGTCACCGCCACGGATTGCACGCGGTTCTGCCACCACCTCTACTCCTCCATCGCTCTCTACCTCGTCTTCTTCCTCTTCTTCTTCTTACTCTGCTGCTGGGTCCTCCTTCTCCTCCTCCACACCTGTGCACCCCCAGCTCCCCCTAGGCTATTCGACGTGCCAGGTACGCCGTTGTCACGCTGTCTTGGGGATGACGTGCCTGGAAAGCAAAAACCATACCGGATCTGTACTCCTGTCATCTCTGCAGTCACAGGCCGATCGGTGGCTGACCCCACACCAACTGCAGATCGGAAAAGTGGTGTGTGACAATGGAAGCAATCTGTTGGCAGCGTTGAGACTGGGAAATTTAACACATGTGCCCTGCATGGCACATGTGTTAAATTTAATAGTCCAACGTTTTGTCTCCAAGTACCCAGGATTCCAGGACGTTCTCACCCAGTCCAGAAAGGTGTCGGCCCATTTCAGACGTTCCTACACAGCCATGGCACGCCTTGCTGACATTCAGCAGCGCTACAACATGCCAGTCAGGCGTTTGATTTCTGACAGCCAGACTCGCTGGAATTCAACGCTCCTTATGTTGGAACGTCTGCTGCAACAACAAAGGGCCGTCAACGAGTACCTTTTTGAACTGGGTGGTAGGACTGGATCTGCAGAGCTGGGGATTTTTTTCCCCCGTTACTGGGTGCTTATGCGCGATGCCTGCAGGCTCATGCGACCTTTTGAAGAGGTGACAAATATGGTCAGTCGCACCGAAGGCACCATCAGCGACCTAATACCCTTCGCTTTCTTCCTGGAGCGTGCCGTGCGACGAGTGACAGATGAGGCTGTAGACCAGCGTGACGAGGAGCTGGAAGCGCACGATTTATGGTCGCAATCACCAGAACGAACCCAGGCACCTGCTGCAACGCAGGGAGAGGTGCCAGAAGTGGAGTCAGAGGAGGAAGGTGGCTTTGTGGAGGAGGAGGAGGAGGACCAACAGGAGCAGGCTTCCCAGGGGGCTAGTGGTGACCTTTTGGGGACCCCTGGTCTTGTACGTGGCTGGGGGGAGGAGACCGTGGATGATGCAGTCCTTGATAATGAGGAAGCGGAGATGGATAGCTCTGCATCCAACCTTGTGAGAATGGGGTCTTTCATGCTGGCATGCCTGTTGAAGGACCCCCGTATCAAGAGGCTTAAGGAGAAGGACCTGTACTGGGTCGCAACGCTACTAGACCCTCGGTACAAGCATAAAGTGTCAGAAATGTTACCAACATACCACAAGTCCGAAAAGATGCGGCATTTACAAACCAGCCTGCAAAACATGTTGTACAATGCTTTTAAGGGTGATGTCACTTCAGGAACTCATCAACATTCCAGGGGCAGAGGTGCCAGTAATCCTGCCACGAGCACACCTGCAAGGACAAAGCCCTTTGGCCGGTCTGTAACGTCAGACATGCAAATGTTTTTCTGTCCAAGGCAGCGCCACAACCCTTCGGGATCCACCCTCAAAGAACGCCTCGACCGGCAGGTAGCGGACTACCTGGCATTAACTGCAGATATCGACACTCTGAGGAGCGATGAACCCCTGGACTACTGGGTGCGCAGGCTTGATCTGTGGCCAGAGCTGTCACAATTTGCCATGAACCTCTTGTCTTGCCCAGCCTCAAGTGTGCTCTCAGAAAGGACCTTCAGTGCAGCAGGAGGGATTGTAACTGAGAAGAGAACTCGCCTAGGTCACAAAAGTGTCGATTACCTGACCTTTATTAAAATGAATGAGGGGTGGATCTCGGAGGGTTACTGCACGCCGGAAGACTTGTTCTGACTTCTATGCAGCTGTCCTTCTCTTCAAGCCTCATGACTCCACACACAGCTGTCCTTTAGCGTCCTCCTCCCTCCGCCACCGTTACAAACTAGGGTGCAAACCCTACTGGTTTAATTTTTTCTGGCCTCTGTGCTTCAGTGGCTGCAACCAAAAAAACTGGGCAAACAATGTCTACAAGGTCAACGTATGGCGAAAAATGACTATTTTCAGCATTTATATGGCATATTTTTTCTGGCAACTGTGCTTCAGTGGCTGCGTCCAAAAAAATGCATATTTTCTGCATTTATATGGCATAATTTTTCTGGCCTCTGTGCTTCAGTGGCTGCAACCAAAAAAATGCATATTTTCTGCATTTATATGGCATAATTTTTCTGGCCTCTGTGCTTCAGTGGCTGCAACCAAAAAAATGCATATTTTCTGCATTTATATGGCATAATTTTTCTGGCCTCTGTGCTTCAGTGGCTGCAACCAAAAAAATTTATATTTTCAGCATTTATATGGCATAATTTTTCTGGCAACTGTGCTTCAGTGGCTGCGACCAAAAAAATGACTATTTTCAGCATTTCTATGGCATATTTTTTCTGGCCTCTGTGCTTGAGTGGCTGCGGCCAAAAAAACTGGGCAAACAATGCCTACAAGGTCAACGTCGTTGACCTTGTAGGCATTGTTTGCCCAGTTTTTTTGGCCGCAGCCACTCAAGCACAGAGGCCAGAAAAAATATGCCATAGAAATGCTGAAAATAGTCATTTTTTGCCATACCTTGACTCAACGTATATGGCAAAAAATGACTATTTTCAGCATTTATATGGCATATTTTTTCTGGCAACTGTGCTTCAGTGGCTGCGACCAAGAAAACTGGGCAAACAATGCCTACAAGGTCAACGTATGGCAAAAAATGACTATTTTCAGCATTTATATGGCATATTTTTTCTGGCCTCTGTGCTTCAGTGGCTGCAACCAAAAAAATTTATATTTTCAGCATTTATATGGCATAATTTTTCTGGCCTCTGTGCTTCAGTGGCTGCAACCAAAAAAATTTATATTTTCAGCATTTATATGGCATATTTTTTCTGGCAACTGTGCTTCAGTGGCTGCGTCCAAAAAAACTGGGCAAACAATGTCTACAAGGTCAACGTATGGCGAAAAATGACTATTTTCAGCATTTATATGGCATAATTTTTCTGGCCTCTGTGCTTCAGTGGCTGCAACCAAAAAAATTTATATTTTCAGCATTTATATGGCATATTTTTTCTGGCAACTGTGCTTCAGTGGCTGCGTCCAAAAAAACTGGGCAAACAATGTCTACAAGGTCAACGTATGGCGAAAAATGACTATTTTCAGCATTTATATGGCATATTTTTTCTGGCAACTGTGCTTCAGTGGCTGCGTCCAAAAAAACTGGGCAAACAATGCCTACAAGGTCAACGTATGGCAGTTGTTTAAAGAGAACAGTAGATTACTAGCCAGCAAAGCTACCTAAGCTAAAATGTCCCTCAAATCCCTGCAGACTTCTGTCCCTCCAATACAGAGCAGTATCACGCAGATTACTAGCCAGCAAACTTACTATCATCTGTCCCTGAAATCACTAACAGCTCTCGCCCTACACTATCTCTTCCAAGCACACACAGGCAGATTTTTCAGATACATTTTTGCCCTTGATCCCCCTCTGGCATGCCACTGTCCAGGTCGTTGCACCCTTTAAACAACTTTAAAATCATTTTTCTGGCCAGAAATGTCTTTTGTAGATGTTAAAGTTCGCCTTCCCATTGAAGTCTATGGGGTTCGCGAACCGTTCGCGAACCGCTCGCAATTTTGCGCAAGTTCGCGAATATGTTCGCGAACTTTTTTTCCGACGTTCGCTACATCCCTAAATATAAATAATGACACAAAGCAAAGAAAAGCAAAGGTTGTAGGAGGATTTTGAGGTTTGATAGGGAATAAAATGCATAGTATAGTTAGTTAACAGTGTGAAGATTCACCCTGGTGGTTCATCACATTTTCTTCTCTTTTCTTGCACCAGATTTTTTAGAATAAATTTATTGATAAATACAGTAAAAATGTTTGTTTGGTCAAAGTGACTTTAAGAAAGTAGTGAGAAACTATTTTTGGATTTTAAAAATAACCCCCAAAATATTGGTGGATTAGATATTTTAAATAAAATTCTTGAACCTTTTGCAACAATGTGGATTTAATAATATTTCCTTAAACATCATATGGTATGGTAATTAAAAGGAGAAGGGATGATTCACCAAAAAATACCAGAAGGAAACTTCAGAGCTGTATTTACTTGTATAGGTCAATAGTTTTCTTAACACTGAAAAATATAGTCTTAACTGCGCAAATTCACTAAGATGCGGATTTTACTGAATGCTACCTCTTGCGCCAGACTTGCCTTCACCACCTCAGACCAGGTGAAGTGCAATAGAGTAGATAGGACTTCCTCAGTAGGGATGTAGCGAACTGCCGCTAATGTGTTCGCGAACGCCGTTCACGAACACCGGCAAAAAAAGCGAACAGTTCGCGAACTTCGAGCGCTCGATAAAATCGTTCGATCGAACGATCGAAGGATTTTATTCGTACGATCGAAGGATTTTCATTCGAATCGAACGATCGAAGCTATTCGATCGAATGATTCAATTGAATGCTTATAATCGTTCGAACGAATGGAAATCGTTCGATTTTAGCGATCGAATGGTCGAATGGTCGAATGGTCGAACGAAATTTTACTTCGAATCGAACGCGAACACCAATTGGCGAACGTCGCGCGACGTTCGCGAACATTCGGCGGACGCGAACAGTCGAAGTTCGCACGAACTAGTTCGCCGGCGAACAGTTCGCTACATCCCTATTCCTCAGACTTAAGTTGAACGCTGCCGTCTTTTCCTTTTTTCAGGGTGATAGGCTGAAAAAGAGCATACAATTTTTTGGGGTAACCAGCTTCCCGCCTACATTTCCTGTGGCACCTATAAGCAACATTAGCCAACATTATTTGTCTTTTATGTGTGCAGGTAATGGCTGTACATTACTTCTAGCAGCAGGACAACTTTGGATTGAAGCATAAACTAAGCTGGCATTTTGCTGTTTCTAGTAGTTGGTCAGTGCTTAATTTTGCTCCCTTCACTAGATTTTAGTTCCAATACAATTTACATCGTTTTTTACTATGCTTAAGAGAAAAAATACATTTATAGGTTGCACTCTTTCCAACTGTGTATTGAAACTTTTAGTTGTTGTTTATAAAGCACTGCATATACTTGCAGGGGCAGATTTATCAAGGGTCGAATTAAAAATTTGAATTTTTAAATTCAAATTTCAAGTTTATTTTAGTGAATTTGACTAGGGAATAGTCCAAATTTGATTTGAGATTAAAAAAAAATTTGAAATTCGAATTTTGAAATTTGAAATGTACTGTTCCTTTAAGAATTTAACTATTCGTCATCCAAAACCTGCCTGCCAAATTGGTATTTTAGCCTATGGGGGGCCTCCTACAATCAATTTGGAGTTGTTTGGTGGACTTTTGAAAAAAATCTTATTTTTTTTTGGATGAAAAATCTTGAATCGAATTTGATTGAATTCGATTTGAGTTTGCAGGTTGATCCTATTCACCTAAATATCACTATCTTTTTAAATGAATTTCAATTGGTCGTCAATTTTTTTTCATTATAGAGAGAAAAAGTTGAGTTATGCAGAACATAAGTATGATGCTGTGGGGCTTCTAAAACTTTTTTGTAATATTTGATCCCACAAAAAAGACTTGGTGGTTATGGTGACCCTCAAAGTTTTTGACTTTGAGTGATGGGTGAATTTGTCCCATTTTTCTTCAACAAAAAATAAGCGAATTTCCAGTGAAATTCGAGAAATGTGAAGAATTCGTGAAATGAGAATTTTGACACCAGCATAAATTCTGATGCTCGCGTCAATTTTGACACCAGCGTTAAAGTAAATGGGCGTCCGAATAATGTTGATGCGCGACGGTTTTGACGTGATCGACTTTTCCAACGCACGTCCAAATTCCCCGCAATTTTCACCTGAATTTATTCGCTCATCACTAGTTATTAAGCAAGAGCTCTACTTACTGAAAATGTAAATCTGAGGCACATTCAACACTCTAATTTTAGTGACTTTAGAGGTTTTAGGTTTTATCAAGAATTACATGAATGTCATTTATTGAACAGATAAAAAAATGTTGAGTGATGTGATAAAAAAATACAAACACTTCAAAACATCTAAAAATTATAGTTTTCTCAGACAATTACTGGCGAATAAAATCATAAAACAATAAAAAGTCTGAATTGATTAAAAATGGTCCAATAGGACCAGCACAGCACCCATTGACTTCTATATGACCTCAACAGCTTTTACTTGGTAAATTTTTGTATTACAGTTTTTCATGGTTTTTACAGTTAATAAATCTAAATTTTTTCGAGTTTTGGATAAAACGTATTTTTATAGAAAAAAAACAGAAATTTGAATGTTAGGTAAATAGGCCCTTTAGATAAGGAAAAACAGTAGCTGCCTATGTTTGATTCCAGACAGAGCATTGAGTTCTACTAATTAAAGGAACAGTAACACCAAAAAAATTAAAGTGTTTTAAAGTAATGAAATTATCATGTAGTGTTGCCCTGCACTGGTAAAACTGATCTGTTTGTTTCAGAAACACTAGTATAGTTCATATAAACAAGCTGCTGTGTAGCAATGGCGGAAATTGATAAAAGGCTATATGGCACAGGTTAAATAGTGGATAACAGATAACTTTATGTTCTACAGAGCTTATCTGCTGTGTAACCTGAACATTTCCTCTTTTGAATGGCTGCCCCCATTGCTACTCAGCAGCTTATTTACATAAACAAAAGTAGTATTTCTGAAGCAAACAGCCATTTTACCAGTGCAGGGTAAAAGATTTTAAGTTTGTATTTTGACATATGAATGAACAAGTTTTTCACATATACTAGCCTTGCTGGTTAAAATAATTCCACTGCTTGACTAACATCCAATACCATCACCATACCGAAGTTGAAATTACACCTCCCACTGACAACTATACAGTACATTTTATTTGTATAAATATATATGTGGCTTTTTGTATTATAAAATATTTAAAGAAAAATGTTAAAAATTAAAATGATATTTGTCTATGTATTTAGTGCCCTCATTTTGCGGCAGTAACAGATTTAAGTTTGTGTTTTGACATATGAATGAACAAGTTTTGCACGTATACTAGCCTTGCTGGTCAAAATAATTCCACCTATTGACCAAAATCCCATGCTACCATCAGCATACTGAAGTTTTGGGATTAGGCAAACAAATACATGTGGCCTGAATGCCATCACCAGGGAATTCCACAGTTTTACCACTCTCATGGTTGAAAAACATTGCAATTTGTAACTAATTAATTTCCCTTATAAAGGCCTGCTGATTGTTTACTAACACCTGGCTGTATATGATGTTTCAATTAAAGTAGAACTTCTGCTGAGATAGGTTCTCTCTTTCTCTCTCAGATTTAAAGAGAAATACTTCTCTTTTGCTCCCTCCACATTCAGCATCTTGGGCAGCAAAAGAGATAATGTTCTTTTACCTTTTCTTCTCGTACTGAAACATGGCATTGGCCACTACTTTCTTCTTCTTGAGCTTCAATAATATATTATGATAACAAGACCATAAAGTAAAAGAGGGTCTACTGCTGTGAAACCCACCAAATGCTAAAAGCTTTTATATTGCACCAATTTGAAAGGATTCATGGGAAGCATGAATCACTTTGCAATAAAGGAAATAAATCTGAAAATACATAGGCTGCATGTCAGTTTCATGTTTTTTTTTTCTAAACAAGGTTTTTGCTGGGAATGTTCTCAGTGGAGAAAGATAATGTAGGGGAGAAGAGAAATCCTTTCCCTGCTTTTCTGTCTGTGACATCATTCAGCCCAGTAACAGGCTGGAGAGCGACCTGATTGGCTGGACACCGCAGTGCATCCTGGGAGGAGAGGGTGTGCCAGACTGTGAAGCTGTTTGTGTAGGCCCTGCTGGATCTGTGTAAGTAAGGTGAGTAAATCCCTTGAAATGAGGATTTGCCACAGTACTGAGCCTAACAGGAAGACAGGCCTTGTGTAATTTTACCTGCTATGTGGGAAGCTGCTATTTTCCAAGGGAAAAGGTACTCTGGGGAAAGGTAGTGCTACCAGGGGAATAAGAGCTCTGGGGAAAGGGACATTGCATTTTGACTGTGTGCTTTTAACCCTTCCAGACAAGTGGGACTGTGATACTATACGAACTGTGTTTGAACAGATAGTTAAAACCTAATAGGGATTTAGGTAGTGTCCCTTATATTCCCATACAGGCGTGACTTTTGTATTAGTTACTACTTTACAGTTTATATAAAGTTAAATATTGTTATCTGCAAAGTGTGTGTGTTTATTATTTCCTAGGGGATTCCTCTGAGGTAAGTTCCTCAGTGGTCCCTAGGTGGAGGCACTGCGCTGTGATTCCCAGTTCCCAGTACTTTTCGACTTGCAAAAGGGACTCAGGGCCCCTGAATTGCCAAGTAAGCTATTATTTAAAGGGACAGTAACCAAATTAGCGTTACAATAATAAGATAGAAAAGTCACACCATTTATCAAGCTGAATGCCCATGAACAAAATGTATTCATAAGGGATAAACACAAAAAATATATATAAACAAAATTAACACTTTATTCTATTGCAGAACATTGCCCAAATGCATAAATATGCTTGTAATTAAATATCTCTAAATAGTATTGTACAATTATTATTCAAACAGCTTCACATGCATTTGGAAAATGAAAGAATATCACATTCTTTGAATATGTATGTGTCCCAGATGGTGAATCATGCTAAAACATTTGGTAGATGTGTAGAATTTTTATCTCAGTCGGTCTAGGAAATATATTCAAGCTGCAAATATTTATGGCTGAAAATGGTAATATGGAAGTAGGCAACAAATTGACTAGGCAAATCTAAAACCTTTGCAGAAGTATTTGTCTTCATAAAAGTAATGGAAATGGAATCAATGGTTTAAAGTTAGTGACTATTTGTTTGGTTCTTATGAAGATATAGTTTGAACCATTCCATTGTTCTTCAAATCACAACTCTTCTTATGGCAGCTAAATAGGCAATACATTCTCCCTTCTGTGATTTTATTTACAAGTAATATTTTTTACAATATCAGTTCATTCTTTAATTCTCTGCTCTTTACAGAACTTATAGAAATGTCGACTTATAGAAATATTCAGAATTGGTCAACAGAACTAAATATTTTTAGATATTGTTTCTTTAATTTACCTCCACAAATTGTATGCACCCCTATAAATTATAATGTCAGGAGCTACCTGGGATTGAACTCTGAACTATACACTCACACTCCTGCATTACTTCATTGAGCCACTGGAGACCTTTAGAGCCTGATCCTACTTGTATGATTAAAGACACTCTGTTCCCTTATACCTTATACGTTTGCTCACCTCCGCCTCCTCCTCCTCCTTGCTCACCAGGTGTTTGTAATTTTCCAATTAAGGGGCCTTATTTGCTTGTTGCAAACAATTCGCCATTGCCTGATCATTGAAGCTCCCAAGCTAGATCCAGTGTACTACTTATTCCTTTGACTCCTTGTTCCTGTGACTCCTGTGCCTGATTCCTGCCTTGTTCCCTGTTCTTGTCCTGCCTGGTTCTTCGCTCCCTGCTCCCATTAACTATTGGATTTCCTGGTATTTGACCCCGGCCTGTTTCTTCGACCATTCTCTGCCTTCAGCTTGCCCCTGACCTTGGCCAGTTTACCGGGCTCTCCAAGTTTGCCGCCAGTCCTGACCTTTTTGCCTATTCTTCGGATCACTCTTGCCTGCAGCCTGCCTCTGACCACTGACGCGGTAAAAGGACTTCTGTTTTTCTTGCAAATAACCAGTTGTGTTGCCTGCATTTACTTTAATAAATCTTTCCACACTACAACATGTTTCCTGTGTATCCGCACCTTAAATACCCAATGTTACACAGCACCAAGGCTCTTACTTGTAAGCCACTCACCTGTGGCCCAGCCTGACATATACTCATGATATCTGACAGGTGTAAGAATTTTATATTTTATTTTTGCTGAGCTTCTTGTTGGTTCCGACTTTGGCCTGAATTATTTTTTTTTCTTGTATCCTACACCTAGCAAATTTCTATTTTCTCATTTATTGGGGGTGGTGCTGCCTAGTTACTGACAATGCCCTCATATTTCCCACCAAAGGCTAAGGTTTAGTCAGCTATTTAGTAAACAAGGCCCAGCTTAAATACTCATTATCTGCTTTGTGTAGTCAATTGAAATCAGCTAAGCTGTATTTTTCTCTTGGGGTGTACCTTAATGTAGCCTAATGATTTGCTAGTTCTGATTCTATTAAATAGCATTCCATTACAACTCACTAGTTAACAGCCACTTGTTACCAATCTTTTCATTTCCGAGTACTGATCAATCAGTCCATCCTCCCTATTCTAGTTCCATCCACTAGAAATACTTCTCTGCCCTTTCTCTTCCACATATTGTCACAGGAATGGAGTAGTTACAACATGTGATCATTATGATAACAACATGTTAGTTACAAACTTACATTACCAAAAAATAACCATGGAAACATAGGATAATGCAAAACACTGTAAAACAAAACTAAGGGGGATTTATCAATGTTCAAATTCACATTTTTGCCACAATGAAATTTTTTTGCTCCTGAATAGGGATGGGCGAATTTGACCCGTTTTGTTTTGGCAAAAATTCGCTGCCTGCAAAATGTCGCCTACGCCCATTTAAGTCTATGGACGGCAAAAAAATTTTGTCAAGTGGCAAATTTTTTTGACGTGCGTTTTTTTTTCCCGCACAACGCCATACAAGTCTATGGCCGTCAATTCCGCGGCAAAACAAGGTGAAAAAATTCGCCCATCCCTACTCCTGAATTCAAATTATGGCTTCATTTGGCTTAATTTAATTCATTTAAGCACAAAAAATATTTGAATGAAAAATTTGGCATCTTAGCTCATTTTTTTTTCAGTGAAAGTTTTTAAAATGTTTTGTCCTATTAAAAATGGTAAATAGAGTACAAATTTGAGGTATTCAACTAATTTTTTCATGCATTTTTATTCAATTATTTTTTTATAGTCTGCTTTTTTAATTAAATAATCAAACATTTGTTTTTATTTTTAATGAAAGTTTATTAGAAGTAGAAAAAGATCCTAATACAAATTCAAATTTTAATAAATAGGCCCTCCAGTAGAATTTGTGGGTAACTATGTAATATCTGTTCTATTTGTCATATTTGTCATATTTCTTATTTTATACATTTTCCTGGCATGGAATATCTTAAATAATATTTATTATCCTTTACTTTTATAATTGTACATTTCTTATAAAAAAGCATGTGTTATTTGGGGAGTTATTTATTAAAGTCTGACTTTTAGAGGGGAAAAACACCATTTTTTTTGTAGAAAAAAAGCTAGGATTTTGCGTGATTTATTAACCCCCCCCCGATATTAAAAGGTGTTAAATAAATAACAACTCCAACTCAGACCTGCCGAGTTCATGTAGAGGTCAATGGCAGATAGCCCACCTGCGCTGGGTTTCATTCAATAATCTGAAGATTTCATGGTTTTCTTGCATCAAATCTGAAAAGGTCACAGGTTTTGTGACAAATCCGAAAAAAAAAAAGTTTTCGGTGATAAATCCAAAAGATGTGAACGATTCCGATTTTTTTCACAATTTTATAAAAAAAATTTCCCACACAAGAAATTTTCGGAAAAAATGATTGATAAATAGGGGAGAAAAGTCAATGCGGATTTGGTCGGAGTAGTTTTCAGAAAATAATGAGAGCTTTTCAGACTTTGATAAATAACCCCCTTGGACTAAAACATATTGTTAGTCTGTATGGTTTGATCACTAGTGATGGGCAAAATTGGGGCGTTTCGCTGAAAGATTCTCACATTTGAAGCGAAACTGCGAAAAATTTGCGAAACTACGCCATCGTCTTGTTTTTGACGCTGGTGTCCGTTTTTTGACTAATTTTCGCGGCAATTCGCCGTGAATCCGTGCCTGGCGAATAAATTTGCCCATCACCATTGATCACCTTATATTTATATGCCTTGTTACTTTATACCTAAACCAGTATCTTTATCTTATACATGTTACTTTTCTTTTTAAACTTATAACTATTTTTACTTCCTTTGTTTAGACTTCATTTTTTTGCAGTTCAGCATTCCCTTTAGGTACAATTATACATTTTATTTACATTTTAACAGGTCTTCCTATTTTTCTGCTTCCTTCTTCTTGTCTTCTCCTTAAAAAGGCCTTCATCACTTCTTCCCTAAAGCATCGGAGCAATAAAATAACTAATACTTGCCATGAAAAAGATGCTGTGAAAATACTCCCCAGCTTTTATTACTGTATCTGCATTATGGAAAGTAGATATTCTAGCTACTAGTGATGGGCGAATTTGACCCGTTTCGTTTCGCCAAAAATTCACCGCCGGCGAAATGCGGACGCCCATTAAAGTCTATGGGCGTCAATTTATTTTGACACACAACACCATACAAGTCTATGGGCGTCATTTTTTTGGCGAAACAAGGTGAAAAATTTCGCCCATCCCTACTAGCTACAGGAAAATTGCCACATTATTAGATAAACCTAAGGCAGAGCTATGGAAATTAAGCAGAAAGCAGCTCAAATACAGTACAGCTCAACACATAATTTAGGTTTAAAATTCTAATAATGCAGTCCCCTTATCCAGGAACCTGTTATCTTGAAATCTCTGAATTATGCAAAAGCTGTAGAATCCATTTTAAGCAAATATTTCTAATTCTAATTTGTAAATAGGGTCTCCTTTATTTCCTTGTATTTGATGCTACCTAATCCGCATGAACCCATATTGGTGGCAAAATAATTCTATTGTTTGTTCTAACATTTTAATGATTTTTAGGAGTCAATGTGGTTCTGAAATGTCATGCATGTGGATGAATACCAAACATCCCAACCCTCTATGATACTATAGGGGTTATTTACCCTAATTTTCCCCAAAATCATTTGCCTGAAAATACAATTCTTTAGAGGTACTTGTGTAAACATGAACTCCTTGCGCTTTGGTATAGTTGTGCCTAGAACCACTTCTGTCCTTTGGTTGTGAATGGAGCAATTCCATGCCAATTGGCCTTGGTGAACCTCCAAACCAGGCAGTAGGTTCCCACAGTGGTCTGCATCAGTAGACACAACACAGATGTGTCAAAATAATCCGGCACTTATTAATAAACTAATCTTGAATTTCTTGAATATGACTCTATTTAGTAAAGCTCTTGGAATGGGTTAATCTTACAACTAAAAAATAATACTCCAATTGGTAGATCTGAGCCAGCAATGTGAAACTTCCGATTGATTTGTGTACGGGACATGTCATAATTTCAGGATGGTGAAAACTTGAATACTTTAACACCAATCGTCTAATCATTCAAAAATCATGGGAAGACTTAATTCACTTTATGGAACACAAAGCTCTAACCTTGATTAAAGTTTTTTGCAGCAACTGCAATACTGAATACAATGGGGAAGTCATTTCAGATGATAACTGGCCAAAACAACTAAAAATAAGAATAAAACAATTCTATAGATTTAGAAATAGGGAACCATTTCCAGACTGGGTTATAAAACACCTTTCTCCCGTAGCATTGTTATTTCTAATTCCCAAAAATACTTTTGTTAGGTCCTCACACAGATCTAGCTTACTTGTACTGTACTAGCAAAGCAGGGGTTCCTTTTCTTGTATATATTGCCTCTGGGTTTCAATTTTTGTTTGTTTTGTGATCATAGGATTAAATCGGTTAATGGATCTGAAGATCTCGAAAATGTGCTAGCATGATTTTGATCATGTTTAAGAAGAGTATAAATTATTATTTTGGTAAATTAAAAACATTAAAACTAAGATTTATGCAGTAGAGCATCAAAATGATGATATATGTCAAGGTTATTACAATAAGCTTTGACTTTCTAGTTACAGATTGCTGTAAGCATTTGAAAGAAGATGGCTTTGGTCAGTATAAAACATTGTAATTAAAATATATTGTCAATTAAAAATGTAAAGAGGTCAAAAAGCAATGATTTCAAATTGATAAAAAGTCAAAAATGAAATCAGTTTAAGTTTTAATTGAATTGCTCCTTAAACTGTTTATGATCACTATTTATGCTATCCTTCATATATATGCATATATACATGCTTCTGCTTAGATCAAAAAGTGAAATTTTTGTAAGCATATTTGCAGTTGTTCTTAGTTTTTGCTGCACCAATTAATTACAGATGTATTTGTTATATACCATGTCCAGTTTTTAAGGTTTGATGGCATCGGCCATGAGACTTCCTGGTGAGCAAATGAAAGCAGCCATAAATATGTCGGAGTATTACATCTTGCAGATAGCAGACACATTACTGTCTAAGGGGGTTATTTGCTAAACTTAATCACAAAAAATGCATGATTTTTTTTAATATAAAAATCAGACTTTTAAAAAAATCACATTTTTTTGGAATTAAACCCAGAGGATGGAAAAGTCAGAATCAGAAAATCCAGCATCTCAGACCTGTCGAGGTTGCATATAGGTCAATGGGAGAAGTCCCAATGATTTTTTTAATGTGCGCTGGGTTTCATGCAATACCCTTGAGTTTTTGGGTGAAAAATCCAAAAAAAAATTAAAAATCGGGTGAAAAATCCAAAAAAATCGTGAAAATCTGATTTTTTCCCGCAAAGCAAATATTTCGGGAAAATTTTATAAATAAGCGCAAAAAAAAAACCCGAGCAGATTTGATCAGAGTTTGTAGCAGAAAATATTTAGAAAGGTTCGGACTTTGATAAATAACCCCCTAAGTTTTCCATTAAAGAAGAAGACACAGTTTACAAACATTTTCTAAATTTAGGAAGATTAGTAGTCTGGGGAGCCTCTATACTGCTCAGAGGATTTATGTTCTTGCACTACACGGTCCTTCGTTCTAGGTTTAGTCATAGTGGCAGCTTATATTGTACAGCAATAGTCGATCTTGGTATTTGGCTACTTGTAGGTCATGTGAAAATTCCAAACATGGCTTCGTTTTCAGTCTCCTAATTCAGGACAGCATCCATTCCAGCAACTATTAGGGTTGGATTTAGATATGTTATTTGTATACATTTGATTAGATTATAGAAATAAAAAAATATAGTTCTTCAATGCTTCCCTCTCTCTCTCTCTTTTAAAGAGGTAGCATTTCTGCTTTGCACCTAATTTTATATTCTAATTCCAGAGAAGAAACATGCAAAGCTGCTCAGTGGATATCACTTCTGCCTTGCAGATCTGGGGTCATGAGTTCAATCCCAGCCAGGTCACTATCTGCAATGAGTTTGAATATATTTTCCCAGCATCTGCATGAGTTTTCACCATATACTCTGGGTTCCTCTTACATTCTTAACACACGCAGGCTAATTGTTGATTGTCTTCTGGCTAAATTGATCAGTGTGTTTGAATATGATAGGGATCTTAGACTGTAAGCTCTGCTGGGGCACTGAATGATCTGTAATCTCTGTAAAGTGTTGTGAAAACATGTCTGCACTATATAGATAAAAAAAAGAATAAAAAATAAAATGCCTGTACTAAACCTTTGTTGGGAAGATAGCAAAAGAATAAGATATTATATCGGAGGTTGGCATACCTGGGCATTCAAAAAGTTTTAAGCGCACCCTAGATTTTAAGGTACATCCACTATAAGCTGTAGAAGCTAAAGACATTTATATGTACAATGGTTGTTTCCCTTAGTCAGCCAGCCATCCTGTAGCCATTAATATTATCATAAACTCTTTCCACATTTTTCTTGATCTTATCTTTTTTATGTCTATATAATTAACAGATGAGTGCACAGAGGGTATGTAGAAGTCAATAAAATGAACACAGTCCACTATATTGTGATTTAATCAATAAAAAAAATGTAGAAACTGCTTTACAAACATTTCCTAGATGGCAAAGACACAATAAATTAAAGATGTGTCAAGCTCAACAAACGTTAATTGAACATTAACATAAGACAGGCTTTGCTTAAATACTGTACCAATAAACATTAATCCACAATGTCCAATATTGATTACATACGAAGAAAACTAAGGGTCGAATGACTAGATATAGAACAGCTTTGTGTTAGGATGTTCTAGTCTGTTTAGGGAGGATGATACATTAGTGCATGTCTAAGAAATACATCATGTTCTATCCTCTGCCGATTGGTAAAATCCTTATCCCTCATTACCAATCATATTTCTTTCTGGATCAAAATTTAAAAAAACATTTAGCACTCAAAATTCCTCCTTCCTATAAATTGAAATGTAAGATTTTTATCATACAGTACTAACCAGTCAAACTGTAAACAATGCCTTCTTATTCTTTGGAACTTAGACTGTATATTAAAAAAAAAAAAAAAAACCATATTGTCATTATTTTATGTTATGAATTTATCACTGGTCATTTTTTTTTCTGTGAATCACATTTATTGTATAAATAACGGTTTAAAAAGCACATTTTTTTATATTGATTATATAAGCGAGAAAGACATAAAAAAAAATTCTGCTTGTGAGGCTTTGTATAAGTCATTGGCAGCTGTCCTAACCAAAATTGAAACTATTTATTCTATTTTGAGGGTTGTATTTTAGTTTTTCAGGTTTTTTTTTTTACCTTGAAAGCTCAATACAAATTACGAGGAAAAACGCGTTATTTTGAAGTTTATTAGAAATGGAAAAATTACTCAACTTTGAAGACCCTATTTATCAAAATATTTTTTTTAAAAAAAAGCATATTTTCTGAAACTTCAAATAGTTGGGATTTATGAACGAAAAAAAAACGGCAAAAAGTCACCAGAAAAACTCAACAAGTAAAAGATGGTGAGGTTTGAATAGAAATCAATGAGAATATTCTCTACAACATTTTTTATTTATTTTCACAGTTATTAAAACAATGGAGCCTCACAAAAAATCAATGTGTTTTTTTCAGTGTTAAGAAGAACCCAAGAATTTTTTGACGCGTCTCTTTCTTAAATATACTACTGCTGGAGGAAAAAAGATATTGCTTGTTTTTTTCCCCCACTCCCAGTTCTCTCCCCCCCCCCAGAAACTCACATTTTAATAAAGAGTCACTGCATCGGTATTGAAAATTTACTATAAAACTCTGTTTAAGAACCAGTAGTATGTTTTTAGCTGTAATATAAAAAAAAACTTCAGTAGGGTAGGGGAAGTTTAAATTGTTTTTCTGATCTCCTTATTAGTCATGCTAGATTATAAGGTTATAGCTGTATGTCAAATCACAACAAGGCAGAAGGTCGGGGAGTGTTAGGTCCTAATAAATGTGAGACACAAGAGCAATTAGCTTTAGACGTCAGCAAATGGCACTGTGGCTTTATGTAACACTGCTCGAAATGTGCTGAAAGTCAAACTAGAACATTTCTGCATGTTAGCACAGTGTTACTGAATGACTCGGACAGTGTCTGGCTAGTTTGTTCTGAAGAGTATGTTCAGATCAAAACTGGAAACTTTAGTAGAGGCCAGAGAAGTCTTATGAATTTCATATACAGCACAAAAAGAGAACGGAATTAAAAGTAAAATGCATCATCATTTTTTTGGTTTATCGTTATTTCTTTTGGTCAGTCAGTAAGTAAAAGGCCTGCTAAAAGTGAGAGAAAGGTCCAAAATGACAATGCCAACATTTGAACGTGAAAATTATTTGAATCATTTGCAATGACCTTTCACTCAACAGATAATCTAAATAATAATCTAAAGATTATTAATAATCTAAAACAACAAAAATCAATGTCCTGTAGAAGTCAAAGGCAGAGGTCCTATTTGTAATCTGAAGGTATTATTGTCTTCACTGGGTTTCATTTGATAATCCGAACATTTCCATCTTTTTGACGATTTCACAAAAAATTTGGATTTTTCACATGATAATCCGAAAAAGCATGTGTTTTTTTTTTTCAACAATCTGAAAAAGTTGCAGTATTTGTTGATGTGGTTTTTTTATTGATAAATAAAGGTAAATCATGGATTCTAGCTTGGTCTGACTTTTTTTTTTTATTTAAAAAATCTGAAAAATTTGGATTTTGACTACACATGATTAGGTGAAAACTGCATCATCTTTCTGCCAATATGGGACAAATCTAAAATTACAAAAAGGGGCTATACCAAGCATGATTAAGAAAGAAACACAATGTATTTAACTGATAAAATGCATTCACCTCATCTTGGATATATAAAGGATTTCATCAAACTATGTGCTCTTCAAACTCAACATGTTTCATGCTACACATGAAGTGTTATTCAGTGCTAAACATGTTGAGGCTGGAGGGGAAATAGTTGATATTAATCTCTATGTAATAACAATGGATGCCCTGTCTTATTGGAACAAGAAACAGAGGCAACAAATGTGTAAGGTGGAGCACCATGGGGACTGTATGTATTTTTTAATAAAATGACCTGAATTTTGGATGTAGTAGGATTGTAGGATATTTTTTAATATAATGACCTGAATTTTAGATGTAATAGGTTGTTGGATATTTTATATATTTCCATATGTGATTTTGATGTTTCTCCTTGGTTATGGAGGCTTTATCCTGCTCTCATGGACCCTCTTCTTTTAAAGGCGTTTTGCTTCTTAGGAAACCTCCTATAAACCTCACCTGTTATTTAGGTGTCTTGATTGGTGATAAGTACCAGATTATGAAATTACTTTGTTTCCTCAAGGGGGAATGGGCTGTCCAGTTCACCCCCACTTCTTGTATGTGCTATTAAAACACATACCTAAACATTTAGGGGGTTATTCTAATTTATCTCACTATTTTTGGAAAGCCACACCGACCAAATCAGCACAAAATTTTCCCGAAAAATTCTTGTGCAGGAAAAATCTCACTAAGATTGTAAAAAAAAAAAAATCTGAATCTGCAAGTTTTTGATTAGACGCCAGAATAACGATACTTTTTGGATTTGGAAACACAGGACAAGTCAGGATATCTTCAGGACTTCTGCCATTGACTTCTACATGAACTTGGCAGGTCTGAGTTGGAGTACTTTTTTATTCAGACTTTTAACACCATCGAGGTTTAATAAATCATGAAAACATTCAACTAGAAAAACATGGACTTTGATAAATAACCCCCTTCGTTCTTCACATATAGGGTGTTCTTCCCTGACTGGAACCCTCCTAGGCTTGGACCATAATCACTTAGGGGAATCCTAAAAAATGACATCAGCTCCGCCTTGTCTTTTATTCTACGTAATGTAACCCATCTAGAGGATCTGACATCATGCCTGTTGGGGTTACCCCACCATAAAGCCCTACCTAGAATAAATAAAGCTGTACAACTAGATCCCTCTACTGAACAAGGGCAGTTATTACTGTGGACACAGTTATTTTTAGGGATACCTATCTTATCACTTAGTATATCATTTTTATCACTTTATCACACATAAATATGTGTGACAATATAGCCTATGGAAGTAAGAGACTCAACAGGTACAGTATTTTTATACCTATCAAATAAACATGAGTCCACACAGAAAAAAGGGGATTTTTACTGTTGAACTACAAATACCATCACCCTATGTTTCATGTTTTTATTTCACTTACCAAAATTTGGTTAGCACAGTGTTACAGAATGACTCGTACAGTGTCTGGCTAGTTTGTTCTGAAGAGTATGTTCGGATCAAAACTGGAAACTTCACAAGAGGGCAGAGAAACACAAAGAAAGAACTGAATTAAAAGTAAAATGCATTGTAATTTTTTTGGTTTATCGTTGATTCTTTTGATCATTAAGTAAAAGGCCTGCTAAAAAGCGATGGAAAGGTCCAAAATGACAATCGCAACATGTGTATGTTGAAATTATTTGAATCATTTGCAATGACCTTTCACTCAATAGATTCAACAGATCTGAGTTCAGTAAAGAACTTAAAGGAGATCTTAGGATAGAACCTGCACTTTCTTCCATCATAACCGCATTTCAACTGAATCATTTTGGTACTTACATGTGTATGTATATACTGTAAGATAAAGATTGGCAAAGCATCTTCTGTCACTATACCTGACTAGGTGAACACTGTCCGTATGACTCCTTTCCATCAATATGGGACAAAATCTAAAACAACAAAAATCAATGTCCTGCAGAAGTCCGATTTGTAATTTGAAGATATTATTGTCTGCGCTGGGTTTCGTATGATAATCCAAATATTTACGGCTTTTTGATGATTTCACCAAAACATTGAACTTTTTGGGCTTCAAATGTGAAAAATTTAGATTTTTCGCTTGACGATCCAAAAAAAGTCACGGTTTTTGAGCAACAATCCGAAAAAGTTGCGGTTTTTGCCAATCCAGTTTTTTTGTGTTTTTTCATTGATAAAGAAGATAAATCAGGGATTCTAGTTTGGTGGGACTTTTTTTTATTTAAAAATCTGAAAAATTGGATTTTGATAAATAACCACCTTAATCATGAGACTACAAATATAGGAGAAGGAAGAGGAACTCCAGCAGTATTACTGCAAACAACCAGGCAGTGGTAAACACAACATATTCAATACTCTTTATCAGGTGTCCGAGACATGTTGTGTTTACAACTGCCTGGAATAGAAAGTTGTTTGCAGTAATACTGCTGGAGATCCTCTTCCTTCTCCTATACTTCGATTTGTTGCAGCACAGAGCAACTATTAAGGAATTTGATGCATATCATTTGGAAAAGCTGTGCTAACCACCATCCCCCTCTTCTATTTGGAAATCATGAGACTACACCTGATTAGGTGAAAACCGCATCACCTCTTACTGACAATATGGGACAAAATCTAAAATGATATCTAGAGGATCTGACATCATACCTGTTGGGGTTAACCCACCAGAAAGCCCTACCTAGAAAAATGAAGCTGTACAGGTAGATCCCTCTACTGAACAAGGGCAGTTATTACTGTGGACACAGTTATTTTCAGGGATACCTATTTTATTACTTATTGTATCATTTTTTATCACTCATATAATAAATATGTGTGACAATATAGCCTATGGAAGTAAGAGCCTCAACAGGTACAGTATTTTTATACCTATTAAATAAACCTGAGTCCACACAGAAAAAGGGGATTTTTACTTTTGAACTACAAATACCATCACCCTTGGCTATGTGACTCAGCTACTATTTCTCATTATCACAGTCATGTTTTTATTTCACTTACCAAAATGTAATAAACCAAATGCCTTAATGGAGAAAAATTATATATTTATAATCTGTACACTTTGTTTTTAAACGTTCTTGCTCATTTTCATGTTGAGAAAATAAATTTGTAGCATGGTGTATTTTTCATCCAGCAAATAATTTACAAGAATTAAAATTATGAAAAGTATTAATGACAAGTAATTAAACACTGAGAAAAAACAATAAATTCAGCTAACAGTTTATGTGCAAACAGAAATTCTTCAGTTCTTTTTTTCTGGAATATGTTAACCCATTTATAACCTAAAGCTTCACATGCATAAGGAAACCGACCTCTTGGTTTCTGTATTCCAGATGGAGAGCACCAGACCCCACTCCACTAGGAAAGCAGAAAAAAAGGAAAGTAGAGAGAAAGGAGACAAGATATATTTTACCTGTAAGCTTGATTAAATACCCCAGGTACTAACATATAAGTGGGATAGGTTAGGAAACGCTAAACCAAAAGACTAGACATATCACACCTTATGTTTTGGGACTTTGGTACCAGCCCAAGGCTATCCCAGATTCCCAGTCCTTGAAGAGCTGAGCCTCCCATTATCTTTTCTGTTGATTAACACTTAGGGGCTGATTCACGAAGGGTCGAATATCGAGGGTTAATTAACCCTCGATATTCGACTAGGAATTTAAATCCTTCGACTTCGAATATCGAAGTCGAAGGATTTTTGTGCTATCTCCGGGCGAAGTAAAATCGTACGATCGAACGATTTATCCTGCGATCGAAGGAATAGTGCCTTCGATTCGAAGTATTCGGTCGTAGCGTACTGTCGAATAAGATCGAAGTAAGATCGAAGTGAACCTTGCCCCACTTGTATTCGAATCGTTCGATTCGAAGTTTTTATGCCCCACTTCCTTTTTGCCATTTTTTTCAAACAGGAAGCCCTCTAGAGGCCATTTTAGGTGCATTTTCGGCCTAATTGCGCACTTGCTATTTAGACTGCACAGGTGGAGGAGGTGTCTGAGGCAGGTTGCTTTTTTTTCCAAAAATTTTTGAAAATTTGCCTGGAAATGGCTGGGAAGAGGAGGATGGAGGAGGAGGAGGAGGAGGGGGAACGTCTCTCCAGCCCTGGGGAGGTGCCAACGGCGGCTGGATCCCACACTATGTGGGATCTTAGTCGTCGCAGGAGGGGGAGAGAGGGGGGCACAGGCTGGGGAGTCACTGGGAGGGGTTCCTGGGGGGAGGAGGAGGAGGAAGAGAGTGGGGGGTCCCGTAGGGGAGGGGAAGAGAGTAGGTCAGGTGGGGGGTCCCGTAGTGGGGGTTAGAGTAGGGCAGGGGGGTCCCATAGAGAGGGGGAGCGTAGGGCAGGGGGGTCCCGTAGAGGGGAGGAGAGTAGGGCAGGGGGGTCCCGTAGAGGGGAGGAGCGTAGGGCAGGGGGGTCCCGTAGAGAGGGGGAGCGTAGGGCAGGGGGGTCCCGTAGAGGGGAGGAGAGTAGGGCAGGGGGGTCCCGTAGAGGGGAGGAGCGTAGGGCAGGGGGGTCCCGTAGAGAGGGGGAGCGTAGGGCAGGGGGGTCCCATAGAGGGGAGGAGAGTAGGGCAGGGGGGTCCCGCAGAGAGGGGGAGCATAGGGCAGGGGGGTCCCGTAGAGGGGAGGAGCGTAGGGCAGGGGGGTCCCATAGAGGGGAGGAGAGTAGGGCAGGGGGGTCCCGTAGAGGGAGGGAGGAGCGTAGGGCAGGGGGGCAGGAGCATAGTGTAGGGAGGGTGTCCCCCAGCCAACGCAGGGAGTCCCCCAGGGCACGCTGCGTGTCTCGCTCGCCATCTGGGGCACGCAGCGTGTCACGCACCCCACCCAGGGCTCGGAGAGGCTCACCCAGGAGGAGGACACAGAGGCTGCCCAGCAGCGAGGAGGAGATGGAGGCACCCCCAACTGCCTCAGAGAGGAGACGGGAGGAGGAGGAGGAGGGTGATGATGATGACGGAGGAGAGGAGGGCCCCACCAATAAAATGGCCAGAAGATTTACCAGTGATGAGAATGGAGCACTGGTGGACGAGGTGGTAGCACGATGGGATGTGCTGTTTGGGAGTCGGTCCCATCGTATCAGTGCTGCCAGACGTCAACACCACTGGCAGCAGGTAACGGACAAGGTGAACACTGTGGGCGCTTTACACAGGGATCGGCCCACAGTGTATAAGCGCTTCAGTGACCTGAAGCGTTGGCTAAGGGCAAAGCTGGTTACCAGGAGAGCTAAAGCCCAGAAGACCGGCGGAGGGCGAGTCCCTCCACTCAGACTGAAGCCCTACGAGCGCCGGCTTCTGGACATTTTGAGCAAAGAGGGCAGTGAAGGACTGGACACAGACTGGAGAAGTAAGTTGAATTTTATAGAAACAAACATCTGACTCCTTTTTTCCACATTCACATCATTTAGATAAATGTCTAATTTCCCCTTTAGCATTTCACTTCTTTGCTAAAATATTGCTCCTGTTTTGCATTAGAGGAGTTTCTTGTGCTTTTCTTTACAGCTTTGCTGTTTGTTCATGACTAGTTATTAAGTGCAGCTGTAACATAGACAAAATGGCAGCCATTTCTTTATTAACCATTTCCCCACTATAGTACAAATGTTTTGAAACTGCATTAAAGGGGTGGTTCGCCTTTAAGTTAACTTTTAAGTATGTTCTAGAATGGCCAAGTCTAAGCAACTTTTCAGTTGTCCTTCATTATTTATTTTTAAAATTAAAGGACTCTTTCCAGCTTTAAAATGTGGGTCTAGAAATGCTCTGTAAGTCTACACATGTGATGTTATTGTGAGTTTTTATTACTCATATTACTAATTAGACCATCCCCTAATTATATTCCAGTCTCTTCTTCAGATGAATGCATGGTTGCTATGCTAATTTGGACCCTAGCAACCAGATTGCTGAGACTGCAAAGTTTAGATCTGCTGATTAAAAAGCTAAATAACTTTAAAATCACAAGTATTGTCATATATTACATTCTCTCCTGCTCGCACCATTGCAAATGTATTTAAAGGAACAGTAACACCAAAAAATATAAGTGTTTTAAAGGAATGAAAATATCATGTAGTGTTGCCCTGCACGGGTAATACTGGTGTGTTTGCTTCAGAAACACTACTATAGTTCATATAAACAAGCTGCTGTGGAACAGGAATTGAAAAAAGTCTATATGGCACAGGTTAAATAGTGGATAACAGATAACTCCATTATGTTCTACAGAGCTTATCTGCTGTGTAACCTGAGCCTTTTCTCATTTGAATGGCTGCCTCCATTGCTACACAGCAGCTTATTTATATAAACTATAGTAGTGTTTCTGAAGCAAGCACAGCAGTTTTACCAGTGCAGGGCAACACTATTTTCATTACTTTAAAACACTTATTTTTTTATGTTACTGTTCCTTTAAGTTTTAACCATTCCATCTCACTTGCTGTACCATTCCATTGGAGTTAGTATTTGGAATGAGAAATAAAATAGATTTGTAGCATGTGGGAGGTCTCTTGCAATTCCATATGATTTTGTTTTTTTAATACTTTTTTTGTTTTCTTTATTCACAATTGCAGTACCGCCGCAAACATCGCGGCCTGACTCGGGCAGTGACCAGGACCAGGACGACGCCGCTCAGCAACCCCAGGAAGAGGGTGAGGCTGATGATCACGATAGAGCCCCGGAAGCTCAAGGTACAGACATGTTCAATGTTGTGGCCAATGTAGTTGCTTCCTCGACTTGTTTACAGCATTACTAATGTCCTATCTCACATTACAGAACACCGAGCTGAAAGCCGCGCCCAGTCACCGGCTGTGATTCCTGTGGTGCCCCCCAGACGTAAGAGTAATTTTATAACTAATAACCCCTTACTTTATTTGTCTGTGTGTCACCAAAGATGCCATGTATTGGTTAAGCTGAGCTCAGGAGAGGTGGTTAGGAGAATAAAATAGGATCAGACAGCTAGAGCAGAGTTTCTATGGGAACCAGTAATGATATCTGCTCAGTGGCTGTTAGACTGGAGGGTGTGTTTAGTAATCTGAGCTGAGAAGAACTGAGCATGCTCATTAACCAACAGCCAAAGGGAATTCCTGAGGGAGGGCCAGAGTGAGTTAGAAGAGGAGAAGGAATTCTAAGTGATTAAGGGGATACTGCAGACTTTACTGTTAACCTTTTAAAAACCAGTGGCAGGTATCTGAAGCTCCTCCTCTCTGGGAGGGAGGGTTTACATGTCCTTTCAAACTTTTTTTTGTCTAAAAAAAAAATAAAACATTGTTTTCCAAGCTACAGACTGGTGTGAAATTTTCACTCCAATGTTGTGTTTATGCCCCCCCCCCCCAAAAGAAAACACCACCTCCAATCTAAATGTGGCCAAACAGGGGCCAATAAAAGCTGCCAACATACCGACAGCTTATTGGCCCGTGTATGGGGGCTTCCCCGATCGAGATCTGGCCATAAGTCAGCCGGACTAAAATCCCGTCGGATCACGGCGGCATCTGTTCGTTGATGCGGTCCTGCGATCCGACCGCCCGTTCCTATTCGTTAGCATGCGATCGTTGGTCCCTAGGGCCCACAATCGGATCAGTGCGATATTGCCCACCTCAAGGTGGGCATATCGGAGAGAGATCCGCTCGTTTGTTGTGGGTTATGCACATGTCCAATATATATACTTAGATCTGATTTTTCTTGTAGGTCGTGCTGCTGCCACTGCTGCTGCTGCAGCAATTGGGGGACCACCACAGGAGGAAGGACGGCGACTGGGTGAGCAACCTGCGGCACAACCGGGGCTCGTTGACGCGATGATGGCTGCCATGCAGCCTATGCTCCACCAGCAGCGCCGCCAGGAACTCTGGATGAGGCGGTGGATGGCCCAAATCCATAGGGATATTCGGGAGACCCAGGGGACCATCCATCGTGGATTCCAGGACCTGGTGGCAGCCATGGCAGCCCAGCCTCATCGACCAGGGGGCTCTGCTGAGGGTGAAGTCCCTGGTCCACCTGCTGCTCCCCCTCCACCCCCTTAAGCTCCTCAACATCGGAGGGAAAGGGGGCATAGAAGGGGAGACGGTCCTGTCCGAGGGGACAAACGTCCCTAGCTCCAGTCTGTGTCATTTTCCATCTGACACTGGCCTCTTTGCCTGTTTTTCTCCTGGTAACAAACTTTGCCCTATTGACGCTTCAGGTATCACTTTGTCCGTTACCCAGCAATGGGACTGACTCCCAAACAACACATCCCATTGTTTACACTGTGCTCCATTCTCATCACTGAGGGGTGCCATTTTAACATCTATTGGCACCCTTTCCAATAACACCTGGAAAAGCACTTCAAAACATCTAAGTGCATTTGCTCTAACATATGTATATATGTATGGTGTTATCAGCACCAAGGTGTGCCATATCTAACACCCATTGGCGCCCTTTCCAATAACATCTGGAAAAGCACTTACAAACATCAAAGTGCATTTGCTCTAACATATTTCTATGGCGATGCTGCAGTGTTGCCGAACACATTCACTTGGCCAAAAAATGTAAGGGTCAATGAATTCTATTGCAAGCATATGACTACACTTTTTTATGGTGTATTTATCACTAGTGCAGTGTTGCTTCAAAGGTTCCATATGCTAATCAAGCTCTGTATTTATGTGGTTTACATGTTATGTGCATTCATGTAACAATGGCCTATATTCTGCAACTGTCAAAGTGAAAACAGTGTACCTTGTGCTTTGCACTATGAAGTTATGTTGGCTACCTCTGGCCTACTTTGGCTACCCAGCACTCATAATAGGTGCTAACGCCTACCTCCTCCTCCTCCTCCTCCACCTGTGCTCATTAAATAGCAAGTCCAAGGTGTATGATATGCCTTAAAGGCACAAAGCATTGTTACTTTGCACGAGAAGTTATGTTGGCTACCTCTGGCCTACTTTGGCTACCAAGCACTCATAATAGGTGCTAACGCCTACCTCCTCCTCCTCCTCCTCCTCCTCCACCTGTGCTCATTAAATAGCAAGTCCAAAGTGTATGATATGCCTTAAAGGCACAAAGCATTGTTACTTTGCACGAGAAGTTATGTTGGCTACCTCTGGCCTACTTTGGCTACCAAGCACTCATAATAGGTGCTAACGCCTACCTCCTCCTCCTCCTCCTCCACCTGTGCTCATTAAATAGCAAGTCCAAAGTGTATGATATGCCTTAAAGGCACAAAGCATTGTTACTTTGCACGAGAAGTTATGTTGGCTACCTCTGGCCTACTTTGGCTACCAAGCACTCATAATAGGTGCTAACGCCTACCTCCTCCTCCTCCACCTGTGCTCATTAAATAGCAAGTCCAAAGTGTATGATATGCCTTAAAGGCACAAAGCATTGTTACTTTGCACGAGAAGTTATGTTGGCTACCTCTGGCCTACTTTGGCTACCAAGCACTCATAATAGGTGCTAACGCCTACCTCCTCCTCCTCCTCCTCCACCTGTGCTCATTAAATAGCAAGTCCAAGGTGTATGATATGCCTTAAAGGCACAAAGCATTGTTACTTTGCACGAGAAGTTATGTTGGCTACCTCTGGCCTACTTTGGCTACCAAGCACTCATAATAGGTGCTAACGCCTACCTCCTCCTCCTCCTCCTCCACCTGTGCTCATTAAATAGCAAGTCCAAGGTGTATGATATGCCTTAAAGGCACAAAGCATTGTTACTTTGCACGAGAAGTTATGTTGGCTACCTCTGGCCTACTTTGGCTACCCAGCACTCATAATAGGTGCTAACGCCTACCTCCTCCTCCTCCTCCACCTGTGCTCATTAAATAGCAAGTCCAAGGTGTATGATATGCCTTAAAGGCAAGCATTGGTTGTTACTTTGCACTATCAAGCATTGTTGGGTGTCCAACACTCTACCTGGCCAGCACTAATCTCATATTGTTGATATTGACAAGTGTCATTTGAAGATCATATTGATTGTTATATTATTGTTTTGGACACAAGCTTATCAAGGGCCAAATTTTTGGATACTGTTTAATGTAAAGTTGGCCATGATGAATCCTGGGGTGCATTATCAATGTCATGCAACAAATGCTTTGTAAAGCTTTTGCCCTTTAGTGGTCTATAGGGGCTGCTATATTTTGAAATATATGTTGAGACCAAATTCGTCCTGTGGCTTCCAGCTTAGGTACATATTTAATGGTTTAAAATAAATATTGTGTGTTCCAAAAACAAACAAACTTTATACAGATATTTATTGTCTTTTTATTGTTGTTCAACTTTTTTGGATTTTGACAAAGATTGTGTCAGTAAAGCCACTAAAACATTACTGGGTGTGTTTGTTTTTCTTTTTTGCCAAGGCGCTTGTCCAAAATAGTAACATGGGTAATGTCATTTGAAACCAAAAAACAGAAGAAGCCATACGTGTAGATCAAACAAGAAAAATTCATTAACACAAATCAAAATAAATTTAAGTAGCCACACAAAAGCCGGTCATTGCTAAACAAACACTGCCACTTACCGATATGTTTTCTAAAGGTGACTCCACCCAGGTTCAAATGAGCATTGGTCGCACAATAAAAGAGGTAATCCCCCCCCAAATGCAAATAATTGTGTGTGTGCAGATCCATTAAGAAATCATCCCTTTAACACATCTCACCTGTAAACTGAATCAGGTGGCAAGAATTAAAAGCCCTAACAAAGTGAGCTGATTGAACTAAACTACAGGTCCCAAGATGCATAGTGCATCTATTGTAGCCAGACTGCAAAAAGGGAAACAATTCTTGAAAATACATACATATCACCTTTAAAATAATATTTGAAGTGTCTTTGTATGAAATTGAAAATATAACTTACCCACAAGCCTGCCGTCCGGCATTTCTCCTCGGGTGAAGAGGCCATGGAGAGCTGACTGACGCAGGATAGTGGCATCATGGACACTTCCAGGAAAGCCAGATCTCACACTCATGATGCGCATGTTGGAATCACACACCACCTGCACATTGATGGAATGGGAGCGCTTATGATTTTGGTAGCGCTCCTGGTGATGGCGAGGTGGTGTGAGTGCAACATGAGTGCAATCAAGGCCTCCTAGGCAATTTGGAAATTGGCCAATTAGGAAAAAATCCTGTTTCAATCTTATCCACTCTGCCTGAGTTGAGGGGAAGGAAATGAGCCTTTGCGAGTGCTGCAGTAGTGCCCTGAGCACTTGTATTAGTATCCTGCTAAAGGTGGGCTGGCTCATGCCAATGAGGCGTGAAGAAACCAGCTGGAAACTGCCAGTGCCCGGGAAATGCAAAACTGCAAGCAGCTTGCACATCCCAGGCACTGCCTGAGACCGTGCCGTCACAGGTTCAATGGCCTCACTGATGAGACCACAAACCTGCACTATGGCACGACTAAGGTGGAACATCCTCACAAGCTCATCATCAGACAACTCGTCCAAACAAAGTACAGGTCTCCTGAAGTGATCCTGCCTGATCCTAGCAGGGGCAAGGTGTTCCTGCTCCTCAGCCTGCTCTTGGGCCTCAAAAATGGCGGCTGGCAAAATGTCCATTCTGAAAAAAATCTAAGCCAAATGGCATCTGGTGGGGGTTTTTATAAGTAAGCCAGTGTTTACCAGCATTCCATGCAGCTTTAAAACATTTAACCATTTAGTGAAGCGTAAGGATAGATAGGGCCAATTAATATTTGAAGTGATGTTTAAAAAAAAATAGAACTAAAAAATAATCTTTTAAACCATTGATACTTGAAAATCTTAGGTTATATTCTGATAGATTTTAAAACAAACATGTTTGTGGTGTCAGTATTTATTTTAATGTAATTCACCAAACCTCTAGTGCAGCCAGAACTAAAAAAACTGTTTATAAAGTGATCCCATAGGTGTCACTATACACCCACTACAGTGGAGAGCACCAGCAAAGAAAATAGTAGGAAATCGAATAGTCGAACGATTTTTTACTTCGACCATTCGATTATTTTTCTTCGGCTATTCGATCATCTTCGAATGTCGAAGTCCAAAATCAACTTCGGTAGGTCAAAGATGGGGTACAAAGAAAACTTCGGGGGAAAATGTGATAAATAAGGTATCCTTCGAGTGTAGTCGAATCGTCGAATAGTCGAACGAATGCATCCTTCGATAGTCGAATAGGTGAACTAATACATCCTTCGATAATCGTACTTGCTCACTTCGATCATCGAATTCGACTATTCACCTGATCGGAGGATTGCTCGACCGTTCGAATCGAAGGTCGAATTCGAAGTAAAAAAACAGTCGAGGCTTTGTGCATCTGCCCCATACTGTATATCATCCATAGTCATATTCTTTTTTAGACATACATTCTCATTTAAGCTCCACATCAGGTTGCATGATTACTATGTAACCTTACTTAGTTTACATTCCCATAGCTTGAGTCATTAGCAGCTTGTGGAAATAATTAAAAAACAATTGGAAGGCCATTAAGTAGGAATGGAATGGATTCACTCAATTTGACTGGACAAAAATTGCTGTCACATTAGTAAAACATTAATCTTTTATACTTGAAACCAATTTGCTACATCAATGCATAATAATTTTAGTTGGTAAAAGGAATGATACAATGATGAAAAAATATTTAAGATCCAATATACAGAATCCCAATATTAAGAACGTTTGGAATTACCGGAAGGCCCTCTCCAACTCCATTTTAAACATATCTTTAATAATTTCCTTTTCCTCTGTGATAATAAAACAGTACAGGTGTGTGACCTGTTATCCAAAATGCTCAGAGCCTGGGGTGTTCCGGATAAGGAATCTGCCTATACATTATGGTGGTTATTTATCAAAATCTGAATTTTTCTTATGTTTTACATTAAAGTCTGACCAAGCTACAATCCATGATTTACTCTTATTTATCATTAACAAACCACAGAAAAATTGGATGGAGAAAACTTTTTCGGATTGTTGCGTGGAAAGATTTTTTTGGATTTGATGCATGAAAAGTCGCAGAAAATCCTAAAATGTTCGGATTATCGTACGAAACTCAGTGCAGATCTTATGCAAATAGGACCTCTCCCATTGACTTCTACAGGACCTCGGCAGGTTGAAGATGGAGTATATGTCGGTACGGACATCAGCGCAGACACTGGGACCTCCCCCATTGACTTTTACAGGACTTTGAGAGCTTTCAGATGCCCGGAATTCAGATTTGGAGTTTTCAGACCATCGGACTTTAATAAATCTCAAAAAATTCATAGTTTTATTTTTGCTCCGAAAACTACAAATTATTCGAGGTTCGAATATTCAGAGCTTGATAAATAACCCCCTCAATGTACATTCATATTTTAAAATGTAGTTTTCTTAGTGTCGCTATCACTTTAAGAATGTGCAAGATCATTTTATATTAAGTCCAGACTCATGACATTACTCCACCTGTACTACCCAGGTTCAACTAAATTGGTTATCTGAAACTACTCTGTCAATGAAGGATATCATGTCTCTCTAAAGCCACCTCTGCTGACAAGAGGCCATAAGGATTAAGAATGCTAAACCCCATCTTAAACAAGCTTTTATTAATAGTGATGGGCGAATTTGTGCAGTTTCGCTTCGCCGAAAAATTCGCGAAATTCGCGAAACGGCGAAAAATTCGCGAAACGGCGCCAGCGTCTCGTTTTTGACGCCGGCGCCCATTTTTGACGCCGGTGCCCGTTTTCTCGACGCCGGCGTCCGTTTTTTCGAAAAAAAATTTTTGACGCCGGCGAATTTTTGACGCGAATTTTCGCGGCCGTTTCGCGAATTTATTCGCCGACGGCGAATCGCGCAAATTCGCCGCAAATTCGCGCCTGGCGAATAAATTCGCCCATCACTATTTATTAACCCATGGTCTCTATATTGAGACCCAATTGACTATTGTTGCAAACCCCTTCACTTGGATTGTTACAATTATAACTTGTTTTGTAACCTGGTTATTTTCATTTGTAGTGCGTTTACAGCTATTGTATTGTTGCCTTATATTTCTGTATTTTTCTTGATCAACATTTAATACTTGCTGAGTGTTTCTAGGTTTGTTAGGTTTGGTTCATTTTAGTTTTTGTACCTTAGCTCTAAAAACTGTTTAGGTGATGACACCACCAATTCTAACATGACCTGAAACACCCTAAGCTGTATAAGTTTGGTTCACAGTCCAACATTGGACTTCTGTTAAAATCTTGCTTGTCTATGTAAAACTCAATAAATCCTATGAAAACAAAAAAAAAGCAGAATGCGAAAGATCTCTATACAACCCCCAACACCACAGCTGTCCTACAATCAGACAGACATGCTTTCATTAGACTATGACATACACATCAAAATCAAATCAGCACACTACCACCACACAACAGCAAACAACTCAGCATACATGTTAAACTACTACTGCATTCTTATATGGTGATTGTTATTGTATTCTATTTATGATATGGTGTGTGAGATGACTGGGAAATAAATAATGTATTAGAGGAAAAAATATCAAAAAGAAAGAGAGAAGAAGCAGGATCAGAGAATGGAGAAAAGTGCCAGTAGGTGCAGCAAGGGCTCCATGTAAGGACTTAATTAGATGATGACAACTTCTGAACAGAAATATGAATTTTAACACTACCAAAACAGCAGAGAAAATATATAAACATTCATATGTTCCATAGAAAAACCAATCTCTAGTCATCGGTCTCTTATATGAAGGGCACCCAAAATTCTAGGTCCCACTTGGTGTTCACTTGCTTGCATGTGATCTCCTGTATTTCTATAATAGGGCCAAATAAATGAGTGGCAGTGGCTCTTTAAGGTATATCATCCACCAGGAGCCTCCACTGGTGTACTGACCAGTGACTAAGTACTGGAGCAAGTGTTACAGTCCTGATTTAAGATAGATATGCTTTTAAGTAAGGGTTTTACAAATTGTTCTGCTCAATATAAATGTGTTATTCCAGTTGTAAACATCTTAAAAGTTACTGTACACCTCATTTCTGATCATTTATATATATATATATATATATCTATATATATATATATATATATATATATATATATAGATATATATATATATATCTATATATATATATATATATATATATATATATATATATATATATACACATTATATACTCGAGTATAAGCCGTCCCGAGTATAAGCCGAGGTACCTAATTTTACCTCCAAAAACTGGGAAAGCTTATTGATTAGAGTATAAGCCGAGGGTGAGAAATGCAGCAGCTTCTGGTAAGTTTCAAACAAAAAATTGAGGGTTTCTGCTCCCATTGGAGGTGCCGGCGTCTCGTTTTTGGATGCCGATGACCATTCTTGGACGCTGGCGAATATTCTTGGAGACTATTCTTAGGTGCCGGTGACTATTCTTAGGCACCGGGTACTATTCTTAGGCGCCGGCGACTGTTTTTGCGCTTGACCCGAGTATAAGCCGAGGTAGAGTTTTTCAGCATATTTTGGGGGCTGAAAAACTCGGCTTATACTCGATTATATATACGGTGTGTTTATATGTATGTATATATATATATATATATATATATATATATATATATATATATATATATATATATATATATAATTATGAGGCAGGTTTATCAACATCTGGTGGAGGTTTTAAATGGGAAACCACATTTTTCGTGGAATTTATATATAAAGATACCCTTTGTCACCACATATGATATCCAGTCCTAACTTGTGCGTAAAACCCCTAGGAACTACTGACATACTTTTAAATGATCCAATGATCCTTCCACTAAGGTTGTTGCCGAATACCCCAGGATTGCCTACCGTCGGGGGAGGAATGTTGGTAGTTCTTTTTGCCCATCACTATTCCTTAGTAAGGAGTGATAGCCAGATCAAAAAAACTTACAGAGAGAAGTTCTTGGGGACGCCTAAGGTGGGAAATTTCCATTGTCTGACATGTTAAAATGGCAATGCCATCAATAAAGGGGCACTGTGACTCACCCACTACAAGGTGCCCAAATTTATCTCAAAGGGAAACATACATGCACCTCCAGTAATATAATCATATACTGTAAATCATACAATTTCTCAAATGCCCATGTGGGATGGGGTATGTTGGAAAGACCAACCAAGAATAAAACTTAATGAACATTGCAATTCATCCGTAATCCAAAGACAAAACCCATCTCAGTGAGTAGGCATTGGCTAGAATGCAAGCACTCGGTATCACAGTTGAGATGGCTAGTCTTAGAGGAAGTGCATGCTGATCCCAGGAATTTAGAGGTGAAGCTTTTACAAAGGGAGACATATTGGATTTGGAGACTAGAGGCCGTAGCTCCCAAAGGTTTAAATCAGTGTATGAATTATAAATGTTTCTTATAGTATTGTGTTGTCAACGTTCTCATTGTGATATTGACCTGCTTTTTCTTACATTACAGCTTGGGAGAAGGATGCAGAATTCCAGAATAGAAATTATATAGCAACATCCGTCCCCTATTCTAGCCAGTGAGTATGTCACCTTTAACTAATTGTTGTATTGTCATTTTTCCTGTTGTTTGATGTTTCATACACATGTTGTTTTTGAATTTTTATATTTTGTTAGTATGGACGTTTTATTCATTGAATTGATCTTGCACATACTTTGCTTTACACACAAATAATTGGATTCTATGGACTTAGTTAAAGGGGAAATTTGAATACAGAAAACCAAAATTTGATGAAGAGGCCCAGATAACACACAAACCCCTAATGTGCCCATCACAGTTACCTGTTTCTTTAAAAAGTATGAATAAATGCCATTTGCTATGCTGAAATCCATCTGTTTAACAGTTCTTCTCTTTCTGTATCATTTGGAATCCTGGCAGGGAAGGAGGGACTAAACACTGATGTTACAAATTGTAACAACTTCTCCACAGCTTACAGACAGCATGCAGGAACTACATAACCCACAATGCATTGCACTGTGATGTTCCTTTCCTTATTGAAATCACAAGTGCAGGGAATTGTAGGGTTTGGAGGATGGAGGCTAAGGACAGATGGCTGTTGATACAAAGTAATAGTAGTCAGCCAGCTCAGCAAAGTAGTCAGACAGATCAGCAGGAAAGCAGGGGGCTAGGCTTAGGGAACTGTCAGAAACCATTAAAAATCATGAAAAGTCGGGGCGTGGTCTGTACGCGCGAGATGTAGCACGCATCTTTGGTGAGCTCCGTGCACTCAGGATACAAACCCGGCTCACAGGGGCGATCCTTCTCTCTAAAAGCCAGCACGAGCTGTCTAAACCTCGTGCGATACAGCGCTGATGGGGAAAACAAGGAAGAAGGGAAGCCCAGCAAAACTTACTGAGTTTTTCTCGGCGATTGAAAACAGGCAACGGCAGAACAAAGATGGCGTCGCGCCGATAACTGCGCATGAGGATATGCGTTCTAGGGAAACATCGTCACAGGAAAGTGCTCTTCCTTTGGATATCCTTGGCGCTTCTGGCACTTCTAATAAAGAAACTCCTCTTACAGAGGCTACAATGGTTTCCCTGCTACACTCGTTTAAAGGCACCATGATGGCGGAATTGAAACAGATGATGACTGAGTTCCAGAAAGAGTTGCAACTCATAGGTGAGCGAACAAATCACATTGAAAATAAAATGGGGGAATACGCTAGATCCCATAACGATTTAATAGATGCCAATGATGCTCTGGAAGAGGAAGTAGTATCCTTAAAATTGAAAATGGCAGATTTGGAGGACAGGTCACGTCGAAATAACCTTAGATTGCGAGGTATTTCAGAAGAAATTGTGCCTGACCAACTGTGTGCTTTCTTTCAAACATTATTGAAAACCTGCCTTCCCACTCTAGGAGATAGTGACATTATTATTGACAGGATTCATAGGATCCCAAAGCCTAAGGGTATTCCCTCCTCCCTACCAAGGGATACTATAGTGCGGATCCATTTCTTTCATGTAAAAGAAGCACTTATACAACTCTCCAAAGCAAATTCTGGCCTTCCTGACCCATATAAGGATATCCTCGTCTTTTCTGATTTATCTGCCGCCACTCTCGCTAAAAGAAGAGAATTTATGGGAATCACAAAAGCCCTAAGAAATAATAATATCCAGTACAAATGGGGTTTTCCAGTTAAGCTCATTATTGTCAGAAACGGAGCCCAGCACATAGCGGCGTCTATTGAGGAAGCGTGCAATCTGCTGCAATCTTGGAACCTGTTAGACTCCACCGAATCTCCCTGTGCTACCCCTGCAAAGCGCAAACGACAAGTGACTAGTGACTGGATGATGACACCGCAGCGTACTAATCGCCATTCATCCCCTTAACGCTCTGGTTTCCCTTCTGGTGCTATCTTATTAACCCAGGAAGTGTTTTGCCCTACTCCTGACCTGAGAGCACGACTCTCGATCTCTGTATCATCTTAGCTCAAGCCCCTGAATCCGGCGTTTCGGATAAAGCAGCTAAGTCACTCCTATATCAGCTCGCTTTTAGTAGAGCTATTTGTTTATGTTACTTGTTTTATTTTATTTTTTTTTTTTATTCCTATTATTATGTTTAACGTTTTGCTCTGGTGTTTTACCTCAATTTTATTTTTCTTAAGGTACACAATGCCTAATATGTCAAGTTTGAATATTTGGATTTTATTACTGTTTCTTATAACATTGTATTTCAAATGCAAAGTTGCTCACTTTATTTCCAGTTCTGTGAGAAGAAGTCTTGGAATGTTCTATTATATCATATGTAGACACACTACTTGCTTTGAATGGTACTCTAAGGTTTTAAGATGGTGCAGAAGTTCTGCACTTCGGGTTGCTTTATATCTACCACTGCAGTTTCTAGAGTTACTTTACAAGAATCATGGTGTTTAAAATCTTTTCGTTAAATGTCAAGGGGCTAAATAGCCCTTTTAAACGGTCCATGATGTGGTCCGAGATTCTGAAGTCTCAAGCAGATATAGCCTGTCTTCAAGAGACACATTTCCATAGGAATAAAACCCCGAAATGCTCTCACCCACAATTTTCTACCATATATTTTGCATCTATGCTGGCAAAAAAATGTGGAGTCATGTTAGCCGTTAGAAATACTGTCTCATTGAAACATGAAAAGATTATTTGTGATAAAGAGGGGAGGTATCTTATACTAGTGTGTCATATTAACAATGCTCCTTATACCATAATGACTATATATGCTCCAAATCAGGGTCAAATTAGTTTTATTGAGAATGCGATACAGCTAGCTAAGAAAGAACAAAAAGGATCCTTAATTATTCTAGGGGATTTTAATAAAACTGTGTGTCCATCTGTGGACAGCTCATCCAATAAGAAACAAGCCAAATCTAAACTCGCACACATTTTTCATAGAGAGGAGCTTTATGACATATGGAGAATTCAACACCAAGGTGACAGAGATTTTACCTACTTTTCTCCTGTACATATGATGTACTCGAGAATCGATCTAATTATCACAGATAAATGGGTATTACAACAAGTTCACAAGACAACCATTGGACATATCACCTGGTCTGATCATGCCCCAATAACGGCAGATATTTCAGAGGCCTTTAACTTAAAAAACCCCCGTATTTGGAAATTACACGCCTACCGGCTTAAGAATAGTCAATATGTACAAGATATTCAAAAACATCTAGATGAATACTTTCTATTTAATGACAATGGGGAGATATCTAATATGACTTTATGGTTAGCTCATAAAGCATTTCTGAGGGGGATAGTTCTTCAAGTGGAAGCACGTATGAAACGAATAAGCACTACTAAACAAATTGCTATTCTTAACAAACTTTACACACTAGAGCAAAACAATAAAGGCTTTCCCACCAAAGAGACCAGTGAACAAATACGACTATTGCAAAAGGAATTAAATGAGATAGCATTTACTAAGCAAACTTATACTTATGAGAAGTTAAAACTAAATTACTACCATCAAGGTGATAAAGCCTCTGCACTATTGGCAAAAAGACTTAAACATAAGCAAGCTACACACAGAATTCCGTACTTATTGAATTCTCAGAATGGAAAAGAGATGAACCCTAAAGTAATTGCGGATTTATTTGCTGCATACTACTCAGAGTTATATAATCTAAAAGATAGTACTGAAACAATTCAACCAGTGCAGGAGAAAATTGACGCATTTTTAGCAGAGAGTAAGCTACCCAAGTTAACTTCTGCTCAGCTTGAGCTCCTTAACAACCCCATACTCCAAAAGGAAGTAGAATTTGCGATTAGTTCATTGAAATCTAACAAATCTCCGGGACCAGATGGATTAGTCAATGAATACTATAAAATGTTCTCTCGTACTTTAGCGCCTTTTTTAACTAAAGCGTTTAATCAAGCTGCATTGCAAACAACTTTCCCACCTGAATTTTTACATGCAACTATAGTTACTATCCCCAAAGTTGGAAAGGATCCTGATAGGCCAGGTAACTTTAGACCGATCTCGCTACTAAACTCTGATGCTAAAATATTTGCCAAAATATTGGCTTTTAGATTAATTGATATTATTCCTCAGTTAGTACAGAGTGATCAGGTTGGATTTACTAAAGGTAGACAAGCACCGGATGCCACCAGACGAATCATTAACCTAATTGAATTAGTTGAAAGACGTTCTGTGCCTTCGATTCTTCTTTCATTAGATGCTGAAAAAGCATTCGACCGGGTCCACTGGGGTTATTTATATAGCTTACTGCAGAAGCTGGGGTTCCATGGCCTTATACTAAATGCAATTATGGCACTTTATTCCTGTCCATCAGCTAGAGTTTTGTCATCTGGTTTTTTATCAAACGAATTTAAAATAACTAATGGAACTCGGCAAGGATGCCCTCTTTCACCATTAATATTTGCTTTAGTCATGGAACCCTTAGCAGCTGCAATAAGAGGGCATAATGATATTGAGGGTATTCAAGTAGGTGCACTTTCCCATAAAATTAATTTATTTGCAGATGTTTTGTTAATTATTGCGAATCCTGTGAGGTCCTTACAAGCTGTACAAAATGTCCTGGATACCTTTTCTCAAATTTCCTATTACAAAATAAATGAAGGGAAATGTATGATTTTAAATATGGGGGTTACTGAGAGCATTGTTTTAACTATACGAAACATATGTCCTTACAAATGGAGCAAAAATTCAATCACTTATTTAGGTATACAATTGACCTTTCCTGTAGCACAAATGATGGAGATAAACTATAGTAAATTGTACAATAGCTTAAAAATTGAAGCTCAATTCTATAACAAAACTGAATTTTCATGGATAGCACGGATAAATATAGTTAAAATGATGCTCCTCCCAAAAGTACTTTATTTAATGAGGACTATTCCCTTAAAAATTCCCACTGATATACTTAAAAAGCTACAAGAGTTATTCCAGGAGTTAATATGGAAAGGTAAAAGGCCTAGAATAAATAAGGATCAGATGTTTAGACCTGTTTTTCAGGGAGGTATCGGTGTGCCCAATCTGGAAGCATATATGAAAGCAACAGCTCTAGAATTTAGTAAAGCGTGCTGGAAAAATGATACCCAAAAACTTTGGCTAGATATAGAAAATTCCACTGTAAAGGGTACCACAGTTACTAACGCTTTAAGAGCTATAGCTATAAGTCCTGACTGTACTTTCCAAGCATTGTCAACAACTACTTACCTGTGTCAATTATGGCGAGAAATAACGAAACAAAATCACTGGTGGAAACATAATTTTAGGGATATAACTATTGATTCCGTATTTGCACTTCTGCAGACGCTTGAACTACTAGAGTGGAAAGCTAAAGGCATCTTGACAATTGGTGATATTTCAGATGACAGAGGTCTATGGCCTTTCCAACAAATTAGAGATACATTTTTGATCCAGAAACATAATTTTTTTCTATACCTCCAACTGAGACATATTATTTATCCATTTTTAACAAAAACTGAGGAGGCACTGAGTGCTTTTCAGGTGTATTTAAATGCGGAACGTGGGAAATTTCGAGGAATATCTTTATGTTACAAATTACTGTCTATGACACACACTAACACCAAAGGAAGCTCTTTTTTGAAATGGGAAAAAGATTTGAATAGGGAATATTCGTCTGAACAATGGGAAGCCGCATTGAAATGGCCAGGTAGGGCTACCAAGTGTATTAATCATATTGAAATTAGCAGGAAAATCTTGTTGAGATGGTATCTAACCCCAATACAGCTGGCAAAAATTGATGATGTAAACTCTAGCCTGTGCTGGAGGAAGTGTGGCCAAAACGCTGATACCATGCATATGTGGTGGACGTGTACAAAAATAGAAGGCTTCTGGATTAAAGTATCGGATCTTATTCGGTCAATATTTCCACAAATGGTTGAACTAAGTCCAGATATGGCACTGCTTAATTTAAATATGGAATCTCTGCCGTGTGGTAGTAGTGTGGTTGTTTCTCACATCTTAACAGCCGCAAGATATACAATAGCCAAGAACTGGAAAGGTGTGCTAGACCCGCAGATACAGGAGGTTATAAACAGAGTTGATACTCAAGCGTGGATGGAAATTATGTATCAGAAAAATTTGGGAAATTATGCAAAAGTTTATGACCATTGGAAATATTGGTTGAATAGGATACGTATTAACCCTGCTGTCATTGTTTAGATAGATGCTGCTTTGTATAGCAATTAGTGTCTTACAAATGATTCTGTGATTGTGTGGAACCTTGCAATTACTTAAGCTTTTATATACAATTGTACCTTGTATCCAATGTTTATACATGTACCTTGTAATTTTTCTTTTTACTTTTCTTAAAACCAATAAAAATTACTTTTAAAAAAAAAAAAAAAAAAAAATCATGAAAAGTCTGCATATTTTTTAATTGATTTAATTGCAAAAAAAGGAAAGATCAGTGTAATATGTTAGGGTTTAGGAAAAAACATGGGCAATACAATTGTTTGCAAATAGGTATCGCTACACAAACTTTATAAATGAACCCCACTATGAACTAACAGGCTGCTAATCTGGTCCTTCCAAGTTTAGAGTTAGGAGAAAGCAGCAGCTTCCAATATGCGATAGCTCACTATCATCTTGTCCAGTGATTGACATTCCTTTTGATTCTTTTTAAGAAACTAATAAAGTTTACATTGTGTTTAGATATAAATGTTTTTTATTAGACTACCAAGACCAATTCACATTGTAAAAGTTTATGCAGAAATTCAGAGGTTTTCCCATTGCGTGTAAATCTGCTGTATATTATGTTTCCGAAAGCTCTGTAGATGCTATTACTGTCTTATTCTATAAAAGTGTACACAGGTTACAGTTCTGTCTGGGCAATGTATCAACTAAATCTTTTTGGAAAGAGTGAGGAAACAAATTAAATAGCATGAAATACAGCAGAACAATAGCCTTCTGCCAATTCCATTACTCCTTTTCAGTAATAATCGCTTTACACTATAATGTATGCCTCTTTCATACCACAAACAACAGTTATACACAATGTTTGGGATCTGGAGTTTTCCAGATAAGGGATCTTTCTGTAATAAGGATCTAAATACTCTAAGTCTACTAGATAATAATGTAAAACTTAAAGGGATCCTGTCATCAGAAAACATGTTTTTTTCAAAATGTTAGTGCTACTCCAGCAGAATTCTGCACTGAAATCCATTTCTCAAAAGAGCAAACAGATTTTTTATATTCAATTTTGAAATCTAACATGGGGCTAGACATTTTGTCAATTTCCCAGCTGCCCCTGGTCATGTGACTTGTGCCTGCACTTTAGGAGAGAAATTCTTTCTGGCAGGCTGCTGTTTTTCCTTCTCAATGTAACTGAATGTGTCTCAGTGAGACATGGGTTTTTACTATTGAGTGTTGTTCTTAGATCTACGAGACAGCTGTTATCTTGTGTTAGGGAGCTGCTATCTGGTTACCTTCCCATTTTTCTTTTGTTTGGCTGCTGGGGGGGAAAGGGAGGGTGTGATATCACCAACTTGCAGTACAGCAGTAAAGAGTGATTGAAGTTTATAAGGGCACAAGTTACATGACTTGGGGCAGCTGGGAAATTGACAATATGTCTAGCCCCATGTCAGATTTTAAAATTGAATATAAAAAAATCTGTTTGCTCTTTTGAGAAATGGATTTTAGTGCAGATTTCTGCTGGAGTAGCACAATTAACTGATGTGTTTTGAAAAAAACATGTTTTCCGATGACAGGATCCCTTTAAATACAACGAATCAAGCCAATTAATCTCGGTGTTGCTCCTCATGTATCAAAATCAATCGGTACCATTAAAACATTCTTATATGGGGAAAAATGCCCTTAGAACTAATACAAAATATTGATCGAAAATCTAAAGTAATTAAAGTGTTCTGCTCACCCTTATTTAATGATGACCCGGGTGTACAAACCCCAGGTCCCATACTTCTGGGCTTACAGGCACTCAAAATACATGTTAGTAATCGAGGGGAAAGGCACTCACTAAACGAAAAGAGTGGACCAGGTGCATCGCCCCTGCCTCTGCCTGCCTATTGATCTTTTGCCTGGATTTTGACTACGTTTTCGCCTGACCCCTTTTGGATAGAGCTGAACTTGGACTTGTACCTGCCGGGAGCCATTAGGCCCTTGTCAGGGGCCAGTGGTTGCATATGTACATTTGTGGGAGCCCTCCCTTCAATCTAAAGATCCGATTTAGACCACACTTTCTTAAACTGAGGGATTAGACCACAAAGCCCAGCGGTCATACAGTATATATCTCATTCATGGCTTCTACTAGAAGTCACTTTTATTATATATATATATATATATACATTACAATTCTGAATAATTCTGTGCATTTTATATCTGTCCAAATTTAAAGCAATCCTACCACCCTAGTATGACAATAAAATAAAGAATTCCTCAGAGTTCTGTTACTTTAAATCAGAGAGCTGCTTAGCAACTTCCCTTACCAGCACTAAGCTCCCATCCCCATCCAGGGCACTCATGGACCCTTATGTACTTAACAGCTTTTTCCATTTAAGCATTAAATCATTTATCTTTAATACACTAAAGATAGTGTCTAGAGCTTGATAAAAGTCGCAGAGACATAGCCAATTTACTAAAAGGCATAGAGGACAATTCACTAGCGAAAGAGCTCAACATTAGCGAGGTTTTGCAAATTTTTGCTCAGGCAGACGATCGTTACTCCGCAAATTCATCAAAGTGACAACTTTTCAATATGTTACCCATTTTTTTTTTCATATTATAAAGTGGGATTATGTTTAAAACGTGTAAATGTTAAATAGAAAATATATATATATATATATATATATATATATATATATATATATATATAAAATGTCCTTAGAGAGAGCACTCACGGCGAATTAGCAAATTTAAGGCAATGTAGAAACAAAAAAGAACTTTATTCGTCCATAGTTACGACGCATTTCGATTCTCAGGGAATCGTCATCAGGATTCCCCGAGAATCTAAACGCATTGTTACTATGGACGAATGAAGTTCTTTTTTGTTTCTACATTGCCTAGAATTTGCTAATTCGCCATGAGTGCTCTCTCTAAAGACATTACATAAATATTGGTGAGCACCCAGCAACTGACGGATGGTACAATGAGTGCCGATAAAACTATACATATATAAAATCCTTTTTGTCTTTCTTTTGATTCCTTTGACATTTTTAATAATAAGTGGGCACTTTCACCAACACTCACTAATAAAGACATATATATGACCTAAATGTACTAAGTGTAAGTAGGTTAACAAAGTTTCAATAGGAAGAAAATAACGCTAGCTAAAATTTGCTTAGAAACAGGGTCGGACTGGAGGGCCCGGGGCCCACCGGGACTACTGTCCAGGGCCCCCCTTCCCCCTACTCTGGGGAGCCTATTGCGCACACGCATGGAGGCGCTCGTGTGTGTGTATCACCATGCGCATGCACTGACAGTGCCGCTTCCGAGGCGAAAGTTTGCCCTCTGGTAAATTTGCTCCAATGTGTCAACCGAATATTGAGGAGATTTAAAGATTTTTTTCCAGCTCAGTTAATAAAGATATCCCCTTTCCTTTTCATATGTTTAACTCTAGTTACAAAGGTACATTGTGTACTAAAAGTATATCAACACAAAGCTTAAATGCCTTTAATGCTATCTTTTCATATAAACTGGCTCCGGAAAAAAAAATCAGAAGTCGAATTTCATACAATATATATATACAGAAGCAACAGTTTTACCAAAAAAGAAAAAGATTTGCTGCTTAGGGAATATATTTTCTAAACAATCATTGAGAATATTTGAAGTGTCGTTCTTGCCCAGTTGATATGCCAAGAGACATTTACAAATAAATCACAGAGTTCATTAATTAAATATGAGGTTCTATCATCTACAAGATAATATGGCTTCATGCTATGCTTTCTGATAGAGCTGATTCCACAAAGTGGCTTAGTGGCTGATTCATCAAGATGGTAGTTATTTTAGACTTGTTCATGAATCAGCCTATGAATCACACCCATAGGCTAGTAGATTATCTAGAGATATCATTTTAGAGAGATGAGATTCCATGCCTAATGCATGTATTCCTCTATTAAGAACCAATAAGTCTTCTTTTTCTTTGGTTGCCAGTAGTTTCTTGTTTCAGTATCTGAGGCCTTTGATCGCCTTATGATTTTTCATTGAAGGGTATTTGTTACTCTAGGCTCTAGCTTGTCTCATATAATTAATGAAAAATTCACTTTAATGATGGTAAAATTGTGTATTGGCTGAGTTAACAGATGCTTGAAATGCACATAGAATGCTAATAGAATGTGTCCATTTTTAGTATCAAAAGCAGCAAAAAAGGGGTGATTTTTATTACTCATCTTTCTTCATCAGGCCCTCTCCCATTAATATTCCAGCCTCGTATTTAAATAAGTGCATGGTTGCTAGGGTAGTTTGGACCCTAACAACCAGATTGCTGAAATTGCAAACTAGGAGTTGCTAAATAACTCAAAAACCACAAATAATCAAAAAATGAAAACTATTTGCCGATTATCTCAGAATGGGTTATCTACATCATATTAAAACTTAATATAAATGTGAACAAAGATGGAGGGGTTGAAATGACCGGTTTGGGACGGTAGGATAAATCGAGTGGCAGTGGAGACTTTTTCTGGGTGAGATCTTATTATTGGGGCAAATGTGTAGCTGTGACATACAGCAGAAGGATGCCAGCAGCAACTAGAACATTTTCATGGAGAGTATTTTGGAGCTTATGGTTGCACTGTGTTTATATTATTATCCCTGTGCTCGAAAAAGCCTCGTGAACTGTTGCTATCATAGTGCCTGATGTGTAAATCTCCTATACATTTCGTTATACCCACTTACCTCCTATATCATAAGCACTTTTCATTGGCTATATTTGGTCATTGTTAAGCACTTTATCGCCAACTACTTCACATCAATATCTTTTTGTGCATGAACTTAAGGGCAGAGATAGTTTAGCCAAACTAGACCGTACCTCTCATTGTGAGCAATCTAGAAGAAAAGACTGTAACTAACAAAACAGCTTAACGAAGAGATCAGAAGGATTCTGAGAGAAAGTGTAATAAATTTGATTTTATTCACTATTAAAATGGTATGTTTATGAAAAAATTGAATGACTAAAATTCAAACTAATACTCCCGACCCGAAAACTCAATCAAATTCGAATCGAAAACTTGTGCAGCAATTTTTTTATTTTTTTCGCTTTGAAAATTATGCCCTATAGACTGCAATGGGAGTAGAACAAATAGTGCATCAAACCTAGGAAAACTATATTCGAATTCAATTCAAATTTGATTCGAGTTGTCGGGTATGGACTAGTCAATCAAATTTTAGATGTTCAAATTTTTTTGACGAACCTATGGGGCATTATTTTCAAGCTAAACTTGGCAAAGATTTGGCTCATTACTACTATTAACATCTTCAAATAGTTTAAGGGACTTCTGCCATTGACTTCTACATGAACTTGGCAGGTTTTGGGTTGAGAATAGTCAAATTAGGACTGTCCCATGGTCGAGGGGTGATAAATCTCACATTCAAATTCTAATTAGAGTTGGTAGAGTACGGTACCATTCAAGCCTTAGTAAATACAATACAAGACAATAACTGGATCAGTAACACCTTTATAAAAGCTAAGCAAAGCCTTGTAATATCTTTCATCATACATCCCTGCTGCGGTATAAAACAACCTGCACTAATATCTTATAACAGTTCCAATATTATTCCATGGTGTTGTTCCATGGAATTATTTTCAATTAAATTGTATCTTAATAAGTCCTACAATCAGTAGTCAATAATTATCACTAAACATTTAAAAATTAAAATTTGCCCTTTTTTTTTTTTTTTTTTTTAAAGAACTGACATTTTTCTGATAAACTGTATATACTGGAGCTGACCTTGAAGCAAGTGGCAAAGGAATATTAAATAATGTAAATGTATAATTAGTATAATAAATAAAAGCAGCTCGTATCCTTTTATATATTGATAATTGCAGTCCAGCTTTAGCAACAGAAGGCATTCAAATGGGAGTTATAAAGAAGGATCAACTTGCCAGCCTCTGGTGTCCAATAGCCATCTGGTAACCTTCCATCAAACAGACATGCATTTCCATCTTCTACATACGACTGTTCTCCATGCTACTGATATGTTCATTTCATTTTTAGGACTGTGGTGATATGTCAGTTTAACAAGTGTTATCTACATGTGGATAAAATATGTCACAGGAGGTTTCTTTATTCACCTTTAAACACATTGTTACAAAACAATTTAGTATTCATTGGGAAGTAACCACACACAACAATTAGGGGGTTATTTAATTAAGTCCATTTTTTTCTGGTCGGACTTTTAAAGGGGAAAAACTATTTTATAGTAGAAAAAAAAAAGCCTGAATAAAAAAGTACTCCAACTCAGACCTGCCGAGTTCATGTAGAAGTCAATGGCAGATGTTCTGTGCTGGGTTTCAATCAATAATCCAAAATTTTCATGTTTTTTTGGTGTCAAAGTCGCAGGTTTCAGGCATCAAATCCAAAAAAGTTGCAGTTTTCGTCGACATTTTAAATTAGTATGTTTTGTTTTTTCATGATTTTTTTTTCCCACACAAGAAATTCTCGGAAAATGTTATTGATAAATAGGAGGAAAAGTGTGTACGAATTTGTTCAGAGTTGTTTTTAAAAAATAGTGAGAACTTTTCGGATTTTGATATACAACACCCTAAAAGTCAATGGGGGTTGTTTAAAAAGTTCCCGCAGCGCATATTTATTCACAAATGGTTGTACCGTTAACAACTGGAAGAGTTGCACTAGGTTTCCAAAATGAATCATAATTTTCGGCGATTTTAAGAAAAAATCGTAGCTATTGAGCGCAAAATCTGAAAAGATCGTACGATTCGGCTTTTTCACGACATTATTAGGGATGTAGCGAACTGCCGATTTGGTGTTCGCGAACACCGGCAAAAAATGCGAACGTTCGTGGACAGTTCGCGAACTTCGAACACCCGCTAAAATCGTTCGATTCGAACGATCGAAGGATTTTAATCATTCGATCGAAGGATTTTCATTCGATCGAATGCTAAAATCATTCGAATCGAACGATTAGAACGATTTTTAGCATTCGATTGAATGAAAATCATTTGATCGAATGCTTACAATCGTTCGAACGAATGGAAATCGTTCGATTTTTAGCGGTCAAAGGAAATCGAATGGTCGAACGATTTTTATTCGAATCGAACGCGAACTCAAAATGCAAACGTTCGCGAACATTCGGTGGACGCGAACGGTCGAAGTTCGCGGCAGAACAGTTCGCTACATCCCTAGACATTATCAGGACTTTTTCCACACAAGAGAAATTTTTGGAAATTAAATGATAAATGGGGGGGGAAGTCTGTGTGGATTTGATCGGAGTAATTTTCACTTTTCAGAAAATAGTGAACTTTTTGGATTTTAATAAATAATCCCTTTAATGTATGCTAACAGCTAAGCTAATTTAAAAGCAAACAATAACATATGTAATTTTCATTTTAATTGTGCATTGTCCACATTTAAAGTGATACTGAAACTAAAAAACTACTTTTTAAAATATGAATGTAAATAAAATTTACCTATAGGTCATGTTTTTTTGCTCAGGGGTTTGTTTTTTTTAAGCAATTGTTAAAGTTTCTAAACCTGACTGTCCCATCTCAGCCTCTCAGTTAGAGATTCTAATGCTAACGGACTCTTGCTGCACAAATATGGCAGCCCCCTCATACAGGAAAATGGGGCATCAGACAGGTAATTTAAAAGCATTGGGCAAATACTTTATGGCAAAATATAAGTTGCAATATTATGATAGTATCTCTACTGGTGCCAGAAGTGCATGAAGGCGTCGTAAACTTTTGGAGCAAACATGACCTTTTCAGTAAGAAGTTTTATTACATTCACTGCGCACTGGTGCAAACTAGAACGTTCTCAAACCTTCTTCCACTGTCGGAAGTGGTCGCTAAACAGTTTGCGGGTTCACAAAAGCTATATTAAATTTGCACAACGGAAATTAAGTCTAGTTTATAATGTCAATGTGAGCTGTGATTGGCTTGTGTTATAAGGTACAGTACAATAAACAGTGTTTCATGCACAAACCTGTGTGGTACACATTGACTGGACATAGACTAATGAGGACAAGATAGACTTCACCTGAACTAGATATATTATTGGAAAGCCTGTATGACATTGTTAATTGGACTGAGCTAATTAGATGCATGGTAAATAATGTCTTTGTATCATAACCTGTATTGTTTTTTGTGCTTTTATGCCAAACACAAGGTACAATTTAACTGGTCACTCAATAAATTATTTTGGAGAGCAGTCACACAAGGTTACAGATACTTTGGGACATGTTATATAATTAGCTCTTCTTCAGCAAGCCTTCTATCTAGTCATGAAACAGGATCAATATAAAAGTGGCCTATTAATGACCTTTCTGTCTGCTTCTTGTTTCACCTTCTCTTCTTTGCTTCTCAGTGTCTCCATCATCCTCTCTTCTACTCCTCTTTGATAGACAATATTCTTCTTTGTGAATGAGGAGATCAATTATATTTTTTCCTCCCCATGTTTTGGAAACCAAGGTTAATGTACAAAGTACTTCTAAAGAACAAAAATAGTTTTTTTTTTTTTAAATAAATATAGGACCTTCTCCTAGAGTAATATTTTTCACAATTTAACATGTCTGGACTGACAACACCTATTTTGTTTGTGATTTGCTTCTATGAAAAGGAGAGATAAAGAAACATTTCAGTTGATCATATTGATGAAAGGTATATTAAGATGATCATCTCTGGTTATTAAATAATATAATCACATAATCTGTTATTAAATTCTTTAGACTTTTTTGAAGTCAACACCTTGGGGCTCATTTATCAACACTGGGCAAATTTGCCCATGGGCAGTTACCCATAGCAACCAATCAGTGATTAGCTTTTTAAAGCCAGCTGCAAGTAGAACAATTAATGCAACAATCTGATTGGTTGTCATGGGTTATTGCCCATGTGCAAATTTGCCCAGTGTTGATAAATGACCCCCCTTGAGTTTAGAAGACAGGTCTACATGTGTGGTGTCCTTAATTAAAAAAAAAATCTGAGGGTGCAGCTATAAAATATATTAACTTCTCAGCCTTTACAAAAATATATATATTTATTTGCAGGCATTACATTGCTAAAATATTGTGTTTTTTTCTGAATGGATTCATGAATATTCATTGCTTTAAGACCAAATGTTTAGACCTCACAAACCACCTGAACTTTGTATTTCTCACCTAAAAACCAAGTAATTTTGTGAAATAAAATAACTATCCATTAAAGAATAATTAATATAATGTAAGGGGCATGAGGTTACCTGTGCGGCGGGGTCGCCCGTCTCGCTGTCGGCGGGGATGCCCGCCGCATGGTCCATGACCCGGCGCCGGCGCTATCATTGATTCTAGGGTGCGCGTGGCGCGCCTGCGCGTCTCTTAAAGGCGCAGGCACGCTGGCGCATTTGCACCAGCACGTTTTTGACTCCTGTTTAGCGCAAAATTTGAATCTATATAAGGCCCATTCTGTCTCCTAGCCAGTGCCCGTGATAGGACTTGTTTCCTGGTGCTTCTGAGCCTTAGTGCATCTGTTCCTGTTATTCTGTATCTTGATTATCCATGTTTGACCCTGCCTGTATCCTGACTACTCTGAACTCTGTATCCTGACCCTCGCCTGCCTACGACAACTCTTCCTGTTTAACCCCTTGATTGACAACCCGGTGTGACCCTTGCCTGCCTAACGATTCTGATATCCGCCTGCCTCGACCCAGCCTGTCTGACCATCTTTCTGCCTAATCCTTTTGTACCGTGACCTTCAGCCCAAAAAGACTTTGCTAACAGCCGTGCCCCTTTGCCAGCCAGAACATCTCGCCTTGCACCCCTCGTTAAGTCCAGGTGGCACCCAAGTAAGCTGAGGGCTCCTCCCGAAGCCCAACGGTGGTCACACTACTGGTGAAGCTGAGCCGAGACCAGGGTGCTTGGAATTTGTTCTGGTGCCGGTCGTGACATATAATCTCAATAGGCATAAAATAATTCACTTGTTTAGAGACAAAGCAGACGACACTCTGGATTAAAAGGATGGTGGTTTATTGCAACAGATCACAGACCATCAGCTGACGCGTTTCGGCAGCAACTCCCTTAATCATAGGCCTATGCTATGATTAAGGGAGTTACTCCTTAAAAGCATCAGGTTGCAATAAACCACCATCCTTTTAGTCCAGAGTGCCGCCGCCTTTTTCTCTAAGCAAGTCTGATTACAGTGGGAACGCTGGTGGCCAGAGCACCTGGGATATAAATGCAGGATAAAACACTACAATAAACTGTTCTCTTCATGATCTCTTTAATTGGAAAACATAGCAATATTATACTATATGAGCACAAAGCCTGGTTAGTGGACTTTTTTGGACATTTTGGATAATGCATTTTATTCAAAAAACTCTAGAGCTTTATTTTATGGTTTCATGTAAGGTTCAAGGTCAACATTGGTGTATATTGCTTTTTTATACTATTTAGTTACAACTTGTTTTGAAAGTATGCTTTAGAAAATGGTACCTGAAACATACTCAAAAGATAAGGACTAGAGCAGGGGTAGAATTGCAAATAAGACTTCCTGTATATTATTCCTGGATGGACAAAATTTACATCAAAGCTATATTTGTATCTTTATGTATTGTGGTAGAGTGACTAGGAAAAGGTGGAAAAGGGTCACTCTAGCCTTTAATTTCTCACCAAGGTACTGAGAGAGGCTCCAGGAAGGGAGTTATTAAACAGAGAACCATGCTCTTTTTAAAGACTTTAGTAGCCAGGGACTCCATTTCGCAGATCCAGTGCAGAGATTGGAGTTCACCTTCCACAGGAAAACTGTCCTGTGGAAAGGCTATTTAAAGTTAATTGGAATGGGAAAGTGTGTCTCTCATTAGGGCACAGCAGGTAGGAGACCTGGCTGTGTTAGGAACCCCCAGAGGAGCTGGGAGTGCCGCCTGACACTGCATGAAGCAGAGTGGCTGTGACTAAGAGCCAGATTTTGTTGTCTGTGTGGGACATTGAGGAAAAGCCAGGAGGCTAAGAAGTTCACTCAAAGACTGTGAGTACAGGGGTGAGCCACAACAATTGTTTTGTTTGCTGGTAGTCCACAAAGGGCCCAGCCTAGTCAGGGACTGCTCCAAAGTTGGAAGGTAGTGCCCAATGGGCTAGGTTTTATTTTATGATTTGTTTGAATGATAAAATGGTCACCCCGTGTCTGTGGACAATACACTGTGTTTGTTTAAAGTTGGAAAATAAACCTGTGTTTTCCTTGAAGAAGCTGTGTGTCCCTGTCTTTATGCTCCTTTGTCCTATGCTGCCTGCCCACCATTGACTAATTCCCCCAAAAGTTACATGTTCAAGCTGCCAGCTTGCCACAGTATGGAAAATAAAACTGTCCCATACAAATATATGCAAAATATATTGGGGATTAATTCCTGGAATAAATATAAACCTCTTCCTTGATCCCCTGGCTAATTTTCACTATTTAAAATATATAAAGCATTTTACAATTTAAAGATGAGATGTATAGTGATTGTTCACTGGTTTTCCACTAATGCTGTGATCTTTTATTCTTACATTCACCTTCAGCAAGGTCTCGACTATTGACTATTACTTGATTGGTAACTCTTGCTGGATGTTTCAGAAAGTTGCCATTTATATTTTCTTTCTATTCTGAACTTCCATTCTCAAAGGACTAGATGTTGACTTACTCCAGTCATCAAATGAAGTTTTATATCTTCTCCTTCATTTTCATTTTTTTTTAATGTCATCTATAAAGACATTGGTCAAAAATATTCTTAGTTTTTGTTTTGTTTTTAAAATGTGTTATTTGAAACAAATACACATATTGAATTCTTATGTGCAATATGTAAATTTTATATTTTTTATACTATATTTTTATATTACCTGCTAGTGAATTATCAATGAGAAAGATGGCTATTATTAATAATTAAAAACTAGCCATATAATCAGAACATTTGCTATACAGCATTTCTAGATTTACTCTAGAAGAACATTAATCATTTTTAAATTGGTATCATAAAAACTACACACTTATAACACATCAATTATAAGAGCCCTGAACGCAAAAGACTAAAATTAATGGACATTTGGAATTGGATATTTTGTAAAGTAAATACAAACATGATAAAGATTGGCATTAAAATATCTTAAAAGATCTTTTAGTTTTGTGTAACTTTCTTTAAAGACACCAAAATGATGAATTAATGGGCAGAAAAGGTAGAATTTAGAATGGGAGGTTATTTAAGAAAAAGTTCAAACATCTAATATTTGATCAAATAGTCCCGACCTGAAAATGCTTAGCATTTCAAACGGTTCAATGGACCTCTGCTATTGACTTGTAAATGAATTCGGCAGGTTTTAGATTAGAAACTGTTTCCATGTTTGAGATGTAATAAATCATACATTCAAATTTACATTCAAATGTGTGGATTTTTACATCAAAAAAAATTTGAAAATTCAAATTTACTATTCAACCCTTACTAAATCTGCCCTAAATGTCTTTAAACAAAACAGGTAGTTCTCGTTGAGCCAATTTTATTGAGGGTCTTTTTTTTTTTTTTCCAAATGCACTTGGAAAGCAAAGCCATTCCTCTGAGGAAATAGGTATCTTAAATTGTAACATTTTCTACTTTTGGAGCGTTCCTGACTAAGTTTAATCCTGGAATAATTAGATGAGTATGTATTATCTTCTATCATATCATTAAGCTTTTTGATGCAGAAAAAATAATTTCATTTAATTGCATGAAATAATTTCAGAAATGCAGTAACAATGCAGTAGTTCTCTGCTTTATGCGTTTCTGAACTACAATTAAGAAATAAATGCAAAGTTAAAAAAAGGATATTTTTATTTGCCACTCAAAAAAGTTTAAAGGGGTGGTTCACGTTTAAGTTAATTTTTAGTATCTTACAGAATGGTCAGTTCTCATCTTTATTTTTTTTTTATATATAGTTTTTTGGGGTTTTGGGGGTCACAAATGCTCTGTACGGTTACAAATTTTTTGTTATTGCTACTTTTTATTACTCATTTTTCTATTCATGCCCCTCCTATTCATATTACAGTCTCTTTTTCAAATGTGTGCATGGTTGCTAGGGCAATTTGAACCCTAGTAACCAGATTGCTGACATTGCAAACTGGAGAGCCGCTGAATAAAATGCTAAATAACTCAAAAACCACAAATCATAACAAAATAAAAACAATTTGTAAATTGTCTCAGAATATCACTCTCTATACTAAAAGTTCATTTAAAGGTGAACAACCTCTTTAAGTGATAAGTGTCAGTAAACTGAGTCTGCTGTTGTTCTTAGCTACAAATATTCCCAGTATGAAACAAATTAAAAAGTTTTAACTGTTTCAATATTAAGATATGAATTTGACTAGTGATGGGCGAATTTGGGGTGTTTCGCTTGGCTGAAAAATTTGCGTAATTCGCGAAATGGCGAAAAATTTGTGAAACGGTGCGTTTTGACGCCTGCATCCGGTTTTTGATGCTGCCGAATTTTTCGTGGCAGTTTCGCAAATTTATTCACAGCGAATTTGCCACGAATTTGCGCCTGCCGAATAAATTCGCCCATCACTAAATGTGACAAAATTGTATTTGCTATATTTTCTGTCCTGAGACAAAATGAAACCATCTGGAACAATATCCAGTCTACAGGCACACTTCTTCTGAATGAAAACTCTAAATCAGCCCCAAAGTCTTTGCATGGATTATTAGACAAGTAATTTAATTGCTCTTTTGTCATGAGAATACGATTCCCCTGTGGCAACCTATTGACTCCTTCAACCTTGCCTCTTTAAACTACACTGAGTTCAAAAGCTGATGCTGCAAATATTCTATTTATAATGATTAATTAATTCTGAGCTAAGCAAATGTTTTAGACTGCAAGCTAAATAACAGCTTGCATAAAATATTTAGGATAATTTTTCTCTTTTCATTGTCGAAAATTAAGAGAATTTAATTAATCATATATGTGACTTACATCAATTTCCCAAGTTACAGTAAAAAAAAAAAAATTAAAATGATATGCATTAAAATTTTTTAAAATAGCTCTGTGGAAATAAAAAAGGGATAAGATGTAATTTAACATTTACTATAAAAATATAACATATTAATAGACCATGTAAGATAGTGTCTGTTACTGCAAATACATCTAAATAAAGATAGGCACACAGGTGAGGGGCCAAGTGTTGGACTAAATAACAAATGCTACTTGATCTGAGGAATGTATGTTATTTCAAGCTTAATAACTTGATCACATAGTCTACCAACCAGGCAGTTTTGCCAGTTACAGAACACAAAAGCTCATGCGCAACCTGACTTTCAATTTGATGGAATTTGATTGAGCCAAATAATTAATTTGGGCCGACACGTGTAGTGTAATTCTGAAAAAAAGACCAGTTTGGCCAGCTAAATCAGGCTACATGAGCTTCTTGGATGTTACAGCCTATTCTGCATTATTGGCACACCACAGCATGTAGGCAGTATCAGTTTTCCATCCACCAAATAAAAATAATAATTTAGCAATATTATTGTTTAACTGTAAAAGCATTTAAACACAAATTTATTTACAGAACAAAAATATTTTATAAGCTGTTCAGGAATTTCATGCATTACTCTCGCAGATTTCAACATCAATCTCAAAACCTTTTGAGGACCTGGATTCAATGAAGGAATGCTCTTGTGCCCTCTAAGAAGGCCTAAATAGACTCTAAACTTATGTTTTTTTTATATGGAAGGCATTTCTATATCTATAAAAAATGATCCACACTGAGGCAGGCAATACCTAGAAAACCAAGCCAATTCCTTTGCCTTTTCTGTGATTACTTTAACCAACCACAAATCTGTTGTCTACAGGGCCTCCATCAGGAGGAGACAGAGGGTACAGCTGTCCCAGGGACCAAATGGTTTGTGGAATTAAGGGGTGCCTGGCTGTGCTGCGCTTACTTGGATAGCCAGGCCCCTGCTGCCTTTGAGCTGCAGACTTAGGAAGGGGGGTAGGTTGCGCAGGCGGCAGGAGCACTAGTGCCTGCATCTTGCTTACTGTGCTCTGATTCAAAAGTGAAGCATAAGTCCCGGTGAAGCTGCATGTTGATTGGATGGTTGAAGTTTGAACCTCCACTCCAGTTTATCCAATTCCCATGTGGCTTTAATAGGACTTGGGTGAATCAAAGTACAGGAAGCTTAGGATGTAGGCACCTGAGTTCCCTATCTGAAGTAAGTACAGTGTTTTTTGTTTTTTTCAATAACTTGTAGAGGGCCCTGGACACCAATGTTTTTTTTGTATATCTTGTAGGGGCCCTGGCCACCAATGTTTTTTTTCTTTAACTTGTAGGGTAGCACTTAATGTTTTAGGGCTTGTGTCTTGTGTGGCCTTCATATTGATGGGTGAGGGAAGGGTGGCAAGGGGGTTCCAGAAAATGTTGTTGTGCAGGGCCCACATGATTTCTGATGCCAGTCCTGGCTGTCTATAATCTGAGTGTATTGAACAGGTCATGTGCATAGGTTGCATAAAAAAATAGCTCAACCTGCATTCTGGCACTTCCACCACAACATAATCCCAAACCTACCCTGTATCTCTAAATGCTAATATTCTCCATATTTTTATCTGCCTTGTTATTCATTTATCATATTTTGTATTAGTTACACTGATTTCAGATATTTTCAAGGATGCCATTTGCTTTGAAATATTAAGGGGCAGATTTATCAAGGGTGAATTTCAAAGTGGAAAATTCTTTAAAATTTGGCCATCGAATAGAATCTTATTCATCGTGCGATCGTACTCCGATCGTACGATCGTACTCCGAATCGTACAGTTCGAACGATTTTCCTTTGATACTCAAAAACTTAGAAAATTGCTATGGCAGGTCCCCAGAGGCTAACATAGCACTTCGGTAGGTTTAAGTTGGTGAAGTATTGAAGTCAAAGTTTTTCTAAAGAGACAGTACTTCGACTATCGAATGGTCGAATATTCGAACGATTTTTACTTCGAATCGAAGTCAAAGTAAATTCGAAGTCATAGTATCCTATTCGATGGTCAAAGTACCCAAACAATTTCTTCGAAATTCAAACTTTTTTAACTTCAAAAATTCACTCGAGCTTAGTAAATCTGCCCCTAAGGGAAGTAAGCACCTAGAAATATTCTATAGTCAGGCCTCCCCTCTTATATTCACCACTTTGAGGCATTCTCCATAAAAAGTCAATGCATAACACATTGTTATTTACTTTATGGTGCTGCTCTCTCATACCTTACAACAGATCTAAGGGAGGAGAAAATCGAAGATACCTTTTGCCTTCAATTTCTTTACTTCCATTTTTCTGTGTATTTGAATGCATGATGTTGATAATTTAAACTTTTCTCTTTTTTCATCCCCCATGATGGATGTTACATGGAGCTATTGCAGAGAGTTTCAGCTAAACCAATGGGGGAGTAAATGATCTCAGTAAGAATGTAAGACAGAGTAATTCAGCCTCCCTAATGGAGGAGAGAGTAAGTGTTTTACAACTTGCACTGCTATCCTTTGAGAATATACCAGGATCACATGCTTTATTGCTTCTTGTATAGTAAATTGTTGTTCACATTTATCTGTAACTTGTTCTCTCTGGAATAAATTCAGAGTAGCATCTAATAAACAATATGCCTGCGTTCACCGAGGGATAGTAAATTGTCTGCTTTGGAACAAAAGGGAAAACAGTAAGATGTACAGCGACTGTACATTTGACAGAGTTGGTGTCAGTTGAGGGATTTTTCCCCTCATTTATCTCTACTGGCACTGTCCCATAAGGCAAAGGTGAGCCAGTAACTATGTATAAATATAAAAGGCAAATAAAATATGTAAACACGGCTGGAGATGATATGCTTCATTTTCTTATTTTTATAGCATGCCACTTTTATTGAAAACAGCAGGTGAAATTCAAATTGAGCCCATTTTTAGCCTCAAACTATCATGCAGATTGTTTGCGTTTATGTAATTGCAAAAAAGACTGCTTTGGTCGAACTTTTTCAAAACTTTAATGCTAATTTTGTCTATAAACCTGCTAATGAGTTAATTATAAAACATTAGTGAATCAAGCAATAAGAATCCATCTGTTTATAACATTTCTGAGAACTCTCTTGTGTAAACTGTGTGGAGACATGGCAGCAGCCCCAAAAATGATGTCCCCTGCAAATTTCCATTTTTCTTATTCATAGACAACACTGAGTTCACTTTTCAGATTGACACATTGTTATGTCTGTTTGAAGAAGGCACCAAAAGGACTGCTGCAACTTAAATTTGAATTTGTGTAATACTAAGAAAATATCATTTATCTATCAAGTGTCATATTCAAACCAACTCAAATTGCCATCTTTGAAAAAACAACAAGAAGCTTATGAGCATTTAAAGATTCAGATTGCTAAACGTATGTTAAAAAACTCACTCAAAATATTCGAAGTCTGATAATCTAAAGAGGTGTATTGATTTTTCACTGCCTTCTACAAGTTCATAAACCTGATAGACCACCTGTGGGACACCCACACTGATTATCATTTGCAACCCCTAGTATTACGGTTACCTAGTTATCTAAAACACAGAGGTCATGTTATACACGCATTAACTAATTTTAATTGGAATAAAGAATATAAATGGGTTACTGTGGATGCTACATCCTTATATTCCTGCATACCTGACCATTTGAACTTTAGAGCCATTCAGTTTCATTTGCAATGTTACTACACCTACGACATGAATTTCATTTTTCTGAAAGCAGCTGAATAGATCCTAACTCAAAACTATTTTATGATTGATGGCACTTGTTATTTACAGTATTGCGGCATCACTATGCGAGCTAAATTGTCTCCATCATATTCCAACCTATATTTAGGTTGGTGGGAAGTGATATATAAATTAGGGCTTGAACACATTTAGCGATCACATCCACTATTACAGAAGATTCATTGATGATGATTTCCATCTGATCAGTCAAGCAATTTGTTGACTATATCAACATTAACACAATTAATTTGAAGTTCAGACATGAAATAGATGCACTTGGCATACATTTTTTGAATATTGCCCTTAGGAAAGAAGGAAAGAGGGTAATAACTATATACAGAAAAGAAGGTTTGGCTAATAAGTTAAATATACTTTATGCTAAATCTTGTGTTTCCCATCATTTCATAAAACACCTTAAAGCCAATTTCTGTGATGGGCCACTTTTGTTCTAATTCTGAAGACTTTTTCGATAAGTTGCTTGTATTACATTAGAGACTACTGAATAGAGGGGATAAAAAGAGAAATCAAGATATAGCCTTTCAAAGAGTTGCAAATACAAAAAGAGAAACTATAGAAGAAATGACAAATTGACTCCTGTCGGTTCACCTGGTGTGAGTGATATGATATGAGTGATATATCTCCCTACTGTGAGTAAAAACAGATGCTTCTATTATGTATATTAACATATAGTCTACAATTTAACAAAATACGGAAAATCATTAATAAGAATTGGGCTATATTACAAACAGACCAAACACTGAATCAAATTCTATAAGGTAGTTATAGATTTGTAACTAGAAGAAAAAAACTTTGAGTGCAAGGCCTAAGAGTACTTGATTAAGTTCTACAGAAATGTACAGGTGTGGGTCAAATCTCTGTGTCATCTCTTAATATTTGGATCTGACAAGAAATTCAAAATGTGTACTATACCTAGTAACCAATACGTGGGTCAAACTGAATGTGTATTAAAAGATTACTAGACTTAGAAATTAGAATTTATTATCTCATGTTATATTTCAGAATTTGTGCTTACTACCCACTATTATAACTGAATATGGATATTATATTTTGATTGGAAGTTTTACTTAAAAGTCTGTGATTGGTTAAAACACCTTTAAATATTGTGAGTCTTAGTAGTATAATTAGCCTATGATTAAAGGGGTTGTTCACCTTTAAATTAATTTTAGTATGTAGAGAGTGATATTCTGAGACAACTGTTTTTTATTTTTTATTATTTGTGGTCTTTGAGTTATTTAGCTTTTTATTAAGCGGCTCTCCAGTTTGAAATTTTAGCAACCTGGTTTCCAGGGTCCAAATTCCTAGCCTAGCGACCATGCATTGATTTAAATAAGACTGGAATATGAATAGTAGAGGGCCTGAATGGAAAGATGAGTAATAATAGCAATAACAAAAACTGTATAGCCATATAGAGCATTTTTTTTAGATGGGGTCAGTGAACTCCATTTGAAAGCTGTAACAGAAGAAGAGGGAAATAATTCAAAAATTATAGAAAATTAAGACGAATTGAAAAGTTGCTTAGAATCAAGCAACTTAAAGGTGAACCACCCTTTTATGTGCCCTGGTGTGACACATAATGTAAGGCTTCATAGTACCACAAATAATATCTTATATATTTTTTAAATAAAAGTTTTTAAAGCAAGATCAAGTGAGGTCTGGTTTTGTGCCAAACCATCTACAAGGTTCTGAGACTCAAACCAACATTTAACATGAATCATCTAAATCATGGAACCTTTCTTAACCATTGGGTACAATTTTATGTATCAGTTGTCAAGAATCTAAAAAGGTGTAACATCTTTAAAAAAACAAACAAACATTACACAAAAAAGTTATCTTTGTAGATACCAATGGACTTTTTAATTATCATTTCACAAAAGCACTTAAAGCTCTGGACTCTGAAATGAAAACAGTCAAATAGTCCTTATCACAAGTATAATGAAGAAACATGAAAACTTAGCCTCAGAATGACTGAAACTTGTTATTTGCTATTATTGACCTTCATCTGGCTAATAGTCATGTACATTTTTATCAAACTCTGCATCAACAAAGTTTAGTTTTATTTTTCCTATATTCATACAAACATTACAATAGTATCATTTGACAAAACCAAAATAAATGTATATTTCATTTGACAAGACGGTTTATATGGTACCTTCTGATTAACTGATATGGATATGGATGGATGTGACTGTAAGGGATACTTCACAAATTTCACAGTCAGCACCCTCACCTCGAAATTGCTTTAATGCGATGCACGTCCAACGGTTTCCAACTTAAATCCGTTCAATCAGACCACATATAGTAATTGACGGCACCAGTCAGCGATTTATTATCCTAAAATGCCTTTATTGTGACATTGGCTCTGACCCCAAACACCCGGCAACGTTTCAGACCACTCTCGGTCTTTTCTCAAGTCTGTAAGGGATACTGCCATTATTTAATTCACCATCTTTTCTTAACCATGTTGAATTGTTAAACAAAAATTATTTCGAATTATTTTTTTAATATAAAACACTTTTAGGACCATTTGGCACTTGGCATGGTATGTTGTGTAAGTAGCCACAGGTCTCTGAAAAGGCAGAATACATCTCTATTGGGCAGCACTCGATCCAAGAGTGTCAGAAGGGGGAAGCCCCTAACTTTCATGTCATTCCGATTTGAAAGCTAGGGAGTGCCGGGAGTCGTAGCCCACATCAAGGAACACAGAAAAATTGCCAGAACTTTGTCTAACCCACACTGTGGTGTTGACCAGCTTCTATAAACAATAAAAAGACTATATTTGTACACAAACAGAGAAAAATTGCCAGCGAACGGTTTGCCTTTAAAAATAATTATTACAAAAAATGAGGTGTTAGTAGCATGTTTTGCACAAAATATGCTAGCTCACGTGCCACATCAAGGCCCCTCTTTGTACATGAGTCCTACACTATCTGTGAGCATTCGAATATCGAAGTCGAGGGATTTTTACCGTATTCGATCGATCAAGGGTTTTTTATTTGACCAAAAAAACCTTAGAAAAGTGCTCTGAAAGGTCCCCATAGACATTCCACTTCAGTAGCTGTAATTTGGCGAAATATGAAGTTGAAGTTTTTTAAAGAGACAGTACTTCAAATATGGAATGATCGAATAGTCGAACGATTTTTACTTTGAATAGTTCGAATCGAAGTCTAATGGTAGAATATAGCCTATTCAATGGTCGAAGTACCCAAAAATTGACTTCGAAATTCGATCTTTTTGAAATTCAAGCCATCACTCGAGCTTAGTAAATCTGCCCCTAAATGTGTAGTGCATTTAAAATCAAGAAAACTGGGACTTTTAAGCCCCAGTCAACAAACATACACCTCCGCATTTAAAATCAAGTCCCCCAATGTGATTGAGTAATAAGACCATGGTACCCTTCCCCTTTATAATTTCCTGCTTTAAAGGCTGAATGGTAGTTATAGACAATAAATGTTTATTAACGCTCTAACCAGCTGAAGAAGCAGAGTGCAGCTTACCCCAGGATGCAAGTGCTTATTAAGTGACCACTAAGGGGCTACCACTTGCGACGCTTTTCACTCTAGTGCTTGCACCCCTTTATATAATTAATATTGTCCAAAACCTACCACAGCAGAAACTGTTACTACTATATTACGTGATAAACCTGATGGAATAGCATCTAAATTGAATAAGAATAGTTAAAGTTATAGTTACAGAGGGACATATTATCCTAAAATATGCTTTTTTTAACTGTGCACATCGGAAGAAGTAGCAAGTCTAACCTTGTCTCTGCAGCCTTCCCAATGCTAGTTAATCATTTGTAGCTTGTTGTGGGCAAAGGGAAGATGAAGAGTCTTCTTTGGGCACCAGAACTGTAAGTACTAATAGAAAACAAAGCAAAGGATTTTTGAGATAGCACAAAATAACGCTCTGAGAGCCTACACCGCTTCCCTGAACAGGATTTAGTGATAGTTAAACTGTTCATATTATTTTATAAGTTGGTGTTTTACATTTTAATCTGCTTTTTCATCGGCAAGCAATGCACCATATTATATTACTAAAAGCTATATTGTCTTATAATTTTACACAGTATTTTCCAAGAACAAGCTAGGAATAAATGTAAGAACTGCTTTATGTGTAATTTTATTTGTGTTGCTAGTGTCTTGTAGTCAATGTCTTGGATATGTTTTGCTCTTTTTATTGTATTGTGGTTAAAAGATGAAATTATGAAGAGCCAGTGCCATAACTGTTAAACATTCACTATCTTGCAACAAAATCACCATTGTACATCATAATAATATGTCTCATAGACATGGCTGCATCTCGCTGCTGGTATAATAAGGCATAATGTAGCAACAGATCATACTCCTAGAAACACAAACTCACATGATTCCTTTTCTGGTATGATTTATACAGTCCAGTTCATTTAACTTATTAACATAGATATACCATGACCTGGGTGATTGAGAACCTTCTCAGACACTTACCCATGGGTTCATAAACAATTGTGACTTCAAAAAAGTGCCTAAGTTAATTTTCAGTTCTGCCCCAATCAGGCAATAAATGCAGCACCCTATATAATTGTAGGTGTTGCCTGATTTAAAGGGGAACTATTGTGAACATGAAAATTTAGTATAAGCTTCATCATCCTCAAATAAGAAACTTTCTAATACAATCAGTTAAAAATTATGAACCGTTTCTGAAATAATCAAGTTTGTCCTCACTATTCTTTTCTCCGCATCTGTTTCTCTTTATTCTATCTTTATGCAGGAGTTAGGTGTCAGATATTCATTGACAGATCCAATATATCTTTTAAGGGGGCTCCCTTTGCCTAGAATGTTTTAGAGCTCACTCTATTAAAATCACCAGAATGTCTCTCTACATGCAGAATTGGTGCAAAAGGCAGTTATTTTGTTAGATTTTGTTTGTACTGGAATCAGTTATTTGAGTGAGCTCTAATTCATCTGCTAGGAAATGAAGCCCCCCGTATTAGATATATTGGATCTAACTGTCAATGAATATCTGACACCCAACTCCTACAAGATGAGAGAATGAAGAGAAACAAATGCAGAGTGAGGATAAACTTGATTATTTCAGAAACAATGCAGAATATTTAATTGATTGTATTTAGAACATTTCTTATTTCAGTATGATGAAGCTTATATTAAATGTTCATTTTCACGATAGTTGTCCTATAAGTAGAAAAAAGTAGAAAGTTGCTATACAGCTGTTGGTTTGGGGCTTAGCCTGTTTATAGTGCCTATCTTTCATCATCTCTTTCTCTTGTTGCCCAGATCCAACTTTCTAAAAGTTAAACTAAAGCTTAACAAAGGAGTAGGCTAGAAATGCTGCATATTACGCTTTGACGTTCTGGACCAGCCGGAGTAGCTCCCCATCTTCTCTTCTGTTGATTTCCACTTAGCAGCACATTCTCTGTGTTGCTGTCATTTACCTGAGCCAACTTACAATATATTTTTTATATATAGCATATAAAAGACACAATATAAGGATAATTAGTCACATGACTAGTGTCCTCTATGGCACGTGTGCCCGCTCACTTCCGGGTCTATGCCGGCGGCGCGTGACATCATCATGCTCTGCGCGAAATTCAAGTGTATTTAAAGGGGCTTCGGGGAAGTAATCATTGCCTGTTGTTAGGTCTAACTTCTTAGTATCTGGGTGCGATTCTGTTTTGTCCTGATTTCGGTTTTGATCCTTGCCTGCATGACTATTCTTTGAACTCTGCCTGTACCGACCACTGCCTGTATGACCCTGCTTAAACTCTGCCCGGCATGTCTGACCACGCTTTTTGTCTACTCCTTGAACTGTTGACTTTTGTCCAAAACCTTGGAAATGAACATGCTCATTCAGAACACTTGCTTTGTTCCTCTCAAGTTAAGACCTGGGGGCATCTGAGTAGCTGAGGGCTCCTCCTGAGGTCAAAAGCGTCTGCTACAGGCAGAATATTTAGCCAAGGACCAGAGAGCTTAGCACTTGTTCTGAATTTAGGGAGCCGCACATGACACTCTGCTTGATGATTTGCATGAAGGACCCCTAAGCTTAGCTTCTCAAAAGCTGCCCAGAGCACACTGAGCATGTGCAGCGTCACTGGCACTCAAAACAAAATCCAAGGTGATTACCAATTGTGTATAACTTAGAACGACTGTATTATTACTGTTGTAACAGTCCTGAAAGGGGAACTCTGTGTTCCAAACCAAAAATTGATAAAGAGGACCACATAACACAGAAACCCCTAATATACCCATCACAGTTACGTGGTTCTTCAAAAAGTCAGCATGCAGAAACTACATAACCCACAATGCATTGCACTGTGATGTTCCTTTCCTTATTGAAATCACGTGTGCAGGGATTTGTGGGGTTTGGAAGATGCAGGCTAAGGACAGAAGGCTGCTGATACAAAGTAACAGTAGTCAGCCAGCTCAGCAAAGTAGTCAGAAAGATCAGCAGAAGAGCAGGGGGCTTGGCATAGGGAACTGTTTCAAACCATTAAAAATCATGAAAAGTCTGCATATTTTTCAATCGTTGTAAATTGCAAAGTTGCTTGAAATTATGTTTACTTTTCAAAAAAAATAACTTTTGTTGAGTTTCCCTTGAAGCTTTAATCTGGTGCAGTACATTCAGTATATAAAATATGGCATTTCTACTCATCTATGTTTTTAGGATTTAGTTTTCCTTTAAATGCCCCATACTTTGAGTACTGACCTAAATATATTAAGCGGCTTTTCTAGTGAACCTGTATATAATTCAGAGCAAATGTATGTAACCATTGTCAACAATGATGCATGGTTAATCCATAGATATTAATGCAAAGAGAATCTGTAGTGACACAAACATAAGCCTGTGTGTCACAACCCACACGGATAGCTGTCAAAGAGTGTCTGTGGTTCCATTATACAGGTCACAAAGCTGATTGAATTCTAATTTCCATTTTTTATATAGTTTAGAGGAATCTTAGACCTTTTTATCCCTTATTCCAAATAACCAGTATTTTTGGCATATAAACCCTGTTTAACACATTGAGACAAAATATAAGCAAACATACACTTGTTTATAATGATTAGGGGCATGCTTCACTTTAGCAGACTATTGTTACTCCAAACCACTACATTGAATATCCATGATGAGAACCTAGGCATAGCATAGTTAGACTGCGTATCTAATTTTCTAGTCTTTTAAAGAATGGATTATATGTCAGCCCCATGTATGTTCTTTGTGTGTTATTGGTAAACTTAGAGTAAGCTGAGCACACAGAAGATCAATGTAATTGAGCAGTCTTAATCAAATTTGCTTATTCCATACATGATTATTCAGATTTAGATGGAGGTGAAACATAAACTCAATCCATATATAATCCATATTTTAATTTTTTTCCCACAATTTCTGTTAATCAAATATTTAATGGGCATAATAATCAAATTCATTCATTTTTAAACCATTTAAATCAACAATGTAGTTTAATATAGTACAGGTATGTGATCTGTTATCAAGTATGCCTGGGACCTGGGGGAAATTGAAGAGCTGCTGAATAAAAAGCTAAGTAATGAAAAAAACCTTCAATAATATAAAATAAAACAAATTGCAAATTGTCTTAGAATATCACACTCTACATCATACTAAAAGTTATCTTACAGGTGAACAAACCCTTTAAGTCTAGTTTCATTAAGTTCATTTATTTGGCACACTGATTATGCAGAGACAATTAATATATTTGTCTGTAGCCGGCTAATATTTCATATTAATATGACAAGCTCTGCTGTTGCAAGAACTGAATTGAAGAAACATCTTCGTATCAGTTTTGCTTGACCATAACGTTCTTTAACATAGTCCTTTACTGAGTGATTATATACAATATATATATATATATATATATATATATATATATATATATATATATATATATATTAGAATTCAAAAATTACATAAAGAGAATATAAGAATGATACAATAATACAACAATATGGCCATAAACAAGTTAGAGGTGATCACCCCATTCCTGCTGTGTGGCATTTGGTTGGTGCATCTGGAACCTACGTACTTAGCATAGTCAGAAAGAATATCCAGAAATCCAGGCTATATCACAAAATATTTGGTGTGAAAAGGCAGATATGATAATAATAATAGTGCTCATTCTTTGGCCCAGCACAGTCACCTTAAAACTTTAACTAACTAGCAATGGGGAGCACAGTTCTATCTTGAGAACTTAACCCAATACAGCTCTCCATTGCCAAAAGAACTAAGGTGCTGACTTACTAACAATCAAATTTCTATTTTTTCCAACAATCTTGAAAAAGTATGGTTATTTTGTATTTCTGTATGTACACTACAAGATGTCAATGTCCTATAGAAGTCAATGGGAGCTGCATTGATCTTATTAGACCATTTTTAATCAATTACATTTTTTTTTCTCTAGTAATTGTGTAGAAAAATTAAAATTTTTAGGAGTTCTTATTTTTTTTGCACATTTTTTTTTCATTCATACTTTTTAAATTCAGATTTTTTAATACATTTCAATACTTCGGTGGTTTAAGAGAAAGTGAGTTTAGTCATGGTTAGTGATGGGCGAATTTGCGACGTTTCGCTTCGCTGAAAAAATTCGCGAAATGGAGAAAAATTCACGAAACGTCGCTGGTGTCTCGACAGTTTTTTACGCCGGTGTCCGTTTTTTTGACGAATTCTCGTGGCTGTTTCGTGAATTTATTCGCCAGCGGCAAATCGCGCAAATTCGCAGATTCGCTCATCACTAGTCATGGTATGAAACTTCTCTAAATACACTAAAATTCGACCTGTAATAAATAGGCTTCCTAAGTGCAGAAATGTATTACAGCATTTGTGCTTGGATAATTACAGATTGATTTTAAAAATTAATTTCAGATGGATATCCCAAAAAAGTGAGTAAATCAATATACCTACATTTTTTAACCTCTTGAAAATGTTACAAACATAGAGGAAGGCAATGGAACTCTTCCTGTATACTCTTATTATACATAATATTTCATCTTGTTATAAAGAAGCTCATATACAAATCAAGGTAACACTGAAACAGTATCATTACACTGAGGTGCAAAAGGATACAAGGAATTCTTAAAATATATCCCGAAGTCGAATCGTTTTACTGCAAATACATCTTCGTAAACCAGTTATATCAAGAGCATCTGGCCTTTGCTTCCCTTATAAATACTCTATAGTGGCTATCAATTCTACAGGATGACCTCTCCCTTGAAAAGAAGTAGCACCAGAGACCAGAATAACAAACTTGCCAATATCTACAGAAATAAAGTGGTGATGTCAATATTTTTAAACAGATTTTAAAGGGACAATATCACTTTTTCACTAATTTTGTTTTCATCTATAAATTCATAACCCAAACCAGTAAGTTATTAATTGTTAATAATATAAACAGATTGATCTAGCACTGAGAACCATAAACAATTGGCATTGTTCAAGTTCTCAGTCATTTTCTGAAACCAGCCTTTCTATGACTACAACGTCTTTGAGAAGATTGCCTCCTTATACAGTGTTTCCTGATGCAAATGTTACATGGGCTGTTTGGAAGCTACTTGCATCAGGTTGAACAACCTTTGCCAAACCTTTATGAACTGACCTGTCTGTGCTTCACGCATTTCACCATGGGCATTTTATTGCCTATTGGCAGTGGTGGTCAAAACTTCCTGTTTAATACATCTTGTAGGGATGAGCAACTGAACTTACTGAGTAATCTTGGAGACATTTCACCACTCATCTGAGCTGTTCTACAGCTGTGGTTTTAGGATATCCTCATAATTTATAAACCTTTAATGGTAATATAAACAACAAAATATGAACCTAGAGGCCAATTTACTGATTTTCAAGGTCAGAGGAAAAATCTCACACACCAAAAAAAACCCTCCAAAAATGCAACATAATTTACCCAACTTTTTTTCTCAAACGCTAGTTTAAAAAAAATACAAAACATAATATTCCCTTTAGGCCAGAGACCAGCGGTAAGACTAATCGCCTCTTCTTTGGGCAACTTATCTCCCCGAAAAAGCCTTCCCGCCAGCTAGAATCGAAATCACTGGATGGCACTCGGAGTGCTTCGTTTTCTGAAGTTGCTCAAAGTTGCCTAATGAGGGAAGGCTTTTCAGGGAGATTAGTCGCCCGAAGAAGAGGCGATTAGTCGTTGGCCGGCTAAATCTCCCCGAATCTTCCCGTGTGTCTCTTCTCTTAAGCATTTTTTCACAGAAAAAAAAATGTTTTGCAGTGAGAATCACAAACATGAATGTTTTTTATGAACCGAGAAAAAAAACAAAGTTGTTAGAGAACATTCTCGTTGATATTAAACCTTGCCAGCTTTTATTTGCTGGGTTTTTTTCTGGCAACTTTTGGTGAGTTTTTTGTTTAATAAAACTAAGGCACTGATTAGGAGCAGGGATGTAGCGAACCGCCGACAATGTGTTCACGAACGCCGTTCGCGAACACCGGCAAAAAATGCGAACAGTTCGCGAACAGTTCGCGAACTTCGAACATCCGAAAATCGTTCGATTCGAACGATCGAAGGATTTTAATCGTTCGATCGAACGATTTCATTCAATCCAATGGCTTCGATCGTTCGATTCGAACGAAAATCGTTCGATTTTAGCGATCGAATGGTCGAACGATTTTGACGCGAACGCCTATTGGCGAACGTCGCGCGGCGTTCGCGAACTTGCGGCGGACGCGAACAGTCGAAGTTCGCGCGAACTAGTTCGCCGGCGAACAGTTCGCTACATCCCTAATTAGGAGAAAGGAGGGTCTGTCTAAATATTCAGAAAGGGGTCTTTACAGTGAGAGCTTGTGAAGTTGAGCAGCTGTGGCATTCACTCCCTGAATCAGTTTCAGGCTGATACATTAGATAGTTGTAAGAAGGAGTTGGGTAGATTTTTAGCAAGTGAGAGAATACAGGGTTATGGCTAAGGAGGAAAATACAGGGTTACGGAAGATAGCTCATAGTATAAAGTGAGCCAGGGACTGGTCTGATTGCCATCTTGGCAAATTATTTTCCAGCTCTGCAACAAATTAGAGAGGCTTTAGGTTTTTTGCCTTCCTCTGGATCAACTAGCAGATTATATATAGACATTAAAGTTACTATGTTATAACGTATAATGACTTTTCGATTCTTAAAAAAATATTCAGGTTTTTTGCCATATTTTTCTAGAACTTGGGCAAAATGCTAACTCGAATTTTGATGAATCAATCCCATAGTGTGTCAGGAAGGTGGTAGCAGTGTTTCCATTATTATAGGTTCCGAATGTTGTGGGAGTCTGGCATAAAAATGGCAATAAGATAGACGGTACTATGTTTACAATGACATGAAGTACATCATTCAGCCGGTGCAATTATTCTGAAATTCTGAAAATGTTGCATGACCTATAAAAGGTTGGTGACCTATAACATGTCTTTACTGTTTTCATAATTAGCATGAGACTTGTTTTAGGAAAGTATTACTATGATCTGTTAAAAAGTGTAAGCAGACATAATACAGAAAATGTCCATAGTGAGGTTTTGCTTACTTTTGTATTTAATATTTATTCATGCAACATAAAATATTTAAAGACATCTTTAAATCTTAACAATCTTAGAATTGTGTCCAAGTATGCATTTGAGAAGTTGCATGTTTTAAGTGTTTTCCTTAAAGTTGATGTCAATATCACCTTTCAAGGAAACTTGAAAATGTATTTCAATAAGGATGTACCCAAGCTTGCCTCCTTCGGTTCAAAATGTTATTTCCCTAATCCTAATGGATTTAGAACATTTGTCATTGCATTCCCGGTGTAACTAAGTAGGCTTTTAGACTGAAATGGAATGATGTGTCAGAGATGTGACACTAACCAAATAAAAAAAAAATATTCTCTTTTTTAGGTTTTTTTTTGTAAGAAAAAGATGGAAGGGCAAAAACAAACAAAACGTTATTATAGTGCTCTTTCTTTTTTCCTTTGCTTTTCAGGCTTTACAGTAATTATTAGATCATAAGGACATATTTTCTTGTTCCCTAATGTTTTAGTTGACATACAGGCAAAATAAAGGTAGGATGAAATACATTCCCTTTTGTAACTAGAAAATACTATTGATCTTTATGCTGCTTCTTTTCACTTCTCTAATTGATATAATCCCTTTGAGAGGACCCTAAAGAAAAATCTCACAAAGTTAGAATACTAAATACTGAAGCAAACAATGTGACAAACAGCAGGGGGTACAAGAGTTCCATGAGGAAGACCAGTCAACTGAGTTCTAATGTGGGAGTTTGTCTTTGCTTTTATTAAAATTATTTATTTTATTATTTACATGTATTTATATAGCACCAACATATTGCGTAGCACTGTAAAGTAAATGTGATTATACAACTAAATCACATGAATTATATACATAGAACATATGGAGTTACATACATCACAAACAATACCAGTACAAAAAGGCGAGGAAGGCCCTATGCAGAAAGAGCTTAAACTCTAAAGGGAAGGGAGTAATACACAAGGTATAAGAGTGGGCAAGATGGAATTATGTGGGTGAGAAATGTGGTACTGTATGTGGTGTTGCGTTTGGTAGTTAAGCAGAGTGAGGGTAGGCTTCTCGAAAGAAGTGCGTTTTCAGGGATTTCTTGAAAGTAGAAAGATTGGGAGAAAGTCGGACAGACCATGGGGAGTGAGTTCCAGAGGAGGGGTGCAGCCCTTGCAAAGTCTTGAATGCGAGCATGTGAGGAGGTAATGAGAGAAGAGTTGAGTAGCAGGTCAGTAGAGGAGCGTAGTAAGCGGTTGGGTGAGTATATAGAGATAAGTTCAGATGTCAGGGTCATTAATTTGAATTTGATTCTGAAAGGTAGCGGAAGCCAGTGCAGGGATTGACAGAATGGCGAGGAAGAGGAGGAGCAGTTGCTGAGGTGTATGAGCCTCGCAGCAGTGTTCATTATGGACTGGAGAGGTGACGGTCTCTGGAGGGGAAGGCCAATTAAGAGAGTTACAGTAGTCTATACATGATATGATGAGAGAATGAATAAGAATTTTGGCAGCATCTTGGGTGATGAATGGTTGTATTTTGGATATGTTCTTTAGGTGGAAGTGACATGATTTAATAAGTGTCTGGATATGAGGAGTGAATGACAGGGCAGAGGGGGTGATGGTGAAATTGTTACCTGTGGTGGATGCTTCCGGGATGTTACTGGTGTTAGTTGGAGGAAAGAGAACCATTTCAGTTTTAGAGAGGTTTAATTTAAGGTAGCGTTGCGACATCCAGGTAGAGATAGCGGACAGGCAGGAGGAGACACGAGTTAGGAGTTCTGGGTTGAGATTCAGGAGATGAGAGATAGATCTGAGTATCGTCAGCATAGAGGTGGTAGTGGAAACCATATGAGTTGATTAATTTGCAGAGGGAGGAAGTATAGAGGGAGAATAGTAAGAGAAAGACAGAGCCTTGAGGAACCCCAACAGAAAGAGGTAGGGGAGAAGATGCTATTTCGTTGTAGGAGACACTGAAGGAACGATTGGTGATGTAAGAAGAGAACCAGGACAGGGCTATGTCACGAAGGCCAAGCGAATGGAGGGACTGGAGGAGGAGAGGGTGATCTACAGTGTCAAATGCAGCTGAGAGATCAAGCAGTATTAGTAGTGAGAAATTATTGTTGGCTTTAGCGGTTAAAAGGTCATTAGTTAGTCAGTCAGGGCAGTTTCAGTGGAGTGTTGTGGCTTAAAACCAGATTGTAGGGGGACCTGCAGGTTATTGTCAGAGAGTGAGGTTAGTAGGTTAGTCGGTTGTAGACTAGGTGCTCAAGTAGTTTAGAGATGAAAGGTAGCAGCGAGATAGGTCGGAGGTTGTCAAGATTGGAGGGATCAAGAGAGGGTTTTTTCAGAATGGGGGTGACAAGAGCATGTTTTAGTTGAGAAGGAAACAGTCCAGTTGAGAGCGAGAGATTAAATAGGTGAGTTAAGGCTTTGATTAGACAAGGATTGGTATTGTGGAGAAGTTTTGAGGGAATTGGATCAAGCAGGCAGGTGGTAAGGTGAGAAGAGGCCAGAAGCTTTGAGACTTCCTCATCAGTGAAAGGGGTGAAGGAGCACAGGAGAGACTGGGGAGTGTGGAGGGAGGGTGGTGGAAGTCTCAGGGGGTTGAGTAGTGTAATGTCCCTTCTGTGTCAATTTTGTTTTTGAAGTGCTCAGCAATATCTTGAGCAGAGACAGATGTGCACGGAGGGGGTGGAGAAGGGGAAAGGAGAGTGTTAAAGGTGGAGAAAAGTTGTGCTGTTTTTTTAGAAAGGGAGTTAATGAGTGAAATAAAGTATGTTTGTTTGTCTTGGAAGAGGCAGGTGTTATAGGAGCGCAGGGCAGATTTGTAGCTCTAAAAGTCTGATTTGCGCCAGCGACGCTCAAGTGCACGTGAGTGTCTTTGGAGCACTTTTGTATGAGCAGTATGCCAAGGTTGAAGTGGTTTGGGTCTAGCACATTTAGTTTTTGCAGGAGCAAGCTCATTAAGGGCAGTGGTGAGAGTACTATAGTAGCCACATTAGGACAAGAGATGGCTGAGATATTAGAGTGAAGAGAGTCAAAGGAAGAAGAGAGATGTGACACGTCTAAAGCTTGCAAGTCACAGTAAGTATGTGTTTGGGGAATAGCAGGTGGTGAGGAGGGAGTTAGTGAGAGTTGAAATGTGATGCTAAATGCTATACTTTGTATATCTATAGCTATCTATATTGCATACTAGAAGACCAACAGGGATAAACAAACTTTTTTTTAACTTTATGCATTAATCTAAAGTTAAAATAGTCTGATATTAAAATGACCCAATATAATTTTCCTGTTTAGACCAAACTCAGAGGACCCTATTTTGTGGAGGCACTGAGATAAATGTGCAACCAGTAACCGACCCTAGAGTGCCAGAATCAAATTAATTATTCCCATCATATTAACTTGTAGGACTGGCAGGTGCTTCAAAAACCTGATCCCATTTTTCATTGTTTGCGGTGTTATTGAATTGAAAACCGTCTATATAAAAATAACGTTTTCTCGTGGACTTGAATCTGGCCAGGTCTTTTTTGAAAGAGAGTGTCAGGGAGTTCAGTTATTCATTGTACATAGAAGTGCCATATATTTCTGGCAAAAGGAACATTGTAACCTAGGGCAATATTTAAAGACTCAGTTATAATTGATTTTTCTGGTCAAAATAAGTTGTATACTAAACAAGTTAAATTTTGCATGAATTGGTTTCTTGCCTCTTGACAAAATTAAAAAAGTAGTTCAACTTCCTGTTTTTATCCTTGGCTATTCTGCCCTTAACCCTTTATAATTGCTTCATACTCTCATTTTACAGTATCCACCACCTTCCCTTTTCTAATTGCTCTTCCTTTTTTGTTGTCCCATTTAGTCAGCTGAGAGAAATGTATTAAGAGTTTACCACGTTTTATTATATTTAATTACATTTTATTATGTTTTCTCTACTGCAGAGCTAGTGAAAAATCATTATTTTCTATGGGGAGTACTGGAAATGCTACAAAGAGGTTTTCCAATTTTTTTTTTCCGAAGACTGATTTTTTGTTATTTAAATCCTTAATGGAAATACAGTTTGAGACAGGGAGGAAGCACTTTAACTAGATCACTGCTGTAATATTATTCTTTATCGTAATGTTATTAAAATGATGGATTCTCATTAATTCAAGCAAACAACTACCCATGCTGAAGGTCAATGTAGTGTGTTGCAGGGCAAGACTTTGGGGCACATTTACCTAGGGTCGAATATCAAGGGATAATTAACCCTCGATATTCGACTGCCGAATTGAAAACCTTTTGAATATCAAAGTCGAAGGATTTAAGGCAATTCGTTTGATCGAAGGACTAATCGTTCAATCGAACGATTCGAAGGATTTTAATCCATCGATTGAAGGATTATCCTTCGATCAGAGAAACCTTGTAAAGCCTATGGGGACCTTCCCCATAGGCTAACGTTGGCCTCGGTAGGTTTTAGGTGGCGAACTAGGGGGTCGAAGCTTTTTTTTAAAGAGACAGTACTTCAATTATCGAATGGTCGAATAGTCGAACGGTTTTTAGTTTGAATCGTTCGATTCGAAGGTCGTAGTCGAAGGTCGAAGTAGCCAATTCGATTGTCGAAGTAGCCAAAAAAAAACATTCAAAATTCGAACTATTTTTCCTCTATTTTCCTCTATTCCTTCACTCGAGTGGGGCCCTTAGACTTTGAGCATATATGATCAACTGTGTTTGTGGGTTAATCACCATATGGAACTCACACTGAGCAACCCTAAAAACAGTAGGTTCCACTTGACCAATTAGCTGGGAGTAAGAAAGGTGATTTTCACTGCATTGTTCCTAAACCAGCAAATTAATATTTTTTTACATAGTTTTAGCCAAAGTAGACAGATTGAAGGTCTGAGTCAATGCACAGTCTTCTGTAGCTATGCAGTATTGTGGTGGGTGTGAGTGAATTGCCACTTTAGAGGCTCATGTTAGAGATCTAGAACAACGAACAGTAAAACTGCAGTTGACTGATAATTTTGAGAAAATGACTCTCGGCAAGACCAAACTGGGTCCTAGAGTTTTAATGGAGAAGAAAAGAAAAGGAGGCTGAGGGGTTTATGCACCTCAATAGATTTGCCAGATTGAGTGTAGAAGATGAGTGTTTGAATTCAGGAATGGCAGTCCTAGGTTGGGCTTATCTTTCTAATAGCTGGGAAACCTGCCTCTCTAGTAGCGGTGGGGAAGAGAGCAAGGCAAAGCCTAGACAGATTGTGCTTACAGGGAATTCAATTATTAGAAAAGAGGCTAGGGTTAGCTCTCATCTGGATTGCTACAACCACCTAATTTGCTGTTTGGCATGTGGTTGATTGGGTAGACAAAATATTTTGTGTGGCTAGGTGTGACCCAGATGTCTTGGTACACATGGGTACTAATGAAAGAAATGTGGTAGATGGAGGTCCTTTAAGAGTGAATTTAGGGATCTAGGCTCTAAGATTAAGGAAAGGTATTGCAAAGTCATTATTTAAGGAAATTATTTAATGCAATTTTTGAAAACATTGGGAGCTAAGTGTGTGGATAAAGTCTTATCAAAAATCAATTCAAATTTTTTTGCTGCCAAACTCATTCAAATTCTTTTTTTGAAAACTCGAATGTCTGGTATTTAATAAGCAAAAAAAACTCAAATATTTGAATGTAAAAAAGCTGGTGAGGTCATGTAGAAGTCAATGGGAGTTGTTCTTGGCAAAGCTCAAGTTTTTTGGATGATTTGAGGGGTTTTATCCAAAATCTCAATCAATTTGAGTTTTCAGGACATAAACAATACAAATTCGAGGGATTCAAGTTATTTTGGGACATGAACTCAATCAGTAGAGTTTTTGACATTCAGATTTTTTCATAAATAACCAAACGTTCGAAATTCGAGTTTATCTGTTTTAGCAAAACCCTCACACAACTCACAAATTCAATTCTTGCTAAATATGTATACAGTATATACAGTATATGTATATATACAGTATACAATCTCAATTTTCAGTTTGTTGTTCCTGTTCTATTAAGATGCCAGTTAAATCAAAGTTATGGAGTATTAAACTGCTAGCAAGCTTGCTAAAAAAACCTTAGTGTCTCAGATCACACGGAAACAGCAGTTACTTACAAATATAATAGCCAAATAACCACTAACGATATATAGTTAATTTAAAACTGATCATCGCAAAATGCGTCATTGTGAGCCAGTTCAAAACAGCCTTTAAGCTATTATATTGTCAATTATGATTAGCTTTAAAATGAAAATTCGAAGCTCAAGTTTCTAGGAGATTCTGAAACTTTAAAGTGAACTCCCATTGGCACCTAATATTATCTTATAAGCTGCATATTGTCTATTTGTGCATTTTCTTATATGTATGAAGCGTCTTGTGCCTCCAACATATTTATATTGTTAATTGGTGCTGATTAAAAAAACCTCTGATTCTATTCAAGATCTACAAATAGTAAAGGTATTGGAGTATTTGCACTATTAAAATATATTATATTATAGTTATGTATATATATATATATATATATATATATATATATATATATATAACTGTTCAATAAGTAAAATCTCATATCTCCCAATACAAATCAACTATAAACTTGGCGAACATGGCATTACCACATTTTAAAGAAGATGGCCATACTATTTATGGTACTTGAGATGAGACCGTGAAATGAGATTTACAGAGGGATGTTTGGTGGATCAACAGGTTGAACTCACTTCACCCACCAGGTTTAAATATAGATTATAATTTGTATCTATTTTTATGATTTATATCTGTTCCTCCAATTTGTTGATATAATTTGGCGAAACTCTATGGGGCCAGGGTTAATTTACCCTCGATATTCGTCTGGGGAATGAAAATCCTTTGACTTCGAATATCGAAGTCGAAGGATTTTGAGCAAAAAGTTCGATCGAACGATCAAAGGAATAATCCATCGATCGAACGATTAAATCCTTCAAATCCATAGATTCAAAGGATTTTAATCCAATGATCTAAGGATTATCCCTCGACCAAAAAAACTAAGCCAAGCCTATGGGGGCCTTCCCCATAGGCTAACATTGGGTTCGGTAGCTTTTAGGTGGCGAACTACGGGGTCGAACTTTTTTCTTAAAGAGACAGTACTTAGACTATCGAATGGTCGAACGATTTTTAGTTTGAATCCTTCGATTCGAAGTAGAAGTCGATGGTCGAAAAAAACACTTCGAAATTCGAAGTTTTTTTACTTACAATACTTCATTTGAGCTTGGTGAATTGGCCCCTATTTGTTCATATAAGGTTATTTGTGTTTTATTCAGCATACATAGCAGGGACCCTGCATAGAGTACAATGAAAAAGGTGATATGTCATGTCACCATTGTTTCACATGGCCCATCTGGGCCCAAACATTGCTGCTATATGTGCACATTTATGGTGATTTAACTTTTTACTATTTAAATACAACCAGTGATGGGTGAATTTGTCCTGTTTCGCTTCACCGAAAAATTTCCCGCAAAATGGCGAAAAATTTGCGAAACTTGAATTGTGCCGCCCACGTCAATTAGCGTAAATTTTGACGCTCGCGTTAGTTTTGAACCTGGCGAAGTGTGGCAAAGTCTTCGCAGTGAAAATTCACCCTTTAGTGAATTTGCCCCTATGAGTTTTTGCATTCCAAATTAATTTTGCCTTTCATTTCAATCATATAATACTATATGTAGAAAATGCTTTAATGAACCTTAGGTTTTATATATCCTACTGAAAAGGGCCAATGGCAGCACACAATTTGGTTCTACTGTTCACTCTTCCTCCGTCTTAATGTATAGCATTAATGCTGAGGAAGAGACGGGGTTATGTACATTTTCAGCCAGTGCTGCTCCTGTCATTAATCGCAAATGCAGCTCTCCCTCAAGCACAATTACTTGAGTCTGAGGATCTACTGATGCAAAAATAATTAAAATTAATTATTTTTTACTTCATGTATATTGTAGAACTTTCCGTCTCCACATCCTAATTTTCTTTGTAAGTTTTTGGCTTTTACTGGAATGGCTGCCATAAGTGTATTGATCCAAAACTATTTACAGATGCTCTGTGCTCAAGGCCTAATACTTCAAGTCTGCTCCAATAAATTAATTATGGTTATGAGTGTTTTTAATATAGAAGGCACATTTCTTCATCCATTTGGCACTAATGGCAGTTTGAGCACTTAGGACGTTTGCCCAGCATTTATATACAAGATGGGTCATCCACTGACAATTCTTAGTTGGAGCCAGTAGAAGTAGCTCTTCTGACTAGACACTTTCACAAAGTTATTACAGTTCCTCCAGGCAGGTCCATTTTCCACTGATAATGTTCCTCATATAGGTATGCTATGTCAAGTCAAAAGGGGACTCTCTCTGCCTTCTCCCTCTATGCAGTCTCCAAGAATCTACTACCAATCCATACTGATTGTCCCTCCTTTGTTGTGAAAATCCTTTGGACTCTAAGCTATCCCAGAATTACCTTATCTGCTTCTGTACGCCTTGCTCTGAACTTCTGTCACTTCTAACCTTTGGCACCTGCATCAGGTTCATATGACCAATAACCATCCATTACAAAACAGTGGCCACATAGAGAACACATATGACCTGATCACAACGCCTACTAGAAAATAGGACAGATATGTTCCACTACAGAGTATCTTGAAACTCTCAGCTCTCTATCAGCTCATATCTTTGTAGAATATATAACTGTTTAATTGCTTGGTGATATCATTCCTTAAGGAGCAGATCTTACCAGAGATAAAAATGTTAACATAAAAAAAGAGTCTTTGTATTGACGCCCATTTCTTTGTGTATATCTTTTTATCGGAAAATGGGTCTAAAGAAATTGATTTCAACTTAACTAACGTTTTTACTTTATATTGTTTCTATATTGATCTTATTGACTAGAGGTTTCAATAGTTCATTGTGAACTTCGTGTAGATTTCTTGCTGATGAACCATATCAGCTTCTATTAGGGGCAGATTTATCAAAGGTCGAAGTAAAAATTTGAATTAAAAAACGTTGAATTTCGAGCTAATTTTGTTTACTTCGCCTAGGGAATAGTCCAAATTCGATTTGAATTTGAAAAATCAAAATTTATCATGTACTGTCTCTTTGAAACTTCGACTTCGACCATTCACCATCTAAAACCTGCTGAATTGTTGTTTTAGGCCTATGGTCCACCAATTGGAGTCAATTGGTGGACTTTTTTTGGAAAAACTTTGAATTTAATTCGAAAATGGACCTATTCGCCCAAAAAAAGCCTTTGATTTTTTGATAAATTTTAATTGGTCTTTTTTAATTCAAATATCGAAGTTATGGGAGTTCAAAGAAACTCCCATTACTTCGAAATTTGACCCTTGATACATCTGTCCCTATTAGTGTAGTGTAGCTTTTAAAATGTCATTTAAAAATGTTTTAAAAAAATAAATAACCCTAGCAGTGTCCTCTGGAACAAGGTGGATGGATGTAAATCCTACTAAGGGTAGGATCCAGTGAAGAGACCACAGCTGCTAGTCAGGTTCTGAAGATACTGTTCTTCACTGATCCCCTTTTGGGGCACCTGATGACACCTCATTCAAAACATATGCATGATCACAGTTATCAAGTCCAGGCCAGTGGACAGAACAAGTGGCAGGCAAAAACATCCATGAAAAAGGTCTAAGGTCAGGGCAGTCAATCAACAGAGAAATTCAAAATCTGAAGAAGGATCAGTAATCAAGTAAACAAGAAAAGTGCAAAAACAGGTTTAGAATCTTATACTAGTAGATGTGCATTTTGCACAAGATATTGTTGTCACACATAGGTATCAGAAAATTCGTTCAGTCACCTTCACCTGTGTATCGTGCTCACTCTCCAGTCAGGCCACACCAGAAGACCCACCGACAATTTCAGCAAACATAGGTATGGACTGAGCACATAAGACTCTCTGCCGCAAATAATTATTTATTGAATCACATGTTTCCATTTAACTTGATAAAGGATCCTTGTGATCCGAAACATGTTGTGTTTCAATAAATAAATATTTGCGGCAGAGACTCCATCCATACCAATGTTTGTTGTCACACATAGGTACCAGTGGTTACAGAGAGAGAGCGAGAACAAAATACCATCCAGCCAGGAAGTTGGGAGGCACATCGTACAGTGGAATTTATATTAAAGCACCAGTAACATCAAAAAGTAACACTTATTTAAATTTCCATACCAATTATTTCTGTAACAGTTTATTCACAATGCAAATTCACAAAAAACGGAAAGACGCGCAAAGCAATGTTTTAGCGTTCACGAAAAAATATGGGCAATACAACCATTTACGAATAAATATGCCGTGCGCAAACTTTATAAATGACCCCCACAGTCTCCTTCCGCCTCCCACACTGGAAAAAGTTGTTTAAATTAGCCCACCTGAGTGCACTGAAGAAACCTGGGGGCGGCTACATCTCCCAGTACCATTCCTGGGAGAAACATAAACTGAGTCCAGGACTTTCCCAGGTGTTCTGTCAGCCATCCTGTTACACTTTGAACAAATGACCTTGTTTATAAAGTGAAAAGGAGGGAGATAATTCAATGGAAAGCTAAAATAAATTCCATTAGCGATTTATAATTGCACAAAAAAGTGAAAATAATGTTTGTTTTTTTTTAAATTTAAAGAATAGGCAGAATACATTTTCAACACATACTGGGGCTCATTAACACTGGGCAAATTTGCCCATGGGCAGTTGCCTATAGCGACCAATCAGTGATTAGCTTTTTGAAGCCAACTGCATGTAGAACAATGAATGCAGCAATTTGATTGGTTGCCATGGGTTACTGCCCATGGGCAAATTTGCCCAGTTTTGATAAATGACCCCCACTGTGTTTAATTTTGACGCCCATTGACTTCAATGCGTTTCACAATTTTTTCTGAGTTTTGCGAATTTTTTGGAGTTTGACAAATGTTACGGCGAAACAGAACAGATCCGCTCATCACTATTCCTAGGATGACAATTCATTTACAGTCTTGTTTTAGATAACGAAAAAATCGAGAGTCTTTCAATTTATGAATTAAATCTATAATCCATAGATCTCTATGATCACCAAATGACTGTATGAAGATGAAATTTAGAAACCTCCATTCAATAGAAGCGAGGTCACTGACATTTAAACTATGGTTTAATGTAAAAGATAACCTACTGCTTCAGTGTCATTTTTATTACATCTAATTGACATTCTTGATAAGGTTTGACAGACATATGCACCCGTGGCCTTTCTGAGGCACATGCTTGGACAGCTAATTGTGCTGCACTTCGGTTTGCATGCAGTTAGTGTGCAGTGACAACTGTTTTACAAGGAACGGGATTCTTGCTGATGTTACCTTTGTGCTGGTCGGACAGCGAAGAGCTGCATTTAAAAATGATTTTCTGCCAAACTTTAAAAGCGATAGTTGATAGGAACATTGTAATACCTGAGCAGAGATTTCTTAATATTCTTCACGGGAGACAAAGAGGGGGAATTTATCAGAAAAACAACTCACAGTGTGGTAATTGGATTTGCTGCTCAATTATGTTTCCGCAACAGCAATGTTCTCATTCAGCATAACACAAAAGTTCCCAAGAACAATTTAACTGTTTAAAAAAAAAAAAAAAAGCCACCAAAGATGAAAGCCATTTCTTTCAGATTGCAGGTTGCCTTTTTATGGGTTGATATGCAGATTTTGTTCATTTGTGACATTTTAGTTAATCTTCTGATTTTCTTTACTTCTGGAAATAAAACTAAATCTTATTATAGGCATACAGTTGTAGACAGAGTAATCCCAAAGGCACAGAAAGAAATCGTCGGTGCTCCGTCTAACCCATGCTGTGTCATTGACCAGCTGCTAGAAACACCCTTGTGCCAGCACTCAGTCTAACCCATAATCTCGAGTTGACCAGCTGCTATAAATCATAAAAAGCCAAGAATTTGTACAAACAGAGATAAATTGCCAGCACACAGTTTGCCTTTAAAAATAAGGTGTTAATACAACACTTTGGCCAAAATATGTTAGGTCACGTGCCACATCAAGACCCCTCATTGTACGTGAGTCCTACACTATCCATTAGCATTCTTAGTCTAATTGCAAAGGCATACCATTGTACCACCTCGAAGTGATAACTTAAAGATCCAAGCCAGTTAAGGGGTAGTATACCTCCAGTGTCAGACTGGGCCGGCGGGACACCAGGAAAAAACCCGGTGGGCCCCAACCCTCATGGGCCCCCGTCGGGCCAGACCCTCCCCCTCCACATGGGATTCTATAAAATAAAATAAAAAATTGGCGCCGCGTGCACCGAGCGCTCCGCCAAGCGCTCCGCCGAGCACTCCCTCATGCGTGCGCGCCAGCCGTGTCTTCATGTGTGCGCACCGAGCAGCGCCTCATAGTAGGGGCGGGCGGAGAGGCTGGAGGGGGGGCCATGGACAGCGGTCCTGGTGGGCCCCCAGGCCCTGCAGTCCAACCCTGTATTCCTCTCTTGTCGAGTGCAAAAAGGGCTTCTGCCAAACATACCTTGTTTTTGCCTTTTTCTGTTGTGATTTCTTGAGCCAAACAGAGCAAACAGGGAAATTAAAGGAAAACTATACCCTGTATAATGTAGGTCTCTATCAAAAATGTATGCAAAAAACAGCTCATATGTAAAACCCTGCTTCATGTATATAAACCAGTTTCATAATAATAAAACTTTTTTTTAATAGTATGTGCCATTGGGTAATCCTAAATATAAAATATAAACTATTTTGGATTCGGCCGAACACCCGAATCCTTCATGAAAGATTATGCAGAATACTAATCCGAATCCTAATTTGCATATGCAAATTAGGGCAAGGGAAGGAAATCACCTGACTTTTTGTCACAAAACAAGGAAGTAAAAAATAGTTTTCCCTTCCCACCCCTAATTTGCATATGCAAATTAGGATTCAGATTTGGTTCAGTATTCGGCCTAATCTTTCATGAAGGATTCGGGGGTTCAGCCAAATCCAAAATTGTGGATTCGATGCATCCCTACAATTAAAAGACAGAGTTCTGTCTTTTGCTCCCACACTTCTTCCTGGGAGGGCAATATCTTCTTAAATCTGTTGCTTAAGTATCCGTTTTGGGTGTATAGTATCATGATTTTGAGTTCCATAGTAATTGTGGATGTCTTTTACATAGCTTCCACTTGGTTTTCATGAATTAGACTGTGCATGGTTTCAGCATGGGTTGACATGAATATAATTATTACTCCCAAATCACTCCATGCAAATCAGCTATGTCCATGGCTGCAACTTGACCCAGGGGGTCCCCAATGGGAGCAACACAAGCATGAAAATAATTCTTGCCAAATAAGGGCTGTGGTTGTCAGTTTGGTAGCATCTATGTGGACTGGCAGCCTACAGGAGGCTCTATTTGGCAGTATATCTATTTTATGCAACCAAAACCTGCCTTCTAAGCAAGAATTCAAAAATAAGAACCTGCTTTGAGGCCACTGGGAGCAACATCCAAGTGGTTGGTGAGCAACGTGATGCTCACTAGTGGTTGGGGATCACTGTTAGACAAGCCATGCAATAATACACCAGATCCAAGCAAGTGGTTGATTCAGGGCCCATGTGTGAAATTGCACCCAGTCCATTGAACTAGGCTGACCAGAACCAGAAGCATGAATAGGAGCAAATTGCTTTGTGAAAAATATCAGCGTGTGCTTAGTCTGTATCTATTCTAGTGCTCTCCACTATTGCATTTGTAAATGAACTCTAGAAAGTCAAAATGTAGTTGAACCACAGAGCCAAATATCCCTGAATCCATGTGCCTAACTTCTTCATCACTGCTGGATTGACCTGTACACACTACACACACTACACAAATGTAGCGACCTTCTCTTTGTATCGCTAGCTAGCTGTATTGGTTATTATGCTATATGTTATGTTGAGCTGGTTTATTATATATTTATTATGTGTATTTGGGTTTGTAAACCCATTGAAAATGATGAGTAAAATTTGAAATCCATGTAAATAGACAAACATTCAAGTTTGGTAGATTTTTGAGTTTATTAAAAATAATAAAATTTTAACAAATAGACCTAAAGGAAAATTATACCCTAAACTGAATACTTAAGCAAGAGGTATATATATGATATTAAGCGGCATATTAAAGACTCTTACCAAACTGGCATATATTGTATATTTAATTAAATATTGCCCTTTTACATCTTTTACCTTGAGCCACCATTTTGTGATGGTCTGTGTGCTGCCTCAGAGATCACCTGACCAGAAATACTGCAGCTCTAAATGTAACAGGAAGAAGCAAAGACAGAACTTTGTCCATTAATTGGCTCATGGGACCTAACATGTTTGGTTCTTTTGGTTGGTTTGTGTGCATCGTGACTTAAAGGATCCCAGTTTTTTTTTCTTAGTTTTTTTAAAATGGCAATTTTCTATTTAGGATTACCCAAAGCACATACAATTAAAGTATATTATTATGAAAATGGTTTATTTATATGTAGTAGGGTTTTATATGTGAGCTGTTTTATGCAATATATTTTTAGAGACCTACATTGTTCGGGGGGTATAGTTTGCTTTTAAGTATTATACTTTTAAATCATGTTAACTAACTTCCTTATATAACACACAAACACATACACATATTTAACTTTGAGTGGAAGATGTTGGAATGAGACCAGGCTCAACAGGTTAAAAAGTTAAAAAAATTAAGGTGATTACTAGCATTACATTTACATAATCCTCTGTATGTGTTTACTGTTTTCTCAGCAATTTCATGCACAGAACTTTATTTTTCTGCAGTGGAAATATTTCTGTGAACTTGCCCTTGGGAAAAAGCATTTGTTGAATGACTGGAAATTTTTGCAACAGAGTTTATTCTTCGTATGATAAATTACCTGAACAAAACCGGGACTAATGAAATACACAATAAATTCAATTTGACAGTTTAAGCCTAAATGTTTGGTATCTCATCATAAATTACACCGTTAAGATGTATCCAATTTTTATACAATGCCACCCAGAGTTAATTATTGGCAAATTAACTCTCATGCACTGTGAGAGAACAAGGTTATTCAGAATGCTTTCCCTCTTTGTGTAGGATTGTATTAAAGAGACTCTGCTTAGATTAAAATCTTCGTTTACTGCAATATTCTCAGATCAATTATCAGACTCAGTAAGAAAGGATTTATTTTAGTTATTATAATTTGGTCATAATCACATCTGTGGCCAATGCCATAACACTATAAATATACAGTAACTTGTTCATGAATGACTTAGGGGAGGGTATTGTAAGTAATGTAACATGTCTGCAGATGACCTAAAACTATACAGCCCAATAAATTCCATCCAGATGCGGCAACAGGATCTTGACAAACTGGCAATCTGGGCAGCTAAGTGGCAGATGAGATTCAATGTTGATAAATGCAAAGTTATGGGATGTAAAAATTTTGCTGCATTAGGAAAATCTATAAAGGAGAAAGAACCGGGGGTTGTTATAGATAACAATAAAAACGTGGCTGTAGCAAGCAAGGCCAAACAAGGTTTTGTGCTGTATTGAAAGGGGTATAGATTAACAGCAGGAGATGGTCATTCTTTATCGTTACAAAGCACTATAAAGACCCAGTCTACAATATGCTGTGCAGTTTTGGTCTCAAATGGGGAAAAGTTTAAAGAAACCTTAAAAAAAAGTTTGAAAAAGATCAGCTAAACTGTTTAAAGGGCACCAATCATAACTAAAATCATCTATTAAGTAAATACACTATGTGAAAAAGCAAGAAACCCAATGTTTAAAACAGAATTGTTTGTATAAGGTAAATCATCAGCTCACTATACCTTCTGCAAGATCTCCTATCTCCCCTGCAGTTCTAGCTGAGGCAGGCAATAGATATATCTATGGATTGCACACTCAGACATATAAAATAATCAAAATTTATTATATCATATTATTAAAAACTTACAAACATCATAGAAATACCCGACGCGTTTCGACCACCATAGTGGTCTTCATCAGGGACAAAAAACTCCTCAATATAAGAAAAATCAAAAAGGCAGGAAGATTGTGGGGCCGATTCACTAAATTCGGGTGAAGGGTTAGAATAAAAAAAACTTCGAATTTCGAAGTTTTTTTTGGGTACTTCGACGGTCGAATTGGTTAAATTCGTTCGAATTCGATCGAAGTCGAACGAAATCGAACGATTCGAAGTAAAAATCGTTCGACTATTCGACCATTCGATAGTCGAAGTACTTGCCCTTTAAAAAAAACTTCGACCCCCTACTTCGGCAGATAAAACCTACCGAAGTCAATGTTAGCCTATGGGGAAGGTCCCCATAGGCTTGCTAAGCTTTTTTTGATCGAAGGATTTTCCTTCGATCGTTTGATTAAAATCCTTCGAAACGTTCGATTCGAAGGATTTAATCGTTCGATCGAACGAAAAATCCTTCGATCGTTCGATCGAATGTTTAGCGCTAAATCCTTCGACTTCGATATTCGAAGTCGAAGGATTTCAATTCGAGGGTCGAATTTCGAAGTATTTTTAACTTCGAAATTCGACCCTTAGTGAATCTGCCCCTGTGTGTGTACATGCAGTTCAAATACCTTGTAGCATGTTAAGCAGGCTCCCAAACAGATGATGCTTGGCGTGTGACGTCATTTCCGCCCAATTACAGGCGAAAATAGGAAGTGTGCTCACGAAATCTCTACTTGGAACGCATATGGAACATGCGCATGTGCATTCATGCCCAGTCATAGCCGAAAACGCGCATGCGTTCCATTCAATCATGCGCATGCGCATTAACGCCCAATTATAGGCGAAAATGGGAATGTGCGCACAACTTCTTAGAATGGAACGAACATGCGCATGCGCATTCACGCCCAGTCATAGGCGAAAACGCGCATGGGTTCCATTCAATCATGCGCATGCGCATTAACGACCAATTATAGGCGAAAATGGGAATGTGCGCACAACTTCTTAGAATGGAACGAACGTGCGCATTCACGCCCAGTCGTAGGCGAAAACGCGCATGGGTTCCATTCAATCATGCGCATGCGCATTAACGCCCAATTATAGGCGAAAATGGGAATGTGCGCACAACTTCTTAGAATGGAACGCATATGTGTTCCACTCTCTGTTGAGCATGCGCATTCTAGTTATTATTCAAAATAGCACATATGGCACATTAGATCTCAAAATAGGGGACAAAATATAAAAATTTCTCGCAAACTTTTGCAAATCCATGTTATGACTCACAATTGCTGCACATGATGTCTGTTTGATGGCCAAAATACATCAAAAAAATTACATCATAACTCATGTAACTGTGCACAATTAAATCACAAATAGGCCATTTCTTGTTTAAGAGCCCCATATACAGTCTAAGTCTGGTGTCCCATGAATCTGTTATACACTACAAAAAATAGAGAAAATAAAAAAATATACAAAACAAAATATGTAAATATACAAAAAACATTATACCAGAAAAAACATTTTACAAGATTATGTAAAACCCTCAAGAGACATATTCTTTATTAAACCTTGGAATATACGATTGGATTTGAAGAATATCTATATCTCAAGATAAGAGCAGAACATACCTATCCCAGTTCATCATCTAGTATGGATAGGAAAATTGGATAGAAAAATTTGTACTGGATGAGTAAAAGAAAATATCCATAATAGGAGCCGATTAGAGTTGCAGCGGTCATTATCTGCTCTGTAAAAAACAGGACAGATTTAATGAATCATTAAGACCCATAGGAGTCACAGTGTTCAGCCGAAAGACCCATTCTGCCTCCTTTCTCAGTAACAGAGTGTTTTTATCCAGTCCCCCACTCGACCTTGTAATTTGGTCAATCCCCATAAATTGAAGAGATGATACATTGTGTCTATATTCTATACAATGTTGGACTAACGTTGTCGTTGCTTGACCTATTTTAATCACACTTTTATGTTTGATAAATCTGTCTTTTAATTTTTGTATCGTTTTTCCTATATAATATAGACCACAAGGACAAACCAGGGCGATTACCACATATGTTGACTGGCAAGTAATTCTCTGTTTTATCTGAAACCTTTGTGAAGTCCTAGGATGAGAAAAAGTAGTTTGGATCATACTATTGCAAATGGAGCAATTAAAGTTGCCTGGCTTTGGGTTCCGTAAAAAATGCGGAGTTGAGTAATGTGCTTTATTATTCGCCTTCACTAGCATATCCTTTAAATTCCTACCCCTTTTATAAGCCAACATTGGGGCCTCTTGACATCTGGCACCAATTATTGCATCCGTTTGCAAATGATGCCAATGTTTTTTAACCGCGTGCGCAATGAAGCGACTTGCTGTGGTATATTTTGACAAACACCTTTCTCTCCCCATCTTTTTTCTCTTTAAAGGAAAACTATACCCTTAAAATGAATACTTAAGCAACAGATTTTTATATCAAATTGAATGACATATTAAAGAATCTTACCAAACTTGAATACATATTTACATAAATATTGCCCTTTTACATCTCTTGCCTTGAACCACCATTTCGTGACTCTATCTGTGCTGCCTCAGAGATCACCTGACCAGAAATACTACAACTCTAACTGTAACAGGAAGAAGTGAGGAAGCAAAAGGCAGAACTCTGTCTGTTAATTGGCTCATGTGACCTTACATGTGGTTTGTATGTGTGCACAGTGAATCTTACGATCTCAGGGGGCGGCCCTTATTTTTTAAAATGGCAATTTTCTATTTATACCCCCCAAACAATGTAGGTCTCTATTAAAAGATACTGAGTAAAACAGCTCATGTGTAAAACCCTGCTTCATGTAAATGAACCATTATCATAATAATATACTTTTTTAGTAGTATGTGCCATTGGGTAATCATAAATAGAAAATTGCCATTTTAAAAAATAAGGGCCGCCCTCTGAGATCGTAAGATTCACTGTGCACACATACAAACCACATGTATGGTCACATGAGCCAATTAACAGACAGAGTTCTGCCTTTTGCTTCCTCACTTCTTCCTGTTACAGTTAGTGTTGTAGTATTTCTGGTCAGGTGATCTCTGAGGCAGCACAGATAGAGTCACGAAATGGTGGTTCAAGGCAAGAGATGTAAAAGGGTAATATTTATGTAAATATATATTCCAGTTTGGTAAGATTCTTTAATATGTCATTCAATTTGATATAAACTATCTGTTGCTTAAGTATTCATTTTGGGGGTATAGTTTTCCTTTAATATCCAGTAGGAGCTATGAAGCAGTGGAATTCTCTCCATGAATCAGTCGTACTGGCAGACACATTAGGCAGCTTAAAGGAGAAGGAAAGCTACGGAGGCATTTTATTGCCAATAGATTAGCTGCAATAGTGCAAGCTAGAATGCTATATTTATTCTGTAGAATGTTTTACCATACCTGAGTAAAAAGCTCTTGAAACTCTCTATTTGTTTAGAATAGGAGCTGCAGTATTAATGTGGTGTGACATCACTTCCTGCCTGAGTCTCTCCCTGCTCTGGGCTCAGATTACAGTAGAGAAGGGAGGGTGGGGGGAGAGGAGCAAACTGAGCATGCTCTTGCCCAGGGCAATGAGGTTTAAGCTGAAGGCAGGAAGTCTGATACAGAAGCCCATGTGTACACAATAGAAGGAAAGAAATGCAGTGTTTCTTTTGACAGGGGACTCAGAGCAGCATTACTTTGGGGGTTTACTGGTATATTTAGATGGACCTTTCTGATAAGGCTTACTTAGTTTTAACCTTTCCTTCTCCTTTAAAGAAAAAAACTATCATTTGCAGTAACTATAGAGGAAGCAGCCCTCGAAAAGGGGTGGCTCCTTCCTCAATAGCTTGACTATCCCCCCCAGCCGTATCTTATGTACATACTATTCTAATGGCTAATGCTAGCGAAAATTCGGCAGTGTGACGTCATCTTGCCACTTCGCTGATTTAATAACGGGTGCTAGCGAAGTGGACCTACTGTAGCTCTACTTCGCACCCTTACACCAGACGAAGTTGCGTTATGGCGATGGGACGTAACTACGCTAATTAACTTGTGGATTTTGGTGAACATTACCTCTTGCGCCAGACTTTACTTTGCCACCTCAGACCAGGCGAAGTGCAATAGAGTCGATAGGGATGGTTCAAATAAAGTTTACATTTTTTTCTAAAACCCAAAAAAACACTGGTGTCTTTTACTTTTTATAGGGTGATAGGCTGAAAAAAAATCAAAAAATTTTTTTAGGGTACCCTCCTTCTCCCTACATTTGATAACATATGGCACCTAAACTACACTGTGGGCACAAGTGTAGGGCAATATAACAACTCTATTTTATTTTATTAAGGTTCCCTGAGCTTGTTTAGTGTAATGTATTTGCTGCAACATATACGTCCATTGTACTTTAACTGCAGGCCGTATGCAAATTTGCCTTTGCTAGCGTAACTTCAAACCGCTGATCGTAACATCGGTAGAGCAACTTCGCAAACGATCGGTAACTTGTGCGCAACTTCTGATCTTCCTGAATTTGCGCAGCCCTGGCGAATCTACTCCTGGCAAAGTGCGGCGAAGCCAACGCTGGTGCAACCAACGCTGGCGCAACTTCGAAAGTGAGTAAATTTGGCCCACAGACTCCAATCTATCTGCTCCTGATATTGTTAGGCCCCTAACAGGTAGCATGGCAGAGTACTGCACATTGCAGTGATTTTTCAACAAGTGTTAGAATGTATTAAAGTATTCCTTTGTTGGGCTGGGTGATTAAATAACAGATAAGCAGTCACAACAAAAGCAACTGATGTTCCACTAGATGATATAGCATACATACTCTGAAGGTGGGCTTGCTAATGTGCTTATCATCATCCCATGGCATAATTTACATCTTCACTCTGTGTTTGAGTACAATATATTGTATCAAATAATACTTTAGTATAAATATTATTAGGTAAATGGGATTTTTATATTTTCAGGAATGTAACATCCATTACCTCAGTAGCAGCAAGATGACCCTACAGATTTGTGTATACTCCCCGTTTTATCTACAATTAACAATACACATATTTCTCTCCAAGGCATCAAATCCTATTTCCTACACAGTCAAACTCAATCTATTTTCTTCTCAAATGCTAATACCACTAATCAAAAATAACATTAATTGAAATACTGCAGGGGCTGATGGCTTTTATTATTTTAACCTCATGGCAACACTAATTTATGGCCCTAATTACTGAACTGCCCTTTGTATTTCAAATATTTGGCAAGCTATATTGGTCTTTCAAATCTAGTACAACTATACAGATGGTCACTCTTCCTCAGTGAGTCAGCATGCTAGAAATGCAAATATTTTTATTCCTAAATGTATAGAAATAGATGTCACTTTTTATATCAAACATTCATTGACATTCTTGCTAAGTTACCCATTGGGCCTTACATATGTCTTTTAAATTGCTTAAAGGGATACTGTCATGGGAAAAAAATTCTTAATGAATCAGTTAATAGTGCTGCTCCAGCAGAATTTTGCACTGAAATCCATTTCTCAAAAGAGCAAACAGATTTTTTTTAATTCAATTTTGAAATCTGACATAGGGCTAGACATATTGTCAATTTCCCAGCTGCCCCAAGTCATGTGACTTGTGCTCTGATAAACTTCAATCACTCTTTACTGCTATACTGCAAGTTGGAGTTATATCACCCCCTCCCTTCCCCCCCCCAGCAGCCAAAACAAAAGAACAATGGGAAGGTAACCAGATAACAGCTCCCTAACACAAGATAACAGCTGCCTGGTAGATCTAAGAACAGCACTCAATAGTAAAAACCCATGTCCCACTGAGACACATTCATTTAAGCTGGCCATAGATGCAAAGATCCGATCGTACGAATCATCGTACGATCGGACTTTCCCATCTCCCGACCTGCCACTAACCATTCAGATCAAAGTCTTACCAGTTAGATTAGTTAAAGAACAGATCAGCAATGTTCTGCCCCTGACAGCAATCGTACAATATCTATGTCCAACCAAAGCTAGTGACAGTCTCCCACTGAAAATCTCACGATCGGCAATACACGCAGAGATATTATCGGCAGCAGACAGAAATTTTCTAACCTGTCCGATCGACCAAATGACCGATCTCCGCCGGACGAAAAATGTCGGGACTCTCCACACACGTTCCGAAAATCGTACGAATCCTCGATTCGTACGATCAGATCTTTGCGTCTATGGCCAGCTTTACATTGAGAAGTGCAGGCACAAGTCACATGACTTGGGACAGCTGGGAAATTGACAAAATGTCTAGCCCCATGTCAGATTTCAAAATTGAATATAAAAAAATCTGTTTGCTCTTTTGAGAAATGGATTTCAGTGCAGAAGTATGCTGGAGTAGCACTATTAACTGATTCATTTTGAAAAAACATGTTTTCTGATGACAGGATCCCTTTAAGACAAGCCTTGCATCATCTCAGAATCTTGTTTGTGCACCAGAATGGGGGACCTGATGTCCATTCCCATGCACTGGCTACACAATTAAATGGTAAATAGTGATGTGCAAATTTGCCGTTTTTTTCCGAAATTTTTTTGACAACGGCGAATTTTCGTCAGCGGATTTTTGTGGGCGTTTCGAAATTTTTCCACCGGCGGCGAATCGCGCAAATTTGCCGCAAATTCATGCCTGGCAAATAAATTCGCCCATCACTAATGTTAAAGAGGGAGGAGGAATGTGGGGAGAGCAGTGACATCTAGGAAGTGCTGAATGAAGAGTGAAAGTAATAGCCTGTCCTGCCTCTATCCCTAAAGCCACTCATCACATGCATTGGGGATTGCCCCTTAAATCCCTGACAATTTGTAATATTTTGATGGACTGAAACCAGTCCTTTCCTAATCTACTAAAAACAACTTGCAGCAACTGATATGTGATTTATCTTACTTAAATATAGTGAATTTAGCTGATGCACAATGGCCATTCTATTCTGTACTGTCTTCAAGCTTATAAGTGTTAGTGTTGCAACACATGTGGGGCCGATTCACTATGGGTCGAATATCGAGGGTTAATTAACCCTCGATATTTGACTAGGAACTAAAATCGTTCGACTTCGAATATCGAAGTCGAACGATTTAGCGCAAATCCTGCGATCGATCGATCGAAGGATTTTTCATTCGATCGAATGATTAAATCCTTCGAATCAAACGATTCGAAGGATTTTAATCCAACGATCGAAGGAAAATCCTTCGATCAAAAAATCCCAGGCAAGCCTATGGGGACCTTCCCCATAGGCTAACATTGACTTCGGTAGCTTTTAGCTGCCGAAGTAGGGGGTCGAACTTTTTCTTAAAGAGACAGTACTTCGACTATCGAATGGTCGAATAGTCGAACGATTTTTAGTTCGAATCGTTCGATTTTCGTAGTCAAAGGTCGAAGTAGCCCATTCGATGGTCGAAGTAGCCCAAAAAAACTTCGAAATTCGCAGTTTTTTTAATTCGAAACCTTCACTCGAATTTAGTGAATCGGCCCCATGTGTGTTGCAAAAATGTTGCGCATAAATGCCAATGGGTGAAAAAATGTGTCTTGCATCCAAAAAAAAAAATTGTTGTCCATAGACTTCAATGCATTTGGCAAATTTTTTGCTGTTTTGCAAATTTTCTGGGAAGAGAAACAGGTCAGATTCTCCCATCACTAGTTACTAATGATTTCCTACTACAATACAGTTGTACACGAGTCATCTTGATATTTCAAGACAGGTACTAAAGAACACGAATGACTAGCAGACAATAAATATAATTAAACATAATCCCAACTGGTATTAGCACTGGGAAAATATCTCCAGACTTACAGATGATACATCACGGTATATACCATAATGTAAAATACATTTAATATGTAAAGATAATAAGATGGAATTGGAAAACAACAAAACACAAATGACAGTATACATTGTCAAGATGCCTAACAGAAATAAAATTATAAACTAAATAAGATAAGGCTAATAAAAGCACCATGGTATGAAAATCTCATATGGCCCTTGTATAAATTATAAAACCAGTTTACTGTCCCATGACCTTTTCCTTATGAAACATAACTGAATTATGCTTGCATTAACAATTAGATATTTCTGATGCATGTATTCATTTCACATTACTTCTGAATATTTATTCTGGGTATTTCTTGTTTGTAGTTGTGCATTTTTGTAATTGTGTACAGATATTGGATCCATAATCCTTAAAGCTCAGAATTGCGGAATGGCCTTCTCCCATAGACTCCATTTTATCCAAATAATTTGCATTTTTAAAAATGATTTCCTTTTTAACTGTAATAATAAAGCAGTACCTTGTACTTGATCCAAACTAAGATATAATTAATCCTTATTGGCAGCAGAACCAGTCTATTAGGTTGAGTCTAGTAGACTAAAGGTATGAAGATTACAAAAGATCCGTTATCCAGAGAATCAAAGGTCCCAAGCATTCTGGATAACAGGTCCCATACCTGTACATTATGTACCGGTATATGAATACATATCTTATAATGAAGACCTTTTTTAATAAATCTTCCCGTTTTTCAAATCTTCCTCTACCCCCCACCCTGGGCATAAAGCAGGCACATTGCAAGATGGTAGATGGGAGCACCACTTTATGGAGGAAAATGGATGGGTTGGCAATGCTTTAGGTGTTTCATTGAGTTAATGGTAACATATAAAGTAGATGAAGAGTTGCTGAAATGGGTTTCCTTATGCAATACACATTTAGGGGCCGATTCACGAAATTCGAGTGAAGGATTCGAAGTAAAAAAAACTTCGAATTTCGAAGTATTTTTTGGGCTACTTCGACCATCGTATGGGCTACTTCGACCTTCGACTATGACTTCGAATCGAAGGATACGAACTAAAAATCGTTTGACTATTCGACCATTCGATAGTCGAAGTACTGTCTCTTTAAAAAAAACTTCGACCCCTAGTTCGCCATATAAAAGCTACCGAAGTCAATGTTAGCCTATGGGGAAGGTCTATTTTTTAAAAAAATAGTTTTTTTCCCGCACTGGATTTTTTTGGGAAAATGTATTGATAAATAAGGGGAAAAAACTGTGAGATTTGGTCTGAGTATATTTCAGAAAATAATGAGATGGATCTTGATAAATAACCCCCTACGTGTCACCTTTTTATTTTATACATAGCGATTTGCTAGTTTCACAGCTAAGTTTCCCATCTATTTATTTTCCATTTCTGTTTATAACTACAGTTTATAACTACAGTTTATCCGGATTAATGTTAAAGGGATACTGTCATGGGAAAACATGTTTTTTTCAAAACGCATCAGTTAATAGTGCTGCTCCAGCAGAATTCTGCACTGAAATCCATTTCTCAAAAGAGCAAACAGATTTTTTTATATTCAATTTTGAAATCTGACATGGGGCTAGACATTTTGTCAATTTCCCAGCTGCCCCTGGTCATGTGACTTGTGCCTGCACTTTAGGAGATAAATGCTTTCTGGCAGGCTGCTGTTTTTCCTTCTCAATGTAACTGAATGTGTCTCAGTGAGACATGGGCTTTTACTCTTGACTGTTGTTCTTAGATCTACCAGGCAGCTGTTATCTTGTGTTAGTGAGCTATTATCTGGTTACCTTCCCATTGTTCTTTTGTTTGGCTGCTGGGGGAGAAAAGGGAGGGGGTGATATCACTCAAACTTGCAGTACAGCAGTAAAGAGTGATTGAAGTTTATCAGAGCACAAGTCACATGACTCGGGGCAGCTGGGAAATTGACAAAATATCTAGCTCCATGTCAGATTTCAAAATTGAATATAAAAAAATCTGTTTGCTCTTTTGAGAAATGGATTTCAGTGCAGAATTCTGCTGGAGTATCACTATTAATTGATTCATTTTGAAAAAAATGTTTTTCCCATGATAGTATCCCTTTAAGAACAAATTCATGCCACTATGAATGAATATATTTACTTTGGGGCTTTACCAACAGATATCTATTGGTATAATAATAAAATGTTGAGATATCTTCAACAACAAACATTATTTATGCTGTTTATGTTTTGTACCGAGATTCTTTTTTCATACTGAGATTTTCCCATGTTGGGAGAAAATAAACCTATTTAAATGACCCTGTGGTGTAATTCTTTCTTTGCATAATGTATGCATTGTGTATCTTCTTATATAATTGTACACAATAATGGACACTTGAGATTTTTGTGGGAGAAGAACACACTTCCAAGTAAAACTTTTGCAATCCATCCATAAGAACTAAAAGGCACAGAGGTGTAATAATATGATATGGCAATATGATTTATGAAGCAGGGAAGCAGTGAAAATAAAGTAAAAAAGCAACCTTTGTGTGTTCAACTTCTCCTTAAAACGGCGTGTTATTTAAAGATAAGTGAAACAGAATGGAATGACTGTGGATCCAAGGAAACTGGAACAAATGTGATAAGCACAGCTCTTCTTATGTTTCAAGAACATTCACTTTTACCTGAAAACTGTATTAAGAAGAAAGGAAAGGAACGAACAGGCAACGTTTTTTTTAAACATTCTCAGTACTTTCACAAAAGGTAAGATAGTAAAACAAAAAGCAATAACAGAATGATTACAAGCATTAAAACATTAAAATATCTACAATTTTTGTAAACTTGGAAACTTTAGATGTACAAGGTTTAGATGCTACATTGGCATTTCTGAGCAAAAGCAAACTGTGCTTAAATCTGCAGCTGAGCCATCAGAAATAGCTCTTAGCTCATGGAGATCAGACAACCCACTGAGTATAGGATCCAAATCTACAAAAATAAAGTTTTTTACTCCTTCCCGCAGAGATGCTTTCTATTGGCAATTTATTGACAGATAAGACTAATGCCAGTGCCTAAAACTGCCTGTGATGAATCTCACCAAGGGGCCGATTCACTAAATTCGAGTGAAGGATTCGAACTAAAAATCGTTCGACTATTCGACCATTCGATAGTCGAAGTACTGTCTCTTTAAAAAAAACTTCGACCCCCTAGTTCGGCAGATAAAAGCTACCAAAGTCAATGTTAGCCTATGGGGAAGGTCCCCATAGGCTTGCCTAAGTTTTTTTCATCGAAGGATATTCCTTCGATCGTTGGATTAAAATCCTTCGAATCGTTCGATTCGAAGGACTTAATCGTTCGATCGAATGAATAATCCTTCCATCGTTCGATCGAATTTTCTGCGCTAAATCCTTCAACTTCGATATTCGAAGTCGAAGGATTTCAATTCCTAGTCAAATATCGAGGGTTAATTAACCCTCGATATTTGACCCTTGGTAAATCTGCCCCCAGGTGTTGTGAAAATCAACCAAACATGCATTATTTTGGACAAAAAACCACCTGTACCAGCAGTGTCAGATATGTTCCATTATATTCAATGCAAAGTGTTACTGGTATGGATGGGCTTTTCTTCTCTTGTGAAAATGCGCTGGCAGAGAAAATGCCTCTTTTAACGTTAGCCTCAGCAGCGTGAACATACTCCTGTGGCATTTTACAGGTCAGTGGGCCAAATACCTGTTCACAAAGTTATGACTAAAATAAACTATAATGTTAAATGTTAAATAGTACTAAACTAAAAGACCACACTTAAACAGGTGCTAACTGCCATGTTTTTCTTAATAATATCATGACATCAAGAGGATATTCATTACAGAAACTAAGGATTCTACATAGGTTTTCAACTTTAATTATATGGAAAGTGGAAACATACAGGCTGACCAATTAGTGGGTCCCTCTAAAATTTTACATACTGGCCCAATTATATATTTATTCCACCATAAGTGGGTGGCTAATAGATGGATGCAATAGTATCGTGCAAAATTTTACATTCTTTGTAGGACAGAAATGTGTCCCTTCAAAGCATATACTTGACTACCTGCACTCAAGCTTCAGAAGTGCATGAAAGTAATATATCCTTAGGCCATGGACAGTAGACATTTTTACCATGCTTCTGACTCCCTGCACTGAACCCTGTTGCTGGAACTGACTCCTTGAACTGCATGGTGGACGTACATGTTTCCATCAACTTCTCTAGTCTAGTTTTTAAAACTGCAAAAAAAGTATGAGGTGCTGAGATTAGTAGGGTTATAGTTCAAGGACTATTAGTAAGTTTAGTTTTTGCAGATACAAAATATTTCCAACTTCAATAGTGTCCAAAGTTAATTTTGTTAATTCTTTTAGGCATTCTTTCTTTAAAGGACAAGGAAAGGCAAAAAAAATAAAATCCCATTTTTACTTTCTTTAATGAAAAAGAAACATATCTCCAATATACTTTAATTAAAAAATGTGCACTGTTTTTATAAGAAACCTGACTGTATGCAGTGAAATTCTCCCTTCATTTACTGCTGTGGATAGGAATTGTCAGATGGTCCCTAACTGCTGAGCAGGGAAACAATCATACTTATGAACAGCAGGGGGAGCCCCCGCCTTACTTACCAGCCATGCAGAATTCAAGCAGCTTTGTTTATGACGATCCCTAAGCAGCCCAGACCACACTGAGCATGTGCAGGGTCAGGCAAAGATGTTTAACAAAGTTACAAGATGGTGACCCCCTGTGGCCAACTTTGAAAGCATAAATCATTTGTCTGATTAGGCTTTGTGGTGCAGTAAGTTCATGCTTATGTTTAGTATACAAAATACAGAATTTCTAGCCTTAGTCTATTTTAGACTTTTGTTGTCCTTTAAAACTCATCTTTCAAAAGTCTAAATTCATATTTCTTCACTAGAGGGATAACTATATGTATTTTAATAGCTACCTTTATTAAAACCAGGAAAAGGTGTCCGTATTTAGCTTAAAATGCATTAATCATTTTAATCTTTAGAGCATCTAGTTGGCACTGCACATTTATAAGCTACAAAATGGTAAATCTTGCAAATATTACCTCAATATTTAGGGGCCGATTCACTTAGCTAAAGTGAAGGGTTCGAATGAAAAATACTTCGAATTTCGAAGTATTTTTTGGGTACTTCGACCATCGAATGGGCTACTTCGACCTTCGACTACGACTATCGAAGGATTCAAACTAAAAATCGTTCGACTATTCGACCATTCGATAGTCGAAGTACTTGCCCTTTAAAAAAAACTTCGACCCCCTACTTCGGCAGCTAAAAGCTACCGAAGTCAATGTTAGCCTATGGGGAAGGTCCCCATAGGCTTGCTAACCTTTTTTTGATCGAAGGATTTTCCTTAGATCGTTGGATTAAAATCCTTCGAATCGTTCGATTCGAAGGATTTAATCGTTCGATCGAACGAAAAATCCTTCGATCGTACGATCGCAGGATTTGCGCTAAATCCTTCGACTTCGATATTCGAAGTCGAAGGATTTCAATTCGAGGGTCGAATTTCGAAGTATTTTTAACTTCGAAATTCGACCCTAAGTGAATCTGCCCCTTAGACTCCTAATAAAAAGTTTGTGAGTTAAAATGTATCAAACTCTGCAAAAAGGAAATTTTTTTGCAGTCTGGCACTTCACCTCATTAGCCAAATCATCCCTTGGCAGTCATACCCAATACCAAAGATATTACACAAACTCAGTGGGCACTTCTTCCTATGTGTCAGCAGGTTAAGTTGTTTTAGGATCACTGATGGCTTTGCTGTCCCAATACCCAGAAACAAGAAGGAAAGTTCTTACATGAACAGAGCGCACACTTTTGTGGCAGATTTCATGCATCTCTCTGTTTTAAAAGGTTGCCATGAGAGATGTTCTTTAGGTTAGGACAAAGCTGCTTTTGTTGCATGAAAAAAGGCCTTTTATCCCTGCTTTTAGTACAGTCATTTCTAAACATTGGGTATTTTAATGAACGTGCTAGTCTAGAAAAGCTTTTTGTTTAAGTGAAGACATTTTTCATATCAACTTAATCTTTATTTCGTATAACAACTTCTGAACAGGTGTACATGCTTAGCATACCGATACGTGGAATATTTGCATAAAATCCTGCAGCCCTTTAATTTTTCTGCACAGAACAGAACAAGGTAGAAAAGGCAGAACACTGCCATCTCCAGTCTACACTTGTATAAGTGTGCAGTATATTGGCTTTATTATCTAGGCACCAAAATTGTTTGCAGCACTCTATGGAACGGGGTAGCTACCACATCTATAGTTAAGACAGACACATAGAATGCGATAATATATGCAAGGATGCTATAAGCTTACACTGGGTTTTAGAATATTTTCTGTAGTATTTCCTGTTGCCTTATGGAGATAAAAATATAGGATAGAAGAATGAAGATACAAAAGGTTATATAATTATTTTCCCCTGGAGGCAATTATTTGCAATGATAACACACTATGATTGGATTATATTATAAGAGGAACTATCACAAACATGAAAATTTAATATTAGCTTCAGCATACTGAAATAAGAAACTTTCTGTACCGTTTCTGAAATATTCAAGTTTATGTTCACTATTCCTCTCTCAGAATCTGTTTCTCCTCATTCTGTCTTCATGCAGAAGTTGGGTGTCAGATGAATGATCCAATTTATCTTATAGGGGGGCTCCTTTTGCCTAGAAGATGTATTAGAGATCACTCTATTAAAATCACCTGTCTCTCTACATGCAGAATTTGTGCAAAAGGCTCCTATTTTGTTAGATTTTGTTTGTAGTGGAATCAGTTATTTGAGTGAGCTCTAATACCATACATCTGCTAGGAAAGGGAGCCCCCTATAAGATATATTGGATCATTCAAATAGACAAGGTATGAAGGTCCAAATTACGGAAAGTGATACAATAAACAATGTATTCCTTAATCCACTAGTTTAAATTGTTTAAATTTTTTTAAGGCTCGTCGACAGTTGCTGGAGTAGCCACCTCCATGTAGTATCATAGCCAAAAAAAGTAGGAACTGGAGAGCCTTCCAATGTAGTTTGTATTTCTTTATTGAAGCACTACATGTTTCAGACCTCCTTCCTCGAGTGCAAGGCTTTCCAGTTCCTACTTTTTTTGGCCAAATTACAGAAAGACCTCTCATCCAGAAAATCCCAGATCTCGAACATTCTGGCTAACGGGCCCCATTCCTGTATTTTAGCATATTATTACAGTTAATTTGTAAGGAATTATTTAGCATAGTGTACATTATACTTGGGAGACCAGCCAAGCAGAGCAAGCAATTGTCTACAGTTTTGAAGATTGGGGTTGCTACATGCAACATATATATATTTATGGTAATGGCCTGTCAGCCTCAAGTAGTACAGAGACAATCTGAAGAATTAGCTGCACACTAATCATTACAAAGCAGTGAACAAAATTTATTTAGCCTTCCAAAATGTAAGGCAGACAATGTTTCAGACCACACTGAGCCCTTTTGGAAGGCTAAATAAAATGTGTTCACTGCTTTGCAATGATTAGTGTGCTGCTAATTCTTCAGGTTGACTATGAAGAAGTCTCCAGTTACAGGCTTGGGACCTATTAGTGAGCACCTATCAATCTATCATCACATAGGATGACTACTATACCTGCATGGGTAAGAGTACTCTAATTCTGAGTTATATTTCAAGTAGAACAGTGAGGGAACAAAGAGAAGCATAGTTGTAGCTTTGGGGCGGTATGAACTTTTGCTTCTGAATTTTTTACTTTTGAGTGTGTGAACCCATAGACAAATTGTATTGTATTCAGTTACTCTATGTAGGGGGTTTCTGCACCTCACATTTTGTTTCTCAGAATATTTTTTGCTGTATTGGTGTGCCCTCCATCCATTAGTAACAGTTGCTGTAAAACCCAGGTCTGGCAGGCCAAGAAAAATACAGGAGCGGCATATGCGGAGGATTGTGAGAATGGTTACAGGCAACCCAAAGATCACCTCCAAAGACCTCCAAAGAACATCTTGCTGCAGATGGTGTATCTGTACATTGTTCTACAATTCAGCGCAATTTGCACAAAGAACATCTGTACGGCAGGGTGATGAGAAAGAAGCCCTTTCTGCACTCATGCCACAAACAGAGTCACTTGTTGTATGCAAAAGCTCATTTAGACAAGCTGCAGTCATTTTGGAACAAAGTGCTTTGAACTGATGAGACAAAAATTTAGTTATTTGGTCATAACAAAAAGTACTTTGCATGGCGAAAGAACACTGCATTCCAAGAAAAACACCTGCTAACCTACTGTCAAAATCTATGGGATAATTTGAAGCAGGCTGTCTATGCTCGGCAGCCATCAAATTAAACTGAACTGGAGAGATTTTGTATGGACGAATGGTCAAAGAATCCAGAAACTCATCAAAGGCTATAGGAGGCATCTAGAGACTGTTACATCTGCAAAATGAGGCTCAGCAAAGTATTGATGTAATATCCCTGTTGGGGTGCCCAAATTTATGCACCTATCTAATTTTATGATTCTATTTTCTGTTAATTCAATAAACTTTATGGCACTGTTGAAATACTACTGTTTCCATAAGGCATGTTATATATTAAAGGGAAGTTTCTTCTTTGAAAGCTCAGCCAATGCTAAACAAAACTCCAAAGAATTAAGAGGGGTTCCCAAACTTTTTCGTATGACTGTACTTATATGTATATACTTATATACTATATTTATTTTTTTGCCAGGTAAAACCAGTGATGGCTTTTCTGGAAGTGAGACCACTGCACTGCACTGCTCTGCTTAACACTGCTCAACCACACTTGTGGTTGCTGGACTACTAATCTCAGAATAATGTAAGATATAATAAAATAAAGGTTGAGGCATGATGGGAGCTGTAGTCCATCAACATCGGGGCTGTATTCTTAAAGTAATATTGCTCAATAAAGCTTTTCCAACAATTTTCCCCACATCTCCCCAGCCAGCATTCATACAATCCTCCAATGAGAATCCCAGCTGACCTGTATCATCCTGTCTCCCTGTTCTCTGTTGTTACAGTTGGAGCTGGAAGCATTACACACAGTTTCACAGCACTGAACAAGTCTGTCCTTTATCCCCATGTGTAATCCCAGTGTTATATAATGAAGAAAACAACAAAATAACAGCATCATTATCTCTGTAAGTAAGATAACAGAAATATGCCTGACATCGTGCTAGGATTCTTATTGGTCAGTACTTTTGCATTTATAATGAAGTTACTGCTGGGTTAACATCTTCTTTAAAATGGGAAATAATGAAAATAGGGGTCGAAGAAAAAAGTATGTACTACTATAGTAAAAAGAGTCTACAGAACATTGTATAGATGGCTAACACTTTTCCCGCATACTTGACAATCAGGAACTTTTAAGTGGTGTAATAAGTCATGCATGTTTTATTATATCTGCCAAAAAAGAAAAAACTGGGCAAAGACAGTAAAAACATGTACTGAAATGTGTTGTTAAGGTTAGGGTTAATGTACGCCACTTCCTGAATTGTAAACAGTCTAAATGGATTATGACACTTAATCTGATGGCAGCCATATCGTTGCTAATAAACCACCATCTCTGTCAAAGAACTATTGTTTATTAATATTTCTAGGACCTCATCCATCTGTTGCCTGATCAATACTAAGGGACACATTTACTTTGCTCGAGTGAAGGAATAGAATAAAAAAAACCTTTGAATTTCGAATGTTTTTTTTTGGCTACATCGACCATCGAATTGGCTACTTCGACCTTCGACTACGACTTCGAATCGAACGATGATTATCGACCATTCGATAGTCGAAGTACTGTCTCTTTAAAAAAAAACTTTGACCCCCTACTTCGCCACTTAAAACCTACCGAGGCTTCCTAGCAATTTTCTGATCGTAGTAAAATCGTTCGATGGATTAAAATCCTTTGAATCGTTTGATTCGAAGGATTTAATCGTTCGATCAACGATTTTTCATTCGATCGTTCGATCGAATATTCAAAGTCGAAGGATTTACATTCGGCAGTCTAATATCGAGGGTTAATTAACCCTCGATATTCGACTATATGTAAATCTGCCCCTAGTTGTTACAAAAGCTTAAATCCAAGCTTGTATAGGTTTTTCATAGGTTTGTTAAACAAAAAAAAAAAAGCCACTATACCTTAAAATTTTTATGTTGGATGTTTATCGTGGGAATACTATACAGGCATAGATTTAAGAGCTATAAAAAAATGAGTGTGTAATTTGTACCAATAACATCCCTATGAAAATGCATTACATGAACAAATTATTGACTTCCAATCATAACCGTCCATACTGTGACATCAGTCATGTTGTGTCAATGACATCAAGCCATGTTGTGACATCAGTCACTGCTAATGACATCAGGCCATGTTGTGACATCAGTCACTGCTAATGACATCAGGTCATCTCTACTAGCTTTCACTTTCTGGATTATTACAGCAAATTAGGGTTATGGCAAATGATAGGGAAAGGTGAGGCTGGACAGCCAGACACATTACCCAAGTACAATAATCTGTTAATATTAGACAGAAATAAAGGGGAAAGTAACGATGAAGCTATAGCTACACTTAGGGGGGAATTCACAAAAGTGTCGGGAACGAAAAAATGTCTTTAAAATGTCGTAGAAAGTGTTGTAGCAACAGCCGACAAATTCACAGAGCATTTTTCTGCCAATTTTCCGACATGTACAACACTTTTGAATTAGTGTCGTTAAAAGTGGGCGTGGTTTTTTCGGCGCCACTTTTCCCGACATTTTTATGAATTACTCGTAAACTCATTTTTTTTACTGACAATTTTTCAGACACTTTAGGCTCTCCAAAATGAAAATGTCAGACAAATTGTCATTTAAAAAGTCTTGGTAAATGTCGTTTGTACGATGAAAAGATATACGACATTTTAGAAAATTGTCAGACTTACGAGACATTCAGAGATGGTAACATCTGCCTTTGTGAATTTGCCGTTCATACGACATTTTACAAATTTGTCGACCGCCACTTCTGGGTTACTTTTTTACTGACACTTATGTGAATTCCCCCCATAGAATTTTCTCATTTCCTATACTTAAATAGCCCTATAAGAGAAGAATAAAGAATTATTTTCAGAAATGTATTGATTAAATAATTAACTGTATTGATGTTAACTAGTGCACTACTATTTTGAGTGATGGTTGGGAAGGAGTATCAAAAATGGTTTATACACGTTACTAAAGATTATATTACCTGCATGAAAAACACCAAAATGCTTGTATGTGGAAGAACTACAACTGTAGGATAGTAATAAAAGATTTGAAGATTTTTTTTTAAGAAAAATAACCTTTGGAAATCTTTTTCTTCAAACTATTTCCATCTTTGTATGTCCTCGAGTAATGGAGGATCATTCTGGCCAAATCCATTCTCAGTTACACAAATGACTGGGTTGTTGAAGGTTTCCTAGAGAAAGTATAAGTAATGATTAGCAAGTTCCTGTTAATTAGCAACTAGGCTGGGAAAGTCTCTGCTTAGTGAAGCCACTCTTTTACATAGTTTCCCATACTGTTAGTTAAATGGTATTTTACAGTGCTTAGTTTAATAGGTTCCTGATAAAAATGCCCATAACGTATGTGAATGTGATAGGCATCTTAGAATGTAAGCTCCACTGGGGCAGGGTGTGATGTGAACAATGTGTAATCTCTGTAAAGCACTGCCAGCTCTATTATAATAATTCAAGCTTAATGTGATACAAGTGAAAAAACCTCCAGTTTTCCAGGTGGCAGCCCAGTGAGAACCTTTCCTGTTCTATTTTCATGTTATGCTCTCTTCTTGGTTTCATATGATCATCCCCAAAGACATTAAGGGGCTGATTCACTATGGGTCGAATATCGAGGGTTAATTAACCCTCGATATTCGACTAGGAATTGAAATCCTTCGACTTCGAATATTGAAGTCGAAGGATTTAGCACAGAAAATTCGATCGAACGATTCAAAGGATTTTAATCCAACGATCGAAGGAATATCCTTCGATCAAAAAAACTTAGGCAAGCCTATGGGGTCCTTCCCCCTAGGCTAACATTGGCTTCGGTAGCTTTTATCTGCCAAACTAGGGGGTCGAAGTTTTTTTTAAAGAGACAGTACTTTGACTATCGAATGGTCGAATAGTCGAACGATTTTTAGTTCGAATCCTTCGATTCGAAGTCGTAGTTGAAGGTCGAAGTAGCCCATTCGATGGTCAAAGTAGCCCAAAAAAACCTTCGAAATTCGAAGTTTTTTTACTTCGAATCCTTCACTCGAATTTAGTGAATCAGCCCCTAAGCTGTATTTCTACATCTGGACACATGAAGAGCACCCATACAAACTCATAAGCCAAGGTTCCGCCTGCTGCTGCTGAACTTAAAGAGGCAGCGTGACAAAATAACTAAAGTTTTGTGGCCTCAGGTTGCAGCTACTTTTAAAAATATACAAGGCACATTATGCTACAGCTCATGAATTGTGAAATGCAACACAATATAGGAAATATAGATTTACTTTAATATGTTTCACCAACTTACGAAGTCCCCATGAAACTACAGCCAACCATACAGGGGCACATTGTCTTCTACAGTGCAATGCCTTATTTTTCTAGAAGTATAATAATTTAAACAGAAGAAGTCGGCTAAATATCTCTCGGTGGCTTCTTTATCTAAGGCAGAGCTTGGATTAAAAGGTTCAGCCCAGTCAGAACAAAGAGCAATGGAAACAGCTCCATTTTGCTGTTTCCTAAAATTTGTGTATAGTTATGCCATGCTTTAGCATCTGTCCGTAACATATTGTGGCCTCCTTGTTATGCTCCATATCCTGGGTTCTTTTTGGCTGGTGTAAAAATGCCTTCCTCATAGCCAAATACTGTATGGCAACAACATTGGGTTCATTAATGGTAATCCAAAGTTTTACTCCAAATCTACAAATGTTTCATTACAGAACTGTTTCAAAAACATCTATGGTTTTTTTTAGAACTCCAAACACCAAGATCTTCAACAGCTTGAGGCATATCAAAATGATATAATATGAATAATATCAGTGGGCTGATATTGTTTTCAAAGAGGCTGTTAATCACCTTGTTGTAGTACTCTATACCTAAGAATGATACAATTAGGGGCAGATTTATCAAGGGTTGAATTTCAAAGTAATGGGAGTTTTTTTGAACTCCCATAACTTCAAAATTCGAATAAAAAAAGACCAATCGAAATGTATTAAAAAAACCAACGTTTTTAACTCCGGGTGAATAGGATGTATTCGAATCATCTGAATCATCATCATCATCATCATTTATTTATATAGCGCTGTCAAGATACGCAGTGCTTTACTGCAGTTTAGCAAACAGGGAATAAATGGTGGATAGCAGACAAGAATTACAGAGTACAATAGGGTTTACAAACTAAAAGGTTAGGGTAAAATTGAGACATTAGGATTGTATAAACAATTTGTCATTTTTGATACAGCAATGATTAATTAAGGTACATCGAATAGGCCTCTTTAAACAGATGGGTCTTTAAGGAGCGCTTGAAAGTTTGGAAAGAAGGGGAAAGTCTGACAGCTTGTGGCAGAGAGTTCCAGAGAAAAGCAGAAGCCCGAGAGAAGTCTTGTAGACGAGAATGGGCAGAAGTGACCAGAGGAGAAGTGAGGCGAAGATCAGAAGCAGAGCGTAGGTTTCATGAAGGAGAGTATTTGGAGATTAGAGATGAAATATAGGGAGGGATTTCTTTATTAAGGGCCTTGAATGTGAGTGTAAGTAATTTGAATTTGATTCTAGATGAGATTGGGAGCCAGTGAAGGGACATGCATATGGGAGCAGCTGATGTTGAGCGGCGAGCTAGATGAATGAGTCTAGCGGCCGCGTTTAGAATAGATTGGAGTTGTGAAAGGTGACTTGTTGGAATACCTGTGAGGAGTAAGTTGCAGTAATCAAGGCGGGAGATGATGAGAGACTGAATCAGTGTTTTAGTTGATTCTGAACTGAGATAGGGTCGTATTCGAGCAATGTTACGCAGTTGAATACGGCAAGATTTTGCAAGTGTTTGAATGTGTGGTGAAAAAGATAGATGAGAGTCTATGATGACTCCTAGGCAGCGTGCCTGTGTGGTGGAATGAAAGGTGGTGTTGTTTACGGTGAGTGATATCTGAGGGACAGGGGAAGATCTTGGAGGAAATATGATGAGTTCTGTTTTAGAAAGGTTCAGTTTCAGGTGGCGCTGTGACATCCAGGAGGAGACAGCAGAGAGACAGTCTGTGACTTGGGAAAAGGACAGAGTTAGAAAGATCAGGCGTAGACAAGTAGAGTTGGGTGTCGTCAGCATAAAGGTGATACTGAAGTCCAAATGACTGAATGAGTTTTCCTAGTGAAGTTGTATAGAGCGAGAACAGCAGGGGGCCAAGAACAGAGCCTTGAGGAACTCCAACAGAGAGTGGGAAAGTAGTAGAAGTAGAGTTAGAGAAGGAAACTTTAAAGGAACGGTCAGACAGATAAGATGTAAACCATGAAAGAGCAGTGTCCCGAATGCCAGATGAGTGTAGAATGTCAAGGAGGAGTGTGTGGTCAACTGTATCAAAGGCTGCAGAGAGATCTAGAAGGATTAGAATGGAATAATGACCTTTAGACTTTGCCAATAGAAGATCATTGGTTACTTTGGTGAGTGCAGTTTCAGTCGAGTGTGATGGGCGGAAGCCAGATTGCAAGGGGTCGAGGAGGGAGTTGTGAGTGAGATGCTGGATCAGGCGTTTGTAAACAAGCCTTTCTAGTAATTTGGATGCGAATGGAAGAAGGGAGACCGGTCGATAGTTAGTGGGAGAGCTGGGATCAAGGGAAGGTTTTTTGAGGATAGGAGTGTTTAGTGCTTGTTTGTATAATGATGGAAAGGTACCAGTAGAGAGTGAAAGATTGAATAAGTGGGTAAGTGCAAATCTGAATCAAAGTTTTAGCGCATTCGATCGAATTCAGATCGAAGGATTTGCCCAAAAAAATATCAAAGTCCACTAAATGACTCCAAATAGGTTCTAGGAGGTTTTAGATGGCTAATGGTTGACGTTTTAAAGAGACAGTACACGATAAATTTCCATATTCGTATAGTCGAATATTTTTCAAATCTGAATAGAATTTTGGCCTATTCAATAGTTGAAGTTCACGAAAATAGCTCGAAATTAGAATTTTCTTATTTTAAATTTTCACTTGGCACCACCTGGGACTTTTTTCATGCTTGTCTTGCTCCCCTACTCTCTTCACATTTGAATGTGGCTCACGGGTAAAAAAAGGTTGGGGACCTCTGGTCTACATGATACTAAGGGGCATGTTTACTAACATTGGCGATAAATATCTGGAGAGATTTCTGGAGATGTTGCCCATGGCAACCAATCAGCAATTAGATTTAAACAGCCACAGCCAAGTTAGAAAACAAAAGCAAAGATCTGATTGGTTGCTATGGGCAACATCTCCAGAAATCTCTCTAGATATTTATCTCCAATGTTAGTAAACATGCCCCTAAAACTTTATTTGAACGTGAACTACCACTTTAGAGGCGGGGACTATGGGAAATCACCAGAAATTCTACTCATTCAGGTCGGATTAAACCAGACAGATTGAGATTCAGTGTCAATATCTTCATGGCAGATTAAAGGGATATTTATTCACAGTCTGCCCTTAACATATTCAAAACTGGTTAAAGGCCAAAAATAAAAGTAGAATGCTTGGGACCTGGGGTTTTCCATATAACAGAAATTTTCGATTTTTGATCTTCATACCTTAAATTTACTAGAAAATCATGTAAAAATTAAATAAACCTAATAGGCTGGTTCTGCTTCCAATAAGAATTAATTACATCAAAGTTTGGATTAAGTACAAGGTATTGTTTTATTACAGAGGAAAAGGAAATCATTTTTCAAAAATTAGGATTATTTGATTATAATGGAGTTTATGCAAGACAGCCTTTCTGTATTTAGGAGCTTTCTGGATAATGGGTTTCTGAATAACAGATCCCATACCTGTGATAATTAAATAATAAAAGTTTGTCCAGGGCTAGTAATTGATTGCAACCAATCAAGCTACTGCTTTCCAACAGGTAGCAAATAAATGCATCCTGAAGATTGGTTGTGGATTATTAGATGTGGTGGAAACTGTGACGTATATTACATTACTCCCATTGAATCTCAGCCTCTAAATCATTCAAACTTTTTAAGGTGCTACTATTCCTGAAACCTTTGTCAAGATGACCTTATTCACACCTATGTTGAAACTGCACATCATATGGCAGGACCCTCTAAATACCTTATGAACAAAGGGGTTTGATGTCTTTACAGATGCAGCGTAGGTTCAAAGAATAAGATCAATCGTGTAGATCTCATAAAAACTGTTATATGCTGTTTTACTAGTTAAGGTAACACATACATGCAGGGAAAAAGCATATTGTACAATGCCTTGCCTTCTGTTTAAGAGCCTTAAATGCCATATATAATTACCACACCAATTCCATCCAGGATTTAACGTCCTTGCAACAGGATCTTGAAAAACTGGCAATCTGGGAAGCTAAGTGGCAGGTGAGATTCCATGTTGATAAATTTAAAATCATGCACCTGGGATGTAAAAGTATCCAAAACCATATATAAGAATAGAGAGGGGATGCACACTCAATGAAGAAAATAATACTTGGTAAACAAAGGTGGTATTTAAAAAATTTTCATTTATTAAGGGGCCCATTTACGTAGTTTGAGTGAAGGAATAGAGGAAAAAAAGTTTGAATTTCGAATGGTCGAATATGGCTACTTCGACCATCGAATGGGCTACTTCAACCTTCGACTACGACCTTCGACTTCGAATCGAACGATTCGAACTAAAAATCGTTAGACTATTCGACCATTCGAAGGATTTAATCGTTCGATCTAACGAGTGTTCCTTCGATCATTCGATCGTAGGAATAGCACAAAATCCTTCGACTTCGATATTCGAAGTCGAAGGATTTTACTTCGACAGTCGAATATCGAGGGTTAATTAACCCTCGATATTCGACCCTAGGTAAATGTGCCCCATAGTGTATAGCAAACAAATATACATAAGACAAACTGGTATATTATGTACATCAGTATTAGCACAAATATACCATCAAGTTACAAGATCAAGGCAAAAAGGGACAAATCATAGGGAGCAGATACACTTGCCAATAATGAGAACACCCCAACGTTTCGGCACTATAGCCTTTGTCAAGGGGAATTCTGAAGCTATCTAAAGTATAAATACCCCAATTAGACTCCCAGTGGTATTATTTTCTTCATTGAGTGTGCATCCCCTCTCTATTCTTATATATGGTTTTGGGTAACTGTGGGGTTATCCCGGGGTCACCTGCACCTCATATTTCTTAAAAAAGAGAGTTTTTTCCCTTTCCAATACTGGTAGTGCCCTCCATTAGGATAGGGTACAGCGAAGGGAAACTAAGCTGGTAACTAAGCTGGTAAGAGGTATGGAAAACCTATGAGGAAAGACTGGCCAAGTTGGGGTTGTTCACACTGGAGATCATATAATAATCTTTCCATCTAACAAGAGGGCACCCATTACGATTAGAAGAAAAGAAGTTCAAGCTAAATATTCAAAAAGGTTTTTATTTAGAGTGAGAGCTGTGAACATTGTTGAATTCTCTCCCTGAATCAGTCGTACATATATACATATATATAAAGTTTTTTTTTTTTAAAAAAAAAAATGGCCCCGCCAACACTAGGCTACCCGCACCAGGAGGGAGCTCTCTGGTGTGAGCAGCCATTTCCGGTCACTCACATGTGCATAACGTGCATGTGCGTAATGAGCAATTCGGGAAGCTTTTCATTAGGCGCATGTGAGTGGTGAGTGGCGAATGGCTGCTCACACTGGGAACTCCCCTAGCCCGCACTTTTGGTTGGGGTTAACATTTTTACCCAACAGGTGCCCTTTAAGAAGGGGTTGGGTGGAATACAGGGTTATGGGAGATAGCTCATAGTACAAGTTGATCCAGGGACTGGTCTGGTTGCCATTTTGGAGTCAGGAAGGAATGTTTCTCCCTCTGAGGCAAATTGGAGAGTCTTCAAATGTTTTTTTTATCATTTTTGCCTTCCTCTGAATCAACTAGAAGTTAGGCAGGGTATATATAGAACTTCATGGACGTGTGTCTTTTCTCAGACTAACTTATGATGTTACTATATTACCTCCAGTTTAAACAGTGCCGATTATTGTGTATACTACTTTGCCATGGAAAATGTGTCTATACAAGAGCAAACATTGTATATCTACTAACCTAATACTATTAGACAATGGCAGCAACTAATAGCGATGTACAGATATTTATGGTAGTTTATATGAAGAATGGAAATGCATCACCCTTTCAAGTAATTACATGACATTAATATAACAAATTAAACATGTAGTGGAACACGCATTTGTTCCTATTGAAATAAAAGTGCCCATGCAAGATTGCCCTTCTAGAACATCTAGAACAGAATTAATTATGCAATAACCTTGATTAAAGCTGCAACCTTGTATTTGTAAGAAACAATTACCTTTCTGGTTGATAAAACCTGTCGTCCCATCAGGTAACAGACGTGACCAGGAAAGGGAAAAGCAGTAATGATTCAATCCAAGCTGTTTGATGCATTTCAAATCTTCCTCCCACAGAGTATAGCTGCCACAAGCTACATCTCCAGTCTGGTTCTTGAAAACTCTATCTCCTCCCTGATGGGTGAATGTAACCCAGACACTGGGGCCTTTCTCATCTGCATCCCATCCTCCTGATGAATAAAAATAAATAGATGAACAGGCAATCGCTTATCCTTCTGCTTGCATCAAGAAATCAACAATGAATATTAATGCAATGTGATATAGGCATTCAATCATACATATACATATAGAATAATAAACACAGGATCAGATACAGAGGGGTGGCACAGCAGATGTTTGTCATGCAACTCTATCTTTAGTACCTTATATTCAAAAGTAGAATTTAAGACAGGCTAGAGAGACCATTTGACTTACCACTGTACCCCAAAGAAACAGTGGGGTTCTTAGCTAAAGAATATAAGTTTCTACTAAGGAGCAAAGTTCTCATCATTGCTCTGAAAACCTTTAGATGATGGTGGGTTTTTTGGGTGATGTAGTAGAAACAGGAGACAATAATTGCTTGCATTCCTGGGTTAGACCATGTAGCCAATCAGAATTTTAGAAACTTCACAGAAGGTAACCAATCAATGGATGTAAATGACCACAATTCAATGCCTAAGGCATAGAAGAGGGGCAGGCAATATGATTGACAGCCGAGACATTTTAACAAGTTTATAACTCGTATGGATGCTTTAATTAAAAATAAAAAAGAATTTGCGTTTCATGTTTAATTTGAAAAGAACGTTCATTATACAGCTTTTTATGTCCGGGAGACAGGCCCCCTTAAATGACACGTTGGACTCATTTTAATCACAATGACCTGTACTGATAATATTTAGACAATTTAGACACCTAGTAGCATTTGCATTGGCTCATTAAAACAAATGTATTTTTGGATTTTGATTGGCTGAATCTAGAAATGACTTTGCTAAAGGGATGTTTCAATTAAATAGTAGCATTGGCGCATCGCTGGTTGATGCTCACTTTTCTATAAAATACGGTGACTTGTTTGCGGCTCCCATGCCTTTGCCTGAGGCTTTTGCTTTCCCTGGTATTGTCATTAGAGGCTTGCTAATGCTATCTCCATCACTGGATACCACTTCATTACAGTCACACATAGGAATGTCTTTTAATTGAGATCTGCTTTTCAATAAGGGAACTAGATTATACTTTTTCAAGTAATGCAGAAGAACTGTCCTTTCTTTAAGATTTTATTTAGATTTCGTTGGAGATTTCTTTGCCAGATAATAGGATTTTCATGTGGCAGTTGGTAAAAAACACAAAATAAGCTGCACTTATAAACCAGTATAAAAATCCCTGTAATGTTTATGGGTAAAAGCTAGTCGTTTCACATAGATTTACAGTATGTGGAATGGGCTTGAACCTCATCAGCAAAGTCTGAACTAGGGTATGTATGATAGGAAGTTGCCTAGGGTGCCCCCCCAAATAATGCTATAATAGACTTTGCTCCCACCCTCCCTGATTTACTTTAAAGAAACAGTAACACCAAAAAATGAAAGTGTTTTAAAGGAAGGACCATATTATGTACTGTTGCCCTGCACAGATAAAATGGGTGCATTTGTTTCAGAAACACAACTATAGTTTATATCAGTGATCCCTGAACCAGTAGCTCGTGAGCAACACGTTGCTCTCCAATCCCTTGGATGTTGCTCCTAGTGGCCTCAAAGCAGGAGCTTATTTTTGAATTCCAGGCTTAGAGGCAAGTTTTGGTTGTATAAAAAACAGATGTACTGCCAAACAGAGCCTCAATGCAGGTTGACAATCCACATAGGGGCAACCAAATGGCCAATCACAGCACTTATTTGGCACCCCAAGAACATTTTTCAGGCTAGTGTTGCTCCCCATCTCATTTTACTTCTGAATGTTGGGTTCAAAAGGTTGGGGATCCCTGGTTTATATACAAAAAAACTGCTGTGTAGCCACAGGGGCAGCTATTCAAAGCTGAACAAAGAAAAAAGGCCCAGGGTATACAGTCTATCTGTATATCCTGTGCCTGAATGGCTGCCCCCATGGCTACACAGCTGCTTGGTTATATTAACTATAGTTGTGCTTTTAAAGCAAACACACCAGTTTAAGCAGTGCAGAAACAGAACATTGTAATGTCCTTCCTTTAAACCACTTTCATTTTTTGGTGTTACTGTTCCTCTAAGTTTCGGAACGGGCGATCGAAAGTGGTGGCGAGTACCCCTATATAGTCCAATAACTTCACAGAACCTTATATTAGCCCAGTTTATGTAGTCATACCATGAAGGGCCAACATTGGCTGCTGGTCATTGGCAAGCTACCACAAAAACACTGAACAGCACTGATATTCATAAGTATAATTAAATGGCCTTTATTAGAACAGTGAGATTAAATATTCCCGCAATATAAAGCTTGGAAGTACTTGTTAAAGCGCACAATATTGTCCAAAACACAATTATTTCTTGCTAGGTCAACATGTAAAGAGTAGTGCTGTCAAATGTCTTCACGATTTGATTAAGCCTAACTTAGCCTTTCTTCTAAGGGCAATGGTACACAGGACGTGTCTCCTGTGGTAGATCAAGTGCTACCTGAGAAGACATAACGTCCCTAGTTTCCTTCCCACTGGCAGTAATATGAAACACCGAAGGGAAAAAAGGGACATTCGCTGCCGTGTGCCATTGCCCTAAGGAAGCAGTTGTTGGACCTTTTCAGTTCACTCCCTCTTGGCAGGGATGTAGCGAACTGTTCGCCGGCGAACTAGTTCGCGCGAACTTCGACTGTTCGCGTCCGCCGAATGTTCGCGAATGTCGCGCAACGTTCGCCAATTTGAGTTCGCGTTCGATTCGAATAAAAATCGTTCGACCATTCGACCATTCGATTCCTTCGACCGCTAAAACCGAACGATTTCCATTCGTTCGAGCGATTGTAAGCATTCGATCGAATGAAAAGCATTCGATCGAATGGCTTCGATCGTTCTATTCGAACGAAAATCCTTCGATCGAACGATTAAAATCCTTTGATCGTTCGAATCGAACGATTTTGCGGGTGTTCGAAGTTCGCAAACTGTTTGCGAACTGTTCGCATTTTTGCCGGTGTTCGCGAACGGCGTTCGCGAACACCAAAACGGCAGTTTGCTACATCCCTACCTCTTGGGCATCTAAACTTTGTTCAGGCAGCCCTCACTTCATCAGAAAGTTACAAGAAAACATTGGTGTTATAGGGAATGTCTATTTTGCAAAAAAAAAGTAATATTATTTACATCATCAATGCTCCAACTTTTTTCCATTACTGTAAAACAGGAAGAAAAGCAGAAAATTAAAAAATGAAGAAAGGATTGTTGACAATGAAATTTGATTATAAAGAAAATAAGCTTTGAGTATGGACCAGAATGAGACTACCACTCAAGCCAAAATTTTCATAACTGGTCCAGTGCTTAATAATAGTACAGGTATGGGATCCGTTTACCTGAAAACCCATTATCCAGAAAGCTCTGAATTATGGAAAGGTCAATGTCCATAGACTCCATTTTATCAAAATAATCCAATTTTTTTTAAACATTTAGGGGCAGATTTATCAAGGGTCGAATTTCGAAGTAAAAAATACACCGAAATTCGACCATCGAATTAAAATACTTTATATTCGAATATTGAATTTGATTTTTTTTGAACGAATTTGTGTATTTGCTGTCGAAGTAAAATTGTTCGATCGAACGATTAAATACTTCGAATCGTACGATTCGAACGATTTTAGCGTACGATCGAATGATTTTACTTCGACTTCAAAAAAACGTAGAAAAATGCTGTTGAAGGTCCCCATAGGCTAACATAGCACTTCGGCAGGTTTAATCTGGCGAAGTATTGAAGTCGAAGTTTTTTTTAAAGAGACAGTACTTCAATTATCGAATGGTCGAATATTCAAAGTATTTTACTTCGAATCGAATTCGAACTCAAAGTCGTAGTATCCTATTCGTTGGTCGAAGTATCCAAAAAATTACTTTGAATTTCGAAGTTTTTTACTTTGAAAATTCCCTCAAATTCACTTCAACCCTTGAAAATCTGCCCCTTAATTTTTCTCTGTAATAATTAGGGATGCACGGAATCCAGGATTCAGTTCGGTATTTGGCCAGGATTTCAGCAGGATTCAGATTCAGCCGAAAGCTTGTCCCTGGCCAAACCAAATTTGAATCCTTAAAATCACGTGACTTTTGTCACAAAACAAGGAAGTACCTTCCCCCTCACTGATTTGCATATAGGTTTGGTAATCGGCGAATCTTTCACAAAGGATTCGGGGATTCGGCTGAATCCAAAATAGTGGATTCGGTGCATCCCTAGTAATAACAAAAAAGTACTTTGTACATGATCCAAACTAAGATATAATTAATCCTACTGGAAGCAGAACCATCCTATAAGGTTTATTTAATGTTAATTGTCTAGTAGACCGAAGGTATGAAGATCCAAATTACAGAAAGATCTTGTATCTGGAAAGCCCCAGGTCCCGAGCCTTCTGGATAACAGATCCCATACCTTTAGAGATTTAGAGATTAAACTCTTTCTCTCATTCTAAATACAAAAGATCCATAACAATTCTTTCTTTTCTGGTGTTTCTTAGCCCCACAAGAGAGGGACCTGTCACTTTTCATGTTTACATGGGTCAAGTCACTGTGACAAGATGGCACACTTATACAACTAAAAAGGAGAGAAATGATTTGTATACAACTAATAGGTGCTCAGATGTGTAAAAAATGTAATACAATAGGGTGCATACCTCTGTGCCCATGTAAGGTGTACCCTATTAAGGGATTAAGTTTTTCTTTTAATGTAGAGACTCAGGTTTTCATTAATATAAATATCAGCAATGTAACTACAGGGTGCTGGGCGTGCACTGCAACCCCTATGCTCCCACTCCTCTGCTTCCCTCCCACCGGATCTCAAGTAGAATAGCGGCCAGGGAGAGTGGATTCTCTACAGCTATAGAGGAAATAGACCCTGCGGTCTAGGCCCCTTGCAACTTCAGTGTCTGCTTCTTCTATTGTTACTACACTGGTAAATATAATGAAACCTGGGACCTTTTTGATGCTTCTTCTTAAACTTTTTTCATTTTAACCATTGTTCTTGATCCTTTGAAGTATAGGCCAGATGGGAGACTGACTTAAAGTGTTTAGAAGTGTCAAGAACGACTCCACAAATGCCTTGTTTTGTTCCTCTGTACCTGTAGTCACTTAAGAACTCTCTTACCATTTCATGTAGGGACAGTGGATTAATGTACAATTGGTATTTTCCATTTTCTGACTTCTGCCTAGTGCTACATATCAGAGAAATGAATGGTAGACTGCTCTATTATCTGGAGGTGCAGCTGATCCCACTTCACTGAGATAATACTAGCCAGGTCTTTGGTGCAAACATACCAACACATGCCACATATCTTCTTGCTGCAAACAGCCACTTCAGATTAGCCAATTCTAAAAGACTTGGTTAATTATGTGGCACTAAATCTAAAGGCTCACAGAGGAGCACTAGTGTTATCCCTCCTCCAGCCCCACCCATCCCCTGACTTTCACCTTATTTAAAGGTCATGATTTTTATGATGTAGTTTTTATTTCTAAATTACACTGTTTACATTGCAAATAATTCACTCTACAATATAAAATGTCATTCCTGAACCAGCAAGTGTATTTTTTTTGTTAGAATACTGTGTGTAGGCACCATCTCAGGTCATTTTGCCTGGCCATGTGCTTTCAGAAAGAGCCAGCACTTTAGGATAGAACTGCTTTCTGACAGGCTGTTATTTCTCCTACTCAATGTAACTGAATGTGTCGCAGTGGGACCTGGATTTTACTATTGAGTGCTGTTCTTATATCTACCAGGGAGCTGTTATCTTGTGTTAGGGAGCTGTTATCTAGTTAAATTCCCATTGTTCTGTTGTTAGGATGCTGGGGGGGGGGAGAAGGGAGGGCGGTGATATAATTTCAATTTGCAGTACAGCAGTAAAGAGTACTGAAGTTTATCAGAGCACAAGTTACATGACTGGGGGCAGCTGGGAAATGGACAATATTTATAGCCCCATGTCAGATTTCAAAATTAAATATAAAAATAATCTAACTGATTTCAGTGCAGAATTCTGCTGGAGCAGCATTGTTAACTGATGCCTTTTGAAAAAAAAACATTTTCCCATGACAATATCCCCTTAAGGTGGTAAGGACAGGGCTGCCTTACGCCTGCATCAGCCACAATTCCAAAGTGAATGAGCAAAAAGAGTCATGCTTTTGCATCCATTAGTTTTCCTATACGTACTTGCAGAAGTGGCAGTAATAAATTACCCCTTAATATTTCAGGCCAAGAGATTGTGCGATAGATAAAGAACAAATGACAATTATAAGGGCACTTGATACATTCTATACCATGTTATCTTAAAATTATGCCCCCAGAATATCAAGTATATCTACATTACTGTAGATCCTGCGTCTCTTTTTTCAATATTTGTCTCCCTCTTATGGACAAAGCATTTATAATGCAGCTTCCACACTGGTTTCCCTTCCCAGCACACTACAGTATTACTAAGGGCAGAACTAAACAAAAGCATTTGTGAATGTCCTTGCATGGACAGATCCCATCCTACAAGTTGAATGCAGTTGTACACATCCTAAAAATATATAAATGGAACTAAAGTCTGAGCTGCAACACAAGACTATGGGGAGGGAATGCTGCATTCCGAATGGTCATCCAACAAGTTAAAGTTGTATATACTTAAAGGGATACTGTCATGGGAAAAAAACATTTTTTCAAAATGAATCAGTTAATAGTGCTACTCCAGCAGAATTCTGCACTGAAATCCATTTCTCAAAAGAGCAAACAGATTTTTTATATTCAATTTTTAAATCTGACATGGGGCTAGACATTTTGTCAATTTCCCAGCTGCCCCTGATCATGTGACTTGTGCCTGCACTTTAGGAGAGAAATGCTTTCTGGCAGGCTACTGTTTTTCCTCAATGTAACTGAATGTGTCTCAGTGGGACATGGGTTTTTACTATTGAGTGTTGTTCTTAGATCTACCAGGCAGCCGTTATCTTGTGTTAGGGAGCTGTTATCTGGTTACCTTCCCATTGTTCATTTGTTTGGCTGCTGGGGGGGGGGGGGGGGGGGCAGTACAGCAATAAAGAGTGATTGAAGTTTATCAGAGTACAAGTCACATGACTTGGGGCAGCTGGGAAATCGACAATATATCTAGCCCCATGTCAGATTTCAAAATTGAATATAAAAAAATCTGTTTGCTCTTTTGAAAAATGGATTTAAGTGCAGAATTATGCTGGAGCAGCATTATTAACTGATTCATTTTGGATTTTTTTTCCCCATAACAGTATCCCTTTAAATAAATAGTCTTCAATACATGAACTTTTGGATGTAAACATAAACATGGTATAATAAGGTATATGGACTGTGTCCCAAAACGCCGCTGGTAGTGCAAGTAACTACTCTGTGCCACCCTTTTGCCGTTGCTTATTATTTGCAATGCATTAGCAATAGACAATGTATAGGGTAACTTTATGATCTCCATTTTTACATGACTGCTCTGTAATAATGTCTATTTACTCATCTTGCGTTATATGCAGGTACGCAGTATTACCATGAAATTGTATTGTATGCAGGTACATATTATTTCAAATAAATATTTATTTTCTTTATTACTAGGTGTTTCCTTCCAAACAAATAAAATTGCTTATACTGAGTTGGAGGCTCTGTCCTTTGAAAAGGACATTTGGTATTAATTTCCCAAAGCTGTAAAATACTCACAACATCTGTAACCCAGAGCAGTGCTAATAACAAGCCACAGCAGAGCAGCAAGAGTATTGTGATGTCTGTGACACTCCATTAATCAACTGCACAAAGGCTCAGTAGTCAGACACATGGCCCATCAGGCAACAATTAGTAAGTTTAGTTTGGGACATTTCCTCATGTGTCTAATCTGCTACTGTGCTTGTTTTGCAGAAAATCCCATGCAACTTGACTGTTATACATTTGCATTATTTCACTGGATTCCATGTAGATCAAATGAAACCAGTGAGAACTTTCCGTCCATGAGCAATTAACTGCAACAATACAGCTGCAAGCTCAGGGACACTCTTGCTATAAAGCAAGGTAAGAACTTTATCTCAGGCAGCGATTGTCTGGTTACCAGGGGCAGTTAAAAGCTGCCTTTAAATGTAGGGGTTGAATTTCGATTAAAAAAAGTGCATTAACACTGCTGACCATGAAACACCATTATGCATGCTGCAGTTCCTTCTGATGCTCACATTCAAAATATCTAGGGCTTGATTTATTAACATTCAAATTTGATTAATTTTTTCCACGTTTTTTTTTTTTTTTGAGCTAAAACTCAAATTAGAAACCTTTCTCAAATCTTTCCTAAGCAGAAGAACACCGGAGCAGCCTCTATCTTTCTCCTGACAACTTCCTTGACTATTGGTGGTCAGAAAATTACCATCAGGTGGCGCTGTTGTAACAAAATGCATGCATGTTAACATGAATCTTTTAATATCTTGGAATTAAAAATAAAAATAAATAAATAATGAATGTACATTGCAAAAGTGCTTAGAATAGCACCCTAATCAATTTTACATTCACTTATTTTTAAGGTTCAATTTGAGTTTTTCTAAAAAGTGATAAGATTCATTGAAAATAATTAGTAGAATGTGACTGAGCTGTGTTACAGAATTAGAAAAAAACTCAAAAATTCACAAATCCGAATTTTGAAAAAAGGGTAGATTACTCAAAACTCATCTTGAGCTCTCTCCGCAAATGTCACTCAAGAGTGATACTGAACTTTTCTCAACTTATTTTCAGGAATTATTTGCTTGAATTTTCTCAAGTAAGAGAGAGAAAATGTTTTGAATATGGCACAAGGGTACCATACACTTCATTGGTAAATCAACTCGAGAATTCTTGACAGGTCTTGATGGAGCAAAACAAATATTGAGACGCCCGTTGGCTGTAATGGATCTTGGCAGCTTTGATGATTTTTAATGTATTAACTCACTATATAAAATATTTTAATGCCCTAATCTTTGGTGGAAAATAAGTAGCTAAACAAGAATGTACTCATCATCTACAACAAGTACTCCACAACAGGAAACAATTCCAATTGCACAAATATCGCTTACCTCTCGTTTGTTCCTATGGCATAGCCTGAGTCCCAAATCTTAAAGGAACAGTTCAGTGCAAAAAAAAGAAAACTGGGTAAATAGATAGGCTGTGCAAAATAAAAAAATGTTTCAATATATTTAGTTAGACAAAAATGTAATTTCTAAAGACCGGAGTGAATGGATGTCAAATGTAAAAGTTAGAACACTTCTTCCTGCTTTGTAGCTTGAAGGGTTGCCAGATGGGACATAACTGTTCAGTTAGTTTGCTTTTGATGATTGAACAGGTGAATTTCCTGGGAATATTACGTAATGAGATAGGAGACTTTTCTACTAATTAAAACTGTTCAGATTATATATATTTATATATATTAAACACGGAAACAAGCAGATTATCTAGCGAGAGAGAAAATGGAGAACACAAATAAAATACAGGTATGGGATCAGTTATTCGGAAACCCGTTATCCAGAAAGCTCCGAATTACAGAATGCCCATCTCCCATAGAATCCAATTTATCCAAATAATGTAAAATTTTCTCTGTAATAATAAAATAGTACCTTGTACTTGATCCCAACTAAGATATAATCCTTATTGAAAGCAAAACCAGCCTATTGGGTTTATTCAATGTTTGCATGATTTTCTAGTATGAAGATCCAAATTAAAGAAAGATCCATTATCCGGAAAACCCTAGGTCCCGAACATTCTGGATAACAGGTTCCATACCTGTACAATCAAGTGATCACCCTACAGGAAGAGAAGACATTACCCTCATTCAGTGATACTTGATTATCAATGATATTGTTAATGAAAGAAACTATAAAATGTCCCAAAATACTGAGAAAATTAGAAAATGTCCCAAATAATTAGGTGAAAACTGCCTGTACACTGTGATCTGAGACCAAAAATTCTGGATTATCAGGTGTCATTAAAGTAAAAAGACAAACTTTAGTTTTATGGTGTATGCACTATGGTCAGCCCCCTTAGAAGACATTTCCTAATGCAAAGGAGATTGTTTACCTTGATCAATCTGTGAATAGATATTAATTACCATTCTTTATATTATATTTAGTGCAAACATATTATAGAGAAGGGTCACTAATAGTCACGGGGGTCTTACTGTGCAGTTAGCATAAGGATGTGCACATGTTTTCTGTGATGTTAGGAGAAGGAAAGTAAACATTTGATCTAGGGGTTTCATGATTGCAGTTTGTCTTTGTTATTTTCTGTTTGACACTATTTGAACTAGTTTATTTACATTAGCCACGTGCTGACGTTAAAGCTAGTGATGGGAGAATTTATTCGCCAGGTGCGAATTCGCAGCCAATTTCCGAGTTTCGCCACCGGCGAATAAATTTGCAAATCTGCCGCGACAGTTCCGACAATTAAACGGACACCCATTGACTTTATCAGAGCCGGGCCAACCTGGCCGGGCACGGTGCCGGCTTAGTGTGCGCCGGCGCGCATGCACGAAAATACGCACCGGTGTGCATGCGCGAAAATACGCAAGCGCATTTAAAACAGAAATTACCAACGCCAGTCAGGGAGACACAGGACCGGACACGGGGTAGGCGACAGAGCAGGTACGTTCCTGGCGCCCCCTCAGCTTTGCACCCTAGGCACATGCCTACTCTGCCTACCCCTAGTTCCGGCCCTGGACTTTATTGTACGTCAAAAGTCGTTGTCGTCGAAAATTGCTGCTGGTTTCAATTTTGACATCGGCGAACTGGCCCGGCATCAAATTTTGAGAATTTTCTATCCGTTTTGCGAATTTCACTGGAAATTGAAACGGGACAAATAAGCCCATCACTAGTTAAATTGATGATTCCTAACCGGACACATGACCCATGACAAATGATTCTTTACTTTTATTATATGAAACTAACTAAGAAAGCTCACTAAAAAAAAATAAAAAAAATAATTGGAGAGGTGTAATTCTCCATCTCTGAGGTTTCAGCAATAGGCAAACTACAAACTAAAAACTATATAAAGCTACTTCTTTAGTAGGTGTCACTTTAGCTTAGCATCCTAAGAATAAGAAATATAAAATGGGCATGCATTAAAAAAAAAAACCCTAAATGCGGTCTTTTAGACTCCACCAAATGGATAGAACATTCAGCAATGCAGACATGATTCGCAAACATCTAACACCAGGTGGCGACATTGAACTGTATGATAGTACATTTTCTTTGAAGGCTGCGAGCAAGCTGAAGGAAGAAAAAATAGAGAACTCATGAAAAACAATGAAAAGCACTTTCAGTCCATTATTTTTATTTTTTGTGTGTGCAGGCAATGTTCAATTTGGCCCGGAAACATACTATTACACTCAAAATAACTGCTGGGATTTTACTGCTGTTGTATGGCCTTTATTATTCAATCAGTGGTATTGAAAACAATATATATATATATATATATATATATATATATATATATATATATATATATATATATATCAATACAGGTATGGGACTTATTATCCAAAATGCTTGTGACTTGGGTTGTTCTGGATTACAGATCTTAGAAATGTCACAATATAAGGCTGATTAGTAATTGATACAGTTTTTAATCTACATGGCAGCACAGAAACTGTGCAATTAGCATCAGAATTTAATAACCAGCCCTGCTGTAGTATCAGCTTATATTACAGACCAATCTCATGTTCTGCTGGATAATTAGTGACGAGCCCTAAGCTCAACAGCCAATCAGAGCCCACTGAGCATGTGAGTGTCACAGACACTTTCCAAGATGGTGACCCCCTGTGACAAGTTTGAAGTCCTGGATCATTGCTGCTATTGACAAGCTGAAACTTTAGCCTCATGCAATAAGTTCAGTATATAAAATATGCTATTTTTAGCCATATTCATTTTTTAGGGTGTCGTTCTCCTTTAGGTAAATACTAAGCACTAAATAAAACAAATCACGGCGCCAAGTATGAGCTAAACAAAATAAGTATCCACTGGTCTTTCCTACAGATTCACTATCCATACTGCAGTGTTCCGTTTTTCATCGGTTCTGTAGTTAAATATTTTAACATAAGAGACTGACTGATTGAGGGGCTGGGGAGAGAGGTAAAAAGACCAAGGGGGTAGCGCACCAGCACTTGTACTGCAACCTGTAGCAACCACAGTTACTGGTTCTGCCCACTCGTTTTTATCCCTTCAGTAACAATGAATTTCTAGGAAGGGTAAAGCAGAATCTGAGCGCAACATTGGAAACTGCACCCGGTGGGGCTTCACATTAATTCCAAAACAATGCACTCAGTTCTCCTGCAAAGACTGGATTCCATTTATCATTGTGTCATTATATCAACCATGAACATGGCACGGGAATATTCCTCTCTCACCATGTTTGGTATAATGTGACGGGTCTGCAAATAAACAACAGATGTAGAAAACGTAGCCACTGATCAGTGCCAGCGAGGAAAAATAAATAATAACATTCCATGTCGCAGTGAACATTGTGGTGTGTGTGATACAATCATGTTTGTCCTTTATTTTTCCCCTGGAGCACTTGAGGTCAAATGAAATACTCTATATAAGTGGAAGCACAAATTTGGGGTTTAGTTGGGCTGGGTTCTTCTTCCAGTCTTGTCATGTACATAGAAGGACACCATTTTTCAGGAAGGGACCCAAAGCTTTGCCCCTTACCACATAATCACCTTGCAAATCCTGCAGAAACATATTTATCAATGCAAATTGAATAAAATACTTTTTTATTCAATGTTTCTATGTTTTGATTCTAATTCACTGGTGGGTGACAATTTATTAGGGACCCGCAGTGAGAATAACTGTCTACCGTGTACCCCAGGACGATGTGCTTCTTTACTAAAAAACGCACGGGCCCGGGAAATCTTCTATGAGAATCCATAGTTCAAAAATTTCTACATTTCAGCCATAGTGATGGGCGAATTTATTCGCCAGGCATGGATTTGCGGCAAATTTCCGGGTTTTGCAGACAATTAATGTTTTTGCAAAACTGCTGCAAAAATTCGGCGTGAGAAAATTCTCTGCGACAAAGAAATTGTCGGTCGTCAAAATTGTCACACGTCAAAATTATTCGGACGCTTATTGACTTTAATGCATTTGGACAGAAGAGTCACGCGTGTAAAAATTGTAGGGATGCACCGAATCCAGGATTCTGCCTTTTTCAGCAGGATTCGGCCAAATCCTTCTGTCAGGCCAAACCGAATCCGAATCCTAATTGCATATGTCAATTAGGGGCGGGGAGGGAAATCGCATAACTTTTTGTCACAAAACAAGGAAGGCAAAAATGTTTTCCCCTTCCCACCCCTAATTTGCATATGCAAATTAGGATTCGGTTCGGTATTCAGCCGAATCTTTCAAGAATGATTCAGGAGTTCAGCCGAATCCAAAATAGTGGATTCGGTGCATCCCTAAAAAATTGTCCCACACGTAAAAATTGTTGTGTCAACACAATCGCTTGTGTTAAAATTGTCGCAAGTCAAAATTATTTTGGCGCCCGTTGACTTCAATACATTTCATGAATTTTTCGCAGTTTCACAAATGTTTTCAATTTCTGTGGCAAAGCGCAACGGGACAGATCTGCCCATCACTATCAGCCATTATGCTTGCTTTCACCCCCCCCAAGTTAAAAAAACCATCAGTGGCCAGGGCCCCCCCTACAAGCAAAAAAACAAACTAAAAAAAAAAAAGAAGACCATTGGTGTTAAGTGGAACTTACCTTTCTTCTTCCTCGGCTCCTACACAACTCGGCTGATGACAGCCCTGATAACAACACTGACCCATAAGCAAACGGATTACAAAAAAACTTCAGCTATATAGTCTGGTCACTAGTTGTTAAAACAGGAGCCTGTAGTTTTATTGGGGCCGTTCACCTTTAAATTAACTTAGTAGTATGCTGTAGAAAGGGCTATTCTGAGAGAGTTTGCAATTGGTCTACACTTTTTATTATTTGTAATTGTTTAATTATTTACCTTTCTGTTCAGCAGCTCCCCAGTTTGGCATTTCAGCGGCTATCTGGTTGCTGGGGTCCAATTTACCCTAGCAACCAGGCAGTGGTTTGAAAGAGAGACAATAATATGATTAGCATAGGCCTAAATAGAACAATAAGTAAGAAAAAGTAACAATAACAATACAAATGTAGCCTCGCAGAGCAATCTTTTTTTTTTTTTTTTGCTGCTGTGGTCAACAGGGTCGGACTGGGAGGCTACTGCCCCGGGGCCCCCCATTGGCCGCCGCTGCCGCTCCGGAGTGCTGCAGGGGGCGCATGCGTGCGGTGCCGCGTTTGTGCGCAAGCGTGCAGCGCTACCTTTGTGCGCATGCGCAGTTATTCTACTGCAACCCCGAACAAAGTGGGGTCGTGCCGCCCTACTAAGTAGCGGATCTGGGCCGGCGGGGCCCACAAGAGCCCGGGGCCCACCGGGGTTTTTCCCGGTGTCCCGACGGCCCAGTCTGACACTGGTGGTCAGTGACCCCCATTTCAAACCATAAGGGAAACAGAAGGGGGAGAAAAATCATTAAAAAAAAATATACAAAAGATAAAATATTAAGACCAATTGAAAAGTTGTTAGGAATAGGCCATTCTATAACATGCAAAAAGTTAAATGGGTTGTTCGCGTTAAATTAAATTTTAGTATGATGAGTGATATTCTGGGACAATTTGCAATTGCTTTTCATTGTTTATTTGTGGCTTTTGAGTTATTTAGCTTATTATTCAGCAGCTCTCCAGTTTGCAATTTTAGTATTCTGGTTGCTAGGGTCCAAATTACCCTAGCAACCATACACTGATTTGAATAAAAATGGAATATGAATAGGAAAGTGTCTGAATAAAAAGATAAGTAATAAAAAGTAGCAATAAAAAGTAATAAAAAGTAGCAATAACAATACATTTGAAGCCTTACAGAACATTTGTTTTTTTAGACGGGGTCAGTGACCCACATTTGAAAGCTGGAAAGAGTCAGAAGAAAAAGCAAAATAATTGAAAAAAACAATAAATAAATAATGAAGAGCATTTGAAAAGTTGCTTAGAATTAGCCATTCTATAACATACTAAAAGTTAACTCAAAAGTGACTCATTCCTTTAAAGGAACAGTAACACCAAAAAATGTAAGTTTGTTAAAGTAATAAAAATAGAATGTACTGTTACCCTGCACTGGTAAAACTGATGTGTTTGCTTCAGAAACACTACTATAGTGCATATAAACAAGCTGCTGGGGAGCAATGGCGGAAATTGAAAACCGGCTATATGGCACAGGTTAACTAAGGGATAAAAGCTAACAGACAGACATTAGACAGACAGAGCTTATTTGTTATCTGCTGTGTAACCTGAGCCTTTTCTCATTTGAATGGCTGCCCCCATTGCTACACAGCAGCTTGTTTATATAAACAATAGTAGTGTTTCTTAAGCAAACACAGCAGTTTTACCAGTGCAGGGCAACAGTGCAGTATATTTTCATTACATTAAAACACTTTTATTTTTTGACATTACTGTTCCTTTAAAGGAATGATTCACTTTTGAGTTTGTTATAGAATGGCTAATTCTAAGCAACTTTTCAATTGGTCTTCATTTTTTCTTTCTTATAGTTTTGAGTTATTTGCCTTCTTCTTCGGACTCTTTACATTTCAAACAGGGGTCACTGACCCCATCTAAAAAAGAATGCTCTTTAAGGCTACAAATTTGGTGTTACTGCTACTTTTTATTCCACATCTTTCTATTCAGGCCTCTCCTATTCATATTCCAGTCTCTTATTCAAATCAGTGCAAGGTTGCTAGGGGAATTTGGCCTCGAGCCAGCAGATTGCAGAAATTGCAAACTGGAGAGCTGCTGAATAAAATGTTAAATAACTCAAAAACTACAAATAATAAAAAATGAAAACCAATTGCAAGTAGCCTCAGAATATAACTCCCTACATCATACTAAAAGTTAATTTAAAGGAACAGTTCACTGTGAAAATAACTGGGTAAATAGATAGGCTGTGCAAAATAAAAAGTGTTTCTAATATAGTTAGTTAGTCAAAAATGTAATGTATAAAGGCTGGAGTGACTGGATGTCTAACAGAACAGTCAAAGTACGATATGAACAGCACCACAGAGGGCCAAATGAGGCCTGAAACGTTGTGGTAATACCCGTCACTTGAGCAATAAAGGCATTTTAACTTTTACAAGAATTGTGGTGCTGTTCATATCGTACTTTGACTGTATTTGCTGGTGGAAAGTGGCCACTGGAGAACCTGCACCCATATAAAGAAAATAAGAAGATTTAACAAGGTTGTGCTGACTATTTTGACTGCACATTGTCTAACAGAACAGAACACTACTTCCTGCTTTTCAGCTCTCTACCTCTGAGTTAAGGTGGCCATACACGGGCAGATTAAAGCTGCCGATATTGATCCTTTAGAGCGATCCTTTAGACCAATTTAGCAATCTATCTGCCCACGTGTGGGGGCTCCCGACGGGTCCTCTCGATCGATATCAGGCAAAAAATCGGCCAGATATTGATCGGTCAAGTTTAATTTTTTTGTACTATCCAGGACCGCATCGGCTAGCTGATACAGTCCTGCGACCCGTTGGAGTCCATTCGTAGTATTGTAATCCGATCGTTCGGCTCCAGGGCCGAACGTTCAGATTCATCCGATATCGCCCAGCCCTTAGTGGGCATATCGGGAGCTTGCCAAACGAGCGGATCTTATAGTGTATTGCCACCTTTAGTCAGTGACTTGAAGGGGGGCCACATGGTACATTTCTGTTCAGTGAGTTTGTAATTGACCCTCAGCATTCAGCTCAGATTCAAAAGCAACAGATATGACCCATGTGGCCCCCCTCGAGTCTCTGATTGGTTACTGCCTGGTAACCAATCAGTGGAAACGAAGAGAGCTGAAAAACAGGAAGTAGTGTTCTGGCTAATATGTTACACATCCAGTCACTCCAGCCTTTATACATTACATTTTTGGCTAACTAACTATATTAGTAACATTTTTTTTTATTTTGCACAGCCTATTTATTTACCCAGTTTTTATTTTTACACTGAATTGTACCTTTAAAGGTGAACAACCCCTTTAAATATATAATAATGTCTGTCTCTCTTATTAGTATGTAATTAATAGCTAAAATATTAACAATAGCTGTTCAGCAGCCTGGATATATCTCATACGTTGCAAACGTGAATAAAGGAGGCGCTCACAGAGGTCTCCCCCTCAGTTACTAATGATCCGGCTCTCTCACACACTCAGGAGAAGGACCTAGGACTGTGCCATCCTCCCATAATGGGGGGCGGGGCCTGAGTTGTTCCCGCCTACAGAGCCGAGCTCCCCTTGTGATCCCTTTGTGTGTGTGTCCGGCAGCTCACCCCCTCCCCGGGAGCATGTCTGTGCATGGAGACGCTAGGGAAGGAGAGGATGCCGGGACAGCAGGCAAGTTGTGTGAGGCCCGGCCATTGCTACTGAGATCTGTCCCTCGGGCAGGCCGCACACCGGAAATCTAGACCCTCACACGGAGAGACAGCGGTAACTGAGAGGCGACACGGGCACTGGGGGGACCAGCGGACTCATAGGACTAAGAGATCGGCCTGAAACGCTGAGCTCGGAGATGGCGACTTTGGAATCGCTGCTGCTGTTGCTGGCGGGGATTGTGTTGTCTGCTGAGTGGGAAACAGGAGGAGGCAGCGGCCTGGTCGTTTCTCTGCCCCCGGGCTGTAAGCAGGAAGCCAGGCCTCGGGCAGCGAGCAGGAGTGCGGCCAGTGAAACAGGCAAAGTTGTGTGTATCGGACTCGGGGCTGACGGGAGCCTTCCCCTGGGGCCCTTCCCCAACAAGACCAGCACCCTGTAAGTACAGAGACCAGCTGGGGCTTCTATACAGGCTGGGGCGGTGTTTTGCTTTACTCCTTACAGCTGCCTCTCTGGGGATTCTGGGTAATGTAGTACAGAGAGGCAAGCACAACTCTATCATATCACTTAATAGATCAATGTGAGTCCCTTAGCAATTATTGCTTTCACTAAATATGTTACTGATGCCCAACCTGTGGGCCCCTCCATCTGTGCTTCAACTACAACTCCCAGCGCCTCAACCAGATGAGAACCCCTGTTTTCCTACATTTGCCCCGTGTCTCTAAGCCATCATTTCATTGGCCGCTATCAGTATCCATCAGCTGCAATGTTGAGTGTCAGCTCTTGTAATGTTATTTAATAGAAAGCTCCCTGGCTGACCTACAGGCGGCTGTTTGTTTGTTTTAGTTCATTTAGCCTTTTTCTTTAGCAGCTTTCCAGTTTGGAATTTTAGCAGCTCTCTGGTTGCTATAGTCCCCCTTTATCCTAGCAACCTGGAAGTGGCTTGTTTGAGAGACAGGAATATGAATAGTAGGGGTATCTGAATAGTAGGAGGATCTGGATAGTAAGCAGCACTCTCATCTTGTAAAGATAAAACCGTCTTTATTATTTCATATGGCAACTCCAGCAACGTTTTGCAGGCACCCCCCCCCCCAGAAGAAATGACATATAACGTGTGCTGGATGATTGTTGTTTGTGGGATCTGAATAGTTAGCCAAGTAATAATGAGCAACAATAAGAATTGTAACTTCACAATGAACAATGTTGCAGCCTCACAGGAAGGCAAATCTTTGAGAAACCATACAAATGCAGTGAATACAGTACCCCCTGTTGTAAAATATAAGGATTTTATAAGTCACACAGGAGTTCCATGACCATATAAAGGCACAAGGCCAAATTACCGAGGTTACTTCTAATATCCTCATATTTATTCATTATAATACACAAGTTTTAGTGAGCCATGTGACAAAAATGACATCACTAAGCACCGTTTATAACTGGTGACATCGCCAAGAGCCGTTTATATTGTGAATAAAGTACCCCCTCTTGTAAAATATAAGGATATTATAAGTTACTGAGGCGTTTCATGACCATATAAAAACACAAGGCTGAAGGTTGAGTGTTTTTATACAGGTTGTGGAACTCCGAGGTAACTTCTAATATCCTCATATTTTGCAACTGGGGGTACTTTATTTATTTATTATAATACACAAGTTTCAGTGAGTCATGTGACAGAAATGACATCAGAACTCACCGTTTATAAGGATATAATTTACAAGATATTCATGGCTTTTCGGCCTCGTGTTTTTATATGGTCATGGAACTCCTCGGTAACTTATAATATCCTTATATTTTGCAAGAGGGGGTACTTTATTCACTATATTTACAGCATATTCGTGGCTTTTGTGTATTATAAAAAATTATGACATATTGAAAAGCTGCTAAGCATAAGACAGTGGATAACTTATGAAAATTTAAATGTCTACTACCCCTTTAATTCTGTAGACTCTCCAGCATAGCTGCCATGACACCCTACCGATTTCACTTTGCTGTGTAAGGGTAGCACCCAAGGGATGGTGGGTGGTGTCCCTGTCACTTCTGCTGCTGTTAAAACGTACGAGTGTAAGCGCACCTAAAGAATTGGGGGCACTTTCAGGGGTAATCACCTATGGGAGGGGGGCTATGTAGGGTAGTAATTAGGGGCTTTTATTATTGAGGGGTTTAGTTCTGCTTTAACTATTTTGGATTCAGCCAAGCCCCCAATCCTTCGCTAAAGAATCGCCCGGATACTGAACCGGATCCTAATTTGCATATGCAAATTAGGGGTGGGAAAGGGAAAAACAATTTCCTTGTTTTGTGACAAAAACTTATGGATTCCCCTCCCTCTAATTTGCATATGCAAATTAGGATTTGGTTCGGCTGGGCAGAAGGATTCGATGCAGCTGTAAGTGAGACTTTGTGAGAAGGAATAATTGACACAATGAGGACTTGTAGTTGGCATGTGTAGGTACATCTCTTACTTGTGAGAGCTTAATGGCACAATGATTAATTATTGATGAAACGTTACCTTGTTTTAGTCAGCTCTGAGGCACGGGTACCAAGTTCATGTTTTCTCTAGGGAAGTGCAGGCGGAATGTTACCCTCTTGAACAAGGTGCCTGAAGCAAAAAGGTGTTTTGTGCCAATGAGCCGTACAAAGGACCATGTGATAAAATGGAAATAAAATATAAAAATAAATACAGGCGTTACAACTGATTGCCTGCTCCCCAGACCCGATAATGAAAATAAAAATGCATGTGGTTTTATGAATAGAATATGAGAAGCCCTTGCCACCAGGGAGACTTACAGGCTGTGCAGTATGAGAGCACGTTGTCTACAAATAAGATATCTCTCTCCTTAAAGGAATAATAAACCCTGAAAATATGTGACTAAAAATGGCATATTTTATATACTGAACTTATTGCACCAGCCTAAAGTTTTAGCTTGTCAATAGCAGCAATGATCCAGGACTTCAAACTTGTCACAGGGGGTCACCATCTTGGAAAGTGTCTGTGACACTCACATGCTCAGTGGGCTCTGATTGGCTGTTGAGAAGCTAAGCTTAGGGCTCGTCACTAATTATCCAGCAGAAAATGAGGTTGGTCTGTAATATAAGCTGATGCTACAGGTTTGCTGATTATTACATTCTGATGCTAACATTTCTAACTACTTCTTTAGTTAGTCTCCCTTCCTTAACTTTAGCACTCAATGTTTTGTTTATTCTTAGCTTGGCATTGTCACAGCTCATGGATAAGTATTGTTCTTTCTTGCACATTTCTATTCACAAATACACACCGATTGTATCGGTTACTGGGCACAAAACGTTTGAGGGCATAATAAAATGACAACAAAATGCATGATAAATGGTGTTAATAAGGCATTTATCCAGCGACTAAGCTATAAATCGGAGCAGGAGGAACAACTCAGACTCAGGTTTTTTTTTTTTTCATTTTCTCAAGGATGAACTTTGGCTGCTTGGCTGAATTTCTCACTGTAGAAATGTGTAGGGATTGTATAAAATTTCATTTTGCAGTTTATTGTACATAAGTATATTTTATTAATACAGTATGTACGCATTTTCGGCCCCTATAGTATTTTATTTGCATGCCTGCAGCCTGTGGCAATAACCTTATTAGTGATACTTAAATGGGTTGTTCACCTTCCAAACACTGTTTTCTGTTCAGTTGTTTTCAGATAAACTAAGACTTTTTACAATTGCTTCCCATCTTTTATTTTTTATAATTTTCCCAAATTTTACGATTAAAGTTTAATGTCCCTGTCTCTGGTGTCTCAATCTGGCAGTTCAGTAATTTGGCTGCAGATTCTAAACTGTTACAATTTGCTCCATTTAGTTGATAAAATTAGTTGATACATTTCTCAGAAGTATCTGTTGAGTAGTAGTAACTACTGTATCAATTCTAACAGGATTTCAGGAATTCTACTCAGCAGGGACAAAGATAACAAATGTATCAGCTAAATGTATAACAGTTAAATAGTCGGCGACCCCTCCCCCCGAGCTTCTTTAGAAGGTGAAAAATGAAATTTTACACTTCAATATTAGAGAAACGGTTAGAAATAGAAAATATATAGTAATTGGGAAAAGTAGTTATTACCGGTGAACTAACTGAAGAAAGTGTTTGAAATTTTAAAATGGGTTGTTCACCTTTAAGATAACTTTTAATATGATGTAGAGAGGGATATTCTGAGACAATTTGCATTTCATTTTTTATTATTTAAGGTTTGAGTTATTTAGCTTTTTATTCAGCAGCTCTTCAATTTACTAGGGTCAAAATTCCCCTAGCAACCATGCATTGATTTGAATAAAAGACTGGAATATGAATAGGAGAGGTCTGAATTAAAGGATCAATAATAAAACGTAACAATAACAATACATTTGTAGCCTTACAGAGCATTTGTTTTTTAGACAGGGTCAGCGACGTCCATTTGAAAGCTGCAAAGAGTCAGAGGAAAAAATAAATAATGAAAACCAATTAAAAAGTTGCTTAGAATTGGCCGTTCTAGGACATTCTAAAAGTTACCTAAAAGGCGAACCACCCCTTTTAAGATATTTCTATTTTTTATTGTTCTGCGTTATATATTGAGATGTTAAAAAATCGTTTTATAGTGCTATTGTTATTACACAGAGCATTGACATGCAGGACTGGGGAAAACAAAGGAGGAGGAGTTGTACTCTGGCAAAATCAGATGGTTTGTGTTACATTCTTTCCTGCTGCAAATTTATAGTAATGGCTGAAATGAATTCATTACTCATTTTCTACTAGTTAATCTAATTTTTAGTCCCCAACAATGACTGGAATATACGCATACATATATGGCTTTCCAGGGCAGGTCTGGCCATTTAAGGGGGTAGTTCACCTTTAACATTTTGCAATTGGTCTTTGTTTTTTATTTTTTGTGTTTTTATTTAATTATTTAGCTTTTTTTTCAGTACATCTCCAGTTTGGAATTTTAGAAGCTATGTGGTTGTTAGAATCCAATTTTTCAAGCAACCAGACAGTGGTTTGAATGAGCGATTGGAATATGAATAACAGAGAACAATAGGTGTTTTAGGTGCTGGGGTCAGTGATCCCCATTTGAGAGCTGGAAAGAGGCAGAATAGAAGGCAAGTAATTAGAAAGTATAAAAAAGACCAATGGAAAAGATGATAAAAAGAGCAATTTTATAAGCTACTAAAGTGAACTACTCAACAAACAATACTGGGAGATGTCCTAGGGGGTCAGTCTTACCTCTTGCTTTATGGGCAGACTGGTGAGATAACCCTTTCAATTATGTTAATGACTCATTATGATTGGTTTTGTGCAAAATGTGTTGGTTCTTCAGTTCCGACTATCAATTCCTCAGTCTAAGGGTAAGGCCACACGAGGAGATTCGGGGAGATTTTTTCGCCTGTCGATTTATCGCCATGTCTTTTGCCCGACTATCTCCCCGAACTGGGGAAAAAACGCTGAGGCAGTTCGGGGAGATAGTCACGAAAAAGATGTGGCGATAAGTCGCCAGGCAACACAATCTCCCCGAATCTCCTCATCTGGCCTTAAGGTGGCCATACACGGGCTGATAAAAGCTGCCGACAGACTGTGTCGGCAGCTTATTGGCCCGTGTATGGGGGCCCCCGACGGGCTTCCCCGATCGAGATCTGTCCGAAAGTCGGCCAGATCTCGATCGGATGGGTTTAAAAACCCCGTCGGATCGCGGCCGCATCTGTTCGTTGATGCGGTCCCGCGATCCGACCGCCCATTTGCGAATGCTAGGATCCGATCGTTGTGCCCTAGGGCCCACGATCGGATCTGCCCAATATTGCCCACCTCAAGGTGGGCATATCGGAGGGAGATCCGCTTGTTTGGCGACATCGCCAAACGAGCGGATCTATCAATGTATGGCCACCTTAACCCTAAAGCTGTTCATTCTCTGCAAGAGCTGCTTGTTTGCTGGTGCTTAAATTATTATTATTATTATTATCTCAAAAATTTTAATTTAATATAAGCTTCAGCACACTGAAATAAGAAACTTTCTAAACTGGATTAATTAAAAATTCGGAACCGTTTCTAAAATAATAAAGTTTATCTTCACTATTCCTCTCTCAGCATCTGTTTCTCTTCATTCTGTCTTCATGCAGTAGTTGGGTGTCAGATAATCATTAACGGTTAGATGCAATATATCTTATAGGGGGGCTCCTTTTGCCTAGAAGATGTATCGGAGCTCACTCTATTAAAATTACCAGACATCATGTCTCTCTACATGCAGGATTTGTGCAAAAGGCAGTTATTTTGTTAGATTTGGTTTGTACTTGAATCAGTTATTTGGATGAGCGCTAATACATCTGATAGGAAAGGGATCCCCCCTATAAGATATATTGGATCTAACTGTCTATGAATATCTGACACCCAACTGCTGCATGAAGACAGAATGAAGAGAAACAGATGCTGAGAGAGGGATAGTGAAGATAAACTTGATTATTTCAGAAAAGATGCAGAGTATTCAATTGATTGTATTTAGAAACGTTCTTATTTCAGTATGAGAATGCTTATATTACATTTTCATTTTCTCAATAGTTCCCCTTTAATAGTGGGAAGATTGTCCTTCTGACTAAGAGACACACATTTATCAAATGGCACTTTGTTGTTAATTTGTTACCCCCTAACAGGTGCAGCATTTAGAGCAGGAAGTGAGATTTCTAACAAATGCATTCCAGTCATTTATTTGTAAAAAAACCAGCACCTCTGTAGTGTCTGTACATTATCATTGTCACCTACTCGCCATGCTTTAATAATGGAGCAGCTGCTCTGATTTAACTTGGTTGGGAGTTCCGCTTTGGAGGTTAGTTACTGAGACAATAAAGTAATAGATACCTACTATGCTAGGAGATTTTGTCCTGGTGCAGCTATTATAGGTCTCCCCAACCAGTTTCTGTTATTTTATGAAATTGAGATTCGCAAGAATATAATAATAACCAATAGTGACTTGGTAGGCCCGGGCCATATTATTGAAAAAACACCAGTGAATAAATGTCCCTTTTTTTAGCAGTGGCTGTGCACCCCCTTTCATAGACCACACAGTAAGTTTAAAGACACAGTGCAGCTGTGAGTGATATGGTATTACATGGGGAGGAATGCCTTGTATTTTGTCGCTACATATTACAAAACCTAGGCACTTAGAATTGATCTAAACTAAATGCAGTGGGAATAGCAAAAATAGAAAATATGAGCCTTAAATTTTTTATATTGGTCATATATATATATATACATTGTAGGCAGAATGTCCTTGCCCTAGTTTAGGAGTAAAGTTGCAGGCAACATGACTGCCCTGGTTTAGAGCCCTGCAGCGGGTCGGGTACCCGTGGTTTATCTGCAAAAAAAAGTGGGCACCCTGTGGAATGAGAGCAGGATTTTCAGGTGCGGGTATACCCACGGGTCGTGTTGCGGGTCTCATCTAGATTTCTCATCTTATGTAATATTGTCTATATTTTACTCCTTTTAAAGTTTAAAAAAACTTGTCTGTCCCGCCCACTTTTGTCACTTCCTGTTTGCAGCACCATCACTTCCTGTTTGATGGTGGTCGGTGGGTTTGTGGGCATGAGAACAGGCAGTTTGCAGTCCGCTTCTTTTAGGGGATGTCTCCCTGGAATCATAACTTCGAGATCAATTTATATTTTAATTTCTGTAGCTTGTTGTACTTCTGCCAGAAATTAGTTCATTGTGAAGATACACCATCTAGTGCTGAAATCTTCACTAAATTCGATGTGACTAGATATAGGGGGAAAGTGACCGCTGGAAGCTTATGCATATTATTCACTAGAAAAGCTGGTGCACCATACAAGCACCAGGATTTCAGTTTATTCTCACATGAGCTCCTGAGTTTATTGATGATTGATTATACTAGATATGTGCTTCTATTCATTTGTGTAAATATGAAATACTGCAATGTAACCTTTACTGTGTAATAACTTAGAGGGGAGCAGAATGATTTGTTGGGCCAGATTAAATGGGTAAAACGAAGGGGTCCATTTACTAACAATAGAATTTAGTTCTTTTCCACCTATCTCCAAAAACGTGCAGTTTTCCTATATTCCTAAAAAAAAAAAACCCTAGAGGTTTATGAAGTGTAAAAACCACGAAACCTCTAAGGCAAAACTTAACCAAGTAAAAGTTGTTAAAGGGGTTGTTCACTTTCAAACAACTAGTTGTTTTCAGATAGATCACCAGAAATAACCACTTTTCCAAACTACTTTTTATTTTTATCCGTCACCGTTTTTCTAATATTGAGGTGTAAAGTGTAATTTTTAACTTTCTAAAGCAGTTCTGGGAGGGGGGGGCGTCCCTGTAAACTGTTCTGAATTGATACATTTAGTTGATACATTTCTTATTTTTGTCCCTGCTGAGCAGAATCTTCTGGGTTTCATTACAGGCAGCTGTTAGAATTGATACAATAGTTGCTAATACTCCAGAGATGCTGCTGAGAAATGTATCAACTAAATGTTGCAAAATCGTAACAGTTTAGAGTCTGCGCCTGAATTACTGAGCTGCCAGATTCAATCACCAGAGACATGAACATTCAACTTTAAACTTAGATTCTTCAAAAACAGTAAAAAAATAAATAATGGAAAGTAATTGAAAAAAGTCTTTATTTCTGGGGAACAATCTGAAAATAACTGAAAAGTGTTTGGAAGGTGAATAACCCCTTTAAGGTGCTACAGAATTCAGCGGGAGCTGCGCTGATCCTATTTGACAGCTTTAAATCAAATCTGACTTTTAGAGGCTTCCAAGTTGTTTCTCCACTATAAATTGTCCAAAAAACAAAAAATTTAGCCTTTTGATGTATTAATTTTTATTTATTTTTTGAATGTTCAGCACTTTATAATCAGAACAGTTATGGTTTTAGAGTTTGTGAGTTTACAGTCATGGTTTCAAAAACCACTAAAATCCAATCTTTTTATAAATAATCTTCCACGTTTGAGGGAAGCATTCATAGTCAGGCCCATGTTCTGTGCTGAGAAACAATTATTCATTCTTAACAGTTAATAAATCTTTTTCCTTTTAGTTGAGTTTTTAATTACATTGGTAACTTAGAATTCAGTGTATTTGACCTTTTTTTTTTTTGAGTGAATTCAGTGTTTTTGAATCACTGGAACTAATTAATGATAACGGATATAATGTATACAGGTATGGGATTTGTTATCCAGAAACCCATTATCCAGCTCTGAATTATGGAAAAGCCTCTCCCATAGACTCCATTGTATCCAAATTTAAAAAAAAAAATCAATTTTCTCTGTAATAATAAAACAGTACCTTGTACTTGATCACAACCAAGATATAATTAATCCTTATTGGAGGCAAAACCAGCCTATTAGGGTTATTTAATGTTTATATGATTTTCTAGTAGAATTAAAGTATGAAGATCCAAATCACAAAAAGATCTGTTATCCGGAAAACCCCAGGTCCTAAGCATTCTGGATAACAGGTCTCATACTTGTACAATAATTTGTAATCCGCGCCATATTGGAGCAGACAGACGCATACACTGGAACGCACAAAGTGCAATGGTGATATCACTCAAAGTACACATTGCTTCCGCTATCACTTTTATGGCTGTGGCACCGATACCCCTATATATAATATAAGGCCATATGTTTGCCCAGGAGCAGTAACCCAGGGCAACCAATAAGAACCTTGCATTTAAAGAGATGACTATTAAATTCTATCTGCTGATTGCTTGCTATGGGTCGGCAAACTTAGAGCCTTTTATTACATTACCCCATAAGTATTTTAAACTTTGCAACATGCGTCAGTGAGCAAAGCTCTGCTACCTACTTTAAGGCATAAGCTGGCATTCCATTCAGATACTAATTATAGGCACTGGGCAACCCGAAGAGCATTCAACAACTGAGTGCCATTACAAATGCTGATCTAATGCACAGTAAATAAGTTAAGGTGGCCATACACGGAGAGATCCGCTCGTTTGGCGATGTCACCAAACGAGCGGCTCTCTCTGATATGCCCACCTTGAATGGGAATGGGGGTTGGATCGCAGGACTGCATCAACGAACAGATGCGACGGGATTTTTTGTCCCATCCGATCGAGATCTGGCCGACTTTCGGGGAAGCCCGTCGGCAGCTTTTATCGGCCCTTGTATGGCCACCTTTATTCCATGTTTGTTTTTAGGATTATTGCCCTTAGATTAAGGGCACATGGCCAGATTTGAGTAGATTAGTCGCCCCGGTGACAAATCGCCTCTTGTTCCCCTACCTTTCCGCCCACTAGAATGAAAAATTGCCAGAGGGATGGCACTCGCAGCTCTTCGTTTTCCAAAGTCGGCCAAGTTGCCTCACAAGGAAACTTCGAGTGGTTTCGGAAATCGATGCGCTGCGAGTGCCATCGCGCTGGCGATTTTTCATTACAGCTGGCGGAAGGCAGTTCCGGGAGATTGTCGCCTCGAAGAAGAGGCGATTTGTCGCCAGGGGGACTAATCTCCCCGAATCTGCACGTGTGCCCTTACCCATAGGCTGTTATTGCCTCAAATCACACACAGTGATCGGAACTATCTATTATGAAACCAACACTACCTTTTCTTACACTGCACATGCACAACAGCAGGAGTTTAAAGAGCAGTACGGGACACCTTGTGAATGCAATAGCAGCTGTCTGGGGTGCCACATGTCTGCAAACGTCACCCAATTATTAGTCATTAACCCAGCTATAGTCATTAGTTTAGTGCAGTGTTTTCTTTTCCCCTCGCAAGAAACAACAATATCCCTGGAAAGGCAAACGGGATACAGTATATAGACACTGCAGGGGTAAATCACACAATGTAGTTTATATTCATAGTAATGAAAGTGCAAAATCTGCCTCTCAACCAATAACCTTCACAAGATGTATTTATCATCATTAACTTATTTATACTTTATTAAGTACAACTTTGTTCTTTCCCAATGTGTCCTTTTATTTGAGCATCCCTTCCCAGGCGTTTTGTTCATGATGGCTTTTTGTTTTTTTGCAGAATTCTCAACAACAATAAGATTAGCGAATTAACCAACGGTTCCTTTGAGGGTCTAAGCTTCCTCGAAAGACTGTAAGTAGCCCTATTGTATGTGTCATTTTTAATCACCCTCCTTCGTTTATATAGCGCCAGCAAGTCACACAGCACTTTACATTTGTTTATATGAAACAGGAGTCTTACAATAATGTAACCAACAATCTAACTTACAATCTATTTCTTGTTTTTACGCACATCTCGAAAAGGGAGGCACACACTCAAGTACAATCCCATCGTCAAAAAATTGGCGCATTGTGTAAAATGTAAATAAAAAGAGAATGATTTACAAATCACTTAAACCCTGTATTTCATTGCAAATAGTACAAAGACAACATGAGAAAATTATTTAATGAAAATATATGCTGTGAGGAATTTCGGGTATAGGTCAGGCAAAACCGTTTCACAGATGAGTGAAAATGACTGCATGCGCTCAGGAATACTTCCCAAAACCTTTGTTTGTGAGCACTTTGCGCTGCATCTACAAATGCAAGTCAGATCTCTGCCATGCATACAAGAAACAATATATAAACATGATCCAGAAGCACCACCACCTTCTGTGTGTACAAAATCATTTAAAGGGATACTGTCATGGGAATTTTTTTTTTTAAAATGAATCAGTTAATAGTGCTGCTCCAGCAGAATTCTGCACTGAAATCCATTTCTCAAAAGAGCAAACAGATTTTTTTATATTCAATTTTGAAATCTGACATGGGGCTAGACATATTGTCAATTTCCCAGCTGCCCCAAGTCATGTGACTTGTGCTCTGATAAACTTCAATCACTCTTTACTGCTGTAGTGATAACACCCCCTCCCTTTCCCCCCAGCAGCCAAACAAAAGAACAATGGGAAGGTAACCAGATAGCAGCTCCCTAACACAAGATAACAGCTGCCTGGTAGATCTAAGAACAACACTCAATAGTAAAAACCCATGTCTCATTGAGACACATTCAGTTACATTGAGAATGAAAAACAGCAGCCTGCCAGAAAGCATTTCTCTCCTAAAATGCAGTCACAAGTCACATGACCTGGGGCAGCTGGGAAATTGACAAAATGTCTAGCCCCATGTCAGATTTCAAAATTGAATATAAAAAAATCTGTTTGCTCTTTTGAGAAATGGATTTCAGTTCCCTTTAAGGTCTGATGACTTGTCCTGTAGTCTGACAAATCAAATGTTTTAAACTCATTTTGGATAGAATAAATGCCACATCTTCTTTGCTATAGAGAACAAAGTCCCTCCAGCTGGTTATAAGTGCACATTTCAATTGCCAAAATCCGTTATGGTATGGAGGTGGATTAGTGCACGTGGCATAGGTTACTTTCACATCTAGGAAAGCACCATTAATGCTGAACAGCATATAAAGGTCTTAGAGCACCATATGCTGACAGTGCAGCCCAAACCTGTCACCCACTGAAAATATTTGGCGCATTATGAAAGGAAAAATACGATAAAGTAGACTCTGAACTGTTGAGCAGCTGAAATCCTGTATCAGGCAAGAATAGGACCACATTTCACTTTCTAAACTACCGCAATTTGTCTCCTGAGTTCCCTAACGGTTACAGTTGATGCAACACTGTGGAAAACCAGGGTTTCAGGATAACCCATCCCAAAACCAGGTTATAGTCGTTAATTTGTGATGAAAGTTATTTTATAAAGTTTTTAATCTGAAGCCTTTCAATGTTTTTATTTTCTTTATTTCCAGAGATCTCAGAAATAACTTGATTAGTTCTATTGAACCTGGAGCATTCCTCGGCCTTGTGTCTCTGAAACGACTGTAAGTAGTAACCTGTTTTTAATCATTGCAAAAACATATTTTAGTGTTAGCAAATGATTGACTCTCTGCCCAATTTATTACAGTTGTGTCTTTGGCAGTTGTGCCCTTTTAAATTGTCTTGCCAGGATGTTATCGGGTACTAAATGGTGTTCTATAACAGTTGTGCAATATGACTTGCTGAATTCTTATGCTGCAAACCCTTCATAACATGTGACTTTAAAGCAGAAGAAAATTGTAAATCACAATGGGGTGCCAATATGAAAGACACTTGCCAGTGGCCTTAAAGGAGAAGGAAAGGCCTATTTACTTGAGGGTGCCAAAAGTTATGCACCCCCCAATTGATTATATATATTTACCTCACACCCCGGGTCAGGAGAACTGCACCGGACCGGGGGTTCTTCCAGTGAGCACTACGGATCAATGAGCTACCTTCTTCTTTTACAAATTTCCCGGGGCAGATGCATGTGTTAAAGCTCTGTTTTTCGTGCTAATGTGCATGCATACCCGCAAGAAGAAAGAAGCCGGAAGCCAATGGTGCTCGTTGGAAGAACTTGGGGCCCGCCCCAAGTAAATACAGCCTTTCCTTCTCCTTTAAATTAAAAGCTTACCTCTTGCACCAAGTAGACGATGCGCTTCTTTAAAGGGCATGTAAAGGCAAAAAAATTAATCCCATTTTTACTTTCTTTAATTTCTTTAATGAAAAAGAAACTTATCTCCAATATACTTTAATTAAAAAATGTGTTTTTTATAAGAAACCTGACCGTATGAAGTGAAATTCACCCTTCATTTACTGCTGTGGATAGGAATTGTCAGACGGTCCCTTACTGCTGAGCAGGGAAACAATCATAAAACTTTGGGATATTGGGACTCTAGTTTGTCTCTCTGCTAACCCGTTTTATGCTGGCCTGTGAACTACAGACACAAACGGGGCAGGGGTTGTATTAGTTGCTGGTTGGAGTAATGCAGCACAGCAAAATGATACTAAACATCCAACTTATAGCAGAGTAGAGGCTGCGTATAGTTAAAGATTCATCTATACAAAAAAATATTTTTATGGTTGTAACATGCAGATGTTTAATCTTATAAAATTAGTTACATAGTCCAGTGCACAGAAAATTGCTCCATACACCAACAGTAGTTTCCTTCTGGGCAAATCTCTTAAGTGCCAACTCTATAACAAGTGCCAGCTTATTTCATGCCATGCTATAGCAGAGAGTGTATTGTTCTACACAACCATAATTGGTCATTTTATTGATCCTTTAACTATCGCTTGCCTCTGTTAACAGCCTGCAGCAGATAAATGTTTTAACTGTCTTTACTCTGTGTTTCTACCTGAAGCAGCTAAACAAATTGTTGCCTTTTAGACTTCATTAATGTTACGTTTCTATTTTGTTTCAGAGATTTAGCAAACAACAGGATTGGATGCCTCAATGCAGACATATTTAAAGGCCTCACAAATTTAGCAAAGCTGTAAGTAACAACATATCTTCTGATCAGGGCTTTGTCTTCTCTATGGCACCATCAACAAGACAGATGAGGTAGTCCTCTCCCATCCAACCAATTCTCACAATTCCTTGCATGTTCATTCTCCTGTAAAGGAGAAGGAAAGTCATTTTATACTTGGGAGTGCCAAAAGTTAAGCACCCCCAAGTGATTGTATTTATTTACCTGGGTTCTTCCAGCAAGCACCACGGAGCAATCTTCTTCCTGCTCAGAATGTCAGGTAAATAGATAAGCTCATTTGGAGGTGCCTAACTTTTGGCACCACAATTATAAAATGACTTTCCTTCTTCTGTAAATAAGGCAAATCACAGAAGTGAAAAATGTAGTATTGGCTGGACGAGAAAGGCTAGTTAAACATTGTTTTAGTTGTACATGTAGCCAGAAAAAAGACAGACAGTTACTCCTTCCCATAGCAATTACATTTAACAATGTAATTAATGTATGATTGGAACATTACTTAGAATCCCTTTCATTAAGAGAAACATTTGGTGATTACACCCCTTTACTGAAAGACCCAGGAGTTCAGAAGTATTTGGTATGGGATCCCTTATCCAGAAACCTAATATTCATAAAGCTCTGAATTATAGTATATCCAAATAACTAAAAACGCTTTAATCTGTAAAATCCCAGGTCCCAAGCAGTCCATACCATAGATACTATATGTATTTCATTTGCACCTTATGCCTTGCATCCAGTCAACAAAATAAAATAAACATGCTAAAAAGTATGTTTTCATTTGGTTTATATTCTCTGTTTTATAATTTTGTTCTGAATTTAAAGAATTAAAGGTAAAATCAGTGGAGTGGTTGCGTCTCTGTCTCCCTCCCTCTCCTCTCGCTACTCTAACCTAAGCCTAACAGATTGGTGACCCACCTCGTTAATATCCCTTTACTTGTTTATCTTGGAAGTTCTATCACAAATATATGACTGACCCTACTTAGCTGTCAATTAATTAAGACATTTATTTTACTTACAGAATTAAAGCTAATTTATTGTAAGCTTCATTTTAGGGAATTTAATTTTACAAAATATGGTTTTCGGATTTGTTGCAAATTTAAATTGATTTTTTTTTCTTTGTTCCAGAAACCTTTCAGGCAATATCTTTTCCTCATTAGCACAAGGAACATTTCTGAATCTGGCTTCATTAAAGTCACTGTAAGTATATATTTTCTCAGACATCTGTGTTTTTAGGACAATTTGGTTCAATTATATTTAAAGTTTGCTGCAGGTAAACTGAGGAGTGAGAGTATTTAGATCAGGACTGTCCAACTGGAGGTTTTGGCCATCGTTATGTCTTTTTATATGAAGTTATCATTTTTATATATTTTGTCCCTTAGATCAATGGGACTTCATATAAGCTGTCAATTGCATGGAAATAGGTGCAAAGCTCTGATCTAGATTTTTTGGTTTAGATGGCCCACTATCATTCAATTGTATATGGATCATTATGACAACTTCTTAAAGGAACATTAGTACAACTGGCGTCTTTGCTTCTGAAACAATACTATAGTTTATATAAACAAGCTGCTGTGTATCCATGGGGGCAGCCATTCAAGCTGTAAAAAGGAGAAAAAGCACAGTAAATATAACATAAGCTCTGTAGTAAACAATGGGATTCTTCAGAACATATCTGTTATCTACTGTGTATCCTGAGCTTGAATGGCTGCCCCCATTGCTACACAGAAGCGTGTTATACTGTATAAACTATAGTTGTGTTTCTGAAGCAAACACAACCGTTTTACCAGTGTAGAGCAACAGTACATTATATTGTCATTTCTTTAAAACACTTGCATTTAAACACTAAAAATTGCCTCCTCTCTCCATTTTTTTTTCTTCATTGATCTAGCGAATTGCTAACTAATCTTTATGCATTTGCAGAGAGTTTCAAACAGATTTCCTTCTCTGTGATTGTAACCTTCTGTGGATGCTGCTCTGGATTAAGGAGAAAAATATAACCATCCGCGAGACGAGATGTGCCTATCCCAAGTCTCTCCAAGGGCTGTCAGTAACATCTCTGAAACAAGAGCAGCTGACATGCGGTAAGAAATACGTATTGTCATGACAGTGCAACTGTAAGAATCGTGCTTTGAGGTTTTACAAATATCTTTATAGGGGATTCCATTGGCTCACCATTTAAAGGATACCCCTTTTTTTTATATAATCGCAACCTGGGACCGTTTCCTTTTTCCCTCTAAGGCTGTCAGAGCCATTAAGCCCCTTAATCCATTCTATTTTGGAAGTAGAAAGAGGGACAAAAAGATTTGTTTCTGTCCCGCCAAGTTTTGATGACATCACTTTTTTGAAGCACCATCACTTCCCGTTTGATGGTGTCGGCGGGTTGCATGTAAGGCAGTTCTGGGTCAGGGTCGGGTAGCGGATGAAAGTGGGTAAATATGTGGGTTGCGGGTCGGGTCTGTGTCTTAGAAATTGGTTCCGCGCAGGACTCTACTGCAAGTCACAGTTTCCCCAAGATACCTGCTTATCTTAAATTGCTACTTTGCTTATCTTAAATTGTTACAAAAGTAACAATTTGCATCTGCCACATATTCTGGGCTCTCTGCCAAAAGCCAAATGAGTTAGAATTTCGTATCTTTTTTTCTGGCTGTTCAGTGCAAGAGATCAAAGAGAAAGTTGGGATATTTCATTACAAATCCGGTACTGCGGGTTTGACATGTCAAACTTGGGACTGTCCCGTGAAAAAATGGACAGTTGGGAGGTATGCTAATCCCTTTATTCCATGCTGTATTGGAATGGATTCTGGGCCCCGAACCCAGCACTGCAACAAGTATTAAGGCAAGGGAGGGATTAGATGACTACCAGCCTAATTCGGCACAGGGAAATGGTGCGTGCGAGTTACAGGCAGACTATCATGGCTTCCTTTCAATCGAAGGAGATCATGTGTGCCTGTTTAAAAAAACAAAAAAAAAACCTATGTATTTCTTTAAATTCAGACTGTGTTTAAGCAATTTATTTAAACAGTTTTCTGTGATAAATTTCAAATCCCATATTGGCCTTCTAAATATCATTATTCTATAACTCCCACAATGTCCCCTATAAAGCTCGTTGTTTGACAGTGACCTAGGGGTGAATGACTGCAGCTGCCTTATTGTCCTAACGTTTATTCTCAAGAGCATTATTCATTATGGGGCAAATAATGTTTTTTTCTTGTCATTTTTGGAGGTGTGTGTGTGTTTAGAATTATCCACAACAGTTTTGTTTAAATGCCCTGCTAGAAGAATACGGCAGTTTGCAAAGCAGATTCCGATTGTTTATGACTTGGTTACTGTTGTGCAGTCAGTGAACAGTCCTCCTGCTGCTAAGTGGAAAGGTTTGAGTTTTCCTTACAGGTATGCAAGCCCAAACTGGTTAGTGTGTTGTATTTTCAGTCATGCGTGTGAGTAAACTTACCGGAAACTCCCCCCTTTATGCTGAAGGCACGCTAAATGTTTCACCACATAACCTGTTTTCTTCCTGGGCAGAGTTCTTTTCCTTTGTTCGTAGAGAACAAACATATACAGCACGCACAGGTCTTGGCATCAAAACAAAATAGTTTTTATTGGAAATCCAATGTTTTGGGTCACATAAAGTGACCTTCTGACCAGAAACCAGAACTGCAAGTGACCCAATCAATCAATCAAATGCAGAAAAATGGCGCCAAGATATGAGAGGCAACTATGGTGACCGATTTAAAAAAAAAAAAAAAAAAAAAAAAAAACTATGGTATAATACACTGCAATTATATTGTGCACTTCTAGCTCATATATCATGATAAATTGTGTAAATGAACTTGCACAGCCTTGCATAGACTAGAGGTACTTTTCATCACCAGAATTTTGCATACCCAGCATAGGGGTAAATTTACTAAGCGGCGAAAATTCGCCAGCATTGCACCAGGTGAAAATTAGCTCAGTAAATGCTAATTTACCAAAATGCGAATTTACGTCCAGGGTGCTGAACACTGGCGAATTTCCGCTAGCGTTACTTCGTCAATCAAAGTTCAATTCTGCCTAGCGCAACTTCGTTAGAGGTCTTCACTCAGGCTAATTTGCATACAGCGGGAAATTTAAAGTTGAGTAGACGTATATGTTGCAGCAAATACATTACGTTACACAAGCCCAGGGAACCTTAATAAAGAAAATAGAGTTGTTATAATGCCCAACACATGAGCCCACTGTATAGTTTATGTTCCATATGTTAGAAAATGTCTGGGGGGGACCCAGGTTACCCAAAACAAAAAAAAAATTAAGTACTCTTGCAGCCTATCACTGAAAAAAGGAAAAGACGCCAGCGTTTTTTGGGACTATTTCCAGTGACAGAAGATTGAGGAAGTTCTATGCACTCCATTCGCCTGGTCTGAGGCGGCGAAGGCAAGTCTGGCGAAAGAGCGAACATTCAGTAAAATCCTCATCTTAGTGAATTTGCGGAGTAACGTCCATTTGCCAGATCGAAAATTCACCTGGCGATAGAGTGCGAATCACCACTAGCGTCTGTCTGCCTGCGCCCGTTAGTAAATCAGCAAAGTGCCAGTAACGCTGGCGAATCTTCACCAGCATTAGTCACTTTGCCCTTTAGTAAATCTGCCCCATAGGATGTACACTAACAAACTGTCCACAACACTGCCAGTGCACCCAAGGGTGCACAATTAGCCCCGGCGCCCCATTCGCTTTACCACTTGATAGTGCCCAATATAGTCAGCAGTAAGGCAGCGGTGTGCAGCCTACCTCCACCTCATTTACCCACTTTGCCATGATATCCAGTATAACTCTTTATTACTTCAACCATTTATTTTTATCTTTATGCTCACTTTGTATTAGGACTATTATTTTCTGTACTGTTTTGTGTGCAATGTTATCACTGCATTATGCACTATACCATGGAGATTGCAGTGCATCATACTGTAGAGTTTGTAATATCTATGTTTTTTTTGGAATGGTTTCTATAGACACCTTTCTCATGTACCCACAATTTTCTGCATTTAGGTTTTGGGTCCCTTACACTTCTGGTTTCATGTCCCTGAGGTGCGTCCGCTTTATGTGTCCGAAACATGGTATTTTCAATAAAAACACTTTTTCTCCTTCCCATCATGCTTATGTGCTGTCGTAGTTTTGTATATGAGTGGCTTGAGAGGTGACTGGATTAAAATGCTTCAAAAGGCGATGCACACAAACACTGAAAGTTGCAGCAACTTGCTTGATACAAATTTACAAACTTCATAGGTGATACACAGAAACACTGAAAATTGCACCAACTTGCCTGATACATATTATACAGCCTTCATAGATGATACACACAAACACTGGAAATTGCAGCAACGTGCCTGATACATATTATACAACCTTCATAGGTGATGCACAGAAACACTGAAAGTTGCAGCAACTTGCTTGATACATATTATACAACCTTCATAGGCGATGCACAGAAACACTGAAAATTGCAGCAACGTGCCTGATACATATTATACAACCTTCATAGATGATGCACAGAAACACTGAAAGTTGCAGCAACTTGCTTGATACATATTATACAACCTTCATAGGTGATGCACAGAAACACTGAAAGTTGCAGCAACTTGCTTGATACATATTATACAACCTTCATAGGTGATGCACACAAACACTGAAAGTTGCAGCAACTTACTTGATAGAATTTTATAACGTTTTGAATGATGTTTAAAAATCACATGCATTTTTTTCCTCCATTTTGTCTTTTTCAACACTGAAAAGTAAAAAAAAAAACACCATCTTTTGCTCCAAAGAAGCACACACAATACAATACAGGGCTGTTAGGGAAGGAATGCCCAAAGGCTGGACCAGCTGCTACGGATTACAGCTCCCGGCATGGAAACAGCTGCTGCTGGCTGGAGCCGAGTGACCGTAGAGTTAATTACTGTGCATAACTAACACTTTTTACATTCATAATCCCCAATGCCAACAGCAGTGAGAATGGAATGAGATGCCTCACATGACTCACGTTTGTGAAATCTCCTCCTGTCCTGTGTGTTATTGTTGTTACCCTCACACACACCCTTCCCATGTTCCCTGAGGGCACAAAAAATTGCACCACATGCTTTCCATTTAGTATGTAGCCATTTAACTGAGCACTTGTGAACACCAGCATCCACATACACACTGGGAGGGTTATTTTCTAAAATCCAAATTTTTCTGATTATTAAAATTAAAAAAAAAGTCCAACCAAACTAGAATCCACTATTGGACCTTATTTATTATTAAAAAAAAAAAGCACAATTTAATTGGATGGGGAAAACTTGATAAAATTGAGTGAAAACCTGAATCGTATGTTTTTTTTTTTTTTTCTGGCTTTTTCCCCAAAAAGCCCAATTTTTTCAGACATCTGCCTGAAATAGTTGGATTTTCAAGCTAATTCCATTGCAGACTACTTGCACTTGCAAATAGGGTAGGGACCTCTCCCATTGACTTATATACAATCTCGGGAGGTCTGACATGCCGAATTTTCAGTTTCTTACTTGTGAACGGCAGTATCCACATACACACTGGGAAGGTTATTTACGAAAATCTAAATTTTTCTGATTATTTATATAAAAAAAAGTCCGACCAGAATCCGCGATTGGACCTTATTTATTATTAAAAGCACAATTTAATTGGATTGGGGGGAAAACTCGATAAAAATTGAGTGAAAACCCGGATCATACGATTTTTTCAGACTCTTTCCCCCGAAAAGCCTGAATTGTTCAGATCTTTGCCTGAAATAGTCAGATTTTCATGCTAATTCCAGCGTATAGCCCATGATTAAGTCCCCTTGTGAGTACGATAGGACCTCTCCCATTGAATTATATACAACCTCAGGAGATCTGAGATGCCGGATTTTTGATATTCTGACTTTTTGCAGCATCGGACTGTAATAAATCCTAAAAAATTTGAGCTTAAAAAAAAAAAAAAGAGTTTTTGCCTCGACCAGACTTTAGTAAATAACCTCCTCATAGTTTCCGTGTCTCTCTATTATATAGTTCAGCAGCTCTCAATGTGAATGGAGCAGCTATTTATGATGATGTCACAGCAGCAATAATATATTTTCAAATATCAGGGCATCGACTGGCATTTAAAAACAGTACTTTTCTTGCAGCCTTGGAAACTGCGTTTGGAGTGGGGGATTATACTGTCAACAACATGCCTTTCCTCTCACAGATGTTTATTCTGTTTTTCCCAAATCCGTAGGAGGGGGGGAATGATTGCTCAGAAACGCTCTGTATTTACAAAATAGAAGTTGGTGTCAAGCAGGCTGACAATCTATGTGAGCAATTTACAGAATAGAATTCTTGGCTCATTAACTTTTTTGTAGTTTCCAGTTTACTATGGGTGTGTTAGAGCATCCAATGTTGTTGTACTGTTAAAGGAAAACTAATCTTGCTTTATTCAATCACTAAGCCTTATATGTTTATATTCTGTAAGGTTACACCATTCTTTGATGCGACAACCCCTAAGGCTGTGTGAGTGTTTTGCACATCTGTTGTTTTGTTGTCGAACAGGTGCCTAGCGGGTTTTTTTATTCATTTATATTAGTTTATTTCTAGCTATAGTGCTAGAGAGAGGCACAGGAGGATCATGGTCCTTTCCTGCACCTGCATTAGAGTCCTGCGCGGAACCAATTTGTTATACCGGACCCACAACCCACATACTTACCCGCTGCCCGACCCGCAAGTACCTTATCCGCAACCCGATCTGCGACCCAATGACCATCAAGAAACAGGAAGTGCTGTCGTTGTAAACCGGATGTGACATCATTGGAAGTAGGTGTGGTCAGAAAAAAGGGAGTAAAACAGGAAGTGCTATCATTGTAAACTGGAAGTGACATCATTAGAAGTAGGTGTGATCAGAAAAAAGGAGTAAAACTCGCTATTGAGAGGACCCGCAAACCTGGAGAACCGCCGACCCGTGTCTATACCCGCTCCAGAAACTTCTACCTGCAACCCGCAGGATACCGCATGTTTTTCAGGGTAACCTGCATGATATAAAGCTAATTGTTCAACCCCTGCAATCACCCACATCAGGACATCTGATAACAAGGATTACAGGTCGTTACAATTGCTTGCCATGGCCTCAAACGATCTGATACAAATTTCAGCAAGGCTAACTCCCATAGACTCCATTTTAATCATATCATTCAGATTTTTAACGATTTCCTTTTTTTCTGTAGAAATAAAACTGTACCTTGTCCTTGATCCCAATATATAATTAATCATTATGAGATGCAAAACAAGCCTATTTTGGTTTATTTAATAAATAGTAACATAGTAAGTAAGGTTGAAAAAAGACACACGTCCATCAAGTTCAACCTTTTAGTTTAACTGCTAGGCAGTTTTAATTAATCTTTAAATAATTTTTAGACTTAAAGAGGTGGTTCACCTTTAAATTAACATTTAGTATGTTATAGAATGGGTAATTCTAAGCAACTTTTGAACTGCTCTTTACTATTTTTTTTAGTTTTTTTTTGTTTGCCGCCTTCTCATGACTCTTTCTAGCTGTCAAATGGAGCTCACTGACCCCATCTAAAAACAAATGTCTTGCAAGACTAAAAAATTGTTATTGCTACTTTGTATTTTCTATTTAGGCCCTCTTCTATTTATATTTCCGTCTTTAATTCAAATTGGTGCATGGTTGATAGGGTAATTAGGACCCTAGCAATCAGATTGCTGAAATTGCAAACTGGAGAACTGATAAATAATTCAAAAACCACAAATCATAAAAAATGAAAACCAATTGCAAATTGTTTCAGAATATCACTCTCTACGTCATACTAAAAGTTAACTTAAAATAATTTTAATTTTATGGATATCCAAATTATGAAAAGACTCCTTATCTGGAAAACTCCAGGTCCTGAGCATTCAGGATAATAGGTCCCATACCTGTATGGCTCGTTCCATATAGTGGGACAACTAGATGGCTTACCGCATGTTTGCCAGATTATATCAAAATATTATACAGAAGAGTCCCAGGACACCAGTTGGGTGCTGTTGAACCCAAAAGTCTAACAAATACCTGTGTAAGGGATCTTGCAAGTCGTTTGGCTGATATCCATCGCTGGCATATAGCTGGTCATGGAGACTGGCAGATTACTATTCCACCCACGACAGGAATGTAATGTTGTTGAACTGTCTGTCTGACTTGCTTTCCTTGTATAATTTATGTATTTTATACCGTTTCAGAATCTCCTCTTGAGCTGCCATCTTTTTACATGACTCCGTCCCACCGCCAGGTTGTCTTCGAAGGGGACAGCCTTCCTTTCCAGTGCATGGCATCCTACATTGATCAGGACATGCAGGTTTTATGGTACCAAGATGGCAAAATCGTGGAGACTGATGAATCGCAGGGTATATTTGTGGAGAAGAACACAATACACAACTGCTCGTTAATAGCAAGGTATTTTCAAAAGAAATGTTGTGAGGGGATAACACTGTGATAAAGGAATGGTTCAGTTTAAAAATAAAAACTAGTTAAATAGATACCTAATGCAAAATAAAAAATGTTTATAATATAGTTAGCAAAAAATGTAATCTAAAAAGGCTGGAGTGATGGGATATCTAACATAATAGCCTTAACACAACTTCCTGCTTTGCAGCTCTCTTGGTTTTAATTGATTGGTTACCAGGCAGTAACCAATCAGAGACTTGAGGGGAGGCCACATGAGTCATAACTGTTGCTTTTGCATCTGAGCTGAATGCTGAGGATCAATTGCAAACTCACTGAACAGTTATGTCCCACGTGGCCCCCCTTACAGTCACTGACTAACTCAGCATTAGAGTGCTGAAAAGCAGGATTTTATGTTACACATCCAGTCACTCCAGCCTTTATACATTACATTTTTGGCTAACTATATTAGATACATTTTTTATTTTGCACAGCCTGTTAACCCAGTTTTTATGTTCCTATATCATCTCTCTGTTTAGCCCTGCTCTTTGCATTTAGTTTGTTTTATGACTTTTTTTTTTTCTAAAACTTATTTTTAGTGCACTTACAATTTCCAATATCCAAGCTGACTCCACTGGCAACTGGGGTTGCCAAGTCCAAAGCAGACGTGGTAATAACACCAGAACAGTGGATATTGTAGTGCTGGAGAGCTCTGCACAGTACTGCCCTCTCGAAAGGGTGGTAAACAACAAAGGAGATTTCAGGTGAATGGATTTTTGTTTCTAATATTGTATAAACTGTTATGTTTATAGCCTATTGTAATGCCTAGAATAGCATGAGTCTTTACACACACGGGCACATATATCAAGGTTCGAATTTTAAAATTTACGAATAAAATCTATTTTTTAAAACTCGGATGAATAGAATTGACACAAAACTCCAATCGAATTTGAATCGAATTTGAATCGAATTCAATTTGGATTTAAAAAAACTCAGGAAGGCTGCAAACTACTCAAAATTGATCCCTAGACCTCTCCCATTGACTTAAACAGCAATTGTGCAGGTTTTAGGTGGGGAATAGTCTTAATTTGAGTTCTCAAAGGATCAGAGTATGATAAATCACAAAAATGTAATTCAAATTTTTTTTAAAAAACTCGAATTGAATTTGAATAACTCCCTAGTCGAATTTGACAGTTTTGACCACAAAATAAGAAAATTCGATTTTCAAATTTGAATTTTCAATTCAACCCTTGATAAATCTGCCCCACAGTGTAAACATTTCCCAGGTATGGGATCCGTTATCCGGAAACTTGTTATCCAGAAAGATCCAAATTACGCAAAGTCTGTCTCTCATAATCCAAATTTTTTAAAAAATAGTTTCCTTTTTCTTTGTTATTATAAAACAGTACCTTGTACTTGATCTTAACTAAGATAAAATTTAATCCTTATTGGAAGCAAAATCAGCCTATTGGGTTTGTTTGATGTCTAAATGATTTTCTAGTAGACAAAGTATAAATCATGGAAAGATCTTTTATCTGGAAAGCCCCAGGTTATTACATTACAGAGTAAGAGTCTATTGTAGTTCCTTCCAGTGAGAATATTTGCAAGTGGCACAGTAAACTGAGGGTTTATTCAAGAAGTTTGATCGAATTCTGTGACCCATTAGGTGGCCAAGAACATTGGCAGGCATCACTGCATACCTTCTCTGTACCCGTTACTCTGCTGGAAGCGGTATATATCCTGGCAACCAACAAGATGACAGAAGAGCTTGGCGGCGATGTGACAGAGGGGGATTTTGGGCAGAGGAGGACTATTCCCGGTGCCAGTATGCAAATGATGTCACTCGGGTCCTTTTTATGTTTAATCAGGTGATTTTTCTTTATAATAGAACCATATAAACAGAATAACCTGCCCAGAATTTGCAGTGTTTACACTCAGGCTTCCATATTCTCTACAGATGCCTCTTAATCTCACAAATGCAGTGGCAACGGCAAGGCAGTTACTGGCATACACGGTAGAAGCAGCAAATTTTTCAGACAAGATGGATGTGATCTTCGTTGCAGAAATGATTGAAAAATTTGGCAGGTTTGCTGAAAAATACAAAGAAGTAAGTTAGCTGTCCATATTTGTTGATTTAGACTAAACTTTATGTTCTGTATGAACAGCAGTTCCAGACTGTAATACAGCATTTAATGGATAAGCCTGGGCTTCAAACTGGTCAGGTTTTGTTTCGTGACAGAAACAGACTGGCTTACCTGGACGTTTCAGCGTCGGTAGTAGATAAGTAGACCTTTTTTTAAGGAACTGTTCATTGTAAAAATAAAAACTGGGTAAATAGATAGGCTATGCAAAATAAAAAAAAATGTTTCTAATATAGTTAATTAGCCAAAAATATAACGTATGAAGGCTGGAGTGACTGGATGTGTAACATAATAGCCAGAATACTACTTCCTGCTTTGCAGCTCTCTTGCTTTCCACTGATTGGCTACCTGGCAGTAACCAATCAGTGACTGGAGGGGGGAGCCACTGTTGCTTTTGAATCTGAGCTGAATGCTGAGGATCAATTGCAAACTCACTGAACAGTTATGTCCCATGTGCCCCCCCCCCTTAAAGTCACTGACAAAGTTGGAGAGCTGCAGAGCATGAATTATTAGAAACATTTTTTATTTTTTACTCAGCCTATCTATTTACTCTGTTTTTATTTTTACACTGAACTGTTCCTTTAAATGTATGAGGCAGATACCCATAGAGCAGGTCTGTCCTACTAGAGGGTCTGCAGAATTCCAATGCATCTCTCCGACACCAATATGTCCAGGAGCTCCTAAATCTCCTGGGTATTCTGTGACTGCACTATTCACCAGGAGCCATATGTTTTTATATTATTTTTTTGCTTCAAGGTCTGATTTAAACCTTACTCCCTCCAGCTTAGCGATGTAATGGTGGACATAGCAAGCAATATAATGCTGGCTGATGAGCGCGTGTTGTGGATGGCTCAGAAAGATGCAAAAGCTTGTAGTCGAATAGTGCAGTGTCTGCAGCGTATCGCTACCTATCGATTGGCCAATGCGGTTCAAGTTTACTCCACGGTGAGTATTATATCAGATTACATGGTACCTTTCATAGATGGGTGTAGTGTATTGTTTTGGAGAAGAAACACAGTGTAATTGTGTTTATTTTCGTGCCGCTGGAGGAATCCTTTCTGTGTTACTAATATGGAAATCAGCAGTTGGCTAGACATTACACCACACTATTTGGAATTAATGCAAACATCCTAAAATATATATTAAAAATATAACATACTGAAATTTGCCAGCCCAGTTTTTCTTTAAGGGAAATTTAGAAACATCTGTATATTGTGCTCGGCATACACTTAGGGAGGTTATTTATTAAAGTCCAAATGGCAAAAACCTGTAAAATTTTAGTTTTTAGTGAAAAAAAACATTTTTTTCGGGATTTATTCTACCCCGAGGATGGAAAAAGTCAGAATCCGAAAATCTGGCATCTCAGACCTGCCGAGGTTGTGTATAAGTCAATGGGAGAAGGCCCGAAAATATCCTGATCTGCGCTCGGTTTCATGCAAAAATCCAAAGAGTTTGTGGTTTTCGGACGATAATCCGAAAAAATCTGATTTTTCAAGTGGAAAATCTGAAAAATTTGTAATTTGAATTTTCAGATAATTTTAATGATTTTTTTTCCCGAACTGGAAATTTTCTGGAAAATGTATTGATAAATTACCCCGTGCGGATTTGGTCGGAGTATATTTCAGAAAAAAAATGAGATTAATTCGGACTTTTATAAATAACCCCCTTACTGATAAACTTGCATGATATTTTAAGTGAGCATTTGTGTACATGCTCATAAATAAATACACGACTATATACATATATAAGAAAGCAATATTTTATGTCTGACTTTTAAATACTGTTGCAGCTCTTGGTCTTGTCACAGTCAATATTTTTTTTTTTTTCCTCACCCAGTACTCTCCAAACATTGCTTTAGAAGCATACGTGATCAAATCTGCTCTCTTCACTGGAATGACCTGCACTGTTTTTCAAAAAGTTGCTGCTGCAGACCGTATAGTGCATGCTGACTTCGGCCGACGTGATCCTGATGGCAGCCTGGATAAACAACTGAGTTTCAAGTGCAATGTGTCCAACACCTTTAGCAGCTTAGCGTTAAAGGTAATTATATTTATAATACACAAGAGCCATGAATATCCTGTAAATAATATCTTTTCAAATGGTGCTTAGTGATGTGATCAGTTATTATTGGATCTTAGTGATGTCATCTCTGTCACATGGCTCACTGAAAATTGTGTATGATAATAAATATAGTAACCCTGCTGAAAAATGAGTCACCTTGGAGTTCCATAAAAGTTCTGAACTCCTCGGTGACTTATAATATCCTTATATTTTACAAAAGGGGGGGAAATTATTCTATACATCCGATATTAAAATTATTTTATAGGATTAAAGATTTGCTCTGTTTATAGAACACTGTTGTGGAGGCTTCTATTCAACTTCCATCTGCACTTGTGCCCAAAGAGAAGCGAGAACGAAGAGCAATGGATGAGTCTTTCTATAAGCTTCAGCTAATGGCGTTCCGGAATGGAAAGCTCTTCCCTACCGCAGGGAACTCCTCGCACCTTGCTGATGACGGGAAGAGACGAACAGTGGTCACACCTGTCATTCTTGCCAAACTAGGTATATAAGATTGATGTAATGCAGTGCCCTGATTTGCCTAATTTACAGCACACTAATCTTGTTTGGTTAAAACAAGATAATGTGATCAAATTGTTTAACTTTACCTAAATATGATGTGTTTTGCTATGTCTGGGACAAGTTATAGTCTTCTTGACTTGTCTGCCAGTCTTTAGTTTAGCCTTGCTTTGTGACAGGGATACTAGATATACCTATCGGATTAGAGCTATTTTACCAGCAGACAGGGAATTGGATGAGTTAAGTCTCCATGCAGCTGGCCATAGACACAAAGATTTGATCTTACAAATCTTCGTTTCGTTCGATTATCGGGCCGTGTGGGGTCAGTCCCGCCATTTTCCGTGCCTTGGAGATCGCTTGTTCAGACGATCGGACAGGTTAAAAATGTTTTTGTCGGCTACTGATAATATCTCTGCATGTATTGCTCGATATCAGTGCCCTAATTTGCATCTGCAAATTATGGGTGGGAAGGGGAAAAAATGTTTACTTCCTTGTTTTGTGACAAAAAGTCACGTGATTTTCCTCCCCACCCCTAATTTGCATATGCAAATTAAGATTTGGATTCGGTTCAGCCGGGCAGAAGGATTTGGCCGAATCCGAATCTTGCTGAAAAAGGCCGAATCCTGGATTTGGTGCATCCCTAGTTCTTTTACTACTTTATTTGATCTAAATGGTTAGTGGCAGGTCAGGAGATGGCACCGAAAAATCGTTTGTCCGATGTGTAGGAAAATCTGCACGTTCATGTCCATCTTAAGGTGGGCTTTCTCGGATTTACCTATCAAAGGGAAACTGATAAAAGATTATCTGAGCTTAAACAAATAGCAATCATTTATAATCTAATACTGATTTCACATTCCTCATGTTTACCTGTTCTGGCACAAAGGAAAGTTACCATGGTCGGATGTTCTCGAGAAATTACCCGCTAGCAGCCTGTGGGTCCTGGCACAGATAATTAACTGAGACACATGCTCATTAGCCCTGCAGGCAGCATACAGTTTAATATCTCTCAGTAGTAGATGCAGAGAGGTCCATTTGAGTTGTAAGGGCTATTCACACAGCAATCAGCCAGCTCTCTTAGCCTGCTTGCAACATGTAATCCTGCAGAGGAAGCTACAACTCTGGCATCTTTATATTATGAACCCTGCCATTTACAGGACATTCTGTGACCCTTGTGTTTTGTTTTCTGTACTGAGCACAATATGCCCTAATTATTCACTGTGCCAGTAAAAGTCTCGCAAGCACCACACCCTGTTGTTTTCTTTTTATGATCTTTCGAGAAAGTGAACAGGTATTGCTGAAAAGCCACAAATAAGGAGGATGTGAAATAAATTGTTTCCCATGACATGACAATGCATTGTTTACATTGTAATTGTTTGTAGTTGAGACCTACATAATAATACACACCTGGGATTAGCCCCCTCTTCTAGTGCAAGAAAAACTGCTCTTTAATAATGCAGTAACATTTACTTAAAATTTAGGGATGCACTGAATCCAGGATTCAGCCTTTCAGCAGGATCGGCTGAATCCTTGTATCTGGCTGAACCAAATCCTAATTTGCATATGCAAATTAGGGACAGTAAGGGAAATCACATGACTTTTTGTCACAAAACAAGAAAGTAGATTTTATTTTCCACTTTTTCCCTTCCTGCACTTAATTTGCATATGCAAATCAGGATTTGGTTCAGTATTAGGCTGAAACTTTCACAAAGGAGTTGGGGATTCAGCTGAATTCCAAATAGTGGATTCAGTGCATCCCTACTTTAAAGGAAAGCTATACCCCCAAAATGAATACTTGAGCAACAGATTGTTTATATCAAATTAAGTGGCATATTAAAAAAAATCTTACCAAACTGGAATATATATATATTTAAGTAACTGGAATATATATATATATTTACAACTCTTGCCTTGAAGCACCATTTTGTGATGATCTGTGTGCTGCCTCAGAGATCACCTGACCAGAAATACTACAACACTAACTGTAACAGGAAGAAGTGTGGAAGCAAAAGACAGAACTCTGTCTGTTAATTGGCTCATGTGACCTAACAAGTATAGTTTGTTTGGTATGTTTGTGTGCACCATGAATTGTATGATCCCAGGAGGCTGTCCTTAGTTTTTTAAAATGGCAATTTTCTATTTAGCATTACCCAATGGCACATACTACTAAACAAGTATATTATTATGAAAATGGTTTATTTACATGAAACAGGGTTTCACATATGAGCTGTTTTATGCAATATATTTTTAGAGACCTACATTGTTTGGGGGGTATAGTTTTTCTTTAATGGCAGAGACACACAATCAGGTTCTGGGAGATTAGTCCCCCGGCGACAAATCTCTTCTTCTGGGCGGCTAATCTCCCCAAACTGCCTTCCCCTTCCTTCCCACCGGCTAGTATGAAAACCGCCGGTGGGATTGCTTTGTTTTCTGAAGTCGCCCGACAAAGTGCTCCGAGTTCCATCCCGCCAGAGATTTTCATTCTAGTCTGTGGGAGAGCAGTTAGGGGAGATTGCCCCCCCCCCCCCCCCCCCCCGAAAAAGTGGAGATTTGTCCCCGGGCGTCTAATCTCCCAGAATCTGACCGTGTGTCTCTGCCCTAAATAGATGTAATGTGCCCCGTCGGGAAATAGAGAGATATTAGAAGACTCTGATGAGTTTAATAACTATATAAATATATTCCAGGTCCCAAGACGCCCATACCTTTATAAATAGTATGAATCTTGTATAAATAATAATGATCACTGTAATAAAAAAAAAAAAAGTCACTTTACAACTCTGTTAAATTAACCCTGAGCCTGTAGCAGTACAGTATGATAGTGTATGTCACTTTAAAAATATTGTACATATCCTTGGGGGGGGGGGGTCTTTTATTAAAACGTTAAAGATACTTTTGGCTGTAGCGCAGTCCTGCCAAAAGCAAAACAACACTGATGGTTTTTCCAAAATAGAAAATAGTCCTATGATGACTGGGAAATCCAGTTATACAGAACTGCATAATATACTGCACATTACCTGTAGGTGCAATAAACACTCCTTAATTTACCTTAAGCACCTAGCTAGGTTTACGGGAGTTTTGGGTGTGTCTGTGGTCAGGTAATGCTAAATAAAAGGTACAATTTGGCACTGAGAATTAAAGGGACGATTATTAGGGACTTTATGTCGAACATAAGATGTAAAGATGTGTGTTTCAGTTAAGAGTTTTTATGCAGTATTTCACTTGAAGTGCAATGTGTAAATCTGAAATGTGTAAGACATGATAGGAATTTAGTGCTCACAGAATATAGGCAGTTAAAGGAGAACTAACCCCTAAAAATGAATATGTTTAAAATGCAATAATTTACATACTAAACTTATTGCACCAGTCTAATGTTTCAGCATCTCAATAGCAGCAATGATCCAGGACTTCAAACTTGTCACAGGGGTCACCATTTCGGAAAGTGTCTGTGACACTCACATGCTCAGTGGGCTCTGATTGGCTGTTGAGAAGCTAAGCTTAGGGCTCGTCACTTATTATCCAGCAGAAAATGAGATTGGTCTGTAATATAAGCTGATGCTACAGGACTGATTATTAAATTCTGATGCTAATTGCACTGGTTTCTGTGCTGCCATGTAGTAATTATCTTTATTAATTACTAATCAGTCTTATATTGTGACATTTCTATTCTATGTGTACTGTATATTGTGAGTGGGTCCCTAAACTCAGTAAGTGACAGCAGCACAGAGCATGTGCAGTGAATCAGCAGAAAAGAAGATGGGGAGCTACTGGGGCATCTTTGGAGACACAGATCTTTACTGCTAAAGGGCTGCAGTTGCCTTGGGCTGGTACAGAAGCACAAAACAGGGAAGCCCATTTATCAAAGGTCGAATTTCAAATTCATGTGAGTTTTTAAAAACTCCCCTAAATTCGACCAATCAAGATTTATTAAAAAAACAAAACATTTTAAACTCGGATGAATGTAATCGACCCGAAAAATCAAATCCGATTCGAATTCTACAAACTTGATTCGAGTATTTTCTCAGAGAAAAACTCGAATGTCAGGAAGGCTGCAAACAACCCCAAATTGATCCCTGGGCGTCTCCCATTGATTTAAACAGCAATTCGGCAGCTTTTAGCGGGCTAATAGTGAAATACGAGTTCTTAAATGGCCAGAGAGTGGTAAATCTTGAAAATCTAATTAGAATTTTTTGGTAAAACTCAAATCTAATTTGAATTACTCCCTAGTCGAATTTGATAGTTTCGACCATGAGAAAATTCAAAATTAAAATTTTCATTTCGACCCTTGATAAATCTGCCCCATAATGTGCAACATTTCTAGCCTAATTCTTTAATTAGGTTTTAGTTCTCCTTTAAAGCCATTTGTTGTGTGACAGCTAATCTTGTAATGAAATGTACACGAATAAGATGCCATTCTTCATGGCGGTAAATGGATTAAATTCCCCGCATTTTGTCTGTGTCTTACTATGATAATGATGATGATGATGATGAATGGCTGAATCCCCTTTCCACCTATGGACAAAAAGGGAATGAGGCTCATTCCCATCTCATTATAATATTTAAAGTGTCTCGTTTATAAAGAAGGGCAGAATATAAATATTCAGCAATGTGTTGTGTTTTCTACTCAGACGGGCCGAATCGAAATATTCCCGTTGTCCCTATTAATATAACTCTGAGGCGGTTTGCTAGTGGGAAGGATGCAGTTGCGGCTCAATGGGATTTTGATCTGCTCAATGGACAAGGCGCATGGAAGTCAGAAGGCTGCCACATAATTGCATCCGATGAAAACATAACCACCATACAATGCGCATCTCTCAGCAACTATGCAGTACTAATGGTAAGATATTTTTTATCTTATTGTTATCCCAAAATGTATGTGTGGAAGCTATCGTTCATATACTGTACAGGTATGGGATCCCTTATCCGGAACCCCTTTATCCAGAAAGTTCCAAATTACGGAAAGGCCGTCGCCCATAGACTCCATTATAATAAACTAATACAGATTTTTAAAAATGATTTCTTTTTTCTCTGTAATAATAAAACAGTAGCTTGTACTTGATCCCAACTAAGATATAATTAATCCTTATTGGAAGCAAAGCCAGCCTATTGGGTTTATTTAATGTTTTCATGATTTTCTAGTAGATTTAAGGTGTCAAGATCCAAATTACGGAAAGACCCGTTATCCAGAGAGCCTCAGGTCCCGATGATTCCGGATAATCGGTCCAATACCTGTAATAATAAAACAGTAGCTTGTACTTGATCCCAACTAAGATATAATTAATCCTTATTGGAGGCAAAACCAGCCTATTGGCTTTATTTAATGTTGACATGATTTTCTAGTAGACTAAAGGCATCAAGATCCGAATTATGGAAATATCTGTTATCCAAAAAACCCCAGGTCCCGAGCATTCTGGATATCAGGTCCCATACCTGTGCTACAATTATTATGTACCCTCACCTTGCACCAAGCAAGAAAACTATTTTATCTATTATTTCTTGTGCTTTATAAACTTTCATTGTGAGGATCTATTACAATTTAAATGAACGGCTACCTTTTTCATTTCTATATAACTATAATAAGATCTCCTTCAGTAAAGTTTTCCTAGAAAGTTGCAGTGAATATAAATAAAGCACCAGGGCCAGGCCAATGATTACTTTTAAGGAAGACCCAAACTTTCCTTAAAGGACCAGTAACATAAAAACATTTTTTTTAAAAAAAATTAATATGCTACGAAAAAAAAACACAAAGTATATTAAACTTTAAAATCCCAAAGTCTTTATTTAGAAATAACGTGCCGAAACTCCACTTGCGCTCCTATTCAGTAAAGGTGACCCGGCGACGATCCATCATGCAGCTCTCGACTTCTCCTCATTGGCTATCTCCTTTAAGGAAGGCAGGGAGGAGAAATCGCTCGCCGCACGATGGATCACCTTTTCTGAAGAGAAGCGCAAGCGGGGGTTACGGTGAGTTATTTCTAAATAAAGACAATTTGCGATTTTAAAGTTTAAAATGCATTGGTGTTTGTTTTTTTCCGTAGTATTAAAAAAAAAAATTTTTAAATTTTTTTTTTTATGTTACTGATCCTTTAAGCTGGCCATAGAAATTAAGATTTTATTTGTTGTACAAGTATGGAATCCATTATCCGGAAACCCATTATCCAGAAAGCCATTATCCATCTCCCATAGACTGTTTTATCTGAATCCAACATTTTTTAAAAATATTTTTTCTCTGTAATAATAAAACAGTAACTTGTACTTGATCCAAACTAAGATATAATTAATCCATATTGGAAGCAAAACCAGCCTATTGGGTTTTATTTAATGTTTACATGATTTTCTAGTAGCCTGGAGACATATTTATCAAGGTTCGAATTTCAAATTCATGGTAGTTTTTTTTAAAACTCCTATGAACTCGAAATTCGACCAATCAAAATTTATTATAAAAATCGATCTCAGGTGAATAGGATCGAAAATTCAAATTTTTTTCCGGCCCGAAATCTTGAATCTGATACAATTTGAATTTTAAAAACTCGATTCAGGTTTTTTTCTCCAAAAAAATGAGTGTCAGGAAGACAGCGAACAACAACTCCTAATTGATCACTGGACGTCTCCCATTGACTTAAACAGCAATTTGGCAGGTTCTAAGTGGCAGATATTCAAAATCGAGTTCTTAAAGGACCAGTGGATGATAAATCTCAAAAATCAAATTCAAATTTTTTGAAAAACTCGAATTGAATTTGAATAACTCCCTAGTCGAATTTGACAATGTTGAACATAAAAACTTGAAAATTAGAATTTTCAATTCGACCCCTAAGTTATGAAGATTCAAATGACGGAAACATCTGTTATCCCGAGAATTCTGAATAACCGGTCCCATACCTGTACCAATCGAAATATGTCCAGTCTGTCTAGATTCTTCCATCTCTTGCCTGTTTTTTGTGTATTGTGTTAACGTTTTATTTTTTCCCTTCCAAGGACCTTACAGGAACAGAGATATACAGCCACCCAGTCACCTTCTTGCATCCTGTTGTGTACGCGTCTTCTGTTGTGTTACTTTTGTGCTTGTTGGTGCTTATCATCAGTTACTTATACTTCCACAGGTATGAATAGTGTGTGTATTTTTAAAGCAATTTTTAAACCTGAAGGTATTCACGGATGACCTCAATTCACAACGACTCTTGCCGTACTCCCAGTGACTGTTATATAAATTGACCAAACATATGCCCTGATTGTTTGTTTTATGTAGAATTTCCAGTTCTGACCTGACAAACAACCTCATACACAAGTCAATTGGCTGCTAACTGTGTTAGTACTTGACAAATTAGCTGTGGCACAATCATATGTTATATTAAATACTCCAGATTGCTTTTTTGGGGTCTTCACACACTGGCCCAGTGCTAGTTGGCAGATTTCAGTTTGTCAGTTTGTAGGCTGCTAGTTTTAAAGGGGAACTATTGAGAAAATGGAAATGTTATATAAGCTGCATCATACTGAAATAAAAAACAATATTAGCAATTTTAGTGAATATATTATCTAAAGAAAAAGTAAAGCCTCCCGGCCATTTTTTTTGTTTTAGGAGCAATTGACCTAAGATGATAAACTATTTCTGATACAAACACCTATATTATTAGCATTTCTTGTATTTAGACCCTTATATCTCGTTACAGAAGTGGAATTACACTAACATGTAGGCAGATTTAGAAAGCCCAGGTTATCCTGAAAAAAATTATGTCATTTTCCTAGGAAAAATAAACCCCTCCCCTAAAAATTCCAAGCTGATGTCTGACTGACAAGTGTAGTAAGAGCTAAAAACAAATTCAGAAAAAAATGTCTTTAAAATGTTGTGCAAAAGACAAAATCTGAAAACGATCTGTTTAAAAGACAAATTCAGACAGAGATTTGTAAATTTGGTGCGAAATCCAACATTTTTATCTCCACTTTTATTTTGTCTCCACTTTTATTTTGTGAATTCCCCCCAAAATCGTTTTTGGAGTAAACAAATCTACTATTGTAACATGAAAATATAATTTTTTTACCCTAGTTGTCATGCTGTATTCAATGGCCAGTAATATTCTAGCATAAATAAAGTGGGAGCATATATCACTGTTAGATTATTCTCTTACCATCAAAGTCTGCTATTTGATCTGATTTCTGTATTTATTATGCTTCTCTTTAACAGTCTGGTACGAATTAGCCTTAAAAGCTGGCACATGTTGGTTAACCTCGGCCTCCACGTGTTCCTGACCTGTGCTGTATATGTGGGAGGAATAAATCAGACCAGATATGCCAGCGTATGTCAAGCGGTAAGCAATAAAGGTTCCAATCACTGACAAACTGATACCTTTACACAGTAGATCATGGAAATTATCCACAAGCCTGTTCTGTGCTATATATTTTTTGACTGCAAAGTCGCATGTTCTGTTTCTCTTCTTCAGTCCGGATGCCTTAGGCGTAGGCCTTTATTGCCATTAACATCACATGGTGTCGATTTTAGAGATGACCAGCATGGATATCAAAACAAAGCAGAGAGATTTCTCAATGTAAAGCATAAAGAAGACAAACTTCAGATTTATTGCGTGAATAGATATCACCTGCTCACTTTTGTCACTTTTTTTTTTAAATGAATCAGTTAATCGTGCTGCTCCAGCAGAATTCTGCACTGAAATCCATTTCTCAAAAGAGCAAACAGATTTTTTTATATTCAATTTTGAAATCTGACATGGGGTTAGACATATTGTCAATTTCCCAGCTGCCCCAAGTCATGTGACTTGTGCTCTGATAAACTTCAATCACTCTTTACTGCTGTACTGCAAGTTGGAGTGATATCACCCCCCTCCCTTCCCCCCCCCCCAGCAGCCAAACAACAGAACAATGGGAAGGTAACCAGATAACAGCTCCCTAACACAAGATAACAGCTGCCTGGTAGATCTAAGAACAACACTCAATAGTAAAAACCCATGTCTCACTGAGACACATTCAGTTACATTAAGGGCTAGTCCACACGGGGAGATAGCGACGCGTTTGCGGTCGCGGCGACAAAGCGCCGCGACTGGCGCAGGCGACAGTTTTGTATGGGCGCTTATGTAAAAACGCCTGTGCTAACCACACAAGGCGATGCGCTTTTCAACAGTCGCCTGAAAAAGCCTGGCGAGGCATTTTCAGGCGACTGTTGAAAAGCGCATCGCCTCGTGTGGTTAGCACAGGCGTTTTTACATAGGCGCCCATACAAAACTGTCGCCTGTGCCGGTCGCGGCGACTGTCGCGGCGCTTTGTCGCCGCGACCGCAAACGTGTCGCTATCTCCCCGTGTGGAATAGCCCTAAGAAGTAAAAACAGCAGCCTGCCAGAAAGCATATCTTTCCTAAAGTGCAGACACAAGTCACATGACCAGGGGCAGCTGGGAAATTGACAAAATGTCTAGCCCCATGTCAGATTTCAAAATTGAATATAAAAAAATCTGCTTGCTCTTTTGAGAAATGGATTCAATGCAGAATTCTGCTGGAGTAGCACTATTAACTGATGTGTTTTGAAAAAAAAATGTTTTCCGATGACAGGATCCCTTTAATGTAAACTTAAGTTGCCAGGCACATAGCGCTGGAGCAATCATGCATGGCTAGGCAAATGGTAGCTATATGTGCAGATCAAAAGAACTCCACCTCTGCACTGATTATGCTGGTAAACTATAGACTGCAGGGAGTGCAGGGAAAGTATGCTTTACAGGAGAACTGAACCCTAAAATTGAATATGGCTAAAAGTGCCATATTTTATATACTGAACTTATTGCACCAGCCTAAAGTTTCAGCTTGTCAATAGCAGCAATGATCCAGGACTTCACTTGTCACAGGGGGTCACCATCTTGGAAAGTGTCTGTGACACTCACATGTTCAGTGGGCTCTGATTGGCTGTTGAGAAGCTAAGCTTAGGACTCGTCACTAATTATCCAGCAGAAAATGAGCTTCCCCTGTAATATAAGCTGATGCTACAGGTTTGCTGATTATTAAATTCTAAAGCTAATTGCACTGGTTTCTGTGCTGACATTTATTAATTATCTGTATTAATTACTAATCAGCCTTATATTGTGACATTTCTATTCTATGTGTACTGTATATTGTGAGTGGGTCCCTAAGCTCAGTAAGTGACAGCAGCACAGAGCATGTGCAGTGAATCAGCAGAAAAGAAATCTTTACTGCTAATGGTCTGTGGTTGCCTTGGGCTGGTACAGAATCCCAAAATATAATGTACAACATTTCTAGCTACTTCTTCAGTTAAACTTTAGTTTTCATTTAAAATCGTTCCACAATGTGCTGTATAATAGACCTGGTCCTGTGTAATACAGTGCAGTTTCTGTCTGCCCATGAGTAAGTCACCTTGTAATTTGCTAAGCCTCTTCTGCCTGGCATTGGCCAGGATGGTGCCTGATTCTTATTTTGTTTCACTAAAAGGACAATCATGTGCTTTTTGTCTATACTGCCTCTATACAAGGCACATGTTTGGACCGATTATTGAGAAAGACTGGGTGGTGGGTGATCTGGCCACAGTATGCAATTTGCACTTGCCCCTCGTACCTCAATCCAGCCGAATCATCTGTTAAAGGGGACCCGTCACCCAAAACAATTATTCACAATCCTATTTTATCACTTTAGTCAAGCAAAATTAACTTTAATTACACTATATAAATATTTGAATCTTGTTTTCTTCAGTCTGTGAATTCATAATTATAACAAGCAGGCAGGAGCCATTTTGTGGACACTGTTATTAAGACAAGTCTTTTATCATCTCAGAATCTTGTTTGTGCACCAGAATGGGGGACCTGATGTCCATCCCCATGCCCTGGTTACACAATTAAATGGTGAAGAGAACTGGTGGAATGTGGGGAGAGCAGTGACATGTAGGAAGTGCTGAATGGAAAGTGAAAGTAGTTGCCTAAGGCATAGAGGAGGGGCAAACAATATTTGATTGACAGCTGAGATTTTCAAGTGAGCTTAATACAGCTCTGAACGCTTTAATAAAAAATAGAAATTGGTTTTCATGTTTAATTTGAAAAGGACTTTTATTATACAGATTTTTGTGTCTTGGTGACAGGTCCACTTTAAATGTTTATGAAATTCCAGATTTGCATTGATAGAGCTCGGATTAAATGTACCATTTCTGCACACCGATGTGTGCAATATTTTTATTTTCAAAAGATTTCAGGTAGTTAAAGTGAACTTGTAACCAGTGATCTGGGGATTATAGATATATTTTAGTATTCATACACGGGCTGAAAAAAAATACCATGGACACGACCAATGCAGAACGTGGTCAACACAAGAGGTTACTGATTCATATTGAGTTTTCTTTCACTTCTACTGGGTAAAGTGGCTCGGATACACATGGCAGCTGTATTGTTTGTTCTGGATCATCTGGCTACTGCTTGGATAAATGAGGCTTGTTGTTATTTCAGTGTCTCTTTTGAATGACAGGTTGCTAATGCCTACATTTACTGGTCTACTTTATTCCTGGGGATCTAGTATTTTATTCAGAGATTCAGAGCATGCAGGCTAACGAATGTTGGATCGTTGAAATGTTGGATTAGCAACAGTTATTGTTATTTTGCTTAATCATCTTTTTTCATTTACTTATAGGTTGGAATCCTTTTACATTATTCCACACTTGCTACTGTTCTTTGGGTGGGAGTAACTGCTCGCAATATATACAAACAAGTCACCAAAAAGGCCAAGCGATATCAAGACCCGGATGACTTGCCCCCTCCACCCAGACCAATGCTCAGGTAAATGGGGATCACCTCATGCATTTGGGTTTGTTCTACCTTTGTTCTACATTATGGGACAGATTTATTAAGGATCGAATAGTAAATTAGAATTTTCAAAATTCACACATTCTAATTTTTTTCCCCATATTCGAATGTAAATTAAAATGTGAGATTTATCACGCCTTCACCATGGAAACAGTCCCAATTCGAATAAACGCCACCTAAAACCTGCCGAGTTCATGTACAACTCCGTGGCAAAGGGCCATTAAGCCATTTTGAGATTTTAATAACCTTCCTGACATTCGAGTTTTTTCTTGGGAGAAAAATTAGATTAGTAAAAATTGAATATGAATCGAATATGATTAAAATTTTCAGGTCGAAACCATTTGATCGAATGTTAGACATTCTAGTTTTTTTTTAAATAACCTCCCAGTCGAATTGTATATTCGAATTTAAAAAAAAAAAAAATTCATATGAATTTGAAATTCGACCTTTGATACATGGGCCTCTAAATATTGGATCCTATTCAGAGGTCTGGAGCACCGGCTCTGTGGAGGGAGTCTGGGCTGGCGGGGCCCACCGGGTTTTTTCCCAGCATCCCGCCAGCCCAGTCCAATGCTGCATATTGATCGCAAAGGACAGGCATACAAATCCCTCTGAGTTACTTCTTAGCCCACAGAGAGAGAAGTTGTGACCATTATGGATTCCCTGACCTAGGACCAATTAAATGTAAAAAAAGGACAATTGGTTAGAATACTGTTATGGGTCTTTTTTTTTTTTGCTTTGGTTCTGAAAGCACTCTTACTAACAACACATTTTGTATCTGTTTTAGGTTTTATCTGATTGGTGGAGGAATCCCAATTATTGTATGTGGCATAACAGCAGCTGCAAATATAAAAAATTATGGAAGTCAGCCCAACGCCCCCTAGTAAGTATTTATCCTTGCGCTGCTGTTTTTGTTTAAAAGATAAACCTTAAAAATAAGTGAATGTAAAATTAATGAGTGCTGTTCTAAGCACTTTTGCAATGGACATTAATTTTTTTTTTTAATTCAAAGATTTTAAAGGAGACATGTACTGTACGGTTAACATGCAAGAATTTTGTTACAACAATGCCACCTCCTGGCCATTTTCCAGTCTGACCACCAAGTAGTCAAGGAAGTTGTCAGGAGAAAGAGGTTGTTCTGATGTTCTTCTGCTTAGGAAAGATTTTAAAAAGGTTTCTAATTCCTTTCCTAAGCAGAAGAACATCAGAGCAGCCTATTTTTCTCCTGACAACTTCCCTGACTACTTGGTGGTCAGACTGGTCAGAAAATGGCCAGGAGGTGGCGCTGTTGAAACAAAATTTATGAATGTTAACCCTCTATGTATCCCTTAAATATCTTGGAATGAAAAAAAAAATATACAGCCAAAGCAACCCAGGATTTTATTAAAGCAAATAAGTGGAATATTCTTGAATGGCCAAGTCAGTCACCTGATCTGAACCCAATTGAGCTGCATTTCACTTGTTGAAGACTAAACCTCGGACAGAAAGGCCACAAACAAACAGCAACTGAAAGCCGCTGCAGTAAAGGCCTGGCAGAGCATTAAAAAGGAGGAAACCCAGAATCTGGTGATGTCCATGAGTTCAAGACTTCAGGCTGTCATTGCCTGCAAAGGGTTTTCAACCAAGTATTAGAAATGATCATTTTATTTTCAGTTTTTTAATTTGTCCAATTACTTTTGAGCCCCTGAAATGAAGTGATTGTGTTAAAAAAGGCTTTAGTTCCTCGCATTTTTATTACTATCTTTTTGTTCAACCCACTGAATTAAAGCTGAAAGTCTGCAGTTCAACTGCATCTGAGTTGTTTCATTTACAATTCATTGTGGTAATGTACAGAACCAAAATTAGAAAAAAAAGTTGTCTGTCCAAAGATTTATGGACTTATTAACTGTACACTGCAAAAGTGCTTAGAAGAGCACCCTCATTATATTTATATTCACTTATTTTTAAGGTTTATTTATCCTTTAAGTTGTTATAAAGTAAATGTTATTGATCATATTTGCTTCTATTTCAGCTGCTGGATGGCGTGGGAACCAAGTCTGGGTGCTTTTTATGGCCCTACAAGTTTCATTGTGTTCATCAATTGTATATACTTCCTCAGCATATTTGTTCAACTGAAGCGCCATCCTGACAGAGTATTTGAGCTCAAGGAACAGACCGAGGAACAGCAACGATTAGCAGCAAGTGAAAGTGGTGAAGGCAATCAGCAAGACTCACTTTCAGTGTCTTTAGTGTCTACTTCAGCTTTAGAGAATGAACAGACCTTTCAGGCACAACTTCTTGGTGCCAGCCTTACTTTATTTCTCTTTGTGTCTCTCTGGGTATTTGGGGCGTTGGCTGTCTCTTTGTATTACCCCATGGACTTAGTATTCAGCTGCTTCTTTGGAGTGAGTTGTTTAAGCCTCGGTGCCTTTTTAGTTGTACACCATTGTATGAACAGAGAAGACTTGAGACGGGCTTTAATGAACACTTTCTGCCCTGGGAGGAGTACATATTCTGTGCAAGTTAATGTTCCACCATCGAATTCTTCTGGGACTAACGGTGATGCTCCAAAATGTACAAACAGCAGTGCCGAGTCTTCTTGCACAAATAAAAGTGCCTCCAGCATTAAGAATTCGTCCCAAGGCTGCAAGCTGACCAATCTTCAAGCAGCGGCAGCACAATGTAACACTAATCCTTTGCCGGTAGCCGCAGCCCCTCCGCTTGATAATAGTCTAACAGAACATTCAGTGGACAATGACATTAAAATGCACGTTGCTCCTGTTGAGGTCCAGTACCGGCCCAATGGTCACCCGTCCCGACATCACAAAAATCGAAGTAAAGGACATCGCTCCAGTAGACTTACGGTTCTTAGAGAGTATGCCCATGATGTTCCGACAAGCGTGGACGGAAGCGTTCAAAATATTGTGCCAAAAACCAGACAGAGTTATGCAGAAGGCCATTCGAGGAGCCGGAGAGCTTACTTGGCATACAGAGAGCGCCATTTTAACCAGTGCCACCTGGACAGTAGCGATGCTGGTAGCACCCTTCCCAGATACAGCAGGAACATAGAAAAAGTGGCCTCGAACAACAACAAAAAATACATTTTGAGAGAGCCAATCGTTGTGCAACTTGAAAGCCAACAGAAATCTTACGGTTTAAATTTGGCAGTGCAGGACGGCCCAGCTAAAGATGACATCGCAGAAGATCCTCCAATAAATGCAGACAGTAATGGAAATGTCAGGACTGGTCTTTGGAAACATGAAACTGCCGTGTAGTATTGTCTTTCATCCCCTCCATTCTGGGCATATACAATAGAGGCCTTTCTGCTTTCCATGGATTACAACTCCAGTCACCTTCAGCAGGGGTGTAAGCGTGTAAGAGTCCTTGCTGTTGTTGATGTCATTGTGGTGGATTGTGACTTTGATGTCCATGTTTTTCACTAAGAGCCAAACACCTAATGTACCCTAATCTTCTGCCTATAGCGTACGGTTGCAGAGTCCATAATACATGAGCCGGAGAACAAAATACTGCCTGACATTGTCCTGGGTGTGAGCCAATCCTCCTACAGACTTTTCAAAACGAAATGTTTACAGAACTTTTTATATGTACGTTTTTATGGAAGACGACGAACTTTGAAGAATACTGTTCTTTCTTACTCTGAATCACTTTGTGTACAAATTATACTATGTTCGCGTGTGGATTGTATTATTTTTCTACCATTTTTAAAGAAAACTGAAGAAAACAACTTTTGTATTTTGACATATTATGAATGCCTTGTTCCCAGACAGATTTGTATTTAAGCGTGTAATAAACGGCGTTTATCATGGTCACATAATTTAAATTTAGATAGTAGTTGCTGTTTTTTCTTAAATACTGAGATCAGTGGCGTAACTAGACCCTTAAGGGCCCTGGTGCATGAATTTACAACTGGGCCTGAGAGTCTGAAATATATTTTTTACTGCGTTAATGACAAGGGTTAATCAGTGCAGCATTAAAGGGGTCATTCACCTTTACACTAACTTTAATATGGTGCAGAGTGGGATATTCAAAGAAACTTTGCAATTGCTTTTTTCATTTTTTTTTTTTTTTTTGCAGTTTGCGTTATTTAGCTTTTTATTCAGCAGCTCTCCAGTTTGCAATTTCAGCAGTCTGGTTGCTAGGGTCAAAATTACCCTAGCAACTATAAATTGTTTAGAAGGAAAGACTGGGATATGAATTGCATATGAATTGCAGAGAGCCTGAATAAAAAAAAAGCAGCAATAAATGTATAGCCTTACAAGGCATTGTGGAAGATGGTACGGTGGCAATTCCATGTATAAATACCTCAGAACTCGGACACTGTGGCAGATCCATTGCTAATAACCCATGAATGCAGTTGTTAAAAACCTCAGCATATATATTAAAATGAATATCAAACTTCCAGAGGTCAAAAATTGAAATGTGACATCTAGTAAAAAAAAAAAAAAGTCCCAAGTCCTTACCAGTAATCTCCTGTGCTGAACAGATGGCTGAGCCTGAGCCACCAACTTGCCTTTTAGCAAGTCCATAGCCCAGCGTTACAGAAAGCTCTTTCTGGTCCCTCATGAAGAGAAGCCAGTGTGGGGGCTGGAAATTTAAATCAGTCAGGGCAGCAGCAGCCAGCAAGTCTGTAATGTGATCACTGCAGGTCTGTAGCACTTGGCTCTTCTGCTGCTCGTTTTGCTAACCCCCCCCCCCTTGCTCTCCCCAATGCAGCCTGGACAAGTCACACAAGAAGTTACACAGGCAGGAGACTGATACCAGACCAGCATCATCAATCGCTGTGCGCTGCGGCTTCAGTACTTCTTTCATGTAGCCTTCCCCCCCACTCCATGTTACTCTCTCACTGCTGTTCCTTCAGCGTCTCTGTCCATGCAGCTTTCCTACCCTCCCCCATGTTCCTGTCACACAGCCCTTCCTTTATCCAGCCTTCTCCTTTCCTTAGCATCCCCTTTCAATGCAGCCGCCTCTCCCTCCCTCCGTGTTGCTCTCACTCCCCTCACCAGGCTGGCACTGCCGTTGGTGAAGTCACACGCAATGCGCTGCAGAGAACAATGTACTCAAATACAATTAACTTGCCTTCAGGGACGCGGGCCCCATCGTGGGTTCAGGGCCCCTGGTACAGTTGCACTCCTGCACCCCCGGTAGTTCTGCCTCTGACTGAGATTGGTACTCATTGTCTCTGATAATTCGTAATCCTGTACACCTAAATACTCTATGGGTCAGGGCACACGCTCAGATTCGCGTAGATTAGACGCCCGGCGACAAATCTCCTCTTTGGGGGAATAATCTCCCCGAACTGCCTCCCACCGACTAGAATGTAAATTGCCGGCGGGATTGCACTCAAAGCGCTTTGTTTTCCGAAGTTGCCTCACGAGGAAACTTCGGAAAACGAAGCACTCCGAATGCCATGCCGCCTGTGATTTACATTCTAGCCGGAGGGAGGCATTTCGGGGAGATTTGTCACCGGTCGACTAATGTCCATGAATCTGAGCATGTGCCCTGACCCTAAATAGCCTCTGGGAAGGCACTGTTGCTGTGGGATAGCAGGTATAGTAGGGAGAGATGATGTCTATAGTAACAGTGGATAATAGTCCCTGGGAAGGGAGTGTGACTGTGGGATAGCAGGTATAGTAGGGAGAGATGATGTCTATAGTAACAGTGGATAATAGTCTCTGGGAAGGGAGTGGGACTGTGGGATAGCAGGTATAGTAGGGAGAGATGGTGTCTATAGTAACAGTGGATAATAGTCTCTGGGAAGGGAGTGTGACTGTGGGATAGTAGGGAGAGTGTAGGCTGCTTTATTTGAATAACATTTTGTAGCTAATTTGGTCAGTGGGTGGCAGTAAAGCATATTATTTATAGAATGTTATTCAAATGAAGCAGCCTACACTCACCACCTCTCTTTACTATACCTGCTATCCCACAGCCACACTTGCAATACTGTGTACACACTACTAAAACAATGACACAATGTTCTAAAATAGTAATATTGCTGATGGTCTTATTTGCCTTTATACTACACAGCCTGGGTCAGGAGTAGTTGTCAGTCCGTACACAACAGTAGATGTAGGCCACAGCAAGGCTTAACTAATAGGGGTATTGTGACAGGACTAGGGGGCTATTTGTAGTACAAGAGACATCGATTGTCTGACCTTATGGTTACATAATCCTCATAGGGGAACAACATTGATTTAGCCATTTTATTAAATTAAATTTGTATATATATGCTTGTCTATGTATTATAGTAGAAGAATAACCAAAGGGATTCTTTAGCACCAGTTTAAATGGTCACATCCCATACCAGCCAGTAGATTAAATCACAAACTGCAAGATGAAATAAAAATACAAAAAATAAAAGTAATAGAGCAATAGTTCTTTTTGGCCGCAGTGATCAGTGTCTCCCTTTACAGATTTTTATTATAAAAATACACTTAAATTAATTCAAAACGTATCAGAAAATCAAAAATGCAACAAACCCACCCATACGCCCTCCTGCCCGCAGAGTCCATCCCTCTGTCCATAGGCAACAGTCCAAACCACCAATTCACAAGGCCAAACTTGCAAAGTCTTGTTTGTGTCCATATGACCTTTATACCACCCCAACAAAAAACAATATCCAAACTCCCCCACCCTCTTCCAGAAATGCATGAAGAACAAAAGAAATCATTTGCAGGACATATCTCTCCTTCTACTCTGTGCTGTGCAATATCTCTGCCATCACCCTGAGGATAAAAGGAGATCAGTATCAGAGAGTGGGAGATGATATTAATACAAATACAAGAGTTTCGATCCAGTATATAGTGTCTCCTTTTAGAGCTAGACAGAGGAAGAATAGGAAGCAAACACATCAATAATCATTAAAAAATGAGGACCAATTGGTAAGAATAAGACGTTTATAACATCCATTATCTGGAAACCCATTATATGGAAAATTCCAAATTAAAGTTAACTTTTAGTATGATTTAGAGAGAGAGATTCTGAGATAATTTGCGATTGCTTTTCTTTTTATTATTATGTATGGTTTTTAAGTAATTTCGCTTTTTATTTTGCAGCTGTCCACTTTGCAATTCCAGCAATCTGTTTGCTAGAGTTCAAATAAATTACCCTAGCAACCATGCACTGATTTGAAGAAGGAGAATATGACTAAGGAGAATATGAATAGGAGAGGGCGTAAACAGAAAGATAAGTAATAAAAAGTAGCCATAACAATAAATGTGTAGCTTTACAAAGCATTTGTTTTTAGAAGGGGTCAGTGGCCCCTGTTTGAAAACTGGAAAGAGTCAGAAAAGGAAGGCAACTAAATAAATAAATAAATAAATAAATAATAAAGACCAATTGAAAAGTTGCAACTACCCCTTTAGGGAAAGGCTGTCTCCCCTAGACTCCATTTTATCCAAATAATCCAAATTTTAAAACATAATGTCCTTTTCCTCTGTAATAATAAAACAGTACATTGTACTTGATCCCAACTAATATATACAGTTAGGCCCATACATCTTTGGACAGAGACAACTTTTTTCCAATTTTGGTTCTGTACATCACCACAATGAATTTTAAATGAAACAACTCAGATGCAGTTGAACTGCAGACTTTCAGATTTAATTCAGTGGGTTGAACAAAAAAATTGTATAAAAATGTGAGGCACTAAGGCTAGGACTTCACGGCCGATTTCGCAGCGATCCGACGCGCTGCGCAAAATTGCAGGTGTCACGTCAGATGGGACTGAACCAAGGTAAGTAATAGCAGTGTCGGATCATGTCGCATTATTACTGCAACGCGACACGACTGTCGGAGGCAGACGCAGTGTCTGCATCTGACAGTCGTGTCACATCAACAATGCGACACGATGCGACAATTGAATTACTTACCTTGGTTCAGTCACATCCGGCGTGACGCCTGCTATTTTGCGCAGCGCATCGGATCGCTGCGAAATTGGCCGTGAAGTCCTAGCCTAAAGCCTTTTTTTTTTTTACAGAATCACTTCATTTCAGGGGTTTAAAAGTAATTAGACAATTGACTCAATTGCCTCAAAGGTGATTTCATGGGCAGGTGTGGGCAATTTCTTTATGTCATTATCAATGAAGCAGATAAAAGTTGCTTTGAAGGGGGTGCTTGTTTGTGGAAGATTTTATTGTGAACAGACAAAATGCGGTCAAAGGAGCTCTCCATGCAGGTGAAACAAGCCATCCTTAAGCTGCAGAAACAGAAAAAACCCATCTGAGAAGTTGCTACAGTATTAGGAGTGGCAAAATCTACAGTTTGGTACATCCTGAGAAAGAAATAAATCACTGGAGAACTCAGCAACGACCTGGACGTCCACAGAAGACAACAGTGGTGGATGATCCCAGAATCATTTCCATGGTAAAGAGAAACCCCTTCACAACAGCCAAACAAGTGCACAACACTCTCCAGGAGGTAGAGTATCCATATCCAAGTCTACCATAAAGAGAAGACTGCATGAAAGTAAATACAGAGGGTGCACTGCAAGGTTCAAGCCACTCATAAGCATCAAGAATAGAAAGGCTGGATTGGACTTTGCTAAAAAAAAAAAAAAAAACATCTAAAAAAGCCAGCACAGTTCTGGAAAAACATTCTTTGGACAGATGAAACCAAGATCAACCTCTACCAGAATGATGACAAGAAAAGTATGGAGAAGGTGTGGAACAGCTCATGATCCAAAGCATAGCACATGATGTATAAAACATATGGGGGGCAGTGTGATGGCTTGGGTGTGCATGGCTGCCAGTGGTACTGGGACACTAGAGTTTATCCATGATGTGACACAGGACAGAAGCACAAGAATGAATTCTGAGCTGTTCAGAGACACTGTCTGCTCAAATCCAGCTAAATGCAGTCAAATAAATTGGGTGGTGTTTCATCGTGACCCAAAACATCCAGCCAAAGTAACCCAGGAGTTTATTAAAGCAAAGAAGTGGAATTGAATGGCCAAGTCAGTCACCTGATCTGAACCCAATTGAGCTGCATTTCACGTGTTGAAGACTAAACTTCGGACAGAAAGGCCACAAACAAACAGCAACTGAAAGCCGCTGCAATAAAAGCCTGGCAGAGCATTAAAAAGGAGGAAACCCAGAATCTGGTGATGTCCATGAGTTCAAGACTTCAGGCTGTCATTGCCAGTAAATGGTTTTCATCCAAGTATTAGAAATAAACATTTTATTTTTCAGTTGTTTAATTTGTCTAATTACCCCTGAAATGAAGTGATTTTCTAGTAGAAGTAAGGTAAGAAGATCCAACATACAGAAAGATCTATTACACAGAAAACCCCAGGTCCTGAGCATTCTGGATAACAGGTCCCATACCTGTATCTCGAAAACTCTGGTTTCAATATTCCGTATGCTTTGTAATTAACAGGACCTTATACTGAGTAAGGAGCAGCCGTATGTGAAATGAAAACAAATCATCACTGGAGCAGATGGTGCCTAATTAGTGTAATGGCAAATTAATCAGCTGGAAAATCACTGGGATGGTTACCAGTCACCAGTTATTAAAAATAGAATGTAAAATGCAGTATGTAATGTACTAAATACAAGACCTGGAAATGAATGTCTGGAACAGGATTCTTTTTACATTTCCAATGATATAGATTTAGTGTTATTGTCGCATGTCACGAGCTGCCATCATAACGACTCTGAGTCATCCATGAATCTGCAAACTTATAATAATAATAATCATTTTCATTGAGATCATCAGGCAAAAAATGACAGTACTCTGAGCCTATCAAAGGCTACGATCCAGTATAATAAGATCACACCCAGAACATGACTTGTATTAAAGGAGATCATAGAAAGGGAATCCCATTTGTCTGCTCCAAGAACTTTACATAGTGGTAAACACATCTTAAAGGGCATGTAAAGTGTAAAATAGAATAAGGCTAGAAATGCTGTATTTTCTATACTAAATAGAAACATGAACTTACTGCACCACAAGCCTAATCAAACAAATAATTTATGCTTTCAAAGTTGGCTACAGGGGGTCACCATCTTGTAACTTTATGAAACATCTTTGCAAGACTAAGACTGTGCACATGCTCAGTGTGGTCTGGGCTGCTTAGGGATCGTCATAAACAAAGCTGCTTGAGTTCTGCATAGCTGGGAAGTAAGGTGGGGGCTCCCCCTGCTGTTCATAAGTATGATTGTTTCCCTGCTCAGCAGTTAGGGACCATCTGACAATTCCTATCCACAGCAGTAAATGAATTGAGAATCATTGCATCAGGTTTCTTATACAAAACGGTACACATTTTTTTAATTAAAGTATATTGGAGATATATTTTTCATCAAAGAATTGGATTTTATTTTTTTTGCCTTTACATGCCCTTTAAAAGGGTGTTTCACCTTTAAATTAGTTTTTAGAATGATATGGAATGGCCAATTCTAAGCAACTTTTTAACTGGTCTTAATTTTTTTAGAAATATTTCCCCTTTTCTTCCAGCTTTCAAATGGGGGGTCACTGACCCCTACTAAAAAAACAAATGCTCTGTAAGGCTACAAATGTACTGTTATTGCTACTTTTTATTACTTATCATTCTATTCTGGCCTCTCCTATTCATATTCCAGCCTCTTATTCAAATCAATGCATGGTTGTTAGGATAATTTGAACCCTAGCAACCAGACTGCTGAAACTGCAAACTGGAGAGCTGCTGAATAAAAAGTGAAAAAACTCAAAAACCAATTGCAAATTGTTTCAGAATATCACTCTCTACATCATACTAAAAGTTAACTGAAAGATGCACAACCCCCTAAAAAACTGGACAGTTGCCATTTGCTATAGTGAGTCTTTAGCAAATGTCATCTATGTATCCATAATGCAAGGAAACCACTTAATTCAATCCTTTCTTTTAGAACAAACCTACAGATGGAGCTAACTTCATCCTGACTTTAAACACATCTTTCTGCACCGTTTCCTGTAAAATGATGCCCTGTCTGTGCCCTAGATAAGAAAATAGAGGCTGCTTCATCTGTAGACTCACACTTTCATACAATTTGGTTTCTACACTGACCCATTTTCTCCAATCTGGGTTTTTGGTTCAGAAATTGGTTAAAAAAAAAAAAACAATCATTCATTACGGCTAAGAGTGGGATCTCCCGGAAACTGTAAAAAAATGGATTATATTATATACTTTGTGCATGCAAATATTGATCCGCTTCTAATTTACTAGCCAATAAATGAGCACTGGAAGTACAAAGATGATCTAAATCATGCAGAGAAGTGTAACATTCAGCTGTAATAGAATGAGAGTTGTTTCATTCGTTGGCACTTATGATAACCAATTAGATCATTCAGATATTTACAAAAATTTCACACTAGCATCACACCTCCCAACTGTCCTGTTTTTTGCGGGACAGTCCTGATTTTGACAGCTCAACCCGCAGTCCCGGATTGTTACTGAAATGTCCGACTTTCAAAAAAAAAATTCAATTAAATTTTTCTATTCAAGCCTCCTTTTGGGGGTCAAACCTTTTGTGAGGAACCCCATCCCCCATAGCTCATAGTAAGGTTGCTTATCGTGAAAAACATCACCATTTTAGTGATTCAGCCTAAGGGGCATGTTTACTAACATTGGAGATAAATATCTGGAGAGATTTCTGGAGATGTTGCCCATAGCAACCAATCAGATCTTTGCTTTTGTTTTCTAACTTGGCTGTGGCTGTTTAAATCTAATTGCTGATTGGTTGCCATGGGCAACATCTCCAAAAATCTCTCCAGATATTTATCTCCAATGTTAGTAAACATGCCCCATAGTCTCAAAAATATTTAGGGTGGGAAATGTTTTTACACTAACTGACCTTAAAGTTTGGCTTTCAGGTGTATCTAGGAGAACAAATAGGCTTTATCCATAAGTCCCACTTCAATTATCCTTCAGGCTGAGCCCCACCTACCACTGCACCCCCCCCCCCGGAAACAGACCCACAATTTGGTAACCACGGCACTCACTGGAAAACAACACTTCCCTTACTCGGCTGCCACTACTAAGTACCTGCATGAAGTTGTGTGGTCATTGGGCAGGCTAGGAATCAAAGCCTACAATAGACTATGATTAGAGAACTGGAAGTCAAACAGGCTGGTTCAAAACAGATCAGAAGACTTGGTCAAAAACAGTCAATGGTCAAGACAAGCAATGATTAGACTGGGTCAAGGTGAACCACCTTTGAGCTGTTTCTTGGGGCAGAAGTGGCGAGACAGCTTAGGGTAGCCATACGGAACGCATTTTAGGACATCATGAGGAGAATACAAGCTCCTGCATGCACTCTCCTAAAGAAGAAGGATGCAGACTCGTCTCCTATTCTACTCACTTATCCAAAGAAACTGCAGTCACACCTCCATGCTGCCCATATTTGCATATTTGCCACGTGGCTCGGTCCTCAGCCCTCCCTCCTCAGCTCTCAACCCTCCCGCCTCAACTCTCAGCCCTGCGTTACCTTTACAAAATGATTTAGACGGGCTACACCTGGACGCGATAGACCTGGGGTTTGTACACCCAGGTCCTACTCTGCACTGGGTGAGTTGCACTTTGAAGTTAAAATTTCCATTGGTGGGATTGAGCTTCAATTTCCTGGTTTTTGTGCAAGTTTTCAATTGGTCTTCATTATTTATTCTTTATAGTTTAGCCGAAATTTCGCAAAACTCCGAAAAAATTCTCGAAGCGGCGAGAAATTTGCGAAGCACATTGAAGCCAATGGGCGTTGAAATTATTTTGACACACGACAATTTTTACACGGGCAAAATTTTTATCCAAATGCATTAAAGTCAATGGGCGCAAAAATAATTTTGACATGCGGCAATTTTTACACAAGCAACTTTTTTGTCACATTTTTTTTTTTAGCCGTTTGCAAAACAATTCACAGGTGGCAATATGCGGAAATTTGCTGTGAATCCATGCCAGACGGATAAATTCACTATTATAATGATATGATGATGATTATATTGTAGGTAATAACATGTTTATTACAGGACAGTGATATGTGGCCATTGACCTTGGGCAGCCCATATTTATAGCCTTTGGGTCTGAGTGTATTGCTCAGTTGATGATATTGTTTGCATTACTGTCGCTCTGTTGTTGTGTAATATTAGGCTTTATTGCAATGTGGTCATTTTTGAAGGGATACTGACTGAGATCCCTCATTCTGGAGAGGTAGGTTCCGGCCTCCGGAGCATTGATGCTTGAAACAGCTCTGCCTAATGTCAGTCTAATTTTCATTCTATATACATTTTGGCTTGAAACTGTGTTTACTAATTAAGTTTTCATTAATCAGCCCTGTGCTTTAGTCCATCTGTTTCGCAATGCTGTGACTACAAAGGGGCCGTGTGTGTTTGTGGCTGCTCCAAGTCACTGTTTAACAAGTGATTTTTAATGTGTGTACTTAAAAAGCTGCCTCGGATTTATTTTCATTCAGGATAATTATTTCTATTTTTGTCACGCTAGGGGTTTCCCTAATGGCCTTATAAATGATTCCATGTTGCATAATGAATAAAGCACAGCACATACTGTGAAAGTAGCCCACACCATGGCCCCAAATATGCAATTTATATGCAAATATGTACAGGGACACACACATCCACATATAATGATGCAGACGTTACTGTTGTATCTGAAAAGTAATTATATATTTATTCGCCTTCCTTTCATTTGCAGGCGTTGTGTTACCGCTTGCCTCTGTAAAATCAGAGTTGACGTTCACCTTTAAAGTATAAGTATTGATGAGTTGCCATTCTAAGAACTTTTGCAATCTACATTCGTTATTTATTATTTTTTCATTGCAAGATATTAATGGTTACTTGTACTGTTAGTTTGATTGAATTTTATTCCAACAGCGCCACCTGCTGGTCAGTTTCTGACCAGTCTGACCACCAAGTAGTCAAAGAAGTTGTCAGTAGAAAGAAAGAGGCTGCTCTGATGTTTTTCTACTTAGGAAAGATTTGAGAAAGGTTTCTCATTTTTTTTCATTTTTTTCAAATTCACCTGCTCACCTGCAGCCACTTCCCATTTATTTGTTTGGGTTTATATGCTAGGCTATGGCAGTAGCTGGTGCTGTCGGATTGTTTTCAATATGAACTAAAGGGGAGGTATCCCAAAGCAATATCTTCTAGCTGTGCAGCTCCTCCTGCAGGTAGTGTGTCTTCCTTTCATTGAAGTGATACTGGGTGCAGGTGGTTAACTGCTTATTCCTAGAACTATAAAAATCATATGAAGAGCTTACACATTCAGTTGGGCTCCCACTTACGCACTGCCTCGGTATAGGGCAATGGCTCTTCTAGCAATCCATAACTGATAAAATAAAGCTTTTGCAAACCCGGAAACTGTCTAGCGACCACTTCCAGCGGTGGAAGAGTTTGCACCAGTGTGCAGTGAATGTAATAAAAGTGGGCAATGCGCAATGAAAATTCGGAATGCAATAACAGCTTGCGAAATGCAAATTTTTATTCTTCTTTGTGCAAACTGTTTTGCTCTTTGCAACTTTTATTACATTCCCCCATTAGTCTTTTATCGGAGTAAGACAGCTTTCATCACAAACATATAAATTAATTCTATAATTGATGGCAAGTAACCTGACTATACAATGATACCTCTTCATGCACACATTGCCAATCATACTTACTCTTTATTAATAACAAATAATAATCATATTTATTCAAAAACATCAACAAGGTACCATGGACCTCATCTGGGAGGGCTCAGAGTTGCCACATATTCTGCATAAGGAAAGCCACTTAAAGTGTCACGGTTGGCGCCCTAAATTCTGAACCGATGCTAAGCACCCTGTTCTCTGCTCTTGCTTCTGCCTTTAACAGCCGCCTTTCACCTCAGGAGGAGCCCTCGGCTAGTCGGATGCTGCCAGGTCTTATTAAGAGAGGTGCAAAGTGAAGGGTTCTGAATGAGCAAAGGGGCACAACAGTAAAGCAGAAGTCTTTTGGGCAGAAGGTCGCAGTACAAGGCGTAGACAGGAAACTAAGTCAGATCGGGCGGGGCAGGCAGATTCCAAGAAAAGTCAAAACAGGCAAGGGTCAAACCAGGAGATCAATCAGGCAGGATACGGAATAGAGAAGTTGGTTACCAGGCATGATCACGATTTCGGAAGTCAGGATCATCAGAAACAGGCAGGGGCCACAACAGGTAGTCAAATCACAAGATACAGAAGCTTTAAACAGCAAAGAGGCACCAAGAACTCACAATGACAAAGAACACAGCACTGAAGCTCCTTTAAATCCGGTTTGAATTTGGCGCCATGCTCGCTGACGTCATGCGCCAGCGTCACTGCACCTTCAAGAAGGGGCATGCGCACCGCACGCGCCCATAGGAACTGGCGCAGAAGCAAAGGAGCAGGGCAGCGGGTGTCCCCGCCCGGAGTGCGGTAGGTGTCCCGGCCCACCCCCACGAACCCTACCAGGGTAAGTCGTTACATACAGGAACTCTTCAAATATTCATAATTGTTACTGCCCATTATACATGGTGCATGTAGTTAACCCTGCAGTGTACTACAGAGATTATACATTATACATCATTTATATCACTGAAATTTTAAGTCTTAGGTTCACATTCACACACTAGTGTCAGTTTTATCAGGAACCAGTTAACCTGCCAATTTGTTTTTGAATTAAAAACCTGGAGTAGCTGGAGGAAACCCACGTAAGCACGGGGAGAACAAACTCTTTGCAGGTAGAGTCTTGGCTGGAATTGAACCTAGAACCCCAGCACTGCATGCCAACTAGGGATGCACCAAATCCAGCATTCAGTTCAGGATTCAGCCTCTGTCAGCATGATTTGGCCAAATCCTTGTGCCCGACCGAAGCAAATCCTAATTTGCATATGTAAATTAGGGGCAGGGAGGGAAATCGCGTGACTTTTTGTCACAAAACAAAAAAGTATAAAATGTTTCCCCATTCCCACATTTGCATTTGCAAATTAGGATTCAGAATCCAAAATAATGGATTCGGTGCATCCCTAATGCCAACTACTATACCCCCGTTCTACTCAAAACAAGATCAATCATAACCCTTTCTAAGTATGGAGTAAAATGTAATGTATCTGATACATTTTAATGGTTACAAAGTAAAGCAAAATAAAAATGATTTAATAAAATGATTCTTCACTCAACAAAGTTGCATAAATCCGATACATTATACCCTCAAAGCTACCTGCATTAAAAGGACAAAATAGATCAAGTTCTTGGAAGAATTCATATCTAAAAACTAAATGTGGGCAATAGTTTAAAGGTGTAGGCATTATTTGCATATCTGTGGAGAACTGCACTTAATAAAAGCTTTATACCTGTTTTCTTATTGCATTTGCTTATTCTCCCAACCTTGTAATGAACTCCTCCCCGTGATTTGGCTTGTCATTGTAGCTACTATCTTCAAAGTCTATGCAGCCTGTAATGATTATCTCAAGTGGGTTGGGAAAAATATCAACTCCCACTCTGGACACAGTTTAGAATGGCACTGGACTTCTTGTATAAGTAATTCTAAAACAACTGGATTTGCTGAGTAATCATTGAAGATGTTTCACTACTCATCCGAGCAGCTTCTTCAGTTCAATTGACTGGTGTGGGAAGTCCCTGGCATATAAACTCTTCCACTAATCCAATTAGAATTACTTAGACAAGTATGGGACTTCTTATCCAGAATGCTCGGGACCTGGGGTCTTCTGGATAATGGATATTTCTGTAATTTGGATCTTCATACCTTAAGTCTACTAGAAAATCCTTTTTAAACATTTAATAACCCCAATAGGCTGGTTTTGCTTCCAATAAGGATTAATTATATCTTAGTTGGGATCAAGTACAAGCTGCTGTTTTATTATTACAGAGAAAAAGGAAATAATTTTTAAAAAATTGGAATTATTTGGTTAGAATCAAGTCTATGGGAGACAGCCATTCTACAATAACAAGAGCTGGATAAATGAAAATCTTCATAGTCATATCACTGGACAGCTTAGAAAAGATGCAACAGATTTATAACCAGACCATTCCATTATTGTGCAGGAAAGTAAAGACTACAAATGCTTATCTGTAACACTAAAGGTTAATATAGGATTTATGGCCATCCGATAAATATATCTATAACATATATATATATATATAGATATATAGATATTGTATATACTGTATACACTTCATGTTGACGGCAACAGTTGACTATAATGTTAGAGGTGCAGGTAAGTATTGTGCATTGCTAAGTGAACTATTGATAGAGCTGGTAAAAGTTATAGGCATTGTGCTGGGTCAATTCAAACATATCTGTGTTACTTAATGAGGAGCTTTATTTTGAAGACACCATGCAGCAGTCATGTTCTTAGGATACCATTCACCTTGCTGTACGCGGCACTGTAAGGCTGATGTTCTGAGCCAATAAGTCAGCTCTGCAGGACCCGTATACAGCTCACCACAATGACTTTGACAACTCCAAGGCTGAGATCTAGGAAAAGTGAATTGCTTCCACCGCTAGAGTTGCCTCTCTGCTATTACAATTGATCTGCTGAGCTAGGGGACACTTTAATTAAGCATATACTCAATAACATTAGAGGTTCCAAATCATAGAAGGGACAGACTCCAAGAAACCAAAGGTGCCTGAAGGTTCTAAAAAGCAAACGAACGAAGGGTAAGTACTATAATAATGCAGTTATTTTATTAATGTTCCATGTTTTCATCCGTGTTTTCACCTGCTATATTTCAATGCATGATCATTTTATTTTACATTGGAATGAATTAAATTTTTATTAGAATTTTATATTAAAAGATGTTATTGGATTGGCTGCTGCACAAACTGTATGATGAAGGAGGGATTTTATGGTACAGGATGGCTCTCTCTGCTCATGGACGGAAGAAACAGAATTGGATCAAAGGCTTTCAAGCCTTACAGAAAAAGCACAGAATTTCAAGGAAGTTTCTGTGGAATTGTTGCATGACAAGGATAATCTTAAAGTGTTTCAATCCAAAATTTAAAGGTAACATTTCTTTTGCTTTGCCACTTGCGCCATTATTCTTAAATGGAATTCATACTGAACAATTAATTTTATTTAGAACACGTGTGCAGAATTGTTTTGTTTTTGTGTCAGTCTCATAACTAGACAGTGTACTAACAAGTTCCCAGGGGGAACTTTTCCTTTAACAGATTTAATTAGCAGATTAATTAAGATTAAAAAAAAAAGATTAGCAAAGCACATGAAATAAAGCCATAATGATTTTAGACAGATGATATAGATAGATAGATAGATAGATAGATAGATAGATAGATAGACGGACGGACGGACGGATGGATAGATAGATAGATGATAGATAGATAGATGATAGATAGATGATAGATAGATAGATAGATAGATAGATAGATAGATAGATAGATAGATAGATGATAGATAGATAGATAGATAGATAGATAGATAGATGATAGATAGATAGATAGATAGTGGATGGATGATATATGTATGGATGATAGATAGATAGATAGATAGATAGATAGATAGATAGATGATGGATGGACGAATGGACGGAAGATGGGTAGATAAATGATCGATAGATAGATAGATAGATAGATAGATAGATGATATATAGATGATAGAAAGATGTTATATAGATGATAGATAGATAGATAGATAGATAGATAGCTAGATAGATGATAGATAAATAGATAGATAGATAGATAGATAGATAGATAGATAGATAGATAGATAGATAGATAGATAGTGGATGGATGATATATGTTTGGATGATAGATAGATAGATGATGGATGGATGAATGGACGGAAGATGGGTAGATAAAAGATAGATAGATAGATAGATAGATGATATATAGATGATAGAAAGATGTTATATAGATGATAGATGATAGATAGATAGATAGATGATAGATAAATAGATAGATAGATAGATAGATAGATAGATGATAGATAGATAAATAGATAGATAGATAGATAGATAGATAGTGGATGGATGATATATGTATGGATGATAGATAGATAGATGATAGATAGATAGATAGATAGATAGATGATAGATAGATAGATAGATAGATAGATAGATAGATAGATAGATAGATAGTGGATGGATGAATGGACGGAAGATGGGTAGATAAATGATAGATAGATTATAGATAGATAAATAGATAGATAGATAGATAGATAGTGGATGGATGATATATGTATGGATGATAGATAGATAGATGATGGATGGACGAATGGACGGAAGATGGGTAGATAAAAGACAGATAGATAGATAGATAGATAGATGATATATAGATGATAGAAAGATGTTATATAGATGATAGATAGATGATAGATTGATGGATGGATGGATGGATGGATGGATGGATGGATGGATGGATAGATAGATACTTATGTTTCAAGGTTTCAGGGACCTGTATGGCACATTTCTTGGCATCTCCAATATTCTCAAATGCTTCATCTTGTCTTGGATTTTTTTATAAGGTTTAGACACCCCTTAGTTAACACACAATTCACCATCTTAACAGTCTAGAGGTGGTCACTTTGTTCTTGGGTGCAGAACTGGGTACAGATGATTCCTCTGGGTCTGGAGTAGGGATGTAGCGAACGTCGGAAAAAAAGTTCGCGAACATATTCGCGAACTTGCGCAAAAATGCGAGCGGTTCGCGAACGGTTCGCGAACCCCATAGACTTCAATGGGAAGGCGAACTTTAACATCTAAAAAAGACATTTCTGGCCAGAAAAATGATTTTAAAGTTGTTTAAAGGGTGCAACGACCTGGACAGTGGCATGCCAGAGGGGGATCAAGGGCAAAAATGTATCTGAAAAATCTGCCTGTGTGTGCTTGGAAGAGATAGTGTAGGGGGAGAGCTGTTAGTGATTTCAGGGACAGATGATAGTAAGTTTGCTGGCTAGTAATCTGCTTGATACTGCTCTGTATTGGAGGGACAGAAGTCTGCAGGGATTTGAGGGACATTTTAGCTTAGGTAGCTTTGCTGGCTAGTAATCTACTGTTCTCTTTAAACAACTGCCATACATTGACCTTGTAGGCATTGTTTGCCCAGTTTTTTTGGACGCAGCCACTGAAGCACAGTTGCCAGAAAAAATATGCCATATAAATGCTGAAAATAGTCATTTTTCGCCATACGTTGACCTTGTAGACATTGTTTGCCCAGTTTTTTTGGACGCAGCCACTGAAGCACAGTTGCCAGAAAAAATATGCCATATCAATGCTGAAAATAGTAATTTTTCGCCATACGTTGACCTTGTAGACATTGTTTGCCCAGTTTTTTTGGTTGCAGCCACTGAAGCACAGTTGCCAGAAAAAATATGCCATATAAATGCTGAAAATAGTCATTTTTTGCCATATACGTTGAGTCAACGTATGGCAAAAAATGACTATTTTCAGCATTTATGTGGCATATTTTTTCTGGCCTCTGTGCTTCAGTGGCTGCGGCCAAAAAAACTGGGCAAACAATGCCTACAAGGTCAACGTCGTTGACCTTGTAGGCATTGTTTGCCCAGTTTTTTTGGCCGCAGCCACTGAAGCACAGAGGCCAGAAAAAATATGCCATATAAATGCTGAAAATAGTCATTTTTTTGGTCGCAGCCACTGAAGCACAGTTGCCAGAAAAATTATGCCATATAAATGCTGAAAATATAAATTTTTTTGGTTGCAGCCACTGAAGCACAGAGGCCAGAAAAATTATGCCATATAAATGCAGAAAATATGCATTTTTTTGGTCGCAGCCACTGAAGCACAGTTGACAGAAAAATTATGCCATATAAATGCTGAAAATATAAATTTTTTTGGTTGCAGCCACTGAAGCACAGAGGCCAGAAAAATTATGCCATATAAATGGAGAAAATATGCATTTTTTTGGTTGCAGCCACTGAAGCACAGAGGCTAGAAAAATTATGCCATATAAATGGACAAAATATGCATTTTTTTGGTTGCAGCCACTGAAGCACAGAGGCCAGAAAAATTATGCCATATAAATGCAGAAAATATGCATTTTTTTGGTTGCAGCCACTGAAGCACAGAGGCCAGAAAAATTATGCCATATAAATGCAGAAAATATGCATTTTTTTGGTTGCAGCCACTGAAGCACAGAGGCCAGAAAAATTATGCCATATAAATGCAGAAAATATGCATTTTTTTGGACGCAGCCACTGAAGCACAGTTGCCAGAAAAAATATGCCATATAAATGCTGAAAATAGTCATTTTTCGCCATACGTTGACCTTGTAGACATTGTTTGCCCAGTTTTTTTGGTTGCAGCCACTGAAGCACAGAGGCCAGAAAAAATTAAACCAGTAGGGTTTGCACCCTAGTTTGTAACGGTGGCGGAGGGAGGAGGACGCTAAAGGACAGCTGTGTGTGGAGTCATGAGGCTTGAAGAGAAGGACAGCTGCATAGAAGTCAGAACAAGTCTTCCGGCGTGCAGTAACCCTCCGAGATCCACCCCTCATTCATTTTAATAAAGGTCAGGTAATCGACACTTTTGTGACCTAGGCGAGTTCTCTTCTCAGTTACAATCCCTCCTGCTGCACTGAAGGTCCTTTCTGAGAGCACACTTGAGGCTGGGCAAGACAAGAGGTTCATGGCAAATTGTGACAGCTCTGGCCACAGATCAAGCCTGCGCACCCAGTAGTCCAGGGGTTCATCGCTCCTCAGAGTGTCGATATCTGCAGTTAATGCCAGGTAGTCCGCTACCTGCCGGTCGAGGCGTTCTTTGAGGGTGGATCCAGAAGGGTTGTGGCGCTGCCTTGGACAGAAAAACATTTGCATGTCTGATGTTACAGACCGGCCAAAGGGCTTTGTCCTTGCAGGTGTGCTCGTGGCAGGATTACTGGCACCTCTGCCCCTGGAATGTTGATGAGTTCCTGAAGTGACATCACCCTTAAAAGCATTGTACAACATGTTTTGCAGGCTGGTTTGTAAATGCCGCATCTTTTCGGACTTGTGGTATGTTGGTAACATTTCTGCCACTTTATGCTTGTACCGAGGGTCTAGTAGCGTTGCGACCCAGTACAGGTCCTTCTCCTTAAGCCTCTTGATACGGGGGTCCTTCAACAGGCATGACAGCATGAAAGACCCCATTCTCACAAGGTTGGATGCAGAGCTATCCATCTCCGCTTCCTCATTATCAAGGACTGCATCATCCACGGTCTCCTCCCCCCAGCCACGTACAAGACCAGGGGTCCCCAAAAGGTCACCACTAGCCCCCTGGGAAGCCTGCTCCTGTTGGTCCTCCTCCTCCTCCTCCACAAAGCCACCTTCCTCCTCTGACTCCACTTCTGGCACCTCTCCCTGCGTTGCAGCAGGTGCCTGGGTTCGTTCTGGTGATTCCGACCATAAATCGTGCGCTTCCAGCTCCTCGTCACGCTGGTCTACAGCCTCATCTGTCACTCGTCGCACGGCACGCTCCAGGAAGAAAGCGAAGGGTATTAGGTCGCTGATGGTGCGACTGACCATATTTGTCACCTCTTCAAAAGGTCGCATGAGCCTGCAGGCATCGCGCATAAGCACCCAGTAACGGGGGAAAAAAATCCCCAGCTCTGCAGATCCAGTCCTACCACCCAGTTCAAAAAGGTACTCGTTGACGGCCCTTTGTTGTTGCAGCAGACGTTCCAACATAAGGAGCGTTGAATTCCAGCGAGTCTGGCTGTCAGAAATCAAACGCCTGACTGGCATGTTGTAGCGCTGCTGAATGTCAGCAAGGCGTGCCATGGCTGTGTAGGAACGTCTGAAATGGGCCGACACCTTTCTGGACTGGGTGAGAACGTCCTGGAATCCTGGGTACTTGGAGACAAAACGTTGGACTATTAAATTTAACACATGTGCCATGCAGGGCACATGTGTTAAATTTCCCAGTCTCAACGCTGCCAACAGATTGCTTCCATTGTCACACACCACTTTTCCGATCTGCAGTTGGTGTGGGGTCAGCCACCGATCGGCCTGTGACTGCAGAGATGACAGGAGTACAGATCCGGTATGGTTTTTGCTTTCCAGGCACGTCATCCCCAAGACAGCGTGACAACGGCGTACCTGGCACGTCGAATAGCCTAGGGGGAGCTGGGGGTGCACAGGTGTGGAGGAGGAGAAGGAGGACCCAGCAGCAGAGTAAGAAGAAGAAGAGGAAGAAGACGAGGTAGAGAGCGATGGAGGAGTAGAGGTGGTGGCAGAACCGCGTGCAATCCGTGGCGGTGACACCAACTCCACTGTTGTTGTTGTTGTTGAGCTACCCATTCCCTGCTTCCCATTCCCAGCCATTACCAAGTTCACCCAGTGGGCAGTGTAGGTGACATACCTGCCCTGACCATGCTTGGAGGACCATGCGTCAGTAGTCATATGGACCTTTGGCCCAACACTAAGTGACAGAGATGCGGTAACTTGGCTCTGCACATGTTGGTACAGGTGTGGTATTCCCTTTTTAGAAAAAAAATTGCGGCTGGGTACCTTCCACTGCGGTGTCCCAATTGCTACAAATTTGCGGAAGGCCTCAGAGTCCACCAGCTGGTATGGTAAAAGCTGGCGGGCTAAGAGTGCAGACAAGCCAGCTGTCAGACGCCGGGCAAGGGGGTGACAGTCAGACATTGGCTTCTTACGCTCAAACATGGCCTTCACAGAAACTTGGCTGGTGGCAGATGACTGGGAATGGGAACAGGTGGTCAAGGTGGAAGGCGGAGTGGAGGGTGGTTCAGATGGGTCAAGGAGAGCAGAGGTAGAGCAGTAAGATGCTGGACCAGAAGGAGTGTGGCTTTTAGTTTGCCTGTTGCCTTTGAGGTGTTGCTCCCAAAGTGCTTTGTGCTTGCCGCTCATGTGCCTTCGCATAGAAGTTGTACCTATGTGGCTGTTGGGCTTACCAAGGCTCAGTTTCTGACTGCACTCATTGCAAATTACAATGCTTTTGTCAGAGGCACACACATTAAAAAAATCCCACACTGCTGACTTTTTGGAAGTGTGCGATCTGGCGGTAACAGTAGAAGTTGGCGGCATTGGCGGCAATGGCGGGTGCGTTGGCTGGCTGAACACAGGTGCCGATACATGTTGTTGCCCTACTGATCCCTGCGGGCTGTCCTCCCTGCTTCTTCTAAGTCTTATTCTCCTACTGCCTCTCTGACTCTCCGTCTCTCCATCTGAACTACCCTCCTCTTGCTCTCTTCTACTAGGCACCCACAAAACATCAATCTCCTCATCATCATTCTCCTCAGATGCATCAATTTCTTCTGACACATCACAGAAGGAAGCAGCAGCGGGGACCTCCTCCTCATCACTCATCATTATGTCCATCTCTGTCGTGTTCTCTGCCAGAATTAAATCTGGTGTAACGTCCTCATCTCCTTCATCTTCTTCTGCCAATAATGGTTGCGCATTACTCAGTTCAAGAAACTCATGGGAAAATAACTCCTCTGACTCCAGTGAAGAAGGGGCACCGGTGGTGGAGGAAGTGTTACGTGGGGTGGCCATAGCAGTGGAGGATGAGGAGGATGTTGTGGTAAAGTTAGAAACGGTAGAGGATGGGGTGTGCTGTGTAAGCCAGTCAACTACCTCTTCAGCATTTTGGGAGTTCAGGGTCATTGGCTTTTTAAAACTGGGCAATTTGCTAGGGCCACAGGATTGCATAGCAGCACAGCCCCTAGCACGGCCTCTGCGTGGCGGCCTGCCTTTGCCTGGCATTATTTTTAAAAAAAACAACAACAACAAAAACTCAGTTGGTTTTTCTGGAAACGATAATACACACAGCTAGATGGCGGTTTGAAGAAAACACTGTGCAAATAATGCCTACAAGGTCAACGTATACACAGCGGTGGATACGGATTACGTAAAATATAAGAATGCTGCTTGAAAAAAAGTAACTCAAGTGGTTTTTCTAGAGACGATAATATTATCAATATTTAGACAAAATGTGAACAAGCTCACACAGCTAGATGGCGGTTTGAAGAAAACACTGTGCAAATAATGCCTACAAGGTCAACGTATACACAGCGGTGGATACGGATTACGTAAAATATAAGAATGCTGCTTGAAAAAAAGTAACTCAAGTGGTTTTTCTAGAGACGATAATATTATCAATATTTAGACAAAATGTGAACAAGCTCACACAGCTAGATGGCGGTTTGAAGAAAACACTGTGCAAATAATGCCTACAAGGTCAACGTATACACAGCGGTGGATACGGATTACGTAAAATATAAGAATGCTGCTTGAAAAAAAGTAACTCAAGTGGTTTTTCTAGAGACGATAATATTATCAATATTTAGACAAAATGTGAACAAGCTCACACAGCTAGATGGCGGTTTGAAGAAAACACTGTGCAAATAATGCCCACAAGATCAACGTATACACTACTACAGCGGTGGATACGGATTACGTAAAATATAAGAATGCTGCTTGAAAAAAAGTAACTCAAGTGGTTTTTCTAGAGACGATAATATTATCAATATTTAGACAAAATGTGAACAAGCTCACACAGCTAGATGGCGGTTTGAAGAAAACACTGTGCAAATAATGCCTACAAGGTCAACGTATACACAGCGGTGGATACGGATTACGTAAAATATAAGAATGCTGCTTGAAAAAAAGTAACTCAAGTGGTTTTTCTAGAGACGATAATATTATCAATATTTAGACAAAATGTGAACAAGCTCACACAGCTAGATGGCGGTTTGAAGAAAACACTGTGCAAATAATGCCTACAAGGTCAACGTATACACAGCGGTGGATACGGATTACGTAAAATATAAGAATGCTGCTTGAAAAAAAGTAACTCAAGTGGTTTTTCTAGAGACGATAATATTATCAATATTTAGACAAAATGTGAACAAGCTCACACAGCTAGATGGCGGTTTGAAGAAAACACTGTGCAAATAATGCCCACAAGATCAACGTATACACTACTACAGCGGTGGATACGGATTACGTAAAATATATTATGGCTGCTTGAAAAAAGTCACTCCGGTGTTTTTTCTGGAGACGGTAATATTATGGATATTTAGACAGAATGTGAACAAGGTCACACAGCTAGATGGCTGTTGGTTGAATAACACACTGGGCAAAAAATGCCTACAGGGCAAATAATGCCTAAAAGGTCAACTTATACACTACTACAGCGATGGATACGGATTACGTAAAATTTATTATGGCTGCTTGAAAAAAGTCACTCCGGTGTTTTTTCTGGAGACGGTAATATTATGGATATTTAGACAGAATGTGAACAAGGTCACACAGCTAGATGGCTGTTGGTTGAATAACACACTGGGCAAAAAATGCCTACAGGGCAAATAATGCCTAAAAGGTCAACTTATACACTACTACAGCGATAGTAAAATAAAAAAAAGTAAAATAAAAAAAAATGAATATTAAAAAAAAAAAATTACAGTTGGTGCTGCTGAACTACTAGGAGCAGCAGATTAGCACACCAGTCCCACTCCCCAACACTGCTAGACTAATAGCACTGGGCTCTTATAGTAGTAGTAGTAGTAGTAGTAGTAGTAGTAGTAGTAAAACAACAAAAAAATAAATAAAAGCAGTCCTTACAAGGACTACTGTTATTGCAGCAGTCAGCAGATGAGATCAGAAGCAGGACAGCTGCCCACTGCAGCTACATACAGAGCACTGCAGTAGAAGGTAGATTACTAGCCAGCAAAGCTACCTAAGCTTAAATGTCCCTCAAACCCCTGCAGACTTCTGTCCCTCCAATAACAGAGCAGTATCAACACGATTACTAGCCAGCAAACTTTCAACTGTCCCTGAAATCACTAACAGGCAGCAGCTCTCTCCCTACACTATCTCTTCAGCACACACAGGCAGAGTGAAAAAAACGCTGCAGGGCTTCGGTTTTTATAGGGAAGGGGAGTGGTCCAGGGGAGAGCTTCCTGATTGGCTGCCATGTACCTGCTGGTCTGGGGTGAGAGGGCAAAAAAAAGCGCCAACAATGGCGAACCCAAAATGGCGAACGTCGCGCGACGTTCGCAAACTTCCGGCGAGCGCGAACACCCGATGTTCGCGCGAACAAGTTCGCTGGCGAACAGTTCGCGCCATCTCTAGTCTGGAGTAATGTAGCTGTTCCATTCAGTGCAAGGATGAAAAGGGAAGACTTGTTTCGCAATGAGCAAGAGAATCCTGAGTTGAGAAAGAGATCAGTAAAGCAGGGTAGACAGAACTTTTAGCTAGCAGTCAGGGCTAACACTAACAGCAGATGCCTCATGTTATCTCTTGGATACCATCAACATTATTCTGTACACATCAACAGCAAAGTTCATCAGTATGCTGGGGCAGTTCCTTGTGTGGGGCACAGTATGCACAAGAAAACAAATGGTGGAATGCATTGGTGTGCAACCCTATCTAGTTGACTTATCTTGTTGTTTCTAAATTATACTCTTACTGGCATTATTTGTCTTTTTCACCTGCTTACAGTGGCAGAAGTAGACTTGCAGGGTAGGCTCAGCTATTATTTAAGCAGACTTGGTAATAGGGTTTTTTTATGGACAACTCAAGGTTTTTTTTTATCAATCTAAAAACTAGTCCATAGCCATATAACTTTACCTGAACTGAGTCACATATCTGTAGCAATCCATGTATGATTTCCATCACTGCAACCCATGGTTTGTTCCAAAAGAGATGCAAATGATATGAATTCAGTCTAAATGTTATCTCTTCCCAATTATTCATCTCCATTGCAATTTGCAACATTTTGTGAAGAGACGGTATGGAAATTGGTTGACTTGAATGCTTTACAGGTTACATGTAGGCTGTGTAGTGAGTGTATTTAGCTTGCATTCTCCCATAGCTAATTTAATCAAAGGTTTAAAAGGTTGTTCAATAAATATTTTATTGTTCAGTTAAAACCAGTTCATAACATGGTGGGTAAGCCCATTCTCACTTTACTGTATTCTAAAAGATATTTACCCAGCAAGCTCCCTCTCTATAGATATGAAACAGACAACTGAATACTTGGACCCCTTAAAAGTAACTGGCTAGCAAATCTGTCTTCGGTCACCTACATTTACCTATATTCCATTACAGGGATCATTCTGAAAGGTGTTAATTAAGCAAATCACTGAAACCTATGCATGTTTGAAGGATTCGTTTAAAGCAAGGCTAAACCCTAAAAACGAGTATGGCTATAAATGCCATATTTTGAATACTATACTTACTGCACCAGATTAAAGTTTTAGCATCACTATAACAATCCAGGCCTTCAAAGTTGTGCATCTTGGAATTTTTAGGCCATCTTTTTTGTGTCAGTGACACTGCACATGCTCAGTGTGCTCTGGGTTGCTGTTACAGAGCTAAGCTTAGGGGTCATCAATAGTGAGGGGCGAATTTGTGGCGATTTCTCCCGATTGGCCACTGGCGAATAAATTCACGAAACCGGCGCCAAAATTCCCGGCAAAAATTGCAGGCGTCCAAAAAAAAATGGACGCCGGCGTCAAAAACGGACACGGCGTCAAAAACGAGACGCTGGCGCCATTTCACAAATTTTTCACTGTTTCGCGAATTTCACAGGAAATTTGTGAATTATTCGGTGAAGCGAAAAACCACAGATTCGCCCATCACTAGTCATCAAGCAGAAAATGAGTTTTGTCTGTTGTATAACCCAATGCTACAGGGCTGATGATTAAAGTCTGACTGATGCTACAGGGCTGAGGATGAAAGTCTGAAGCAAATTGTTTTCTGAGCTGCAATGTCATGAGAATCTGAATTCATTATAATCAGCTTTGTATTGTGACATTTATAATCAATTGTAAATACGCAGTATATTGTGAGTGGGTCCCTAAGCTCAATAAGTGACAGCAGCACAGATTATGTGCAGTGAATCAGCAGAAAAGAAGATGGGGAGCTACTGGGGCATCTTCAGAAGGAGTGGATTGAATTTTTAGTGCGTGAAAGAGTCAAACTGGGCAGATTTACAAATAATCTACTTTTTGTCAATATGGGTTTGGGAGATAAGAAATGTTCCTAAAATTTCTAATATTGGTGTAAAGTGGGAACAAATTTCCCACTTTAAGAAATATGCCCATTTCATTCACATTTAAACTAAGCCTTAAGTAAATCTGGCCATAGAATAAGCAACTAAATTTAATGGGCAACATAAAAATAGTGTTTTCAGTATGGCACACTGTAGTACTTTTAGGTTTGTACATTCAGCAGTTGCAGTGTTCCACTGGGGTTTCCAGAATCAGAACTCAGTACTACTTTTATATATATGTAGGACATTCGCAAATAGATAAGGTCTTATTTACAACCACAATCAAATTTGCACTCACAATAATTTCCCTGTCAATATTCACTCTTTGCATTTCCTCGTAGTTGCGCTTGGCACTCAGACATTTCTGTCTCCTATTCCGAATCAAGCGCAGTTGCACCTATCGACATGGAGGAACGCTGGAGCTACTGCCACCTCCAGATCAGGTGGTAGTTTCATGATTCCGTCAGCTCCCTGTGTCAGTAGGCGGACTTGGAAACTTTTAGCGCAATTCTGTTCAATGCAAGACAAATTGTAAGCAAAACAGTGTTCATTTTGATACACCAGGCACAATGCAACGGCATCAGGCGCAATGCAGGAGATTGGGGAGAAAGTAGCAATATGGGAAAAAAACATGGTGCTCCGGATTGCACTTCACTGCACTTGGGGACTAAATGACTCCTGTAGACTTTAGCCATGCATACAACTTATATTTATGATCTCTTATATTGTTGAAACATTAGGTCCATGCATTTACATCAGGGAGATGATCATAGAGGCAACTACCTTTTTAGGAAGGGAAAAAAAAACACGTTTGTGTATCAATTTAATTTCTGTTGACTTAGTGAGCTATGGTGCTAGCACATGTGTTATACAGTCTAATACCAGTTGTCTGTCTGAAACACTGCATATGAAAGAGCTGGCCCCACAACCAGACTTGGATAATTGTTATCATATGCATCAATTTCAGCAGGACATGTTTTCTTACAAACAGTGGCCATCATTAGCTCCACCTAAGAATGTTTGCAAAGTTGTACCTGCTCTATATTTGCTCACGTTAAATTCAGGCTCAAAAATGTTTAATTTTTCTCTGAACCATATCTGGGTACCTTTTACATGCATGCACCGTACCTTTTACATACCTTTCATTTTTTTGACAGTTTGGCAGGGGACAGAGACTGGGTCAGGTTGGGGAAGCAAGCCCTGGGCTGTTGGGCCCATAAATGCTGGACCTACCACATTTTTTCTGGTGGCCGGTAAGCCCAATCAAATACTGATCCCTATTCCAAAATGAACCACAAAGAACCCCAGGGTAACTTCAAGCAGGGGTTGTCTGTGTTTTATTCACAGCATGGTTTTTCTAAAATATACATTTTAAATACACATAACGTAGACAACAAATTACATTTCGTTCCTCTGGCAGCCTATAAAGAAAATCCCTCCATTTGCTGTGAAGAGCACTCTCCTTGGCCCATGTTCTTTTACCATGGTAATGACCCATCAGTCCTAACCTTTGTCCTTTCCAGTCTCAGTGAACATAGTTCCTGGTATTCTACACATTTGTTCCGTTACATAGAGCATTAGGGGAAAAACAATATATACAAACAATTATCCATTTACAGTGCTAACTCTTAATTCAGTGGGGGGCTAGAATTTTTTAAATGCACTTCTGCACATTCAAAGACTCAAGTACTCAATGAAACATTTTATCAATGTTTTTTGTAGTTGTAGCCCACCCTTGAATGTGCATTTGCTGTGTATTATGGCTGTGTGTGACCAGGCTAAACTGCTTGACTTGTGCCCAGGACACCCAGCAACTCCCTGCAACTCCCTGCAACTCTCGGTACCTGGTTTAGTTCAGTGCAGCAGGATATTCAGTCAAGTTTCGTTGCAGTAAAATAACTTGTTTATTTAACAGGGAACTGTTGCAATTGAGTAATTCACAAGCACTTAGATGTCACACAGAATAATAGTAACAGGATAGTGTTAAACAGTAATACTCCCTCCAGGGGATACCAGCTCCACGTGAGCTAATTTACAAGGTAGACAACTTTGTCAGAGCAGCAGCAATAACAGACTCAAAGGATAATTACCACTCTCACTAGGCAATATCCCTCTGGATGAACACTAAGGCTTGGGGTTCTCAGCCTGGGGTCTTGTATCTTGGCTCCTTATTTGGTCCTCACCTCACCCACTGTATTCAGCCTGGGATCTTGGGTCTTGGCACCGTATCTGGTCCTCAACTCACCTACTGTAGTCCCTACTCTAGTGGTTTACACACCATGGGGTCCTAACCCCACTACTTCTCCTCGTTGGAGCCACATCTGCTCACTAGCTACCCTGTGCTGACTCTCACTCCTACAGTGGCTATTACCATATTCACTATCACTAAATAAAGGTGGCCATACACAAGCAGATTACAGCTCCTGAAATCACTCCTTTAGACCGATTCGGAAGCTTATCTGCCAATGTGTGGGGGCTCCCGACAGGTCCTCCCGATCGATATTAGGCCATAAATTGGCCAGATATCAATCGGTCAAGTTTGATTTTTTTGTACGATCCAGGACCGCATCGGCTAGTTGATGCGGTCCTTCGACCCATCGGAGTCCATTTGTGGTATCATAATTCGATAGTTCGCCCCCAGGGCCGAACGTTCGGATTCATCCGATCGACCAGCCGTTACTAGGCATATCGGGTTAAGATCCGCTTGTTTGGCAACCTTGCCAAACGAGCAGATCTTATAGTGTATGGCCACCTTAACTCTTATCTTTCCACCGGCAGACCTGGACCTGTAATACCTCTCAGTGAGGTAAGGTCCCAGGACAGACCTTGAGCACATGAGGCTAAACCCGTTTATACTGTTAAGCAGTGCCACCTAGGGGGCAAACCCTGCCTAGAGTAATCCCAGGGGACCCAGGAAGGGAGACATAGCTGCCTGGGTATACTAAAGGACTATGTAGGTGTCCAAATACTGTGGAAACTGCCTGAGTAAAATACACCCAAATCTCGGGGTCCCTACATAGTGTGGTGTAACTAGATACTGGGCCCCACAGCAGATTATTTTCAGGCCCTCAGGTTGACCAGTTTTAACAATATTTAATTAAATTGTATATGAATTAGGACCTAATGGGGCCCCTATACCTCCTGGGCCCCCCTGCAGCCACAGGGTCTGCTTTCTCTATAGTTACGCCCCTGAAAGCACATATCCTTACTTATCCTTTTTTTATTCAGTTCCAATTCCCTACAAGAAAATATGGATATGTTCTCTCCAAGATGGAGTTGTCATCTCTAACCCTAAAGCAGTTTATGCACAGACATATTGCAGACCCTTGATGCTTGTTTATTTATATCTGAATCACAGATGCCAGCTTTATTTTCTACCCCTGAATAATGTGGATAAATGAGCCTTCAGTGGCTAATCACATTCTCTTAACTGCACTGATGCAGAACTTCATGGAAAAATAATAAAAGACGTCTGCAGTGGCCAATTCTGCACCTTGTCACTAACAAAAATTCTTATACAGGCTGACACTTAGTTCTTGCCTCCAAAGCAAACACTTTATCCAGAACCTGTCACAAATGATTAAACATATGTTCAGGAGTTTCTGCTGAGGGCTGTGTGGGAAAATAAATCAAGTTATAAACAGAAGTTGCTCTTTTTTCTTTTTTTTTTTTTGCTGAATCGAAACTAAAAATTGTTGGTCTTAAATTTAAGACATTTTAAGTGGATTTTGGGTAGATTTTGGGAAGGTCTCGGCTCACACTTCTACCTATAGCAGCCACATTTGGCTTTGGGAAGAGCCCTCCGCTACTCAGATGCCGACTAGGTCATAAAATGAGAGGACCAGGGAGAACGTTCTGGACAGGCAAGGGAACCATAACGTATACAGGAGGAACAGGGGATAGAGAGAGAGTAGTGGTGGAACAGGCAGGGTCAATACCAGTCAGACAGTGCAGTGCAGGATCAGGAACCAGGTGCGTAGTCAGGATAAACAGGCTGGAGTCAAAACCAATGAGTAACACGGTACAAGGTCAGGATCCAAAAGAGTGGTCAGACAGGCAGAGGTCAGGAACGGATGATCAGACAAGAATCATACCCAGGAACTATGAGGAAATAGACCTGCGTTGGCTAATGAGTCAGTCCAGTGTAGGGGGTTTTATAGACAGACTTTTGTAATGCTGTTGGCACGTTTATAAATTTATTGTAAAATGAATGGCAGATTTCTAATGCTCTAGAAATGTCATGAATCATAATCACATAAATATCCTATAACAGCTTAAAGTCCATCGGGGGAATGTAATATCACGCGCAATCGGATAAACTGTTCGCAAAGCGAATTGCGAGTAGTTTGCGCGCGAGATTGGGTATGTAATAATTCGCTTTGTGACTGTTCTGCTACATTTGCGACTGTTTCTGCCGCTTCCCTCCACTTTGCGAACTTTTGTTATTGCGCTCTATTGCGCTGTTGCGCTATCAATGTACAGTAATAAAACTTCTTATCGCAAATTGCTTATATTGCGCTTGGTTGTTTAACGTGTCTGTAGTCGCTGTTCAGTGCAAATGTTATTCGCAATCTAATCGCAATGTACTTGTGTTCACGTGACTTTGCTATCAGTGTTGTGAGAAGAAGGTGTATGTACAACTTTTGCAGAAAGATATTCGTGGGGCAATTCCACCGTTCGCATTGCGTAAGTTTATTCGCTATTCTTCATGTAATTTAAAAATGTGGTCAAGTTATATGTGGTAAAGATATATGTCAGCATTTTTTTTTATATGTGGTAAAGATACATGGTTATTAGTTTTTTTCCAGTGAAAACATCTTTCATTGCGACTCATCTTATTTTTGCGCTTGCTACTTTTTGTGCTTATGTAATATATCTGTGCAAAAAATATTGCATTCCGCTTAGCGCAAATATACTCGCAAATGTGCGAATGCGGGCTGCGATAACGCCAAATATTACATTTGGGGGCACGACTCATACTTAATAAACAGTAGCCTCGTCCATCTCTTATATTGTCTCCTCATTGCACAAATCATGTGCTTTTGTATGTTTCATTAGCCTTAGTTTAATCATTTCTCTTTCTCACTCACTTTTGCTGTATCTGATCTTTTGATTACAGGACCTTTGGCTCTGCTGTGACTCTTGTGGTTATTGAGTCATCCTTCCAAAAGGTTTTATACGACTCAAGAAACACAGGGGGAGATGCCCACATTGCACTGCTTTGTTGCGCTGATCATAAGTGAGGGGCGAATCTGACCCATTTCACTTTGCCTAAAATTTGCAAAACTGCAAAAATTCATCAAAATGCATTGAAGTCTATGGGCGTCAAAAATTTTTTGTTGCGCAATAATTTTTCTAACTCATTGGAGACTACGGGCATAATTTTTGTGGCGAATCTCAGCTAAAACTTTTGCTCATCACTACTGATCATTTGCTCTTTTCAATGTACTTAGAGGGGTGTCACTGCCAACCCCCCCCCCTGACTGAGCACCAGGTTACATTGAATCACGAGTAAGGGTGTGCCATGACTTTATTAGTCTGTCTGTTAAATCTCAGGAATCAATGAGTTCTGTCCAAAATTTCCCATCATGAAGCCCAGTGTCCTGTTCTACATGATCATTTTATTTTTCATTAATGTACAATGCTTGCATGGTGCTAATCATTAGTGAATGTGTATATATATTATGCTCTCTTGGTGCACCAGTGGCCATAACTGCCTATACTCAATATTACTTGTTAAAGAACAAGGAAAGGCAAAAAATAAAATCCCATTTTTACTTTCTTTAATGAAAAAGAAACCTATTTCCAAAAGCGTACCGTTTTTATAAGAAACCTGACTTAATGCAGTGAAAATCTCCCTTCATTTACTGCTGTGGATAGGAATTGTCAGATGGTCCCTAACTGCTGAGCAGGGAAACAATCATACATATGAACAGCAGGGGGAGCCCCCGCCTTACTTCCCAGCCATGCAGAACTCAAGCAGCTTTGTTTATGACGATCCCTAAGCAGCCCAGACCACACTGAGCATGTGCACAGTCTTAGTCTTGCAAAGATGTTTAACAAAGTTACAAGATGGTGACCCCCTGTAGCCAACTTTGAAAGTATAAATCATGTGTTTGATTAGGCTTGTGGTGCAGTAAGTTCATGATTATGTTTAGTATACAAAATACAGCATTTCTAGCCTTATTCTATTTTAGACTTTCCTTGTCCTTTAACTAGTTGCATGAATAAATCTAGAGTACTTATTCATTACATCCAGACCTCTAGTTAATCATTGTACCTTCATATTTGTCATAAGCAGAAGAAAAACATCAATGCACTACAGTACTATCAGTTTGTTTTTCTTTTACTAATAGTTTATGTATTGTTAGTTGCTTTGTTGGATCCTCTCACTCCTTGCTTGGGGGTGTATTGAAATAAAACATTTTTTAGGAAGGTCCCTGGGAAGAATTATATCAAGTGGGTCATGCCCTTTACTGCCTCTTCCATATTACCTGCAGAGAGGCGTTAATAATAAACATGTTTTAGGGTTCTTTAAAGGAGTAGTTCAGCGTGAAAATAAAAACTGTGTAAATAGATAGGCTGTGCAAAATAAAAAAATGTTTCTAATATAGTTAGTTAGCCAAAAATCTAATATATAAATGCTGGAATGACTGGATGTGTAATATAATAGCCAGTACACTACTTCCTGCTTTTCAGTTCTCTAACTCTGAGTTAGTCAGCGACTTGAAGGGGGGCCACATGGTACATAACTGTTCAGTGAGTTTTCAATTGATCCTCAGCATCAAGCAACAGATATGACCCATGTGGCCCCCCCTTCAAATCTCTGATTGGTTACTGCCTGGTAACCAGGGTAACCAGTCAGTGGAAACCAAGAGCAGGAAGTTGGGCTATGTTCTGTTATGTTAGACATCCAATCACTCCAGTCTTTATACATTATATTTTTGGCTAACTAACTGTATTAGAAACATTTTTTATTTTGCACAGCCTATCTATTTACCAAGTTTTTATTTTCACACTGGACAGGAACTCCTTTAAGAACTCCCAGTCTGTGCAAAGGGAGCACATCAGGCCCCCCTTCTTTATGCTCCTGCCCATTCGGTTAAACCACAATGTGTGAATGCTCTTGTGGTTCAGTACTGACCCTTAACTGTTGGATATAATCCAAAAAACACAAAGTAGTGCTACACACACACACTCTCACCGCTCTTTGCAGCGTCGGGTGCCGTCTATGACCCTGTCTGCCCAGGTCTGGTTCACGTACAAGAAAATACTTCAGCAGCACTCCGATTATAGTGAAAAAATCTGTACTTTATTCGTGCCTCAAGCTAAGCGTCGTTTCGAGCTTTTCCAGCCCTTTATCAAGCTTGATAAAGGGCTGGAAAAGCTCGAAACGTCGCTTAGCTTGAGGCACGAATAAAGTACCAATTTTTTCACCATAATCGGAGTGCTGCTGAAGTATTTTCTTGTACGTGACCCTTAACTGTTGGGTTACCAGCTTTAGCTTCTCTGCTTGTTCCTCTTTAAGTTCTTTCTCAATAAAAGTCCTGGGAGGTGCGGGAAGGTCTTAATTTTTTTTTTATTTATAAAACTCTTTATCACTACAAGACAGGAGCTGGTAAAACAGCTGCATATTTAGGCTAAGCATGGAACTGGAATAGACCTTGCACTGGATGCCCCTCCTGAAGCCAAGGGACCTTTTGATGATGATTGATGTATAGTATATACCTTTTCCATATTAGCCTCATTGCTCATGATGATGCTCTGGACCGGGTAAGCTCAGGTAAGTCATGTTGTGTGTTATTGCAATGTTCAATAACAATGGTATCATTTTCTTCCATTACTCCACTCTATATTTACCTTCTATGTAAGGTCAGAGCCTGAGATGACACTTTCATTGATGACATCTTTCTTCAGGGTCGTGAATTTTTAATTAGAACGGGGGAAGATACACACAGCATTTTCTGCTTGACTGTCTGCAATGTAATCTACTGTCGACTGCAGTGTGGAAAATGAATCCGGCGACTGTCCGGCGACTGTCAAGGACATACAGTAGAAAGGAAAGGTCTGATCGTTGCGAGACAAACCAGACTTCTGGTTGCATTATTTAGTTCTAAAATCTTATTCGATTTTATTCTACTGCCATTAATAGAATATGTAAATTTCCCTTAACCATAAACAAATTTTGTAATTATATTTACCAGCTTTAATTATGGAAAGCTGCAGTTTAATTATACAGTTTAATAGCAAACGCAGGGGCTCGTCCATGCTGCTGATTTTGCTGAAATATTCCATTAACAGCCACTTTGGTTTGGCCTTACCCCCAAGGTAACCGCAGCTTAAACAAGGCTAAAGCTAAGACAGTAACATTTTCGTATACGATAGGGTGGCTGCACAAAACAATATAATTATACTTTTTCCCATTAATGTTTATAAACAACGGGTATCTAGAACCTTTATGTATTACACAGGGAGATAAAACCTACATGAAAGGAGTATGAAGGTGGTAATATTTAGTTGGCGAGAAGCTACATATAAAAGTGGTACAGTCCAGCGACTGCTGGTGTAGAGATGATACTGGGGCTCATCTATAATTCCGTGCAGGGCAGATTGATTCTCACAATGAATATATTTGCCCTGTGAATGGTTATATTTATAAATAAGAATTGCACATTTTTTTCACACTACAAGTGGCCATAAGAGCTTTTTAAATATGGCAAAAAACACAAATTGTGACTATGGAGGTTATTTACTAAACTCTGAATACAAAAATCATAAAAAATTTGTGATTTTTTTTTTTTTTTATGAAATTAGACTTTTAAAAAAACTACGATTTTTTCGGAATTTCTTAAACCCTGAGGATGGAAAAGTCAGAATCGTAAAACCCGGCATCTCAGACCTGTCGAGGTTGCATATAAATCAATGGGAGAAGTCCCAATGATTTTTTGATGTGCGCTGGGTTTTAGGCAATACCTCGAAGTTTTCTGAGTTTTTGATTGAAAAATCCGAAAAAAACTGATTTTTCACGATTTTTTCTGGAGGTGTCACAGTGTCTATTTTATGAATGTGTCCATGAAATGTTAAAATAACAACAAATAATAAAACAAACAAATACAAAAAGTATTGTAGAAGTGATACCTATATTGGCTAACAATAAAAATACATTGCAAGAACCAAGGCCCCTTCATCAGGCAAAATACAAATTACTAGGGGGGGGGGGGTTGTGCTTTCCATGAAACTTGAAATTCTTAACACAACTGTTACACAAATTTTGCTAGACTGAAATGAATCTAGTAATAACAGGCTTATCTTCATCTTCCATTACTTTACCATTGATTCATTCGCCTTAGTCTTACTCATTGTATTTCATCCTGGTCCCAGGCAGTGTTGTCCTATTTCTAAATGTCCAATTTAAACGATATATCTTAAAATTGTGTGTTTTTTTTCTGCACAATACTAAAGTTTAATTAGGCTAGCATTAATCCATGTTGATGTCAAAACAATCCTATAAGATTACTTTGATGTTACCTCCATTTCCAGGTCCCAAGGATTCAAGATAATAGCTCTCAAACAGTATAGAAATGGGATCAGTTATCTGGAAATTTGTTATCCACAAAGCTCCAAATTACAGCTCCATCTCCCGTAGACTCCATTAAAATCAAATAATCCAGATTTTTTTTTATTATTATTAAATTCTTTTTTTTTGTAAAAGTAGAACAGTACTTTGTACTTGAGCCAAACTAAGATATAATTAATCCTTATTGGAAGCAAAACCAGCCTATTGGGTTTATTATTTAATGTTTACATGATTTTCTAGTAGACTTAAGGTATGAAGATCCAAATTATGGAAAGATCGGTAATCCGGAAAATTATAGAGCCGGAGTATTCTGGATAACAGATCCCATACCTGTGCCTATATATGATTTTTACTGCTATACTAATTGCATTGGAGTTTTATTAATGAACTAGAATAATAGAAATAATGGCAAATTGCATGGTCTGGAAAATGTACTTCCTAGCCATCACTCACTCTGTCTTTCTTCACTCTATCAACACAAAATTGTCCCTGTTTTTTTTTGGTTGAAAATCACCTTCATTAAACGGTGTCATTTCTGCCTCTTGTTTTGAATATTGTGTAGTTGTGCTTATTGATTCAGGGGAATCTTGGAGCTACCGGTACTTCTAAACCAGGCGGCAGCTCCAGGGATCCCATGAATAGGATCTTCCCCTGGTGACCCCAATTATATGTGACAATTGGATTGGAAATTGCACTTAGCCCATTGCTCTTGAGATTGTAAGTGACCCCTTCCATCCTTATATTTTTCTAAATAATCCATGTCACATTAAAGGATAAATAAACCCTAAATTTATTGAACTTATTGAATCAGCCTAGGTTCAGCATCTCTGTAGTAGTAATGATCCAGGCCCTCAATGGTGTTTCCCATCTTTTATTTAGTTAGGAGTGTCTGTGACACTGCACATGCTCAGTAAACATTGAGCAGCTGTTGAGCTTAGGGGTCCCCGCAAGTGATCAAGCAGAAAATAAGGTTTGTCGCTCCTATAAGCTGATGCTGCTGGGCTAGTTTCTGAGCTTCCATGTACCAATAATTATTTAATATTTAAGTAATATCTTCTGTATATAAAAAAGTAATTAACTGTTGGATGGTCTTCAGGAAGCTGGACAATGTCTCTATGTTGGTATTAATAAGCTGTCAGCATTGTTGGCTTTGTCTCATACTAACAGTACAGCAGCTCAGATATCATTAGAGAGAGAGAAAAACGAAAGCCATTTATATACTCACTATCACTCACGCACATGATTTTTATTCTAAAGCACCTTACCAGTAAATAGCAAATGACGTAGGACTGTTTAATTGCCTTGGACGAGGATTATATTGCCTATTTTACAAAGAGAGGGAGAGGAAGAGGGAGAGGGAGAGGGAGAGGGAGAGGGAGAGGGAGAGGGAGAGGGAGAGGGAGAGGGAGAGGGAGAGGAGAGAGAGAGAGAGAGAGAGAGAGAGAGAGAGAGAGAGAGAGAGAGAGAGAGAGAGAGAGAGAGAGAGAGAGAGAGAGATGATAGATAGATAGACACAGACAGACAGATAGATAGACAGATAGCTATGAGAATGCTTATAATGTTTATTAACTGCACAACTGGATGAGACTATAAACTGATATTTTTATCATGCAGAACTAAGTTCCTATGCAATGCTGCCACTGAAACAAATTATCCAAGTGATGAATGACTCCAATTATTCAGACTGTGCAACTTTGTAGAGAGAGAGAGATATGGGCCAAAAGCAGCAGATGCACAAAAATGCTGAACTTCACAAAATATGTGATTGTAGTTTAAGTCTAATAACTACATATCATATATCTGACAAACGGCAAAACCTTTTTCACCATCTGTCACTAGTGATGGGCGAATTTATTCGCCAGGCGCGAATTCGCGCGATTTGCCGCCAGGGTTATTTAGTGCAGATGAGGGTGGACAGTGAAACAGACAGACACACTCTTGTCATGTGTTTGGAGGAATTGTATTTACTAGGGGAAGTCTGGGGTAGGCACATAGACATCCCCCCTTCTGCACCCTAATTTGCGTGTAATGCAGTTGTCATGGTAAACTGTGAGGACAGGGTGTCGGGCTCTGCATATAGCACTGGATTTATGCAACCAGACCCCATACTGTATGTCACTTACTAATCCCTAAGCACAAAAAACAGCACAATTAACCATATTTTTGCAACATTCCCCCCGGATTTAAGCATAGTTGATCTTGCTGCCAATTGACACAACATGTTGCATAAGGCACTACAAGCGGCATCATTGTAAAGAACCACCGTCCCTGCTTCCAGTGAAAGTTCTGTTCCTAAAGGGGGGTTTTTTGGATCTTGGATCTTTTCCATAGGAAAAAAGATATTTCGCTACAGTTGGATAACTTCCAGGAACTGGGCCCTACACCTAAAAAAAAAAAAAATTCCAGATGCTCTACAAGACTGATCTGCCCCCCAAGTGCAATTAGTGTGGGTGAGACAATTTTTCAGATAGTGTGGCTGCCACATCTACAAATGGACTGGCAGTCAGATTGGCCATACATCAGATCCCCGATTGCCCAGGTCCCCCTCTCCCCCAGGCCCCCCCGGACAGTCACAGGTCTGCTGTTTGGTAATTACACCTCTGCCCCACTATCTGTTTATAATATCTTCTAATGTACTTGTAAGCAGTAGTCATGTCCCTTTGCAGGTGACTTTAACCCCGCTGCCCAACCATCTTTGGCATCTTCCCATTGGCCATTTGACTGTTTTGGGGCTGGAGCTATTTCCAAGGAAAACAACCACTGGCCTGGTGAGCAAGGGCAGCATTTATAATCACTGTGGGGTGTGTGGCATATAGGCTCCCTAGTGATTTTCACTTTCCTTGTCCTTGGGTGCACAAGTCTATCTGTGAGAGTGAGTCACATATTACTTCCAAACTAGTGACACCCAGGGCTGGATTTACATAGTGGGCGCCCCTAGGCCCACTACTGTTTGTCACCCCTGTCCCCTCCATGGGGACCGGAGCAATGGAGATTGGCGCACGAGAAATTTAAAAAATGATCGTATCTCCAGTGCATCCCCTGTGTTTTTAACCAATGTGGGTGTGGTTGGGCAGCATACCGCCCCCCCTAAAATCCTGCCGCCCTAGGCCCGGGCCTAGGTGGCCTTTCCACAAATCCGGGCCTGGTGACACCACTGGAGTGAGACTAGAGTCTGGAGTCATATGTAAACTTACTCTGTGCTAGCCTGGACTTGCACTGTATATGTTGATATATTTCAGATATATAATATTAAATGGAAAGAACCTTCCTTTTCCTTCCTTCCTTCCTTCCTTCCTTCCTTCCTTCCTTCCTTCCTTCCTTCCTTCCTTCCTTCCTTCCTTCCTTCCTTCCTTCCTTCCTTCCTTCCTTCCTTCCTTCCTTCCTTCCTTCCTTCCTTCCTTCCTTTCTTTTTCTCTTTTCTATAGTGGCATATGCATATATATATATACATTATATATGAATTGTTATTGACCTTCATAAACCTTTATTGGCTTTTAATTAAAAGGTTTATAAACCTTTATTGGCGTTTTTAATTCTTAATGATAAATACATAAATCATGCTTTGTAAGCCGTTAGATGTGTGTGTGCATGTATATGAGTGTGTGTGCATGTAAGTGTGTGTGTGCGTGTGTACTAAGTGCAAGTGACAAACCCCTCCTAGAGCCATGAGGGCTGTAAGGTTGTATCTGCTAATGGGAACAAAGTGCAAGTGAATCTGTCTTGTAGCATATCCAGTTAACTACCATGTGCATCGCCGGACAGACTGTCTGCATTGTGTCACTGTAGATGTGCCTGGAGTAAAGGGAATTACCTTCAGCACAACAATGTAATTCTGCATCGTTTCCCATTTTGGCTTAAGTAAAAAAGAAAAAAAACAACCTATCAGCAATCATCTCCGGGAAATCCAGGATCTGGTTGACTTTCCCTTTTTTCATATTGAACCTTTCATCACAAATTCACTCTTCTTGGCTTTTTTTTTTGACAGAATTTGACTCAGAGGGATATTTTTCCTTAATAAGATGAGTGGCTGTAGGAAACGCTGCAAACGACAGATACTGAAGTTTGTGCAGTACATTGTGAGGTTGGCTACTGGCTCTCTTGGGACAGGTAACTTTTGGGTGGGGATTTGTATTCGTTGGAGATCTTGCATGGACTGTGGTTTCATCATAATTCTGCTTTTTAAAGGTTGGGATAGTTATATTTGTATTCAACTATATGGTTTAGATATACTGTATATATATATATATATATATATATATATATATATAATATTATTAACTGCATACAGATAAATATAAGGTAGAGAGAGAGAGAGAGAGAGAGAGAGAGAGAGAGAGAGATGATTGATAGATGATAGATGATAGATATAGAGAGATAGATAGATAGAGAGAGAGAGAGAGAGAGAGAGAGATAGAGAGAGAGAGAGAGAGAGAGAGAGAGAGAGAGAGAGAGAGAGAGAGAGAGAGAGGGAGAGAGAGAGATGATAGATAGATAGTAGGGATGTAGCGAACGTCGGAAAAAAAGTTCGCGAACATATTCGCGAACTTGCGCAAAAATGCGAGCGGTTCGCGAACGGTTCGCGAACCCCATAGACTTCAATGGGAAGGCGAACTTTAACATCTAAAAAAGACATTTCTGGCCAGAAAAATGATTTTAAAGTTGTTTAAAGGGTGCAACGACCTGGACAGTGGCATGCCAGAGGGGGATCAAGGGCAAAAATGTATCTGAAAAATCTGCCTGTGTGTGCTTGGAAGAGATAGTGTAGGGGGAGAGCTGTTAGTGATTTCAGGGACAGATGATAGTAAGTTTGCTGGCTAGTAATCTGCTTGATACTGCTCTGTATTGGAACAAAAAAATAAATAAAAGCAGTCCTTACAAGGACTACTGTTATTGCAGCAGTCAGCAGATGAGATCAGAAGCAGGACAGCTGCCCACTGCAGCTACATACAGAGCACTGCAGTAGAAGGTAGATTACTAGCCAGCAAAGCTACCTAAGCTTAAATGTCCCTCAAACCCCTGCAGACTTCTGTCCCTCCAATAACAGAGCAGTATCAAAACGATTACTAGCCAGCAAACTTTCAACTGTCCCTGAAATCACTAACAGGCAGCAGCTCTCTCCCTACACTATCTCTTCAGCACACACAGGCAGAGTGAAAAAACGCTGCAGGGCTTCGGTTTTTATAGGGAAGGGGAGTGGTCCAGGGGAGAGCTTCCTGATTGGCTGCCATGTACCTGCTGGTCTGGGGTGAGAGGGCAAAAAAAAGCGCCAACAATGGCGAACCCAAAATGGCGAACGTCGCGCGACGTTCGCGAACTTCCGGCGAGCGCGAACACCCGATGTTCGCGCGAACAAGTTCGCCGGCGAACAGTTCGCGCCATCTCTAATAGATAGACACAGACAGACAGATAGATAGACAGATAGCTATGAGAATGCTTATAATGTTTATAAACTGCACAACTGGATGAGACTATAAACTGATATTTTTATCATGCAGAACTAAGTTCCTATGCAATGCTGCCACTGAAACAAATTATCCAAGTGATGAATGACTCCAATTATTCAGACTGTGCAACTTTGTAGATTCCCCCCCCCGCCATCTATTTTATAAATTTGATTGTGCACCAAATAATGACATTGTGATGCATTTGGAAGTTGTATTGGTCTGGTCTGCAAAAGCTCTTAAAACACCACTCAATGTTTGTTCCTTAGTAGGGATGTAGTAGGGATGTCGATTCGGAGGTGACTGTAACAAAGGGATTGACGGATGATGTAAAATAGCAATGTAAAAGCCAAGACTTTTTTTGGAAACTTCTATATACTGTTTTTTGTTTCACGGAAACCTACAGACTCTATTCCTGAATGACAATTGCCGGCTGAAGTGCTGACGTTATAGTTCTGTATAATTGGAGGATTGCATGACACGGGTAGCGTCAAGTTTTGGACCCTCTTTCCCAAAGCCTTTTGCTAGACGCTCAACCAGACACTTCTCTAGTGGATTGAAAAGGCCACAGCCCAGTTTTATTCAAACATAAATGAAGAAGCACATATCTTTACATTTTGAACTATCCAGCAAGATCTCCACCACTAGCTGCTGAAGTCTGCTACTATGGAGATCCCCCTTGCTACCATACGTACAGTATCCAAATCTTGAGGTTACTCCCTTTGTTTTGTCCTTCCCCTCTTAACAGTGGCCAATGTCCACAACTCGTAGCCTCAAACCTATCCAACTTCTGCCATGACACCTGTCCCCTGACTCTACCACTACCTTCTTTCCCACGTAGCTGTGACTAAATAGCCCTTCCCTCCCTTCTTCACATAAACAGGGTGGGTGGGCTGCTAAGGTAAAATGGCACTGAACCCTTCTTACTCAGCCTTCTTCACTCCCCTTTGTGCCCTCTATCCACCTCAGCTAAACTACATTCCCCACAACCCCGTCCTAAACTTCCGGGTCCACTTCCCTAGCCCTACCATGGCCTTGTCCTTCCATTACTTTATGGTCCTTAAGGTCCTACTTGCATGTTGCTAGGGTAAAGGTTAGTGCAGAAGTCCATAACACATCAATTTGCTCAAGCATTGAGAATACAGGTACAGGTATGGGATCCATTATTGGGAAACCTGTTATCCAGAAAGCCCCAAATTATAGAAATATTCAATATAAAATCCCATTTTTACTTTCTTTAATGAAAAAGAAACAGATCTCCAATATACTTTAATAAAAAAATGTGTACCGTTTTTAAAAGAAACCTGACTGTATGCAGTGAAATTCTCCCTTCATTTACTGCTGTGGATAGGAATTGTCAGATGGTCCCTAACTGCTGAGCAGGGAAACAATCATACTTATGAACAGCAGGGGGAGCCCCCGCCTTACTTCCCAGCCATGCAGAACTCAAGCAGCTTTGTTTATGATGATCTCTAAGCAGCCCAGACCACACTGAGCATGTGCATAGTCTTAGTCTTGCAAAGATGTTTAACAAAGTTACAAGATGGTGACCCCCTGTGGCCAACTTTGAAAGCATAAATTATTTGTTTGATTAGGCTTGTGGTGCAGTAAGTTCATGTTTATATTTAGTATACAAAATACAGCATTTATAACCTTATTCTATTTTAGACTTTACATGTCCTTTAAGCTATGAAGATCCAAATTACAAAATGATCCATTATCCTGAAAACCCCAGGTCCAGAGTATTCTGGATAACAGGTCCCATACCTGTATATGAGTGGACCTAAATGTAAGTTCTTTTAGAACTATATCGTCTCTACTCACCTTTTCTATTGCCTACACAGTGAAGTGTCCAGTTTTTAAAGACAAGACCAAATGTAGTAAAACTGACTTAAACTCTGAAGTTCCAAGTTTCTCCCTATTGTCTGCCCATTGCCTACAGTAAGGGGTTATTTATTAAAGTTCCAATGCTATATAAAATCCAAATTTTTACTGGAAAAAAACCTCACATTTTTCAAGATTTATTATACTCAAAGGCTGCAAAAAGTCAGAATCTGAAAATCCGGCATCTCAGACCTATCTAGGTTGTATATAAGTCAATGGGAGAGGTCCCTATCTTATTGGACGTTTCTGTGGTCTGCGCTGGAATTAACCATGAAAATCTGACTATTTTGGGCTTTTTGGGCAAAAATCCAAAAAACTCTGGCTTTTCTGGAAAAAATTTAGCAATTCGGGGAAAAAATCTGGAAAAACGTATGATTCCAGGTTTTTGCTCAATTTTATTGTTTTTTTCCCGATCCGATTAAATCGAGCCTTTTTTAATAATAAATAAGGTCAAATCATGTATTCTACTTTGGGCAGACTTTTTTTTAATGAAATAAGGATTTTGATAAATAACACCCCTAATGATAATTCAGGTGCTTTGGACTTGAGCATGTGTGATAGGGCTGTGATTTTAAAAAAAATGTGAATTATTTGATTACAACAGAGTCTATGGGAGATGCGCATCTTGTAGCTTTCTGGAGAATGGAACAGATCCCATACCTGTGTGTGTGTATATATAAGATTTAGATTAAGCACCCATTATTTGTGGAATTGAATTAGAGTGCAGATACATATTTGAAATGTATATACTGTATATATCTTATATATATGATATATCATCATGCCTTTTATTTCCTTATATGCCTTCATATATTACGGTCTATTTGAGGCTATTAAAATGGAGAACTCCTGCCGACAAATATTGTATATTTCTCGCTTGCCGCTTGCTGGGAAGGGGTGTCCTTCATTAATCATAAATCAATCCCAAGACAAAAGCCTTTGCTCTTTCTTTCATAAACAAACATTTTAAAGGGGTTGCCCACCTTTAAATTCACTTTAAATATGATGTAGAGATTTACATTCTAATATAATATACAATTGGTCGTCACTTTTTTATCTTCAGTGACTTTTGAATGATTTGGCTTTTTGTTCAGCAGCTCTCCAGTTTGCAGTTTCAGCAGGTATTTGGTTGCTAGGGTCCAAATTACCCTAGCAACCAGGCAGTGGTTAGGATGAGAAACTGGAATATGTACAGAGGGGAATAGAGAGGGGTGAATGAATAGAGGGGGATAGAGAGGGGTCATGTAGAAAGAGAAGTAATAAAAAGTAGCAATAACTATAACATTGTAGCCCAGCAGTATGATCATTTTTAGCTGCTGGGGTCAGTGACCCCCGGTTGAAAGCAGGAAAGAGTCAGAAGAAGGGAAATAATGAAAAAAAAAAACTGTAAGAAATAAAAAAAATGAAGCTCAAATGAAATGTTGCGAAGAATTAGTCATTGTATAACGTACTAAAAGTTAATTTGAAGTTGAACTTCTCCTTTGAATTCTGAAATCTTGGGCTGGGGAATAACTGCCGCCTAAGATCATTGATCATTTTCAAAAAACAGAAGTTAAGCATTTATTGGATTTAACGGTATTATACAATGACAAGGTTATTTCTTCGGTGTTCATCACAATGACTAATGCCTAATAACCACTTCCACAGATGCCTGGATTTGTAACCCCCTCCCTATAATATCCGATACCCTTTTTCCTGGAGCACCTTCCTACAGCGCTCGCCTTTTCTCATATTTCAGTTTCCTTTTAGGCAGGCGGCCATGTCACTTAATTAAGTTGCACTTTGAGGGAAATAGTTGGCTCAGTCTTACCCGCTGGTAACTTTCATTTGCCAAATGTTTCCTTTGATTGCTTAACCTCGAGTCTCCGTGATATCAATGAAACACGGTTTCCAATCACATCTAAATGCTTTGAGCTTTCATGGAAGGTTTGTCCTTGAGTTGTGAGATCAATATCAGTACCAACATTTCATCTTTATTGAACTGTGATCAATGAACTGACTGGCTTTGGCCAAGGTGTTTCGCTTTAGAGAGATTTTCAAGAATATCTGTAATGTAATTATATGTTTTTTTTTTTCAATAAGTAGTTTTGATTTCATTGTTCAGCTCTTCCAACGTTCACCATAAAGCCAAAAATGTACAAAAAAGTAATTCAAATTATTCTTATTATCTTATATAAGTCTCATTATTAATAATAATAATAATAATAATTGTAAACCGTTACTGTGTTGTTCCTACTGTTCAAATCAAACCCCCAGTCCCACCAAGCATTAAAGGAGAAATAAGCCCTAAATATTAATAGGGCTAAAAATGCCATATTTTATATGCTGAACTTATTGCACGAGGCTAAAGTTTCAGCTTGTCAATAGCAGCAATGATCCAGGACTTCAAACTTGTCACAGGGGGTCACCATCTTGGAAAGTGTCTGTGACACTCACATGCTCAGTGGGCTCTGAGCAGCTGTTGAGAAGCTGAGCTTAGGGGTCGTCACTAATTATCCAGCAGAAAATGAGGTTGGTCTGTAATATAAGCTGATGCTACAGGGCTGATTATTAAATTCTGATGCTAATTGCACTGGTTTCTGTGCTGCCATGTAGTCAGGGCAGCCATCAGGGGGGGAAAGGGGGGAGAGTTGTAGGGGGCCCCGAGGGTAAGGGGGGCCCCGGCCATGCCACACTTACTTGATTAGCCGGCCCCCCATCTTTCTGAGAGCTGTTGACTTCAGGAAGGCATGGAGGTTTAAGGGGCCCTGGCCACCAATTTTCTTATAAAGTGTGGGGGGGGGCCCTGGCCATCAATTTTGGCCACCAATTTTTTTTCTCATGTGGGGTCCTAGCCACCAATATTTTTTAATGGGGGGGCCCTGGCCACAAATGTTTTTTTATGGGGGCCCTGACCACCAATATCTTTTTATTTTTTATTAACATGTGGGAACCATAGCCACCAATATTTTTTTTGTTTTTTTACTGTGTGGTGGGGAGGGCGGACCTGTAGGTGGGGCTTGCGGTGGGCGCAGCCCAGGGGGCCCAGGAAATGTTATCGTATGGGGCCCTGCGATTTCTGATGGCAGTCCTGCATGTAGTAATTATCTGTATTAATTACTAATGTGACATTTTTATTCTATGTGTACCGTGTATTTTGAGTTGGTCCCTAAGCTCAGTAACTGATACCAACATGGAGCATGTGCAGTGAGTCAGCAGAAAAGAAGATGGGGAGCTACTGGGGAATCTATGGAGACACAGATATCCCTGCTAAAGGGCTTTGGTTGTCTAGGGTTGACACAGAAGCCCAAAGCATAATGTACAGCATTTCTATCATACTTCTTTAGTTTAACTTTCCTTGTCCTTTAAGTTATTTACTGAATCCATTCAGCCTCCCTAGGGTTCTTAAACTGAGTTTTAGGCTATTATTCTAGGTTTGGCGGTTACACGAAGACCCCAAAAAAACTGCTAGGGACAGGGGATGGAGGGGTGGTTGGAGGACTTTGGGGAGCAGGTATATTATGTGGGCCCCTGATGCAGCAGCTCTGGTGAGCCTGGACCCTCTTCAGTCCGACATGGGGCTCTGTTGTGGCCTGCAACATCTGGCACACCCTAACTTGGTGGATGACAGGGAGTTGTTAAATGCTTCCCCTCAGCCACTCCTTATAAATATTGTGCTTCTGAATGCAGGCAGTGCTGAATTAATACAATTCGGAAAAGAGAATGTCATGGCACAAAGTACAAAACACATGGTATGAAAATTGTCACAGCTTATTGCTCTTTGCACCCTGCCCTCACTTTGCCAATGCCCACTGTATGGCACTGCCTATTCTGTTCCGTGTCAGACTGGGACAACAGAGGCCCACCCAAAATCCTTAGACCAGGGGACCATTCTCAGTACTATTATTCTTCCTCTCCTCACTCAACCTATCCTAGTCTCTTTTCTTTACATACTATAATCTATTATTCCATCTATTTCACCTCTTTGTTAAGGAAATAAGGAATGACCATGAAATAGGTCAAATGTTTAGCAGCATACGGGCCACTGGGCCCACCGAGAGTTTTCCTGGTATCCCGGTGGGCCAGTCCGACACTGATTCTGTTGCTGGTGTACAAATTAGTTAAAATAGCTCATTTGGGCTGAAAAAAGACAATAGTTTAGTTAAGTTTAACTCCTCCATGGTGTAAGACGTGACTCGTTTTTCCTTTATGCAGATTCAGTCTATACCATTAACAACACTCCTTTAGTCAGTATATACAGTATGTAGGAATAAATCCCAGGCACCATTATTATAAAAAGCACCTCAGACATTGGCTGAAGACACCCTTATTTTTACGCCAAAATTAAACATATTTGCTGAAATTCCCAGCAGGCGTGATTTTGCACATTATGCCACAATATTAATAATGTGTTGATATTTGCTTATTTCATTGTTTATTTCTCCCTAATAGCTATTCATTGCAATTATATTTACACAGTTATCCGCAAACCCATTATCCGGAAAGCTCCAAATTACGGAAAGGCCTTTGGAGCCAATCAATTTGGATGATTAACCTTGCTCTGGAGTTCAGCACCCTGCTAAAAAGACATTGTGGGTGCTATTAACCATATTACGGTGGGCCAATTACATCCGAAAGCAGGGCTAATCCTATCAAATGTGGGGCCCAATTGGGACCATGTTGGCGGGGCCCCTAGACAAAGTGTTGCTGGCTACTGACACAGCAAGTATTTAGGAAAATAAGGGCATACAGGCACAAAATAGAAAGGAAAGGGGCAGTGCGGGGCCCCCAGAGGTGCGGGGCCCAATTGGGCCCAATTGGTCCAATTGGCCTAAGGCCGGCCCTGTCCGAAAGCCCTGTTTATAACGGAGACAAATCAATACCCTGCTGACAGTGTATCACAGAAACATATCTGCTTATCCAGGGAAAATTTAAAGGATGCCAGAAGTCACCTTGGAATTCCTAGAATTGTATAAACACATGGCTTGTGGTCTCCTGGTTTTATAAGATCACCGAACTCTGAGCCGAAGGGCCTTAGGTCATTCTTACATTTTACAACAGAGGATATTTAATCCCGCATAGAATATTATGCTCCGCGTCTCATTGGAAATAATCCAATCCAACATAGACTAAAATACAAAGTTAGCAAGATACTCAGAAGTCCCCATGCTGTGTATTTGGTTAGTTAGTTGTTTCTCTATTTAATACTCATATTCACAACAGAAAAGCAACTCATTCAGTAGGAAATGCTGTTGGCTTTGAAAACTAAATGACAGCAATCAGTTTCTTGAGCCAAGCGGAATGATAAATATATATATACACAGTATATACCGTGTGCCTGCTGTTGTCTATAAAAATTCAGGTCATGTTATGTTAGAGTCTTTGAGCCTCTGCTGCAACTGAGCTTAATGGCTTTGTGGTCTGCAATAAATTGCTGATATAAATGCTATTGTATTTAAGCATCACCTAAGAGTAGAAATGTGATCGTTTGTAAATTGAGTGCCTTAATTCATAAGCTCACCACACAATTATCAGTGGTCTTTTATAAAACATGCTGTTCCAGATAAATGTATATGTTTTTTTACACATAAAACTGTATAAATTGCATAAATTACATCCATCCATCGTTTGCATTGCCTCCAGACTTCAGTACAGATATTAATATTGGCCTGCAAGGGCAGAGTACGGGTTATAACTAAGTCTGAGGCCTAGAGTAAGCATGAAATGCATGAGATACTAAAGCAGTGAGATTATAGCATATTACATTTTAACTTTTATAAAACCAATAGGGTCAAAGTGCACAGATGAGAAGGAGCTTTAAATTGCAGTATGATGTGAATCTAAACTCACTGCCACCTGATTGACATGCTCTTCAAATTGATAGAATGAACTTGGTGCCACTGCCTGTTTATACTTTGCAGTTAATTTAAGTAGAGCTGTTTCTCTATGCCCTTTCATACATATATGCCCAAGCCCACGTCCATGCCAGCACTACTTTATCCACAGTTCCCTGTTAACGAATGTGCTATTTACTTTCCTAAAAAACCACATCAAACGTAAGCCATCACAATATTCATATGATTAATAAACTAGAGACAGTCCAGAGGAGGGTAACATAGATGATCCACTGTTGGAGTGAGGAAACCCATACGGTAACATGAGGAACACTTTTATATAGAAAGAGTCACAAATACATAGAGCAGTGCACAATAATGAATGTCTGTACCTGACCTTTGCAAGTGGGATGATCTCATTTATGTATTAAATGTTTCGGGACTTTTTATTCAGCCCTTCCTGAAATGTTAGATGCATATGTGAGTGTCTCTCTGCACTTTTAATAAAATTGTGAGCACCCCGCTTGAAAAGTTCAGGAACAGACTCTATTTTGTTATTTAGCACTGTGTATGCCCATTACATAGATGAATCTATCGTAGTTAACAATTCCACTATCACCCATCTCCCCAGGCCCGGCACCTTGGGGTTATCCTAGATTCTGCCCTGTCGTTCACTCCTCATATCCAGTCACTTATTAATCATGTCACTTCTACCTAAGGAACATATCCAAAATACGATCATTTATCACCCAAGATGCTGCCAAAATTCTTATTCACTCTCTAGTCATATCACGTCTAGACTACTGTAACTCTCTTTTTATTGGCCTTCCCCTCAAGAGACAGTCACCTCTCCAGTCCATAATGTACACTGCTGGGAGGCTCATACACCTCAGCAACCGCTCCTCCTTTGCCTCGCCATTCTGCAAATCCCTGTCTTCCGCTACCTTGCAGAATAAAATTCAAATTAATGACCCTGACACTCAAAGCACTTCATAACTCTGCCCCATCCTACATCTCTGATCTCATCTCTATATACTCACCCAACCGCTTACTACGCTCCTCTACTGACCTGTTCCTCAATTCTTCTCTCATTACCTCCTCACATGCTCGCATTCAAGACTTTGCAAGGGCTGCACCCTACTCTGGAACTCTCTCCCACGGTCTGTCCGACTTTCTCCTAACCTTTCTGCTTTCAAGAAATATCTTAAACGCACTTATTTAGAGAAGCCTACCCTCACTCTGCTTAACTACCAGATGTAATACCACATACAGTACCACATCTCTCACCCACTTATTTATGATCTTGCCCACTCCCATATCTTGTATTTTATTCCGTTCCCTTTAGATCATAAGTCCTTTTGCACAGGGCCTTCCTCGCCTTTTGTACCTGTATTGATTGCTGTATGTATCTCCATATGTTCTATGTATGTAATTGATGTGATTTAGTTGTATAAACACATTTACATCATTGCACAGTATGTTGGCGCTCTATAAATACATGTTAATAATAATAATAATAATAATAATAATAATATGCTGGTTGGGGAAAGGCCATGGAGTATGCCTGGAAGAACCAAAGAATTTTGTTGTTTAAGTATATGGACCAGTCTACCTGAAGATGTGGTTGGTACTAAAGCTGTCCATACAGAGGAAAATAATAGCTGCTGACTCCTACCGACCAAACTGTCAGTTTATAGCCCTGTGTTTGTTGCCCTTGAGAGTTACTGCCTGATCAATATTTGTCTGAGAAGCAGGCAGATACCCACAGGCAGGTTTGAAAACCCATATTGGTGGGTTGAAGTGGTTCTCTCCCCACGAGATCCAATTTTGTTCAATCATTGGAGCAGGTTGGTGATACTGGAAGGGGAGTTGACTCTCGATAAACCCAACCCTTGTCTATTTTTTTGTGTCTATGGTAGTGAAATAATATTACAGTCAGATACTGAGGAAAGTGATTGAGGGGACTGATTATTCTCAGTGAATAAGGGGGCAGACATTACCCCATTTCACTTATAATTTGGATTTTTCTTGGCTCATGCAATTTAGAAGTCTTCTCCATCTGCCATTTAAGACAATCCAGTGTTTATAACAACATATCAATCTAGACATCTCTGAATCTCTATCTGTCTGTCATCTATCAATTAGCTGTCAGTTATTGATCAATTTCTACACTGGGATTAAATAGCCATATACTCTTAATGAGGATAGCTGGCTTCTGCTTTATTGTTTTAATAGTCAGAATCAGAAATAAAAGTAGAGTACACTTAGAAGGGACCCTATTTTATTTGGGGCATTCTAAACTGTTCTATAGACAGTGGACAGAAGGATGTGTGATACAGTGAACTGGACAAAATCACTTAATTACACAAAGTGCCATTCCCAATATATCCGGTCCTGGTACTGACCCTTCTACATTAGCTACTTTACACTCCCTGCACCTAAAGTAAAGGCTACATTCTATAACACTGCAGTTGAGACATGAAGCTGCCATTCTCTCTGTCATTGTGGTGCCGTGTATTTTAAGCTGTTACCCATATCCATGTAAGCTTGTCAAACAGAGATAGAGAGACAGGTGAGTCCAATGCTGGTTTTAAGTTGCATTCCTTCTAGTCTGATGGTTATCTGCTTCTATAGGCTTGGGGATTCTGTGTTACATGATCTTTTGTTGAGTTATTTGTTACTGTTTAGGTCTCATCGACATTAAAGGCTTCAGGGATTCTTGTTATGTGATATCTTGTTGAGTTACTTGTGAATCTTCCCTTCCTAGTTTGAAGGCTTCAGGGTTTCCTTGATACTGTACTTGATCTGTATTTAATTGTTTTGTGATCTTTTGTTAAGGTATTTGTTACACAGCTTCTTATTGTGTGTTAACACATTCAGGGAACCACTTTAATATGACGTTTGGCTTTATGAGGCTATTATGTGATGATTTCCTATTCAAGCTAAGGTAGCCAGGGGCATGTTTTATTGTATTTATAACATTTAAGTTATTCTGTGCATATATTGCATTCATTGCATTTAGTTATTGATGGACGAATCTAACCCGTTTTGGTTCAGCAAAAATTTGAGAAACGGCGAAAATTTTTCCGAAATTCATTGAAGACAATTTTTTTTAACATGCAACAAATTTTTGGCATGCACCCATTAGTGAGTTTATGCCTGTCATTTTTTGCCAAGGAGAAACTTGGCAAAAAATTTCGCTCATCGCTACTTTTAGGCTTAGGTCTTAAAGATGATACTGGCTAAAGTCACACAGCTATAACACTCCTGAGAGTTCCAGTGTAAGGGATTTGGGGAATATCCCCAATGATAGGAAGTAGTGAGTCCTACAGGCATTGACCATTCAGGAGCAAGATAAGGGTGGGCATAGAGACAGGACAAGAAAGGAGTAGGATGGAGTGGGAATAGAGACAGGACAAGGCAGGAGTGGGATTGAGTGAGCATAGAGACAGGACAAGGCAGGAGCAAGATGGACATTGCAGAGAGACAGGACAAGACAGGAACAAGATTGGGAGCAGGAACAGGATCGGAGCAATGAGACTAGAGCTGAAAAATGATTGGAGCAGGATCAAGGCAAAAGGGGCATGAGCAAAAGGAGCAAGATCTAGGGACTAGCTATAGTGCTCAAAATACCAGAAGCTAATGCTCAGGCCAGGAAGTGATGAGGGAGATGAGTTTTTGTAGGGCACAGTTGGCTCTGATTGGCTGGCCAATAAGGCTGCTGGGTTGTGATGGGTAAATCTAGCGTAAATATGAGAATGAGAGTCAAGAACTTAAAGCTGCTCCTGGCCCAGTGGTTAAGGAGAGCAGCCACAAGGTTTCTGGCTCGATTCCCAGAAGAGACTTAAATTGTATCTACAATCTTATTGGTAACCGAAATTATTGAGAATCTTGATGGTAAAAAAAACATGTTCCTATTGTTAAAGGGACCATCTGCCATTGACTTCTACAGGTTTTATCTGGAGTATTTTCAGATGCAGATTTCTAGCAACTTAGGAGCAATGGGGTTTGGGAATTTGGTTCATTTTCTTTTTAAATAAAGTGAGAAAAAGTTTAGTTTGAATAAATAACCCCCCTAGTGTAAGTATGTGTTGGGGTTTCAAGGTTCTATATACAACAGGCAACAGAAGATTTAGTTTGGAACCCTAAGAAGAACTGGCCACCAGAGGCATGTCCCCTTTTCTGCTTTCTCACTTGAAATACAATTGCCTGGAAAACACCACATAAATGATGCAGTAAAAGTATCAGCTAGGGAAGAGAAACTATGTCCTAGTCCCAACTATAGACCAAGGATCCTCTGCAAACTCCAGTAACTACTATAGGTAGGAGTGCAGGAAGAATGTTTTATCTTATAATGCTTATGAAGCAGTATAGCTAAAACATCAACGTACTGTAGGAGTGAAGAAACATGTTTAGGGTAAAATAGAAGAAACATATTTAAAAAAGTCTGTAACTCAGAAGAAAGAAGTCACTTACAGAGACAGACTTACAGGGGATGGGCTTATAGAGTCCAGAGTCTTAAACAGGCAATAAAGAGAGTGGAACAAGAGAAAGGACATAGACCTTCACGAATGGTCAGCATCTTATAACAGTGCAATTTTATGGTGTTAATATTAAGGCCGGATGCTCATTGTGTGCCAGAATAAAAGTGCTTTATGATGTATCATAGATAGGTATGTTGGTGTAGGCCATTTGTAGAATGCAGCCTTCTGCTCACCTTGAAGTCTTGCAGTTACTAAGCTGTATGTGAATATTATCTATTATTATTGTTCTATGTATGTATGTATGTATGTATGTATGTATGTATGTATTAGGGATGTAGCGAACGTCGGAAAAAAAGTTCGCGAACATATTCGCGAACTTGCGCAAAAATGCGAGCGGTTCGCGAACGGTTCGCGAACCCCATAGACTTCAATGGGAAGGCGAACTTTAACATCTAAAAAAGACATTTCTGGCCAGAAAAATGATTTTAAAGTTGTTTAAAGGGTGCAACGACCTGGACAGTGGCATGCCAGAGGGGGATCAAGGGCAAAAATGTATCTGAAAAATCTGCCTGTGTGTGCTTGGAAGAGATAGTGTAGGGGGAGAGCTGTTAGTGATTTCAGGGACAGATGATAGTAAGTTTGCTGGCTAGTAATCTGCTTGATACTGCTCTGTATTGGAGGGACAGAAGTCTGCAGGGATTTGAGGGACATTTTAGCTTAGGTAGCTTTGCTGGCTAGTAATCTACTGTTCTCTTTAAACAACTGCCATACGTTGCCCTTGTAGGCATTGTTTGCCCAGTTTTTTTGGACGCAGCCACTGAAGCACAGTTGCCAGAAAAAATATGCCATATAAATGCTGAAAATAGTCATTTTTCGCCATACGTTGACCTTGTAGACATTGTTTGCCCAGTTTTTTTTGGACGCAGCCACTGAAGCACAGTTGCCAGAAAAAATATGCCATATAAATGCTGAAAATAGTAATTTTTCGCCATACGTTGACCTTGTAGACATTGTTTGCCCAGTTTTTTTGGACGCAGCCACTGAAGCACAGTTGCCAGAAAAAATATGCCATATAAATGCTGAAAATATAAATTTTTTGCCATATACGTTGAGTCAACGTATGGCAAAAAATGACTATTTTCAGCATTTATGTGGCATATTTTTTCTGGCCTCTGTGCTTCAGTGGCTGCGGCCAAAAAAACTGGGCAAACAATGCCTACAAGGTCAACGTCGTTGACCTTGTAGGCATTGTTTGCCCAGTTTTTTTGGCCGCAGCCACTGAAGCACAGAGGCCAGAAAAAATATGCCATATAAATGCTGAAAATAGTCATTTTTTTGGTCGCAGCCACTGAAGCACAGTTGCCAGAAAAATGATGCCATATAAATGCTGAAAATATAAATTTTTTTGGTTGCAGCCACTGAAGCACAGAGGCCAGAAAAATTATGCCATATAAATGCAGAAAATATGCATTTTTTTGGTCGCAGCCACTGAAGCACAGTTGACAGAAAAATTATGCCATATAAATGCTGAAAATATAAATTTTTTTGGTTGCAGCCACTGAAGCACAGAGGCCAGAAAAATTATGCCATATAAATGGAGAAAATATGCATTTTTTTGGTTGCAGCCACTGAAGCACAGAGGCTAGAAAAATTATGCCATATAAATGGAGAAAATATGCATTTTTTTGGTTGCAGCCACTGAAGCACAGAGGCTAGAAAAATTATGCCATATAAATGGAGAAAATATGCATTTTTTTGGTTGCAGCCACTGAAGCACAGAGGCCAGAAAAATTATGCCATATAAATGCAGAAAATATGCATTTTTTTGGTTGCAGCCACTGAAGCACAGAGGCTAGAAAAATTATGCCATATAAATGGACAAAATATGCATTTTTTTGGTTGCAGCCACTGAAGCACAGAGGCCAGAAAAATTATGCCATATAAATGCAGAAAATATGCATTTTTTTGGTTGCAGCCACTGAAGCACAGAGGCTAGAAAAATTATGCCATATAAATGGACAAAATATGCATTTTTTTGGTTGCAGCCACTGAAGCACAGAGGCCAGAAAAATTATGCCATATAAATGCAGAAAATATGCATTTTTTTGGTTGCAGCCACTGAAGCACAGAGGCCAGAAAAATTATGCCATATAAATGCAGAAAATATGCATTTTTTTGGACGCAGCCACTGAAGCACAGTTGCCAGAAAAAATATGCCATATAAATGCTGAAAATAGTAATTTTTCGCCATACGTTGACCTTGTAGACATTGTTTGCCCCGTTTTTTTGGACGCAGCCACTGAAGCACAGAGGCCAGAAAAAATTAAACCAGTAGGGTTTGCACCCTAGTTTGTAACGGTGGCGGAGGGAGGAGGACGCTAAAGGACAGCTGTGTGTGGAGTCATGAGGCTTGAAGAGAAGGACAGCTGCATAGAAGTCAGAACAAGTCTTCCGGCGTGCAGTAACCCTCCGAGATCCACCCCTCATTCATTTTAATAAAGGTCAGGTAATCGACACTTTTGTGACCTAGGCGAGTTCTCTTCTCAGTTACAATCCCTCCTGCTGCACTGAAGGTCCTTTCTGAGAGCACACTTGAGGCTGGGCAAGACAAGAGGTTCATGGCAAATTGTGACAGCTCTGGCCACAGATCAAGCCTGCACACCCAGTAGTCCAGGGGTTCATCGCTCCTCAGAGTGTCGATATCTGCAGTTAATGCCAGGTAGTCCGCTACCTGCCGGTCGAGGCGTTCTTTGAGGGTGGATCCAGAAGGGTTGTGGCGCTGCCTTGGACAGAAAAACATTTGCATGTCTGATGTTACAGACCGGCCAAAGGGCTTTGTCCTTGCAGGTGTGCTCGTGGCAGGATTACTGGCACCTCTGCCCCTGGAATGTTGATGAGTTCCTGAAGTGACATCACCCTTAAAAGCATTGTACAACATGTTTTGCAGGCTGGTTTGTAAATGCCGCATCTTTTCGGACTTGTGGTATGTTGGTAACATTTCTGCCACTTTATGCTTGTACCGAGGGTCTAGTAGCGTTGCGACCCAGTACAGGTCCTTCTCCTTAAGCCTCTTGATACGGGGGTCCTTCAACAGTCATGCCAGCATGAAAGACCCCATTCTCACAAGGTTGGATGCAGAGCTATCCATCTCCGCTTCCTCATTATCAAGGACTGCATCATCCACGGTCTCCTCCCCCCAGCCACGTACAAGACCAGGGGTCCCCAAAAGGTCACCACTAGCCCCCTGGGAAGCCTGCTCCTGTTGGTCCTCCTCCTCCTCCTCCACAAAGCCACCTTCCTCCTCTGACTCCACTTCTGGCACCTCTCCCTGCGTTGCAGCAGGTGCCTGGGTTCGTTCTGGTGATTGCGACCATAAATCGTGCGCTTCCAGCTCCTCGTCACGCTGGTCTACAGCCTCATCTGTCACTCGTCGCACGGCACGCTCCAGGAAGAAAGCGAAGGGTATTAGGTCGCTGATGGTGCCTTCGGTGCGACTGACCATATTTGTCACCTCTTCAAAAGGTCGCATGAGCCTGCAGGCATCGCGCATAAGCACCCAGTAATGGGGGAAAAAAATCCCCAGCTCTGCAGATCCAGTCCTACCACCCAGTTCAAAAAGGTACTCGTTGACGGCCCTTTGTTGTTGCAGCAGACGTTCCAACATAAGGAGCGTTGAATTCCAGCGAGTCTGGCTGTCAGAAATCAAACGCCTGACTGGCATGTTGTAGCGCTGCTGAATGTCAGCAAGGCGTGCCATGGCTGTGTAGGAACGTCTGAAATGGGCCGACACCTTTCTGGACTGGGTGAGAACGTCCTGGAATCCTGGGTACTTGGAGACAAAACGTTGGACTATTAAATTTAACACATGTGCCATGCAGGGCACATGTGTTAAATTTCCCAGTCTCAACGCTGCCAACAGATTGCTTCCATTGTCACACACCACTTTTCCGATCTGCAGTTGGTGTGGGGTCAGCCACCGATCGGCCTGTGACTGCAGAGATGACAGGAGTACAGATCCGGTATGGTTTTTGCTTTCCAGGCACGTCATCCCCAAGACAGCGTGACAACGGCGTACCTGGCACGTCGAATAGCCTAGGGGGAGCTGGGGGTGCACAGGTGTGGAGGAGGAGAAGGAGGACCCAGCAGCAGAGTAAGAAGAAGAAGAGGAAGAAGACGAGGTAGAGAGCGATGGAGGAGTAGAGGTGGTGGCAGAACCGCGTGCAATCCGTGGCGGTGACACCAACTCCACTGTTGTTGTTGTTGTTGAGCTACCCATTCCCTGCTTCCCATTCCCAGCCATTACCAAGTTCACCCAGTGGGCAGTGTAGGTGACATACCTGCCCTGACCATGCTTGGAGGACCATGCGTCAGTAGTCATATGGACCTTTGGCCCAACACTAAGTGACAGAGATGCGGTAACTTGGCTCTGCACATGTTGGTACAGGTGTGGTATTCCCTTTTTAGAAAAAAAATTGCGGCTGGGTACCTTCCACTGCGGTGTCCCAATTGCTACAAATTTGCGGAAGGCCTCAGAGTCCACCAGCTGGTATGGTAAAAGCTGGCGGGCTAAGAGTGCAGACAAGCCAGCTGTCAGACGCCGGGCAAGGGGGTGACAGTCAGACATTGGCTTCTTACGCTCAAACATGGCCTTCACAGAAACTTGGCTGGTGGCAGATGACTGGGAATGGGAACAGGTGGTCAAGGTGGAAGGCGGAGTGGAGGGTGGTTCAGATGGGTCAAGGAGAGCAGAGGTAGAGCAGTAAGATGCTGGACCAGAAGGAGTGTGGCTTTTAGTTTGCCTGTTGCCTTTGAGGTGTTGCTTCCAAAGTGCTTTGTGCTTGCCGCTCATGTGCCTTCGCATAGAAGTTGTACCTATGTGGCTGTTGGGCTTACCAAGGCTCAGTTTCTGACTGCACTCATTGCAAATTACAATGCTTTTGTCAGAGGCACACACATTAAAAAAATGCCACACTGCTGACTTTTTGGAAGTCTGCGATCTGGCGGTAACAGTAGAAGTTGGCGGCATTGGCGGCAATGGCGGGTGCGTTGGCCGGCTGAACACAGGTGCCGATACATGTTGTTGCCCTACTGATCCCTGCGGGCTGGCCTCCCTGCTTCTTCTAAGTCTTATTCTCCTACTGCCTCTCTGACTCTCCGTCTCTCCATCTGAACTACCCTCCTCTTGCTCTCTTCTACTAGGCACCCACAAAACATCAATCTCCTCATCATCATTCTCCTCAGATGCATCAATTTCTTTTGACACATCACAGAAGGAAGCAGCAGCGGGGACCTCCTCCTCCTCCTCATCACTCATCATTATGTCCATCTCTGTCGTGTTCTCTGCCAGAATTAAATCTGGTGTAACGTCCTCATCTCCTTCATCTTCTTCTGCCAATAATGGTTGCGCATTACTCAGTTCAAGAAACTCATGGGAAAATAACTCCTCTGACTCCAGTGAAGAAGGGGCACCGGTGGTGGAGGAAGTGTTACGTGGGGTGGCCATAGCAGTGGAGGATGAGGAGGATGTTGTGGTAAAGTTAGAAACGGTAGAGGATGGGGTGTGCTGTGTAAGCCAGTCAACTACCTCTTCAGCATTTTGGGAGTTCAGGGTCATTGGCTTTTTAAAACTGGGCAATTTGCTAGGGCCACAGGATTGCATAGCAGCACGGCCCCTAGCACGGCCTCTGCGTGGCGGCCTGCCTTTGCCTGGCATTATTTTTAAAAAAACAACAACAACAAAAACTCAGTTGGTTTTTCTGGAAACGATAATACACACAGCTAGATGGCAGTTTGAAGAAAACAGTGTGCAAATAATGCCTACAAGATCAACGTATACACTACTACAGCGGTGGATACGGATTACGTAAAATATATGAATGCTGCTTGAAAAAAAGTAACTCAAGTGGTTTTTCTAGAGACGATAATATTATCAATATTTAGACAAAATGTGAACAAGCTCACACAGCTAGATGGCGGTTTGAAGAAAACACTGTGCAAATAATGCCTACAAGGTCAACGTATACACAGCGGTGGATACGGATTATGTAAAATATAAGAATGCTGCTTGAAAAAAAGTCACTCCGGTGTTTTTTCTGGAGACGGTAATATTATGGATATTTAGACAGAATGTGAACACGGTCACACAGCTAGATAGCAGTTGGTTGAATAACACACTGGGCAAAAAATGCCTACAGGGCAAATAATGCCTACAAGGTCAACGTATACACAGCGGTGGATACGGATTACGTAAAATATAAGAATGCTGCTTGAAAAAAAGTCACTCCGGTGTTTTTTCTGGAGACGGTAATATTATGGATATTTAGACAGAATGTGAACACGGGCACACAGCTAGATAGCAGTTGGTTGAATAACACACTGGGCAAAAAATGCCTACAGGGCAAATAATGCCTACAAGGTCAACGTATACACAGCGGTGGATACGGATTACGTAAAATATAAGAATGCTGCTTGAAAAAAAGTCACTCCGGTGTTTTTTCTGGAGACGGTAATATTATGGATATTTAGACAGAATGTGAACACGGGCACACAGCTAGATAGCAGTTGGTTGAATAACACACTGGGCAAAAAATGCCTACAGGGCAAATAATGCCTAAAAGGTCAACTTATACACTACTACAGCGATGGATACGGATTACGTAAAATTTATTATGGCTGCTTGAAAAAAGTCACTCCGGTGTTTTTTCTGGAGACGGTAATATTATGGATATTTAGACAGAATGTGAACACGGTCACACAGCTAGATAGCAGTTGGTTGAATAACACACTGGGCAAAAAATGCCTACAGGGCAAATAATGCCTACAAGGTCAACGTATACACAGCGGTGGATACGGATTACGTAAAATATAAGAATGCTGCTTGACAAAAAGTCACTCCGGTGTTTTTTCTGGAGACGGTAATATTATGGATATTTAGACAGAATGTGAACACGGGCACACAGCTAGATAGCAGTTGGTTGAATAACACACTGGGCAAAAAATGCCTACAGGGCAAATAATGCCTACAAGGTCAACGTATACACAGCGGTGGATACGGATTACGTAAAATATAAGAATGCTGCTTGAAAAAAAGTCACTCCGGTGTTTTTTCTGGAGACGGTAATATTATGGATATTTAGACAGAATGTGAACACGGGCACACAGCTAGATAGCAGTTGGTTGAATAACACACTGGGCAAAAAATGCCTACAGGGCAAATAATGCCTAAAAGGTCAACTTATACACTACTACAGCGATGGATACGGATTACGTAAAATTTATTATGGCTGCTTGAAAAAAGTCACTCCGGTGTTTTTTCTGGAGACGGTAATATTATGGATATTTAGACAGAATGTGAACACGGTCACACAGCTAGATAGCAGTTGGTTGAATAACACACTGGGCAAAAAATGCCTACAGGGCAAATAATGCCTAAAAGGTCAACTTATACACTACTACAGCGGTAGTAAAATAAAAAAAAGTTAAATAAAAAAAGAATGAATATTAAAAAAAAAAAAATTAAAGTTGGTGCTGCTGAACTACTAGGAGCAGCAGATTAGCACACCAGTCCCACTCCCCAACACTGCTAGACTAATAGCACTGGGCTCTTATAGTAGTAGTAGTAGTAGTAGTAGTAGTAGTAGTAAAACAACAAAAAAATAAATAAAAGCAGTCCTTACAAGGACTATTGCTATTGCAGCAGTCAGCAGATGAGATCAGAAGCAGGACAGCTGCCCACTGCAGCTACATACAGAGCACTGCAGTAGAAGGTAGATTACTAGCCAGCAAAGCTACCTAAGCTTAAATGTCCCTCAAACCCCTGCAGACTTCTGTCCCTCCAATAACAGAGCAGTATCAAAACGATTACTAGCCAGCAAACTTTCAACTGTCCCTGAAATCACTAACAGGCAGCAGCTCTCTCCCTACACTATCTCTTCAGCACACACAGGCAGAGTGAAAAAAAGCTGCAGGGCTTCGGTTTTTATAGGGAAGGGGAGTGGTCCAGGGGAGAGCTTCCTGATTGGCTGCCATGTACCTGCTGGTCTGGGGTGAGAGGGCAAAAAAAAGCGCCAACAATGGCGAACCCAAAATGGCGAACGTCGCGCGACGTTCGCGAACTTCCGGCGAGCGCGAACACCCGATGTTCGCGCGAACAAGTTCGCCGGCGAACAGTTCGCGCCATCTCTAGTATGTATGCATTTGTGTAAGTTATGGCTTGCGAAGATCACTTGCCACTTTTTGCCTTGTTGTAAATTAATTTCACTGCTCCCCACTTACTCTTTTTGCTGGTAGGGTGATGGTCCTAAAGACAAAAAGAATCCCCCTCCCTATGGAAAATCTTACCTGTGATAAAAAAAGAGACCTATTTCTGCGTTATGCACCTCATCTTAAAAAATCTGCTTGGGTTTCAATGTGCATAAATAATGACATTTTTCCAAAAATAACAATGAAACAGTAACCCTATACAACAGCCCCTTTAACACCTATAGCGCTGGGCTGCTACTTCACCAACCAGTAAAAATCTATAAATTTGCCAATGCTATTAACAGAAAAGAAAAATTTGCGTTTTGCCACAATATTAAAGTTTCTCTTAAGCCCCATAGGACATCAACTGAGGAATATATTTTAAAAAATAAATTGAAGTAATGACATTTCCAGGATCGCGATTTGCTTGATAGTAGTTTAGTCAATTTAGCAGATAGCACATCCATTAGCAGGATATATTATGTAGCCTAGCTTATTTGCCTTTACAGTATTTCTAGCTATAAATTAGATAAAGGAGAGCAAATCCTGTGGTCTGCTTAAAATCAACAGATACTTCCAAGCTGTGAGCATTATGGAGCGCTCTTAGCAGTTCTGAAAGGAATTCACATGGGAGCTGCTGTGCGGGAAATGACTTGTGTTATTATATGCTACATTAGACATATTGCTCTATGCAATGTCTCTATTATTAGTTAAAATAGGTATCTTACCATTGCACAGGCTTTCTAGTATATGGCTATTCAGGAAAGGAGTACCCTGTTATATGTACTGATGCCTACAAATCGGGAAATGCATGATTAAAGGAAAACTATACCCCCCAAACAATGTAGGTCTCTATAAAAAGATATTGCATAAAACAGCTCAAATGTAAAATCCTTCGTCATGTACATAAACCATTTTCATAATAATATACTTTTCTAGTAGTATGTGCCATTGGGTAATCATAAATAGAAAATTGCCATTTTAAAAAATAAGGGCCGCCCCTGGGATCGTAGGATTCACTGTACTCACAAACATACCAACAAACCATACATGTTGGGTCACATGATCCAATTAACAGACAGAGTTGTGTCTTTTGCTTCCACACTTCTTCCTGTTACAGTTAGAGTTGAAGTATTTCTGGTCAGGTGATCTCTGAGGCAGCACACAGACCATCACAAAATGGTGGCTCAAGGCAAGAGATGTAAAAGGGCAAGATTTACTTAAATATATATTCGAGTTTGGTAAGATTCTTTAATATGCCACTTAATGTGATATGAACTATCTGTTGCTTAAGTGTTCATTTTGGGGGTATAGTTTTCCTTTAAAAGAAAACAAAAGAGAATCAGTTTTGCATCGTGCAACATTTTTTTTTACCAGAATCCTCTGGACCTGGGGTTTTCTGGATAAGGGGTTTTTCTGTTATTTGGATCTCCATACCTTCATTCTGCTAACAATCATTTAAATATTGGTTAAACCCAATAGGCTGGTTTTGCTTCCAAATAAGGATTAATTATATCTTAGTTGGGATCAAGTACAAGCTACTGTTTTATTATTACAGAGCAAAAGGAAATATGATTTAAAATCTCAAATTATTTGAATAAAATTGAGCCTAGGGGTGACTGTTTTCCTGTAATTCAGTTATGAATAGTGGGTTAAAAAAAAAAAAAAATATATATATATATATAATTCAAAAATAAGTCCTAATGCATCCTGACGACAATTCAGAGAGAACCGAAATTCGTTGATGTGGGGTAGTCTGTCAAACTCCAATAAAACTTCTATTTCACGATACCCGTGAGTGCTCCTAATTACATTTATATATATATATATATATATATATATATATATATATTTTTTTTTTTTTTTTTTTTTTTTTTCAACATGGACCGTCACTCCAAAAACTTTCATCAAGAATTCCTTTATTCAAACATCACTCTTGTGTCCACCGTTTCAAACGTTGGACACAAGAGTGATGTTTGAATAAAGAAATTCTTGATAAAAGTTTTTGGAGTGCTGGTCCATATTGAAATCTACATACCACGTTTGACCAAGCTCCCATCTTGGATTGTGAAGGAAAGAGTGCAGGTACTTACAGGACTATGAGGGACATGCCAGTTTGCAATTTCAGCCATTCACTCAATCACTGTTCACACAAAAACTCAGGGGACATGAACTCAAGTAGAAAAAACACCAAAACCTCTCACAGAAACATGGAAATTGCATTCTATAGAAAACCCTTCCCATGTGTAGCCTGCAGTGGTATAACATTATACACAGGTTGACCTGTAAAGTAACCATGACACTTGTGTAGATTTAGAACCACAATACAGAGCTTTTAGAGACGCCGACATGTTGTGCTTTTACTGTAGCTTCTACAGAGAACGGTTTTACTTGACAACTCCACTACTGGGACCCTTTCATTCCTGGTTTCAAATTTCTCTTGAAATATTGGTATATTTTCACAGAATGTTTGCCCCCAGTATGCCACCCTTTGTTCATGAACAATAGTTTTTGTTCATGAACAACACAATCGCTAACATTCACAATGGTCTTTGTGAACGTTCTTTGCGTTAGCAGCCAATTTTACATCTCCCCAAGATTAATACAATAGACAAAAATCACAGTTGTGCTAATGGAGGCAATAAAATGCACATATTGAGGCTCTTCATTAAAAACAAGGAACGTCCAAACATGCTCCTTGCACTTCCGAGTAGCAGTGCTGGGCCAAACTTTGTTTGCTTCCAAGACCTGGTAACTGGCCATCCTGCCACTGCCCCCTTGAGTTGCTTGCAAACCTAACTGGGCCTGTGGGACACTGGGAAAAAACCTGGTAGGCCCGGCCCTTGTAAGCCCCCTGACCCAGGCCCGATCCCTGCCAGGTACTTTTGGGACACAACCTCAAATTGTGGCTGCAAGGAGGTAAATGGTATGCAATGCACGGTGCATGTGTAGGGTGGGGGGCTGTCAATAGTGGAGTGGAAGAATTTAAAACTGGGGTGAGTGGGGACCCTAAAGTAGGGCCACAAACACCCAGGCACAGTGGGCAGCTGCTTATGCCACCTACCCCTAGTTGCAGCCCATCTCAGGTCTGGACTGGGTGTCAAAATAGGCCCTGGCATTTCAAGTACACAGAGGCCCAACCAGTCTCCCACCAGCCGACTCCACAGTGACTAGGTCTATATATATATGTGTCTATAGCATCTTACAGCAGCCCCTCTGGCATTTGCCAGAACTCACAGATTGCCAGTCCGGGCCTGGCCCTTCTATATAGTTGTGTCACGAGCCATTGCATCTGTCTTAACTCAATCAAAAGTTCACCTATTGACACTGGGGGACCCAGAAGCTACTGCCACCGTGCGGTATAGTTGACTTTTAATAAACGATTCAGAAACAATTTTCATTATTTTTCTTCAAACTTCTTAGGGGCTGATGTTAAATGTTACAACTTCGTTTTTTTTTTCATGATCCAAGTTTTTTTTTGCACTAAAACTCTCAAACTTGAATGATAACTTCAAAGCTAGTATTTATTAATTATTTATTAAGTATTTATACCATTTGAAAAACTTATAAAATGACCTCTAAAATTACCCAAATTCAGATTTTGATAAATAAGGCCCTTAGAGTTTGGCTGCAAGTTTATATCAATGACAGGTCCCCTAAAACTAGGAGCAGAAGCTAATATGGCACCAAATAGTTTTATGAACAAATATACATTATTCAATAAATGAATTCAGTTTTTTTTATTAGATACAATATTTTATGCCCAGTGCATGCCTTACTATGTCGAAATTGAAAAGAAAAGACAATTTTTACTGATGCAGCTGTATATTATGGATTCTGCTGCCACTCAGTGGTACAATAGCCTAAGTGCTTCCCCAAAATACACAGGGAGAGAACTCTAAGGTTATTTACTAAACTCTGAATGCAAAAATCACAAAAAAATTCTTTTTTTTTTTTTTTTATAAAATCTGACTTTTAAAAAATCACAAATTTTTAGGAATTTATTAAACCCTGAGGATGTAAAAATCCAAATCAGAAAACCCGGCATCTCAGACCTGTCGAGGTTGCATATAAGTCAATGGGAGAAGTCACAATGATTTTTTGATGTACGATCGGTTTCGTGCAATAATCCGAAACTTTTGGGCAAAAATCAGAGTTCTATATACACTTTTAATATAGGATGGCAATGCAGCATCAGCTTTGTTGTCTTGCAGAGCTAGGGTCCTATGTTCAAGTCCAGCCAGGTCACTATCTGTAAGGAATTTGTTTGGTCATTATATATATAGAGGAACCTGTGTGTTACTCCTGACCACAGTGTAAAAGCCGAATTGCTATTAAAGTTTGTTAAGTCATTTTATAAACAATATTAAATAGCCTAGAATTTTACCGTTTTAGGTATACGTGGTCTTTACCTGTCATTAATGCCCTCAACTGTTGTGTGGTAGCCTTTCTCATGCACTCGATTGTCCAAGTGTTGCTACGCTCCAATATGCACCACTTTCCAAAAAATAAAGTGGATCCACACATACGTGCTGTTCATAATAAACCCTTTGTAGGCTTACCAGTGGGCAGTCAGTGTGTATTCTCCGAACTTCTGTGTTCTAACAGGTGAGTGGTTCAGTGAGAGTGCTGGTTCCCATCTTGGTACTCCCATCAGCGGACAGGTTGAATATTGTGCCGCGATCTCTCCGTTTGTTCCGAGCCTTCAGAACACTTTATGGCCAGGTCACCAGTGACATATAAACTCCATGCTGTTTCAGTATCCACGGACCTGCACCGCTAGCAACCATGTGTTGGAACCCTTACTGGGTCATGCGTTGTCACTCGGCACGCAGGGTGCTGAATTCCCTTTAGGCATGTATGCCAGTTGATCGTTCTGTTAGTAGATAATGTGTGCACAATGACAGGTTTGCTGAGGCTTTAACCGAAAATTGTATTTCATCCATTGAAGTCATCCCTCACAGCGATGCGTTGATATTTCTTTTAGTTACCTGAGAGTAGGTACCCCCAGACCTTGTCCGTCAGTCCCCACATATCCCGCTTGGGCTTCTCTGGTGGATATCAGTATCTCATCAATATAGGACCCCCACATCCTCAACGTAGGGCCCCTCGTCGAGTTGTCAGCCTACCCCTCCAGGGGTTTGCGAGTTTAGCTCTTCATGGGCTGCTGTGTCGGAACACAAATTTCCCCACATGGAGGGATCTCATCCTACGTATAATGCACCAATCCGTCAGTCTGGCAGCCCATTACTCTCACTTTCCCACTTGTATAGAAGAAAAAGGTTTTATAAAGTAATATAAAAATTGTAAAAGATAAAAAATAAAAAAGGAAAAAAATAGACAGAAATTTTTTTGTTTCAGAACACCCAGCGCAAATGTAGGAGGGTTATAAGGTAAATGATCAGCTCGTTCGTTCAATAAGGTATGTCTAGCCAGCTTGCACATTGGAGTAGGCTCTTAACCCTGTGGAAATGAGAAAACCATGTGTGGGTTACACATTTACTAAGCTCGAGTGAAGGATTCAAAGTTTGTTTGGGTACTTCGACCTTTGAATATGCTACCATGACCTTCGACTACGACTTCGTCTTCGATTCGAATGATTCGAACTAAAAATCGTTCGACTATTCGACCATTCCACAGTCTAAGTACTGTCTCTTTAAAAAAAACTTTGACTTTTATTAACCCTCGATATTCGACCCTTAGTAAATGTGCCCCTTATTGTGACTTATTTGGTAATGTGGCACCAGTGTGAAGAAATTTACATCTAGAAAGTATAAGAACAACGTGTCTAGTAGATACATAAAATATAAAAAGATAAGAAACGATTCTTTGATAAACATTATCAGTGGATCTCTTATAATAATCTTAAAGAGATATCCTAGGTCCCCACACATATACTATGTTACCTATTACGTCCCAGTAGACTATGCTAATACCTTGAGAAAGGGCCCCAGGTGGGTCCGAAATGTCGGATTGAGATGTAAACTTGTTTGAAAAATACAATTACAGTGAATGCTGATCCTCCTTTCTCTCTCTCTCTCTCTCTCTATATATATATATATATATATATATATATATATATATATATATATATATATATATATATATATATATATATATATCTCAAGCAGCCACACTCTGATCCGGATTTTGTATGTCGTTGTCGGTGCAGGGTCAAATATTTATGTAAATCTTCACATAGACCCACACTCCAATGTTCACCAGTCAGTTGAACTGAAGAAGCTGCTCGGATGAGTAGTGAAACGTCTTCATTGATTACTCAGCAAGTCCAGTTGTTTTTAGATTGACCTATACTAGATACTCAAATAACTTGAATAACTTTTTTAAAGGCATGCACTTTGCACTCCTGATTAGTTGCTCCAAACACAATTGCGTTAGTCGTGCCTCATCTGCTGAATTGGGCACAAGTGGGCAAATTCACACCAGGGAATCTTGGAACCTACCGCCATCCTGAGCTTTCAGAGGCAGGAGGCAGCAGACTTGCAGCCAAAAAATCAGACATTAATTTAACGTCGAGCTGGAAACAATGGCATCCCAACTTTGGAAATGTGGCCCTTAGCGTGCACCTAATTTTAAAAAAAAGTGAATATTCAATTGGGTCCTATTTGACGCGTAGGGTACAATTGCAGCAGATGCAACTCCCTGCGTCATTTTTCTTTAGTACAGTTGTGAGCCATTGCCTTATCAGCCTTCCCCAAAGCCCAGTTATATTAAATAAGAACAAAATCACAGAATGAATTGGGAAATGTTTGCAAGTACACAGTAGGATAATGCAGCACTTTATCACACCTTATTTAATATGAGACATTTCAAGAGTCTCTGGATGTTCTATGGGAAAGTCTTTGTTTCATATCGTTGCCTTTCAGCAGTCAGAGCGAGAGGAATAATGAAATGCCAGTCAATCGCTCAGGGACACAAATCTGTACAAGTGCAAAGTATGTTTCAATAAAATTTCCATTATAAGAAATAGGCGGATAATACATGGTTATATGTCGCCATAAAGTGTATGAGATGGTATGGATTTCTGTATAAATATCACTTGCAACGCTTTACTGGCATCTCATCGACACACTGAAAATGATAAGCAATGTTAGAACCCAACGTTTACGGTAATTACTGTAATTTAGGAAGCAGAAAAACTTGGTATCCAGTACAAATACAGTGTCGGGAAATGTCTTGATGTTTTAGAAAGGCAGACTCTTCCACTGGAAAGGCCTTGTCCATGGATTCCATAGCACTGCTTTAAGCAACATGAGGACGAATGAATATTGTGACCAAAACCAAGATACTCGAATCTGAGTAAGCCAACATGGCACTCGAGGGAACTGGCCAAAGGAAAAATCTTAACTGAAAATACAAACATATTTCCTACCTGTTCGACGTTCTGACGTTCTGGTTTAGGATAATCAATACCAGAAATGCAAACGAGTTCCTTAAAGGGGTGGTTCTCCTTTAAAGGGCATGTAAAGGCAAAAAAATAAAATATAACAAACAAGGGAAAGTTGTGTTCACCACTATTTTTTAAAACCATTAGGCGGGGGTGCAATGAGGCTGTGACCACAAAATACATATAGACAAATACAAGAGTCCTCTGCACTCAACCCATTATCAATATATTTAAGACAGAGACATTTTGTGCTACTGCTACTGAAAAAGCAGGTATGGACAAACAATCCCTGTTTTGTTTAAAGGGCTATATACTATAGATATACTGATCCTGTGATGGATATTTGATGGCCTTGCAGTTGCATTATCTCTTAGTGGAAGTTCATGCATATCTGTTGAATGCTGCATGGCACCAGAAGGCTTAATGGAGGCACAATGAGGTGCTACAGGTGAAATGCACTGCACAGAGCTGAAACATAAGATTTTCCTATTACACACCAATAGCGGGTGTCATATGGTGATTATGCTGTTGAGTTCTTCATGGTACAGAAAGAGGTCAACTTTGATTATTACTGCATTTCTAATGTACATACCCAAGTGCAGAAAAGAAAATCCATAATTGTTTTTTACCAACCTCAGACAAGCTGCCAGAAATCTATATTAGGGAGGGTGGTTATTGGGATCAGATATTTCCTAAATACTTTTTTCTTTACATACATGCACTGTAAATATGTAAATACATAACTGTGCATGTTATAGTGAGCTATGTCAAAAGTATTGGCAAGGCTATAATTGTAAATGTCCGCGTAGCTTAATATTGGAAAACAACACTGAGGAAGCTCATATAATTGATTTAATGTTCTCACGCTGCATCAAACGGTTATTTTAAAATTTAAATAATGTGTTTTATACAGTTAAAGATTAATATTCACCCAGTAATTGCCATTTCATCTCTCCGTGGCATGCTGAGTTTAGATGAATTCAATTTCGGCACGAGCAAGTAGGTAATTTAGGAGCAATCAATCAGCGACAGAAACCACATGAAACACTTGTAGCGAGCATTCTTCAGCTCAGTAGAAATGAAGCCAATTAATGAAGAGCTTGGGTTATTTTTTTATTCAGTAAGATATAAAATTATGTTCATTGTTAATTTTTTAGCTCGGACATTGTAGAGTAGATGTTAAATGTCTAAATTTTGTTAAATTTTCCTCTATCTATTTGTATATTAGCCTGTTGATCAGATTAAACAAATTAAAATTAAAGGGGATCTATCGAAAAAATTAAAAATTATTATAAGCTTCCCCCTACTGAAATAGGAAACTGTCTAAATACAATCAATTAAATATTCTGCATTGTTTCTGAAATAATCAAGTTTATATTCAATATTCCTCTTTCAGCATCTGTTTCTCTTCATTTTGTCTTCATGCAGTAGTTGGGTGTCAGATTAAGGTTCGAATATAACAAAATAACTGCCTTTTGCAATAATTCTGCATGTAGAGAGACAGGATTTCCGGTGATTTTAATAGAATGAGCTCTAATACATCTTCTAGGCAAAAGGAGCCCCCCTATAAGATATATTGGATCATTCATATGACATCCAACTCCTGCATGAAGTGAGAATTACGAGAAACAGATGTTGAGAAAGGTAGTGAAGATAAACTTTATTGCAGAAATGGTACAGAATCTTTAAATGATTGCATTTAGACGTTTCTTATTTCAGTGTGCTAAAGCTAATATTAAATTTTCATTTTCATGATAGTTCCCTTTAAACATAAAGTAAATTGAATATTTTGTGACACTGGTCTTTTACTTTACGTAATTCTACATGTAAACATATTGCAAAAATGTTTTTGTATTTGTATATGCAAACTAGGATTCGGTTCGGGATTCGGCCGAATGCTACAAAAGTGGATTTGGGGCATCCCTAAAAAAAATAAAATTGACCAAACTATAATAGGTTATGGGATTATTATGAATAAAATGAGACAGTTGGTGGATCATGTGAAGAAGGGGATATGTTTGGGTTTGGAAAGGAGGTGGCGGTGGTTGTGATTTACACGGCAGTAGGGTAGAACACAGTGGCGTAACTACCAGGGGTGCAGGAGGTGCAATCGCACCAGGCCCCACACCCCCTTGGGGCCCACTGGAGCCACGATAATGGTTATTGCAGGAGGCTGGGCAGGGGGAGATATTACAGCTTGCTCGATTCATAGGGGGGAGAGCCCAACAGGGGGGCACAAATGCACATGCTGTACCAGGGCCCGCCGGTGAGTAGTTATGCCACTGGTAGAACAGAAATGATGCGGTGCAGGAAGTGAAATGCATATGTGCCATTTCTAGCCCAAACATCAGAGTGTAACTCCTACCCATTCAAAAGATACCAAAGCTTACAATATGATGGCGGCTTGAGGATTTAGGGTGATATGTTCTATCAGCATAGCCAGGGGGAATGCTTTCCAGTTTGCGGCATAGATCCAAAGTTTATTTCCAACAAGCTAGCCCATGCATAGACAATATGCTTTCTTTTAGCATTGATCTCATGAACAGATGACAAACGGTTCCCTGTTTTCTCTTGACCAAATGATTCCCTTTGGATTTTGTACCTGGCATGGCACATAGCCCATAGTCCATGTATGTGGAGGCTGATGTGATAGACATCAATACAGGGCAAGTTAAATTATTAAATTCATTATTGGAGTGCTTAATAGGGGACAACAAATGGGAATGCTTTTTTAATTATGACTGCAGTAGGGCGGTTATTGTTGACAAGGGCCGGGGAGCTGCCATCTGGACACTGCCCAAGTCATTTGAATTTATTACTATTGACAGAGGCTAATTGGAAACTGCTTTAACAGAGCCTTCCTCTTGGTCACAACAGGACCTGCATCCTTTGATATTTAATAGAAGGATTATGGGAGTTGTAGCTACAATGTCTCAGGTGGTATAGTGGAATTATGTACTCAGTAACCATTAGACATTGTTCAACACATATTTAATGAGGATTTACACAAGAGTACTTTATGGTGGAACACTTGGGAACTTTGGCAAACTAAATGAGGTAAACGTGTGTTTCAAGCATAACCGCCATATTGCTTTGCAGTCACCATCACTGAGATACTGTCAATGTCATACATAGCTTGGGACTAGTTATTTAACATTAATTACTTACTATATTTCTCTTGGCTGTTTGTAGAATGTCTTGTAAAACTATGGGCTAAAATGAACAAATGTGTAAATAAGCAAATTCAAATTAAAAATTATTTTTCTGCAACTTTAGAAATAGAGATGGGTTCCATGGGAACACTAAAGTGGACCTTTACCATATGAAGCTAACATGATAACATTTCATAAACATAGTTTGATGATATTAACCCCCTAAACTTTACATTTGCTATTAATAAGCACTCGACATTCACCAACTGAATTTACCAACAGTAAATTTACTACTTTTACCCGAATAATTTTGAGTTATGATTGAGCCGATGCTAATCAGCTATTAATGATATAACCCTACACATGAACATCAGAGAACTACTGTACATTCCTGGATGAACAAGGTCTTGTCCCAAAACTCATGTGTGGGATACAAATTCTCGTGTCCCATTGTTTTGATTTTAAAATGTCCAGTTTAATGGTTCTTGGTTTTTTTTTTTTTTACTGCTGCTGCTGTAGTACTGCTGCTGTGACCTTGTTTCTTTAGGTATATCGTACCTACTGGCTGTTTCCTACATCACTCTTATTTCTCAATGAAATTGCTTATTTTGCAACCTGCGCACATTGTGTTTGTGCAGGTTTGACCATCCTTATGCTGGTAGAGCCATAGGAGTTCAGTGCAAGATATAGGTACAGATCTTCCAGAACATGCCCAAAGGTTTAATGTATAGATTACAACCTTCAGAAGACTCTTCCCTGACATTCATATCCAAGTCTTTACATACTCTTCTCACCATAAGAACTACACAAGTTATACAGTTCTTTTGCACTGACCCAAAACTGGTATGCTTTCTGATTGGCTGACAAAACTATGATCAAGCATCACCATCTTCTTTTTATCAGGTAATAAACAGCTATTCAACCTGTTTCCTTTGAAATGCTAAAGACCCTCTCCAGATGGTTCCACAGGGTATCTTGGTGTTAGATCTTCTATATACTATATACCTATTACAAATGTTCTTCATCATATTCCAGGTTTAAAAACGTTCACAATTTTACTAAATTTAATGTAGGCGTCATATACTGTAATTGGAATGTCCATCTGTAACTTTCAGCTGTTTTACAACTATTGCTTCTAACACTTCCCAACACCATTTGGGCTTTAAGAAGGAGGCATAAATGATCAGGAAATGTATTTCAGTGCAGGCTAGGAAATACTGTAGTTTGTCAGTGTTAGGTTATAAACAACCCACCATATAATCTCTAAATATTGTATATAAATTAAACATTCATCAATCCAGCTCTCTTGGGGATAGAAGAGGGTGTGAGTATAATGGAGCCCAGTTCTTCTTCTTACCACTATTTTTACAGTATAGCAGGTCATGGGAAACATGAACCTTTCTCTTTGGAAACCCATCAATGGTTGTGTAAGGAACTTACCCTGGTGGTCTAGCGGCAGCGGGGTCCACGCCGCGTCCTCGGCTTCCTTCTCCTGTGCCGGCTTTCTGTAGGGCGTGCGCCGCTCGCACGCTCGTTATTTAAAGGTGCAGTCGCGCTGGCGTCATCACACCAGCGCGCAATTGGCGCGAAATTCAAAGGTATATAAAGCCCATTTAGATAACAGGACCTTGCCCGTTGTTAGGTTCAATTAGCTTGTTCCTGGGTGTTTATTGTGATTCCTGACTTGATCTACTGTGTTTGACCCTTGCCTGCCTGCTACTATTCTGACCTCTCCAATCCTGACCTTGCCTGCTTGAAACTACGTTATTCTCTCCAATCCTGAAACCTTGCCTGTTCTTCGACTATTCTACGATCTCTAATCCTGACTCTGGCCTGTCTGACTATTCTAACTGCTTGTGCTGGCCCGGCCTGCCTGTTCCTGGTGGCTTCCTATCTTCCAGCATTCTTGTAAAACAGTCGTGCCCCATTGCCTGCCAGAACTTATGCCTTGCACCTCTCGTTAAGTCCAGGTGGCATCTGAGTACGCCGAGGGCTCCTCCCGAGTCACTTAACTGGTGAAGTCGAGCCGAGACCAGGGTGCTTGGTATCTGTTCTGGTGTAGGTTGCCGACCGTGACAGGTTGTAGATGGAATGAAGAGCATAGATCCTGATCTCAGTGAGCAGCACATATCCAGATTAGGTTCAGAAGATGTGTCCATGTGACCATGCACTATTTGCATAAAAGGTCAATAGTCTAAAATACCATAGCATGGAACTATGGTCCCCACCATAGTTGGCAGAAGGTTGCATTGACTTCTGCAGCAGTTTAAAATGCCAAAGGCTGTTTTTCCTGGAATGATTTGAAGGCTGCTTCCATACATTAGTATCATGCTTTGCTCTCCCACATCTTTCAGTCCATATTATCTTTTAGATTACAAACATCCCTTTGCTCTATCCAATAATTGTGTAACACAGCGGCATAAATAAGGTACTGGCAGGAGGCAACAAGTCTTTTATACATGGGATTTCGGTAAGAAAGCAGCTGTTCATTATTAGCACATACATTCATATTATAACCTTTTTGTCTATCATTTCAGAATCTATTTCAAGGCAGAACAGAGGTGTTCCATATGCATTAATAATCCAGGTCACATGAAGAAATAATAGGCTGAACTAAGTCTCTTATTAATGTCATAGCTATGAAATGGAAATATGCTGTCCAATAAGGCAAGCTGATATACTGCCACAAGAATACAATAGAAGACAAATAAGCACTGTTTTAATTTACTCATATGTATAGATACAGGTATAGGATAGTTATCTGAAATACTTGGGGCGTGGCAACTTCCGGATAAGGGATCTTTCTATGATCTGCATCACAAGACCTCAAGTCTGCTAAAATCTTTTTGCAAAACAAGGTTTAAGTTACTGTTATACTATGACCCTCTCCAGGGTCAAACTGGGGGGCCCAGGGCCCACTGGGGCTGCTGTCTCTGGGCCCTCCTCCAACCCCCCGCACTTAAAGCAAAGCCTACACAACGGCCTCTGCTATTTGTGCGCTCCCCACCCCCCCTCGGTGCACGCTCGTTCTCACCTTTCGCGACCAGGAGGAAAAGGTTCAGGGCAGAAGTGACAGGGAGCATGTCTGGGCCAGCAGGGCCCACGAGAGCCGGGGGCCCCTGAGTTTTTTCCTGGTGTAACGCCGGCCCAGTCCAACCCTGACCCTCTCTCTCAGCTGGGCCCTTGCAATTTTGTGTGAAGGACAGGAGTGGTTGTTTAACAAAAGGATATTAGGCCACCAGAGGTTCTTAGCCATTAAACTAAATTTAATGGACACACAGAGAACATAACCATGTGGTACAATTAACCAATTTTCTACTCTCAGAGCAACCGCTTGGTTGTACCCTCCACTACTACTGCTGTTTCCCGTATCAAACCCTTCTCTCTTGCGACTCCTTATATTTGGAATGCCATTCCTGAATCTCTCAGGAGAGAATCCTCCTTCAATGTTTTTAAAATAAAACTCAAAGATTACCTCTGGGAGCACCTGGATAACACCTGAACTGGCACTTATATAACAGTGTAACAAACTGTAACCCACAGCACCTTAATACCCCTCTGAATTGTGTCTGTAAGTTACCCTCCCATTTAGACTGTAAGCCCTACGGGATAGGGTCCTCTAGCCTTTTGTTTCCTTGACACTGAGCACTTAATCTGCATTGTAATTATATTTTATATTTATGTGAATTGTATTCTAATAATACACTTATTGTTACTTTTTATTCCAATGACCCCTTGTTTGTTACTACTAATTTATTGTTTTGTTGTACAGTGCTTTGTCCTCAAGGAGCGCTTTACAAATAAAAATATACATACATACATACATACATACATACATACATACATACATACATACCTTGCAGCAATATTCATTTACAGAGCAGATGTACACTGACACCACTGTGGACATAGATTTGTTAGTTTTTAAGATCACCTTGTAGAGATATCTTATAGTGGCAGAAACCTCAGGGAATAATATTTGCCTCAGTCCTTTTCAAAAATGTGGTCCCTTCACATTCAGACATGTCCTGGAAGAGATACTTTCTGTCTTATGTGGGCGTTCAAACCTGATCTTTCTAGCTGGCCTATCTGCCTTACTTTTACAGTTGCTAGTCTATCACTGTCTACTTCCCTTGTTCACTAAGTTACACTATAGGTTTGGTTTCTTCTTTACAGGGGTCATGCGCCAAGGCTCTCCAGCATTGTTGTCTTTAAATATAATATACTTCTACAAACCTGAACCATAAACCAAAACAAGGCCAGGGCATCCTGCCTCAGAATAAGGCTTTCAATATTTTATATATATATTGTGACAGAGTGTTTGGAAAACACCACTGTCTTGAAGGAAAGTACATGGAAAAGAGTACATTTAAACTGCAAGATAGGTGTTGCAGAGGCATACTTGGCTCAGGTAGGGTTAATATTCCCTCTTTTTAATTAAGTGGCAGCTGAGAGAGGATCTACCTGACCATTTAAAAGGGCTGTGTGAGCACAACTCAGGGCTCTCCAGGGAAGTGAGGGGCTGTGAGAGACAGAGCTGGGCAGAAGGAGCTTTGCTGCCAGTAAGAGAGTTCCAGAGCTTGGAGCCTAAATCCCTTGTGGGGAAAGAAAGAGGAAAGGACTGGCAGAGACTAGTGAGTCTGAATCCCAGGAGGGTAAGCCAGCAAAAAGCCCAAATACTTCAAGGTGCAAGAGGGTGAGAGTTTCCCTTGATGGTGAGTGACCAGAGGGGGGGAAATCCCTGAATGTTTTGCAGTGTATTTGCTGAACTGTACCCTGAATGTTCTACAGTGAAGTTGAACTGTAACCTGAACATTTTTCTGTTCCCTTTTTGTTGGGAATGTCCAGTGCTTAATAAACCTGTGTTTTGTCCTAAACCTTGGTGTCCCTGTCTCTAAGCTCCAAAATCCTACGCTACCTGCCTACCAAACGCTAATTCCGCCAAAAAGTGCATGTGCAGGCCAGTGGCATGTCACTATATATATATATATATATATATATATATATATATATATATATATATATATATATATATATATATATATATATATATATATATATATATATATATATATATATATATATATATATATATATATATGTAAACAGGTATACAGTAGTAGTAAAAATATCTGTAGGAGTGTTCAGCTGAGATTTAGGGATATGCTTGAAAGCTGACCTACTTATATTTAATTATTGTATTAAATCAGCCATCAGGTACAATACAATTTTTATGCTCATTAATTTATATTCCCAGAACATTTTCTGCTTTATTGCAAACTGGAAACCAAATACACTCATTTTGATGAAAATGCTAGCTCCTTTGTCCTAGTTTGTACAAAACTGGAAAAAACCAAAGGTGTGAATAGTAGGAGGTCATATGCCTTAGTTTGCTCTTTTTCACAGGTTAGAAATTATATTTTCACATTAGTATTGTGTCAGTTAGGGTTAGATGATGATCAACCAGGACACTTTGATTGCTATAGGCAGTTTTCCCTCAGCCATATTTGTTTTCAATGAGGAAATACGAGCAGGCATTGCTAGCCATAGACCAGTTCTGGATATTAGCCAGCCAGAGCTATAATTTCACATCAACAGCCTAGTGGGCCCAGTAAGAAAATACTTAAAGGACCAGTAACATCAAATTTTTTTTTACAAAAATTCATTAGTAAACATCAAAAAATAAACACCAACAGAAATTAAACTTTTAAACTGTAAAGCCTTTATTAAAAAATAACTTACTGAAACTCCACTTCCGTTCTTATTGAGAAAAGGCGAAACGGCGACGTCCATCCTGCAGCAGTTGATTTCTCCTCCCTGGCTATCTCCCCCCGCAGCTCTGCTCTGCCGGCAAGATGGGGCAGCACTTCTAAATGACACACAGACACGTAGCCTCCAGCCGACGTCGCCATTGCCTGCCAGTTGCTCCACACCACTACACAGTATTGAGTATTGCTCCTCCGTCTCACCCTGACTTTTTTTTTTCCTCCGCACCTTGCAGCTTCTTGCCTTGCTGCTCGACAAGCCCGGCTCCGCCTCCAGGAGAGAGCTGCAGCCATGCCCTGCACCTGCCGCCCTGACATTTGCTCGTCTGCCCGCAGAGGCTGCAAGTGAAAAGTCCTTGTTGCTAATTGCCAGATTTGCCTTCTTCTCCCCACGCTGCCTACACTGCTCCAGCGGGGTAGCGCATTGCGGGGGCTGGGGGTGCGGGAAGAAAATGAAAGTGCATTAGTGTAACTGCACTGTATTGAGCGCTATGTTGTGCCGAGGGAACTTTTTTTTTAAAATGCGCTTTCAGTTCAAACACTACATTTCTACCTCGGTACCTTCTGTGAATTTGCCTCTGAATAAATATCCCCCACCCCTAACGAAACGCAAAGATGCCAGGTATGATTGGCAAGAGTCAGAACTTAGAACACGCACTAGTCATGGTGCGAGCGCACACAGCATTGTGCGCACAGCATCTACTGACACGGGTTTGCGCAACTTGTTGAGAAGCAAGGCAAGAAGCTGCAAGGAAAAAAAAAATTCAGGGTGAGACGGAGGAGCAATACTGTATAGTGTTGTGGAGCAACTGGCAGGCAATGGCGACGTCGGCTGGAGGATACATGTGTATCGCTTAGAAGTGCTGCCCCATCTTGCCGACAGAGCGGCTCGGAGAGATAGCCAGGGAGGAGAAATCAACTGCTGCAGGATGGATGTCGCCGTTTCGCCTTTTCTCAAGAAGAACGGAAGTGGAGTTTCAGTAAGTTATTTTTTAATAAAGGCTTTACAGTTTAAAAGTTTAATTTGTGTTGGTGTTTATTTTTTGATGTTTACTAATGAATTTTTGTAAAAAAAAATTTGATGTTACTGGTCCTTTAATGACACAACTTAAGGACCCAGCAGGGCTTCACTGGCTCGGTCACAAAGCAACTCAGCTAGATGGGATATTTGACCCTGACTTTTCAATCAATATGGGTGCTTGGGGAAGCAGTACATTGACTAGGAAATGCAGATAATGTACATAATTTTTTTGTCTACCTGGAAAGGTGCATTTTCCACATGGGTAGCTGCAAATATGTAACAACTCAATAATGAAGATGAGAGATACCACCATGTCCCATTGTGTGAAAAACTATTCCAGGGATTTCCTACAGATCCAATTGTATGAGATGTTCCCAGGCAGTGTCAGGACATGTCCTTGTGGTGTTTTGTTGTGTTCCATTCATGTTGTGTTGGTTTTTTCAGAGGAATTTTGAATTCACAGTTGTGGAAATTTGAATTCCAAGTTGTGTGATCTACTTGCGGTTCAGGTACTTTATTATTTGAGTTACACTCGAAACTGTTACCAAAATGTATTAGATCCTCAGATTGTTCTGGAAATCAGGTGGTGATTGTGAAAGTAGCGTTGCTAATCATAGGTTTTTGGGGTTGCAGAAGTTCATGATAAGTTTTGCCTTCACATCCTCTGGTTTAAAGCTGAGAACTGCACACTTTGCCATAAGAGTTCTGAGAAATATAAGCCAGTAAATTAACTCACCCAGATCTGCTGGAGAGAGTACTTGGAGGTGCAATGTTCTTCTGCAATTGTGTTTTATACAGGCCCCTTAGTTTCCTATGATACATTTTTTTTGTAAAGCTTGGTTTGGGCCTACAGACTTTTTTTCTCCTAGAGTATTAAAAAAGGGGGGTTGTAAGTGGTTAGTGGTTAATATGCACTAACAAAAAAAGTAGGAAATTGGGCTGGCAAATCATGGTTGATGGCCCATACTGGAAAAACATACTTAATAGCTAAGTAATAGCATTACCTGTGAAATCACAAATTCTTGGCATTTCCACTGTGCATGAATATCATTGAAGTGGGTGAATAATAGACTTGGAACATTCTTCCTCTTAACCCTGACCAAGCTTGCATAATCACCACTTTCAATGGCAATCTGATAAGTCACCTGTCAGGAAGCTTTTAAAGGAGTAGTTAAGTGTAAAATAAAAACTGTGTAAATGGATAGGCTGTGCAAAATAATGAATGTTTCTAATAAAGTTAGTTATCCAAAAATGTCATCTATAAAGGCTGGAGTTAGTGGAAATCACAGAAAAGAACAGAACACTACTTCCTGCTTTTCAGCTCTCTAACTCTGAGTTAGTCAGTGACTTTGGGGGGGGGGTCACATGGGACATAACTGTTCAGTGGTTTTGCAATTGATCCTCGGCATTCAGCTCAGATTCAAAAGCAACAGGTATGACCGATGTGGCCTGTTTTATAAAGGCCCCTTAGTTTCCTATGCTATATTATTTTGTTAAACAAACTTAGTTTGGGTTTACAGCCTTTTTTCTCTCATAGAGGATACAAGAGGGGGATTGAAAGTGGCCATAAAAACCTTCTTTTTTCACGGATACAGGCTGATATACTGATTTTCTGATAAAAAATGCACATAAAAAGCAGGATATTGGGCTGGTGTATCATGGCTAATGGCCCATACTGGAAAAATATACTGAATAGTTAAGTCATAGCATTACCTGTGAAATTACAAATTCTAGTCATGTTCACTGTGCATGAATATCATTGGAGTGGATGAATAATAGACTCTATGCTCCAGTCTCCTATCTTATTAATTCTGTAATATCACCATGTTCCCTTCCCTGTTCCAAGCCCTTGGAACATTCTTCCTCGTAACCCTGACCAAGCTTGCATAATCACCACTTTCAATGGCAATCTGATAAGTCACCTGTCAGGAAGCTTTTAAAGGAACTGTTAAGTGTAAAATAAAAACTGATAGGCTGTGCAAAATAAATAATGTTTCTAATATAGTTAGTTAACCAAAAATGTAATGTATAAAGGCTGGAGTGACTGGATGTCTAACAGAACACCACTTCCTGCTTTTCAGCTCTCTACCTCTGAGTTAGTGACTTGAAGGGGGGCCACATGGGACATAACTGTTCAGTGAGTTGCAATTGATCCTCAGCTCAGATTCAAAAGCAACAGTTATGACCCATGTGCCCCCAACCCTTCAAGTCATTAATTGGTTACTGCTTTGTAACCAATCAATGGAAAGCAAGATAACTGCAAAGCAGTGTTCTGGCTATCAGGGCCACCATCAGAAATCACAGAATTTCCTGGGCCCCCTGGGCTGCACCCACCAAAAGCCCCACCCACAGGTCCACCCCCCACCACACAGTAAAAAAACATTGATGGCTAGGGTCCCCACATGTTGGTAAAAAATGAAAAAACATTGGTGGTCAGGGCCGCTTTAAAAGTAATATAGGTGGCCAGGGTCCCCCATAAAAAACATTTGTGGTCAGGGCCCCCATTAAAAAACATTGGTGGCCAGGGCCCCCTTAAACGTCCATGTAAAAAAATTGTCCCCCCAGAAGTTTAAAAAAAATTGGTGCCCATGTTGCCCTTACTTCATTAGTGTGGCCCACCTGCTGTCAGTGAGCTGCCAACTTCAGAAGGGAGGAGGGGAGCACAGGTGGCTGCATCTTCTTCCAGTGACAACATTTTCTTCCCTTATTTGTCACAGAATGCATGGTGATTGTATGAGCCTCAGCTAGAGTTGCCACCCTGCCGGTATTTTACCGGCCTAGCTGGTAAAACACCTGCCAGGGCCGGTAGTTGCCGATAATTTGCAATACCCTTTAAAAAAAGCCCTTGGCCTGCCCCCAATTCGCTCAGAACTTACCTTTTTTCCAGCGCCCCCACTGGCCGGTAATCTTTTTCAGTAAAGGTGGCAACCCTAGCCCCAGCTATCCAATCCCTGAGCAGCTCAACCGGGACTTAAACTCTGTGACCAATAAGGGAAAGGAATGGACAGAAGATACCTCCCACTAGAGTCTGGGCCCCCTTACGTTCCAGGCCCTGTACAACTTTGCCCCGTACAACTTTGCCCCCCCCCTGATGGCGGCCCTGCTGGCTATTATGTTAGACATCCAGTCACTCCAGTCTTTATACATTACATTTCTGACTAACTATATTAGATAAAAAAAAAATTATTTTGCACAGCCTATCTATTTACCCAGTTTTTATTTGTACACTGACCAATTCCTTTAAGTAGAGAACTTCCACTTCTAAACAACGTTATCCACTCCAAACTTTTCATTTAAACTGTAAGTTCTTCAGGACAAAGAACCTGACTTCCTAAGGTGACTTGTCCAATGATCACTGTCCCCTGTTCAGTTGTAGGAAAAAAACGTCCATGATCAGTAAGAGAAATGACCTTCACTCTCATCTTCTAACTGTCCCTATTTCTCAAGCATTATCAAGCAGAAACAGCAGTTTTGATAAACCGTGAAGACTTTCTGGATGCCACCAGTGTTCATGATAATGAATGTTCCTTTTGACTCTATAACGGAAGATAACATCCTTCCACCTATCCTTTCCTTTGCACCGATATCCAGGAGACTAATGCTTGTCCTTTACACTATACTGAAGGTTATTTGGGCACCTGAGGGGAATAGGAAATCCACAGAAGATATAGATTTGGACTTGGAAATGGAAATTCAATATTTTATTTCCAGGTGTGCATTTTTATTAGAACCTTTTAAAATATTGAACAATGGGATATAAACATTGTATGGCATTGCTTTCCAAACTTTTTGGTAATTTCAATGAATGTGACATTAGACTAAATGCCAACAAGAAATGGTTACTGTATTGTGACGTGGCATACAAAATAAATGTAATGTGCCGCCGGCTGCAAAATTTGCATTTCGTGAATTTTTCGCCGTTTTCTGAATTTCGCTGGAAATTCACGAATTTTCCGTTCAAAGCAAAACGGGAGAAATTTGCCCATCACTGCTTACCTTTTCCTGCTGAACAATCTCCATTTAAAGTTAAAGCTGGTACAGGCTTGGAAGCATACCATTTATACACTGGGTGACTCTGACACATTACTATATGAATTGATCTAACCAGCTACAAGCAGCAGCTACTAATCTCCCTGAGTGGCATCAGCTGAAGTTGACCTGGTAGATATAAGACAAATTGGCCCATAAGATTATTATTGTGCAAATAAATAGCATTTGTTTTGATGATTCCAATAAGTAGATATTAGGATGGACTGATCCCATACCTAGGCTGATACTTTGGGCCATCTAAGTTTAGACAGCTAAGGGGGTCCTTAGCCATAGACGGACATTTAGCTCCCTTTCCTGGGTCAGAGTATGACCTTTATAGTTCTTTAGTTTGGCCACTAGGTGGCCATATGTTAAAGTACATAAACTGAACAATATATAAGTCTATTTAGTAGTAGTCTTTACCTGACCAGACAGGAGGAATTTTTTGGAACCTAGGTAGGTCAAACCTAGTTAGTGGAAGGATATACTCTTAAATAGGTCACTCTAAGAATGACAGATAAGAATAGATCTATTTAGCCAAGCAGCTGGAAGCTCCACCGAGGAGTATTAGTGGGACTAGGTACCTGGGTGCACTACTGCCCAGACATAGAGTACAAAGTGTACAAACTCAGGGACTAGGAAAGTATCTCTGCGTTCAAATTAAGCCAGGTCCCGGGAATCTGGGGGTACCTCTCAGGGCCAGGACAGGCCGGACAGTGCCCCAGGCAACCCAGCCAAAGTGTCGCCCCTCCACTGCATGCGTGCACATTAGCGCTGACAGGCCATGTCACCCGCTAACTTACGAACTCCCCTCCCATCGCACAAAGAGCAGGAGTCTGAAGGTCGGACTGGGGTAGGCAGCAGTGAAAGGTACGTGCCGGGCGCCCCCAAGCTTTGTGCCCTAGGTACATGTCTATTCTGCCTACCCCTAGCTGTCCATTTATTGATTACCCTGTGGGTTTGTATGCTAGCCGTTATTGTGTGATGTGAGTATATTGTTAACTACCACTCTGTATGTGCTATCCTGCATTTCTTTTATGGACCTTCTATGTGGCTTTGTTTAATAAATCTCTTCATTGTTAAGAACTACTGTCTCCTATTTAATGTATAAACTCTCCATTATATAGTTCAGCAACACCCTGCCCCCACTTTAAGCAAGGGCACACACCTGAGTACTGAGAGTCTTGTTTGGGCAATTATTGGTAAAGCTCATTTCTCTGGAGTAAAGGGCCACTCATTTAACTATAGTCTTACACAAGCTATAAAGAAATGTATTTATTTTTTTGTAATTGCTGACTGATTCTGTTTGGCCATATCCCACTGATGTTTGTCTATACCCCATGCTGTTTTTTTTTTTTTTTATGCGAACGGAGGAGGCCAATCAGCACAAGGAAGAATGGAAGCATATGCAAGTCTGAAACTGTAGACTGAGTATGTCTATGTCAGAGGCAACTTGTTAACCATCCAATGCAAACCACAGTCTCCCAGGGTCAGTTTAATAGATACACTTTGCTCAAATTACCCAGTTTGAGGCAATTTCACCCATGATTTCAGAATATTTTACACTGTAGGATCTAAAGGATACAGAATGGCAATCTGCTACATTTTCCCTATCAGATTGCACCATTCTTGCCTCATTTCCTAAATGCCAAGCCTTTATCGTACGCCTGATGCATCTCCTGCAGATCCTGTTATGTCATTTACTCAACAGATGCCATAGTGCTGCACATCTGAATCTTTGGAGGGTTAATACACATTTCAAGTAATAGGAAACAAATGAAGGTTTGATGGTTTGTCGCATGTGCTCATATGTCATCATATATCAGCCTTACATTGTATAAATAAGATCTTAACATGGTATTTTGCAGCTTGATTTTCCTTGAAAATCCTCAGTTTTGTTTCTGGTGATGCTATGTAGCCAGTCCCCACATTTTAGTAAACATTCTGAGCTATTGTGATATAAAGCCCTATAATACAACCCATAATGCCAGATGGGCAAGGGTGAATATAGCTGCCAAACAGCTGCACTTATTTTGCATTTTGTAGGCATCTAACTAAATCTATAGATGACAAGGACATGGGTTTACTAAACAGCATGGAATTATGGGAAGCGCTCTCCTTGCAGCTGAAGAGGGGAGTAGATTTGCCATTGCTATTAGGAAACCTTTGCAGTATTCTTAAAATCGTGTAAAAGTATGCTTTAAAGGGTTTTTAAAGTTAAAGCGATACTGTCATGGGAAAACATGTTTTTTTCAAAATCAGTTAATAGTACTGCTTCAGCAGAATTCTGCACTGAAATCCAATTCTCAAAAGAGCACACAGATTTTATTTATATTCAATTTTGAACTCTGACATGGAGCTAGACATATTGTCAGTTTCCCAGCTGCCCCAGTCATGGAACTTGTGCCTGCACTTTAGAATGGAACTACTTTCTGTCAGGCTGTTATTTCTCCTACTTAATGTAACTGAATCAGCCTCAGTGGGACTTGGCTTTTACTATTGAGTGCTGTTCTTAGATCTACCAGGCAGCTGTTATCTTGTGTTAGGGAGCTGCTATCTGGTTACCTTCCCATTGTTCTTTTGTTTGGCTGCTGGGGGGAAAGGGAGGGGGTGATATCACTCCAACTTGCAGTACAGCAGTAAAGAGTGATTGAAGTTTATCAGAGCACAATGACTGCAGGCAGCTGGCAAACTGACAATATGTCTAGCCCCATGTCAGATTTCAAAACTGAATTTAAAAAAAATCAGTTTGTACTTTTGAAAAATGGATTTCAGTGCAGAATTCTGCTGGAGCAGCACTTTAACTGATGTGTATTGACGTGACAGTATCCACTTAAAGTACAAAAATTAATTTTTGGGTTCACTACACAAAAATAAGCACATTACCAATGTACTTGCTTTAATTTTTTTTTTTAATATAGTTTTTTTTTTTTTTTAATAATAAAGTTTGTCCTGTTCCCCCCTTTGACCAGACATCCTTTCTTAATGATGTTCCCGCAGACTGTGCTGCTTAGGAGGAGATTTGGGCTCCTGCTCCACTGCCTGAAAGTATAAAAACTGCTGTACTTTCACCTTGCAACAGATTTGAACAGTTTTCATACTTTTGGGCAGTGGAGCACGGATCCAAAAATTCCTCCTAAGTAGCACAACTGGCGACTGTCAGACCATCATTACTAATGGTTATCTGAGAAGAGGGGAAACAGAACAAACTTTTATTTCTGAAAACATTTTCAAAGCAAGTAAATTAGGGACATGCTTATTCTTGTGTGGAGAACCCCAAAAAAATTTTTTGTCCTTTGACTTTAAAACCTCTTTCAGTTCTCAAATAAAAACTAAAACCTTAAAAAGCTTATGGCGCAAATTCACTGAGCGCCGAAGCGCCGAACGCTAGCGTTTGGCATTTTTCGTTACTGCGCAAATTCACTAAGGAACGCTGGCGTAGTTTCGCTAGTGTTACTTCGCACCCTTACGCCAGGCGAATTTTCGCTAGCGACGTAACTACGCAAATTCACTAACTTGCGCAGTGTACTGAACGCTACCTTTTACGCTAGACTTCCTTCGCCACCTCAGACCTGGCGAAGCGCAATAGAGTAGATAGGGATTGTTTCAAAAAAAGTCAAATTTTTTTCTAAGTCCCAAAAAACGCTGGCGTGTTTTCTACATGATGGGGCTCCCCTCCTTCCCCCCTACATTTACTGACTCATGGCAACTTACCTAGACAGTGGGCACATGTGTAGGGCAAAATAACATTTTTATTTGCTGATTTGAAGGTTTTCTAGGCATTTGTAGTGCTAATACGTGTTCCTCCATTGAAATTTGAATTTCGCGCGTATGCAAATTAGCCTTTCGCTAGCGTAACTTCGCTTTACATAGCGAATCAACGCTAGCGCAACTTCGCAACCTTACGCTACCCCTGTGCGCAACTTCGGATTTTAGTGAATTTGCGGAGCACAGGCGAAACTACGCCTAGAGAAGTGCGGCGAAGTTGCGCCTGGCGCAACTTCGCATCTTGGTGAATTTGCCCCTATGACTCGAAATGTTGCATTTTATACACTTAACATCCTGCATTTGCCCAGAGGTTCAGCAGTCCTATAACATGCTGCCATGTAATGTGCCCACACGTGCCCTCAATACGCAATGTTTACCCTCCCCCACAAGATTTTGTAGATGATCTATCTCCTTTCTTATTACCAGAGTATGTGAAACAGTGAGCTGGGGATCTCACTATAATAGATATTAATCAGTTATGGCTGTTGCATGCATATACCATTTTATTAACACTGAAAATGATTGCAGATGACCTACACACCATAGAATTTGTTTGTATTAGATATACAGTGTGTATTGTATATTGGAAGCAATACAACTTGTGTTTCTGGCTAGACGAGAATCAGCAGCCCATTATTTGTCGTCTTGTGCTCAGCAGTGTTATGTATCAAGTGAGAATATAAGATTATTGTCTCCGGATATTTGGTCACACGCGGCTGTAATTAACATCTTTTGCTACCCTGCCAGGAGAAGCTGTCAATACTGTGAAACAAATGCAGGGTTATTTATAGGTAAAGCAAATGCTGTTTGACCTATTTATAGTTGTATAAAGAGTAGGGAACATATAACATAAAGGCTCCGGGGTTAATAATCTTCCAGCAACAGTTGCTTGATTGCTACACAGGGTAACACTCCGTGAGGCTCATTTATTAACGCAGCGCTAAAAAGAGCGCAGAGGTCTGATATTTGCCCAGAGCATACGAGTGTTTATTAATGTTACGCACAACCCTGAAAGATACGTTAAAAAGTGCGATTGTGCGCTGTTGTAGACGCAGGCAGTTGAGACGGCGCGGAACTGCGTCTCAGTTGTCGCAATGCTTATAATAAATTGTGCACTCTGGAAGTCAGCAAAGGTAAGGTTTATGTATGAACGCACATCTTATTTTAGTTGCGCTACCTATCCCGCATATTGCGTTCAATGTGCCCCACCTGTGTTTATTTTTACGCAAATATTTCTTTGTTTCCAAAGGTTTTTCGGCATCCTGGAACTCTTAAAGGAACCTTGGTCTCTTTTAAAATGTTGGGGGCGAGACCTGGTTGCTTGTTCTCCTTTGAGTTATCTTTTAGTTAAGGGCTATTCCACACGGGGAGATAGCCATGTGTTTGCGGTCGCGGCGACAAAGCGCCGCGACAGTCGCCGCGACCGGCGCAGGCGACAGTTTTGTATGGGCGCCTATGTAAAAACGCCTGCGCTAACCACACGAGGCGATGCGCTTTTCATCAGTCGCCTGAAAATGCCTCGCCAGGCTTTTTCAGGCGACTGTTGAAAAGCAAATCGCCTCGTGTGGTTAGCGCAGGCGTTTTTACATAGGCGCCCATACAAAACTGTCGCCTGCGCCGGTCGCGGCGACTGTCGCGGCGCTTTGTCGCCGCGACCGCAAACGCGTGGCTATCTCCCCGTGTGGACTAGCCCTTAACATTTGGTTAGTGGTTATCATTTTCCATTAGTTGTAGAGCTTGTTTTAATTAGCTTTTTATTTAGCAGTTCTCTTGTTTGCAGTTTTAGCAATGTGCTAGGGTCCAAATTACCGTAGCAAACATGCATTGATTTCAGTAATAGATTCAGATATGAAAAGGTTAGGCTTTCAATAGAAACTGGGAGTAATAGACACAGCATTTGTTTTATTAGTGGGGGTCAGTGATCCCCTTTGGAATGCTGGAAATACTCTGAAGAAATAGCCAAATAAATATAAAACTGTAAAACATAAATAATGATGACCAATAGAAAACTTGCATAGTACAGGTATGGGACCTATTTTCCGGAATGCTTGGGACCTGGGGCTTTGTGGATAATTGGTTTTTGCTTCCAAAAAGGATTAATTATATCTTAGTTGTACAAGCTGCAGTTTTATTATTACACAGAAATAGGAAATCACTTTTGAAAAATTGCATTATTTGTTTATAATGGTGTCTATGGGAGACGGCCTTTCTGTATTTTGACACTTTCTGGATAATGGGTTTCTGGATAATGGATCCAATACCCGTTTTGGTAATTCTATAACCTATTTAAAGGTTAACCACCCCATTAATGGACAATGCTGTTTCTAAATTTCATTATTCTCACTTTTGTAAGTGTACTAAGGGGATACCTATATGTGCCACAACATGCTTGTATTGCTAAGCACTTCTGCCTTAAAATACTGGCTGGGTTGCAAGTGAGGGAATACAGGCAGAATACTGACAGTCAAAATAAAATAGGCCTTGACATTCAAAACACACATCTGAAAAACAAACATCCCCACCAACAGGCAGCAGACACTAATTGTCAGATCCCAATTTAGCAGTATTGCCCTGCACACATAAGTAAAATTGACATTCAATCAACATGAATCGCAAAAATGCAAACATACTAGCGCAGCTATTTTGAAGAGCGTTACTATTACGCCACCAAGAGGCTGTCGTAAAAATTATGGTGCTGTTGTGTGGGCGCAAATGTGCGAATATATAGACGCAACTCTGTGACGGCCGCAGTACAAGTGCATTGTAGCCACGCCCCCAGCCACGCCCCTCTCAAACACGGCATAGTTTGTGACATAAATGCCCAATCTTTTGCGCAAAGCGCATAAAAAAGCCATCGCAAAAGCTAAGTGATAAGCGCAATAACACGCAAATATATTTGCGGTGTCGCTTGTGATGGCGCAGTCAAATTTTGCGTCCAATTATGCGCTGCGTCTCCATGTCTTTGTGAAGGATAGAACCGCATGCAAGAGCTGCAAAGTCTTTTTTCTCTGCATCTATAACTGTATGCATGTACAGTTTGGTGTCCAACTACAGTGGCTCTTTTTATTCTTGTAAGAAAACCCTGCCCCGCGTTGCTGAGCCTCAACGAGAGTGAAACCAATGTGTAGTTGGGATGAATATTTAGGCGGAACCTCTTTTCTTCAGGCATCTGAAACGTCACTTGCGTCAATTTTGATGCTGGCGTTAAAGTCAATGGGTGTCCGAATAGTGACGAATTTTGACGCAAGCAACTTTTCGGACGTGCATCGAAATTTTTTTGACGCATTTTCACAGAAGATTCACAAATTTATTTGCCCGTGGAGATATGTGTAAATTCACAGCGAATTTGTGACAGGCAAATTTATTCGCTTATCAATAATTATTATCTAACATTAAACTAGGTCACTATTAAGGGTAGAAAGATGGGAGTCCTGTTATGCTTCCTATCCTAAAATCTGACCTGGAATGACATGGTAAACTTAGCTGAGGACTGGCAGGTCAGACTTGGTCTGTGCCAGAAACATGGTAACTTATCTGGCTGAGCATTTTTAACACTGGGTCCCATTTTACTTAGTTGGCAGGGTCAATACTAAAGTGACCCAGTCAGCAGAGAGCTTAGAACCTGGCCTGTGATTAAGTGTCCTTGGTAACATGCTTTTAGAACCTGGGCAGCACGGTAGACCTCATCTATGGACTCCTGGTTTCTACATTAAAGTTCCGGATTGGTGCCTGCTTTAGAACCTGGGCAGCACGGTAGACCTCTCTCTCTCTCTCTCTCTCTCTCTGTCTCTCTCTCTCTCTCTCTCTGTCTCTCTCTCTCTCTCTCTGTCTCTCTCTCTCATCATCCACAAACGCTTCTATCATTTGCTAAAGAGGCACCTTTGTCTAGTTTACACTGGAAGGCTCATAATAAGTAAATACGTTAATCTAGTTCGTGTGCTAAGAAATCTGTGTGGCTCATAAAACATATGGATGTATTATTTAGCATTAGTGCCAGGAGGCAGAAACCAGGTTAATAGGGCACTGTTAATGTGTGTAAAGAAGGTTGCTAATAATGGGGGTGGTGTGAGACAGATTTTCATTTATTCTCCATCCTCACTTGGGAAACATGCTAATTATTCTATAATGGTGGTACAATAATAATTCATTAAACATTTCTGTTAGGTGCTGTAATAATTTAGTTGCAATTGCTGCATGGCAGAGATAGTACTAAGTAAAGATTACTCCAGCCATTGTAAAAAAAAAACTACAACCCCCATCATCCTCTGTTAGAATCTGTATCCCAACATCCACTCACTTGCTCAGACTTATTTAAGAGCCGTAGAGTGCAACGCTAGCACACTACCACTATGTTGAATATTCTGCACTGCAGCTACTGGCTTAGTAATTGGTTTGCTAAATACTAAGGTCATTGTGCTGCAAGTGGGGCCCTGTAACTACTAGCTTCCCAAGTCTTGACTAAGGACTAGCGAGGGGCGAATTTGTCCCATTTCGCTTTGCCACAAACTTCGAAAATTTCCAGTGAAATTTGCGAAACTGGCGAAAAATTTGCAAAACAACGATTTTGACGCCGGCACCTCACTACCAAGGACTTTTGAATTAGGCATAAGACATATATGCAAGGAAATCCGGAGAGCCACTCCAAATAGTATAGCAGTTATATATCAAATGTTCTTGTTATCACCGGAATATAAATGGTGGTGGTGCTCTCTAATGACACTGTTTCTAGAGCTTAAAAGGATTCTGTCATGATTTTTATGTTGTAGTTTTTATTTCTAAATTACACTGTTTACACTGCAAATAATTCACTCTACAATATAAAATTTCATTCCTGAACCAGCAAGTGTATTTTTTTAGTTATAATATTGGTGTGTAGGCGCCATCTCAGGTCATTTTGCCTGGTCATGTGCTTTCAGAAACAGCCAGCACTTTAGGGTGGAACTGCTTTCTGGCAGGCTGTTGTTTCTCCTACTCAATGTAACTGAATGTGTCTCAATGGGACCTGGATTTTACTATTGAGTGCTGTTCTTAGATCTACCAATTTTGAATGTATAAGGATTGCAGCACTCCAGTTTTGCGTTAAAACCACCTTTATTACAAGTGTAGTATAGCTTAGATCTACCAGGCAGCTGTTATCTTGTGTTAGGGAGCTGCTATCTGGTTACCTTCCCATTGTTCTGTTAGGCTGCTGGGGGGGGGGGGAAGGAGAGGGTGATATCACTCCAACTTGCAGTACAGCAGTAGAGTGGCTGAAGTTTATCAGAGCACAAGTCACATGACTGGAGGCAGCTGGGAAACTGATAATATGTCTAGCCCCATGTCACATTAAATATTAAAAAATCTGTTTGCTCTTTTGAGAAATTGATTTCAGTGCAGAATTCTGCTGGATCAGCACTATTAACTGATGCGTTTTGAAAAAAAAAACATTTTTTTCCCATAACAGTATTCCTTTAATTTATCACATGACTCTCCTCATTGTCTAATATTACTCACTGAAAGAATTCCCTTTCAGCAAGAGACAACCTAGAGACAACACAGAGAGTGCCATTCCCACACTGGTCAATGGAATGGTCAATTGGATGCCAGAGAAAAGAAAAACCTCCAGACTAATACTAGTGACATCACCTGACATTTTATCCAGAGAAGAAGGCCAGGCTAGGGAAATATAATTGGAAATACTTTTAAGGCTGTATAATTAAGGCAGCAAGAGATCAGGCAAATGGTAAACACAGTTAAAACACAAGTATTTTGTGCAGCATTTATAATGCATTTGACCACCTTCATAAATATAGAGCCCCATGGGTATGCTTTCAAGATGCACACAGATGCAAAATGCCATGAATTCACAGGACATTAACAATGTGTAACATATAGTAATGTATAGCATTTTTTCTTTTTCATGGAAGCAGGCAAGGATTTGTGGGCAGGTCTCAAAGGTCGGGCCTAGGATGGCAAAGTTCAGGAGGTGGCATGCTGCCCGCTGGCCACATCTGAAATGGGGACTGGGAGAACAGCGCAAGGGACCAGCAGAGAATAGGTGAGGGAGATGTAAGCAGGTGCGAGTTTGCAAGCAGGGGTAAGTGTGAAGGGGTGGGGGGTGTGACCTAGAGGAGCACCAGTTTAAATCATGGAACCTAGAGGTGCACCATCCCTGCATAGAAAAGGTTTGTGCTAGGAAGCAAATGTGACCAACAGCCTTCTATTTGTTTAGTAGTCTGTATATTGTCTATTGCTAAATTGTTGTAATTGCCTTCAAAGATTTTATTAAAATATCCTTGGGCCCTAATAGACTAAAATAATTAATTAAATATTACTGACTTATTTAGGTGCTACTATAGCTGATGTCTCGCTTGTGCCCAAGGCTAGTGCCGCTGTTTATGTTTCAGTGTTCACCACCACTCGGGGATGCAGAACAGAGACCTCCTCGGGTCTATTTGGAAGACCCAAACCCAATTGAACCAAACTCTATCCACTTACCACAAATTGGACATTTTTTGCCAGGAATAAAGCAAATTTTCATTTTCCTCTCCCACCACCTACAACCACCTACCTGCAGCTAAAAGTTTCTCTTGAACTGCCCCCACGGTTAAGACATGAAGGATATTCTGACCCAGTCCCCACCACTTTGTGGCTATTCCATTGGTAACCATGGCCGCCTCTTCAGGACTCTAAAGTACTTTAAGATATGGCCCCACGTCCAAATTGGTCAAGAAATTCTTTGAAATTTGAAGTTGCCTCTCAGCAGCTTATGCATTCTAAAGACTTTGCCATATTCACCATACATTATTTTTTCATGATCAAGGAGACAATTCTAACACTTATAATGCTGGAAACATATTGGGTGCAAGGTGTGTATAGCACTAACATGTGCACCAGCACTAGACTTGTATCACCTTCACACCAACAATGGCTTAAGCGTTCAATTTCCTTTTAAACCTGAAACCTCAAATATATGGAGACCAGACAGACTTTGATGTTTGGAAAAGTTGAAGATCTCCTGGAAAAATTCTAGCATTGTTTGCAAGCATCCACACACTACACTACACAGATGTTAACCAGCATTTGACAAGCTTCTCTGTGCTAAGCCTCAAAGAAAATCTCTGGTGGAGAGTTTTTCTAGTCTCAAGCCAATGAAAAAAATTGCTTTTGCCTCAAAAGAACAAGAGATGCAAATTGGAGTTTTACACCTTGCGAGTGAATCTGTATCCGACATAAAGCTTGGTGTTAGATGTTATATGTTACCAAGGCAACTGTCGGTCTCCAACCCTTCCCAACGTAATAGAGAGAAAGCAAATACAGAATCCCAGGTGTGTGTAAGTGTACCTGTCACTTATGGTGGGGACAGTTGTTGAATGACCTCATCGGTCCTTGGGCGAACATCTCTTTCTTTAATGCATGGCTGTCTCTCTCTGTTTAAGAGTGATAACAAGCATACGGATAATCCTGACAGGCCTGAGAGTTTATCCGTCTGCCACTTCTGGCCTCTGCTGGTACAGACAGGAGGTATTTGCAGACACTCTCTTTCTATATCTCTCTCTCTTTCTTTCTCTCTCGCTGCCTTTCCCTGACTGACAGGAGCTCTTTTAATGTAGTTCAATGGCTTTGCAAGAGAATCCTGTGAGAGGAGCACTGTAAGGGACCGTGGTCAGACCATGACTCTAACTCACCATGAACTTGGAAGGTCTTGAGATGATAGCTGTTCTTATCGTCATTGTACTCTTTGTCAAATTGCTGGAACTGTTGGGGCTCATTGAAGCAGGTTTAGAAGGTAAGAGAGTCGTTTATTTAGTCACTCTTTTGCTCTTTTCCCTGCTGTGCTTTCTACTTGCTGGATTGTCAGGTTTCTCAGTTCATTTTTGCTCCATTATTCTTTTTTTTTAAATCAGAGTGTTTGGATGTGGGGGAAAGGGATATACTGTAATCAATGTTGTTATAAACATCATTAAGGTGTAAAGACTTTTTAAAGAATATAGCTGATGATAATAAAAGTACAGCACTACAAATAGTTGCTAGAGAATATCGTGAGAAGCATTCTATGAATACAGAAGCTTCAGCCCTGTAGATATTGTTGCACTACACATCCCAGCATACTTCTACAGACTGTTGGTGCGTCCTGGTTTTATTCCATCAGCATCATTCATTATCACAAGTCCCATTGAATTCACTAGCAATTTACTTAACAATACAACATATGGACATTATTTAGACAATGTCAGATTGCCGTGTGCTTTATGAAAGTGGAAAACCACCAGCTATTTAGAAATGTAGAGCTGACATCACCAAGTGTTTGAAGACGTAAAGGGAAAAAAAAATAGATGAATATTCCTGCAAAGGAAAAGCTCTTGATGACTTTCAAAAAATCCACCGGCTTGCTCCAGTCTGATCTTTAATTCCTTCAGATAAAAAGCCAGTTTCCCATTCATTAGTCTCAATCAGCAAAGTTCAGCCTGAGCCCCCTTACAACTGGGCTCATTACTAATCGCGTTTCGACACTTACCTGCGGAAAAAAGATTTAATCACGAGCAAAGATGATCCCAGTGCCACGCTGACAGGTTCATATAATACAGTGGAGGTTTTTTTTGCATCGCTTAAAGCTCAATGACTGTAAACATCTTTCCGCTTTAACCCTGTCATTTCATATGTACCTCTAGAGCTAATATATCTCCAAATTCTTATCCAATTCATGCAGTTTTATTGTGATCTCCATGAAAAAGGTTTGTTTGTCTCTCTTTATTAGACTGCTCTCTGGCAGGCAAAAGGATGTTCCCTCAAAAATATACAGATATATTCTATTTTGTGGATATTCAGCCAAACCTTTATTAGGAAATAAGAGCAAATACAGAAGCAAATCTGAATTCTAATTTGCTAATTAAAAATGTCAATGCAATTTTCCAAACTTGACAAAGAAGAAAGGCAGTCCTTTAAGTTTAAATGTTACCTGTGGAGGATAGGAGGCGTGAATTACTGTTGCCAATTATTCGAAAGAAAAGAAAAAGATAGTAAGAGCCCCGTACTCTCAAATGAATTAACTAACTTATCTAAATTATATAGTGAACCAATGAGTTGATAATTATAAAGTGCTTGTGCTAATAACAAGGATTTGCTTGATTGATTAAAGCCTTTTGATAGGCTTTAAATAAATAACAAAACAACAAGTTCAGAGAAGCATAAGGTTGCTTTTTCTGTGTATTAAAAATAGCCAGTGCTAACTTGTTTATTTATGTACTTAATCTATAAACAATAGATTCAAGATTCCAATAAATTATAAAGTGCAAGTGCTCCAATTTATTGGAACCTTATGCTTCTCTGAACTTGTTGTTTTGTTATTTATTTAAAGCCTACCAAAAGGCTTTAATCAATCAAGCAAATCCTTGTTATTAGCACAAGCACTTTATAATTATCAACTCATTGGTTCACTATATAATTTAGATAAGTTAATTCATTTGAGAGTACAGGGGCTCTTACTATCTTTTTCTTTTCTTTCGAATTTTCCAAACTTGTGAGGCTTGCTCCTGAAGGCTTCCTAGCCCCTCATACAAAGTGAATGTACTAAGAATGCTGTAAATCCAGTGATGGGTGTGGGGAATGGCTTGTCATTGGGTAAGCTGTCTGGCATAGTGATAGGCGAATACATTCGGCAGGAGCGAATTCGTGGCAAATATAGGCATTTCGCCGGCGGTGAATAAATTCAGGAAACTGCAACAAAAATTTGCCACCAAAAAATCTGCTGCTGATAGTTTTGATGCCCTTTCCCGATTTTTTTCGCCGTTTAGAGATTTTTTTTGATGTTTCGTTGGAAATTTGCAAATTTTCCGGCAAAACGGGGCAAATTCATCTACTACTAGACTACTAAGGTTTTTGTTGAATCATTTAACCTGCGGATACCTGAACCAAATAATGGATGATACAGATTTGTTTTTGTAAAAATCCCTGATGAAGGTTATTGGGACCAAAACATTGAAATTCTTTATGAACTTTTAATAAATGTGTGATTCCTTAAAAGAAATAGTGAGTGTGACATCTTTGTTCTAGTATTTTGTATTTTTACTGGCATGTGGATGTGTTGGAGAGCAAGTCTTTGGACCCACTCTGTCTTGATATATAATATTTTTAAACTAAAACACAAAAGTTAAAGTTATATGATACAGGTATTGAATCCTTTTTTCGGAAACCCATTATCTGGAATGTTCTGAGTTACGAGAAGGCCATCTCCCATAGACTCCATTTCAAAACAGATTTCTTTTTCTCGGTAATAATAAAACAGTACTTTGTACCCCAGGTCCCGAGCAATCTAGATAACAGGTCCCACACCAGTACATTCAAATTGAATTGTTCTTAGTAAAAGGGAGTACATTTTTATTTATTTTGCTCAAAATGTGCATATTTGTCAAAAAATGAGTTACCACAGTTCACCGGTGGGGTGCTCCAAAATTTTTCTATTTAATATCTATAGTATTATTAAAGGAAAAGGAAAGCTACTGAGTCATTTTATTGCAAATAGATTTGCTGCAATAGTGCAAACTAGAATGCTATATTTATTCTGTTGAATGTTCTACTATACCTGAGTAAAAAGCTCTAGAAGCTCTCTCTGTTTGTTTATAATAGCAGCTGCAGTATAAGTTTGGTGTGACATCACCTCCTGCCTGCCTTCCTAGTAGATAATTAATTAAAGGAACAGTAACGTCAAAAAATAAAAGTGTCTTAAAGTAATGAAAATATAATGCAGTGTTGCCCTGCACTGGTAAAACTGCTGTGTTTGCTTAAGAAACATTACTATTGTTTATATAAATAAGCTGCTGTGTAGCAATGGGGGCAGCCATTCAAAGGAGAAGAAGCTCAAGTTACACAGCAGATAGAAGATAAGCTCTGTCTGTCTAATGGTGTTATCTGTTATCCATTAGCTATCCTGTGCCATATAGCCATTTTTCAATTTCCGCCATTGCTCCACAGCAGCTTGTTTATATGAACTATAGTAGTGTTTCTGAAGCAAACAGATCAATTTTACCAGTGCAGGGCAACAGTACATGATATTTTCATTACTTTAAAACACTTACATTTTTTGTTGTTACTGTTCCTTTAATTATGCCACTCAAATAACTGATTCCAGTACAAACAAATTCAAAACTGCCTTTTGCACAAATCCTGCATGTAGAGAGACACAATGTCTGGTGATTTTAATAGAGTGAGCTCTAATACATCTTCTAGGCAAAAGGAGCCCCCCTATAAGATATATTGGATTTAACTGTCAAAGATTACCCAACTCCTGCATGAAGACAGAATGAAGAGAAATAGATGCTGAGAGACGAATAGTGAACATAAACTTCATTATTTCAGAAACGGTACATGTTTTTTTATTGATTATATTTAGAAAATGACTTATTTCAGTGTGGTGAAACTTAAATTACATTTTAATTTTCGTGATAGTTCCTCTTTAAAGTAATATCAGAGTAAAAATAGAAAATCTCATAGGGGACAGCACACTGAGTAATTTTTATGCAACTAAATGTGGGGTTATCCAACCATTAGTGTGTGCTATCAATGCGTAACTCATAACCAGTTCTCTAAGAAGAGAACTGTGAAGTTGGCCAATATTAAAAGAACCCACCTCCTTCGTTCCAGTCTCTGTGGATTTTTTCCTGACAGCCATATGTAGAGAGTTTAGTTGAATATCTTGTAATGACCTTAACTTAAAGTGTGCTACTCCTTTCTATAGAGTCAATTTTTTTCCATTAGTGACCCCCTACTATCTAAATGTAATCAATTAATGTCAAGTCTGATTTATACTTATATAGAATTTAGATTGTCCATTTGCCTTTTTAAACAGTCTAACCAGTAACGGTGTGTGCCCTTATAGGCTACGATTCCTAGATAATTTGGAAATTCAGGGACACCCTTCAAGCTGGATTTTCTAGACGTATTGTTAAATTTTAGACAATCTGTTAACCATTTTAGGCCAGAGAAAGGTGTTCTAGTCAGAGCAGTAAAAACTCTGCAAGTGTCAAGGATTAGGGTAGGGGGCGCTGTGGATTCAGAGGAGGGTAGGATGAGTCCTTGTGGCAGGAGCTGTTTGTGCCTATGGGTGGGCAAAGAGTCAAGACAGGACAGGTCAGGATCAGGAGCAGGACAGAGCTGATGTAGAACAGGAGCAGACTGGAGCAGGAACATGCACCAGAGGAAGGACCAGATGGGTCCGAAAATGTAGTGCGATAATAAAACTACACACTTGCAAAGACTCTCCAGACTTTCTTGTTCTTTTATGGAGCAGGAACAACACTGGAACAGGAACAGGGTCAGGCAACACAAGGTCAGGACAAGGCAAGGATCTGAACGAGGTACAGAGCAAGGTTCAGATTAGGCAAGGAAAGGTACAAGGTAGACAAGGCAAGGAACAAAGCAAGGAAAAATGTTAGAGCAGGAACCAAGATAGAGGTGATGCCACAGTACTCAGGAAGGCCAATGCTCAGGCGTGAAGGGTGAGGAGTGTTGCCTTAAATAAGGCAGGGTCACCAATTAGGATGCTGGGGTAAGATGACTAATTGTGGGACCCAGCAAAAGTATTAGATAGGAACTTGGAGGTCTCAATATAAAACCCCAACAGAGCCTGACAGCAAGCTGCAAAGCTCTGATTGTTATATTCCCCATAGGCCTTAATTGGCCAGATTTGGTTGGCCAGTTTGGCTGATTTCAGCTATGCTAAGTGACCATCTAGAGATGTATGGCAAGTTTAGAATTATTGGTCCTGATGAAAAATTTATTTTGGGTGGGCAATCATTTAGGCAGTAGGCCTGAACGAATGGAAGAACAAAAGGGTGGCCATATGCATGTATTGCCCCTTGTATGGTATTTTTCCATTGGGCCTTGAGAGCTGGAGTGATTCACTACTCTCTATTTGATTCATATTATGTATTTGAAGAACTTTTTGTCTCATTTTCCTTAGCAATAATGTCATCCATCAAGTTATAGCTTTGCTAAGTCTTTATAACATTGTCATCTCTAGTTTAAAGAAAATGGAATATACTTTTACTTTATACATATAAAGTACCTTTAGATAATGTGTTTTACCCAATACTCA